>CAJGYO010000001.1:100878780-102078780 GCA_904845875.1 Miscanthus lutarioriparius
TTATTACCACGGACAGCGCCGTCCAAGTGACCGCCCGGCACTGGCGGTACTACTCAACATGTCCTGCTGCCCGCCTTGGCCACGCCCTCGAGGGCAACAGAGGCTCGCCCGGGTCATCCCGGCTCGCCACATCACACGCGGGTGGTCCCACCGCGGGGCTCGGGTCGCACTGCGCTTAGGACCTAAATTCCTTGCCCGGGTCGGAAACCGGCTGTTCAACGGCACCGCCACTCATTGCCGGCCATCTCCTGCTACCGGAAACATCGCCGGAGGAGATCGGAAGGACCTCTACCTCCCGGGCGCTCTCCCGCAACGACGGCGGGCCTTGAACCAGGGGTGCCACCGAGGCTTCCGCCGCCTTCATCTGCACTTCCTGGGCCGACGGCCTCGCCGCCACTACGTCGGCCTCGGTGGTCCCGGGGGCTCTGGCCCCCGCCATCGTGGCCTCGGTGGTCCCGGGGGCTCCGGCCCCCGCCATCATGGCCCCGATGGTCGCGGGGGCTTTGACCTCCGCTGCTGCGGCCTCGGCGGTTGCCTCGGCCTCAGAGACCCTGAGGGCCTCGACCTCGGTGGCCTCGACAACTGAGGACACCTCGGCCCCATCCGATTCACGGCCCTCGCCTTCGTGGGGCGGAGGCGCCCCCTCCCCCGTCGGTGTCGGGGTAGCCTTGACAACCCCTCCTTGGGGGACCGACTCCGTTAGGCCGGCTCTTGCCGACGCCGCGCCACATCGTATGGCGGCTTGTGCCCCCGCCACCTAGTGGACGGTGGAGCCAGGGGTCACCTTGAGCGCTTTAAGGGGCACCAAGGAAGGCACCTCCACAGGTCGCTTCCGGCTAAGAACAAAATACTTACAGGGTCAGCACGAGACGAAGGAACGAACAAAAAACACTACGGCGCCACCTAAAGTACGCTTACCTCGACCGGGGTAGCAATCGCTTTGGCACGGCGACCCTCGTCTGCAAAGGGGGCGGCGGCGGCTAAAGCACGGCCTCCGTATCCATCGGCGTCGGTCGGTCCTCGATGGACCCCGGTGCCCCCTTGGTGCTCTGCGGGAGCAGTTGCGTCAGCTGCGTCGCCACTTGCACCACCACTGCCGCCGAGCCCACTGGGCTGATGGCATGCTTGCCCAACGCCCGCTCTTCGGGCGTATCAGCCTCGGCCCCGAGGCAGGCAATCGCCGACCTCGGGTCAGCTCCTCCTCCCGGGAGCGCCGGGTTGCTTGCCAATGCCCCGGGCGCCGTCTCCTCAACGTCAGGGAGATGGTTCAGGGGACCCCGCCCCATCTCGCCTTCGTCATCTCCGTCCAAGGCATCCGTCGATAGCGATGGTGACGTGGACTCCTCCAACGGGAGGCGTCCTTCCTTTGCTGCCGACGACGCTCGTCTAGTTTCTCGCGCGCAAGAATCTGCTTCTTGCGCTTGGCCGCCTTGGCGTCCTTCTGTTTTTTTTGTGCCTCGGCGTGCGCTCGGTTGATCGCCCGCTGCCTCGCGTCCTCCGGAATGGGCGGCGGAGAGGCTCGCATGTCCCTCATCCCCTGCAGGAACGACAAACACGCATAAGGGAACGAGAAATAATGAGAAACGGAGAGAGCTCGAGGGCTGCAGCGGCGCGCGACTTACCAGCGAGAGGTACCCCCGCGACGGACGCATCGCGAGGGTGGTCAGACCACCGCTCCGCAGCTTCGCGTCCACCGCCTCCCTCACCCGGTGAAGAATTTCCTCGTCAGACAGTTCGGAGGCAGACAGCCGGATGCCCGCGATCGGCTCGTCCGGCCTCATCTCGAATAGGCGCCGCCGCCAAGCCATCAGTGGCAGCACCCTCCAGCTGTGGAAGGCGGCCATGACCACAGCCGCAGTGAGGTGGCGGTCCTGCAACCTCTGTAGCCCCTCCAGGAGCGGCTGCAGCTTGGGCTGATCCTCCCTCGGGATGCCATACTTCCACCTCTCCGAGCAGCTCCCCACAATCCGCCCAGTGTAGGGGGGAAGTCCGCCATCGTCGTTGTGAAGATAGAACTAGCTCGTGTACCATCGACGGTTGGTTGACGCGAGCTGGGCTAGGATATAGAGGTGCTGGCGGTCCTGGCACACTTGGAGAGTGCAGCCGCCGGCCCTCACTGCCTTCCTCGTGCCCGACATGCCCGCCGGCTTGGTGGTATGCCCCGCCCGGAAGAGATGGAGCCACAACTCCCAGTGGTGAGCAATCCCCAAATACCCCTTGCAGATAGCGACGAAGATGGCCGCCTGCGCGATAGAATTGGGGTTGAAGTTGTGGAGCTCCACGCCATAGTAGTGCGGGAGCACCCGCATGAATCGGTCCGCCGGGACACCGAGGCCACACTCATGAAAGGACACGAAGCTCACGATGTAACCGTTGCGAGGCCTCGGCTCCGGCTCGCCCGACGGAGCGATCCACTCTAGCCTGTTGGGATCGGTCATCGGACGAAGGAGCCCGCCGTCGATGAGGGACTGAAGCATCTCCACGGTGATGTCGGATGGATCCCAAGGGTCCGCCTAGATGACAACAATGTCGCCGGCCATGAGTGCGGTGGAGGGCTTGACTACGGCGGTGAGTCTCTCTCTCTCTCTCTCTCTCTCTCTCTCTCTCTCTCTGCCTCGCCTCTTTCCCTTCTTCCTCCCGGGGCTCTCTGCTCTAGCTATGGCTCAAAGACGGCAAAGCTAATGCGGGCAAGGTAAGGAGGGGAGGAGCGAGGCTCGTTGCGTATTTATGCAGGGTGAAGGCGAAACGGACGGGCGACGAAATCAGGGAAGTTGCCCTCAGATCCGGCGCTGTTAATCATGATCCGATTTTACCGCCCGTATGTCCACCTTTTCCTCATTAATAGCAGGAACAATTACGTCCCATCCACTGACACCACGTCATGACCGACCGCTGCAGCAGCAGGTGTCATTCCGCCTCCCTGAGGAAATCACCTCAAAAGGTGCACCGGTCGTTGTCGAACCGATGGGGGAGATATCCCCCCCACCCTATTCTTTTCAGGTGAAGGAACGGGGCGCCGAGCCCATTATGGTCCAGGGGTTCGAAGGTTGGGCCCCTAAGGGTTTCGACAGCCGCCCTAGGGCAACAGAGTCAGGGGCGACCACGGGTGAGCCCGTACGGGGCCAAGACCCAAGCAAGCGAAACACTTGGGACGCCCAAAGTCGCGCCCGAGACCGGCAGGGAAGTCTCCGAATGGGATCCCACCATAGGGAGGCACTGAGCCACCGGGGCCCAGCGAATGGCCCCGGCACCCACTAGAGAAACCCTCTGGTACTCTTGGAGTGCGTCCATGGACCGCTAGCCGACCCCTAACTAACGGGGCTCGGGCCTCCACTCGGACTTACTCGATAACAGCTCATCGGAAATGCCAACGCTCGCGCCCATCGAGGGTAGCCTGGCATATTCCACCCCTCCTTCCGAACAAAAAGGAAGTGCGAGGGTCGTATAAAAAAGCCAGGGGGAACCCCTGACGGACCTCCCGTAGAGGCTAAGGGGCTCTCCCTGCAACTTTGCCGAGACCCAGCGACCCAGGTTCGCACTCGAGGGGTCTCGGCAAACAAACCCCTCCTTCCGAACGAAATGGTTGCGTGAGGGTCGTACAAAAAGCTAGGGGAACTCCTGACGGCCCTCTTGCTCCAGGCAGAGGCTAGGGAGCTCTTCCTGTAGGTATGCTAAGACCCCACGACCCAGGCTTGCACCCGAGGGGGTCTCAGCAAACAAACCCTCACGCTTGAGGGGCGTATAAAAATCCAGGAGAGCACCTGATGGCCCTCTCGCTCCATGCAGAGGCTAGGGGGCTCTCCCTGCAAGTTTGCCGAGACCCAGCGACCTAGGTTCGCACATGAGTGGGCTTGGCAAACAACCCCTCCGTCCGAACGAAAAGGATGTGCGAGGATTGAACAAAAAAGTCAGGGGGACCCCTGACCGCCCTCTCGCTCTGTGTGGAGGCTCGAGGGCTCCTCCTGCACCCAAGACAAGGACAAGCGACCCAAGCCCGCACCTAAAGACTCGAAAAACGCAATAAAAAGGCACCAAGTCTGTTATGGTCCAGGGGTTCGAAGGCTGGGCCCCTAAGGGTTTCGACAGCCGCCCCAGGGTAGCAGAGTCAGGGACGACTATGGGTGAGCCCGTGCTTGGCCGAGACCCGAGCAGGCGACTGCTCGGGACGCTCTAAGTCGTGTCCGAGACCAGCAGGGAGGTCTTCGAATGGGATCCCACCGTAGGGAGGCACCGAGCCACCGGGGCTTAGCGAACGGCCCCGGCACCCACTAGAGAAACCCTCTGGTACTCTTGGAGTGCGTCCATGGACCGCTAGCCGACCCCTAATGAACGGGGTTCGGGCCTCCACTCGGACTTACCCGATAACAGCTCACCGGAAATGCCATCGCTCGCGCCCATCGAGGGTAGCCTGGCATATTCCACCACTCCTTCCGAACAAAAAGGAAGCCCTGACGGACCTCTCGCAGAGGCTAAGGGGCTCTCCCTGCAACTTTGCCGAGACCCAGCGACCCAGGCTCGCACTCGAGGGGCCTCGGCAAAGCAAACCCCTCCTTCCGAACAGAACGGGTGCGTGAGGGCCATGCAAGAAGACAGGGAAACCCCTGGTAGTCCTCTTGCTCCGAGCAGAGGCTTGGGGGTTCTTTCTACAACTAAACCAAGGCTCAACAACCCGAACTCGCATTCATGGGCTCGGCTAGCGTAATAAAAATCCATCACAGGACGTAAGGAAAGCCCCTGGAGGAGTCAAATCCACTCCTCCAAGGCCTCGGGGGCTACACCCGGCGGGTACGCTCGCGCGCACCCACCGAGGCCTTGAGTAGGTAATGCAAATCTCGACAAGAGCCACCGCAAGACGAGTCTCAAACCTCCGAGAGAGCGCACACACTCTCCTAGAGGCTCGGGGGCTACTGTCGGGTACCGTAAAAAGGGGTACCCTAAGCAAAAGCCAAAAAACTAATAAAACCCCCATAAGGCCTCCTTAGTCAATAGTTCACGGTGACGTCCGAGGCCAGCTCGACCAAATCCAGTCTCAGACCAAATCTCCGCCTCGCCCGAGGCCCTCGGTCAGGGTCTCCGAGGTCCCAATCCCGCTCCGCCTCGCCCGAGGGCCGGGCTCGTCCCTGTCCTGTCCTCGCCGCCTCCGCCTCGATTGTCCTTCCGGCAGTCTGTCCCATCCACGTAATGCCCTCGCGAGCACCCCGCTACGCCAGCCACGACCGGCAGTGGTACAAGAACAGGAGCGATGGGACAACGGTCAAATCTTCTTTTTACCATCCTCATCGACGGCGGTGCAGGGTTACCGTGCCCTGTGGACACACGTCCCGCACTATTCCACCTAAACCGAGTATGACGCTGACCGTCAAGGCCCCCGTATCGCACGCGGGGCACGTCCAAGGCCTCGGATGGATAACTAACTCCCCGCCTCGCCCGAGAGGCCTCGGACAGGAAACCGATTCTCTGACTCACCCGAGACCCCACCCAAAAGGCCTTGGACGAGTTACCAACGCTCCACCTCGTTCAAGATGGGCTCGGCAAACCACCCCATCGCCTCCGCCTCGACCAACCACTCCCACGACGTCATCTGGATGATAGCTCAGTATGAGAGGAGTGGCCGACGAGACGCAAATCACATCGACACCATGCCGCCCGAAAACAAGACAAGGCAGGAGTTACCGGCCACTGTGCGCAGCACTGTGCCCATGACTAAATGTCCATACCGCACCATGCTGCCTAACTCTAACTACTCCGAGGACAATGCGGCGTGGGGAGTTAAGCTCGGATCCCTGTAGCCTCAGAATCAGTGTGCAGGGTCAGCCGCTCCACCCACGCCTCGACAATTTACCTCAGGGTCTCGACAACCTTGGTGTTCACACCTACCGAGCCCCCCCCCACAATGGCTCGGCCTCAGCACCGGCTAAGCCTCGGCACTTCGTGCGGACAACACACTACGATCGGCACGTCGCTCGTCAGGCCCTACGACATGCTATTACATCGTACAGGATCGGATGTGACAGGCACGCTACTCTGGCTCTTCAAAGGCAGAACCACTCCATCGATTGTTTCGCCACAGCAACAGGCTACAGGGCTCGGACAGGCCGCCTCTGTTCACACGATGCCACGTAACTAGCACATGTATCACCCCCATCCGCCCTTCTACTATAAAAGGGAGGGACCGAGGCTGTTTCTAGGGACGAGGGACACGGGCATGAACTGGAACACACTTAGGCACATACGAACTCATGAGGAAGACGAACACAGGCCGTAGCACCCACACTTAGATCAGCGTCTCGAGCAATTCGTCCCATTCATCATAGAGACTTGGGGCTAGCTCCTCTCTTCTCGCTTGTAACCCCTACTACGAGCACTGCCGGTGCAAGGAATACAAGATCGATCTCCTAGATCGGACGTAGGGCATCGAGGGAGCTATGTTGAACCAAGATAAACCTTGTGTCTCTTTGCATCACCATCCGAGATTAGGGGCACGCAGCGGACAAATTTACTGTTGGTTGAGGACCCCCGGCCCAAAATGATGAGACACACTCAACCCCAAGAAAATGATACCTTCATTTCAGCTGATCTTGTTGACGGGTGCGGGACCGGGACCCCCGATTTCATTTGTTGGTTCAAAACAAGCTATAAGCCCAAACCGATGTGCCTATAAGTGATGAGTTGAGAGGCAGGTTGCAAGCTGGTTGGTAGGCTGCTAGGGTCAAGTCATTTACCTGTGGTCATTTGGATGGACTTGAGCACTTATTATTATATATGTGATATATATTGTGATGGATGTGATATAGGCGATGGATGTGTGGATTGATGAGATATATATGTGATGGATGAGATATATATGTGATATGTGTTTGTATGAATTTATTTGTCATGATGGAATGTAAAAAATTGCCGTTGTTGGGTCACGTTTACTAACTAGTGTTGCACTCGATTAAAGGACCCCTTTGTCGGTGAGTGCAATGGTCACATGAAGACTCGGCAAAGTGGAAAAATGGGCGCAATAAGAAAGAAAACAGATTTTCTAGCTTTGCACGAAACCAAATTTAGTGATTATGACACTCGGCAAATAAATTACAAAAAAAGAAAATTCAAACTTTGCCCCAAACTGGCCAGATGGTTGATTGGGCATAAAGCAAAGATTTTTTTTACAAAAAAATTCAAAACTTTGCCGAAAGTGCCATCCATAGGGCATTAAAAATAAAATATTTGAACCGAAAGTGCCTTTCTATTTGACACTCGACAAAGAAATTTAAAAAAAATTTGCCGAAAGTGCCCTATATAATTGGAGACAAGCATAACCAAAGTATAAAAGAAATTTTAGTAAAAAGTAAAAATTCAAAACTTTGCATAGAGTGCCATCCATGAAGGCAGTATTTACAAGAAAGAAATTTAAAAAATGAAAAAAATCTTTGCCGACTAAGTGCCCCATGTAGAGTCAATTTGAGAGGCACTTGGCAAAGATTTTTTTTAAAAAATAATAACACTTTGCCGAGGGTACTCCATGCAGCATTGGCAATATTCACTTCTATGAAGAAATTTTGATGAAAAAAATAAAAGCTCTTTTATGAAAGTGCCTTTCGTCGGGTTGGCACTGACGATCTGCAAAAAAATTTTTTTGAAAAAAGTCACAAAAAATCATTTGCCGAGTGTTCATCACGGGTTGACACTCGGCAAATAATTTTATTTTAAAAAATAAAATCTATGCCGAGTTCGATCTGCGGGGTTGGCACTCGGCGAACAATAAGAAAGTCCACATGGTACTTTCAACGGACCGGCGCCGTGACACTTTCGCCGCTTTTCGCCGAGTCATATCTCCCGGGGCACTTTGGGCAAAGCCTTTGCCGAAAGTGCCCGATAAAGACACTCGATTCAAAGAGGGCTTTGCTTCGATCCAATTTTGCCGTGTGTTCTTTGTCGGGACCCGATGACTCACAAGAAAGCCTTTACCAGTGCAATTTGGCCTTTGCCGAGTGACTCAGGCACTCGGCAAAGAACCTAAATCCAGTTGTGAGGGCTAGGAGAGGGAGCTATGGCTAGAGACGGACAGGGAGACCGCTAGGGCCGAGTGACGCTGCCAGCTGTCGATGGAGTTGTTGTGGTGGTGCTGGGGGTGCAGCGGAGATGAGGTCTTCGCGGCGCGGTCGTGGTCATGGTCTAAGGGCCCAGAGGATGAGATCATCTCAATGCCCATGAAGGTGGAGAAGAGGTCATGCTCAAAGCTGATCTTGTTGAAGGTGTCGCTGTAGGGGCCGGCACCACCTTTGAGGCCAAGGTCGTCCAGTAGGCGGTGGTGCGCCCCGCATGTTGCGCTTAGCACCAGTGCCTCCGTTGTCGGCACCAAAGGCGGAGAGGCAGGTCCGGGCACGTGCCTGCTGGTCGTGGGCACACCTCTAGCATGGGAGAAGAAAGAGGCGGCGATGGATGAGAAATAGGGGATTCTGGAGGTGACGACATCGAGCAACTTGTGACGAAGTGCCAAGCTCGGAAAAAAATGAACTCCATTTTTGTTTCCCTAGGGCCTGGCTCTGGCCTGCTTTAAGAAGCGTGTTGGCTGTTGATATTTCTTATGCTCAAGTAGATAATTTCGCAAGTGCACAGAATATTGTTATAACATTTCATCTGGGAGTATTCTAGGGTATCGTATTTATCCACAGGGAAGCAATGGTTAAAGATAGTGATAGTTAACCATCACGTATCTACTAACTAGTATACCGACTAGACTAAATTGGGGGTAAGTGATATACAATAAAGTGGGTGACACACAAAGATCCCATCATGAAATGGTAAAACGGAAGTGTAACTAAGTAGAAGGACAATAAGAAAGAGAGAACAAGAATCCTAAGTAACTTCTATTCAAGCACAACTCCAGCTAGTCATTGTGGCTATACTGATAAACCAAGATAATACAAGGTAGGATGCAAAAATACTTCGAACGTACTTGCCCCAAACTCACCCAGAGGGTTGATTGGGCATAAAGCACCTAAGTCCTATGATTTAACAACTAGGCCAACTACGTGGGGGAATACATAGGATGGATAGGGCTGTCACCACCTACCAACTATCCAATCTATCCGGGGGGTCTAGCCATGTTGCAAGGTACCCGATAGTATAAGAACTATGCTTACACTATTTGATACTACCCTAGCCTCATGTTAAGACTAGAGCATCAACTATTGACAAACAACCCATGCTATTTAGAGCCCACTTATCATTGGAGTATAAGCATAACCAAAGTATAACTAGAGAACAAGACTAGTACATAAAGTAAAAGACTTGAAATAGTACTTGCATAGAAAGTAACATAATGAACTAAATAAAGTATTTACAAGAGAGAAACAAAGTTATACCAGACTCTTGAAGACTGCTCCAGAGCTCCCACTAAGACTAACACTACTACTAGTAGAGCTACAATTTGAGAGAGTAGAGAGAGAGAGCTACATCTTTTGATGTGTTGGTGTGTGTTACAAGTGAGGGGTGAGGGTCCTATTTATAGTGCTAGGAGGAGTAGGGGCTACTCCATCATCACGTCATCACTACTAGAAATATTCACTTCTATGATGAAAATCTTAATGATGAATCCAAAACTGTCATAGAAGAGCGCTTTTTATGACGAATATTTCTGTTTCGTCATAGATCAGTAGTGACGATCCTGCAACCCTCCCTTTCTATGATGAAATCAGGCATCGTCACAAAAAACGTCATAGAAGAGCGCAGGGTTTCATCACAGATCACTCGTGTGACTCATCTGTGACTATCTCCTTTAAAACTATGACAAACAGGACTTCATCATTTAACTAATTACACATATGTGACGAACAATATTCGATCTATAACGAATGGCTTCGCCATAGATCTCCACATGGTACTTTCTCCATCCGTCGTGTACCTGTGGGACATGCAGTTACTCATCCGTGACACTTGCAATTCGTCATAAAAGTCTCCGCTCGATCATATCTCCATGCGACGTGTACCTGTGGGACCCTACTTTATCCGACGTGTACCTATGGGACCTGCAGTTACTCATCTGTGACGCTTGCAGTTCATCATAAAAGTCTCTGCTCGGTCCTTTCTTCGTCCGATGTGTACCCGTGGGACCCTTCAACATCTGACCTATGGGACCCGATGACTTACATGTCACATGTACCTGTGGGACCGTTCTCCATCTCCATCCGATCTGTGGGACCCGACGGCTTACGTGTCAGATGTACCTGTGGGACCATCCAACCTATGGGACCCGATGGCTCACGTGTCACGTGTGCCTATGGGAC
The DNA here is from genome assembly GCA_904845875.1 of Miscanthus lutarioriparius. Lineage (NCBI taxonomy): Eukaryota > Viridiplantae > Streptophyta > Magnoliopsida > Poales > Poaceae > Miscanthus > Miscanthus lutarioriparius. The sequence continues at coordinate 100,889,055 of CAJGYO010000001.1, forward strand.
CATTCTCCATCTCCATCCGACCTGTGGGACTCGGTGGCTTGCGTGTCACTTGTACCTTTTGTGCCACCGGGGTCTAATAAATTAAAAAAACCTCAATGCCTGGGAGTCGAACCCGGGACATAGAGAAAGGAATGCACGGTCTTTACCATTGCGCTAGATGCTTGATTGTATTGACATGTCTTTGGAGTTGTTATAGTATTATATTCTTTGTGTGGATGCCCTATAGGTTGACCCATATTGGATATTGTCCCTTCAAGTGAAAACAAATCTGTGCCCATTAGACTAGCGGACACGGCGGCGGAGGATCCCCGTTGTGCTGTGGTGGCTCCAACGTCCTTTTGGAGGCTAGACAGCGGGGCTTGCCAGTGGAGCACAACTGCATTGGCGTTCATGTCCATTGTGTGCCGCAGCTATGGCGACAGATCCGATCCGTAGGTCTCCTTTCTTGTCTTTTCCTGTTCACTTCACTATTTTGGTCCTTGCTTCAACATGAGGTATACATGAAACATTGTAGCATTGCAGATCTGGTTAGGACAATGCTAATGAAAAGAACTAGAAGGTGGCATTGGTTGGTTTTCTGCTGGTGTCTTGGTTTTCTGCATATGTTTAGTGTTCTTGCTATAAATGCCTGTGTGCAACAAGGCCTGTTAATTGTCAAGTCCTTACTTGATTATACCTATCTATCTTGGCAAACATACAGGCCCTTCGCTTCCGCCTTAAACTATTTTTCTATCTAGTGCTTGCTTGATTCTACATTTCTGTTTCATATGCTCCAGTGCCACTAGTGAGTCCTTATGGTATTTTAAACTTGTAACATATCTGAGGCCACATTTCTATGCCTATGATGTCTAAATGGCTATTGGATGTATTAGGATGAAGCTCATATGTTTGCTTTTATGTGTCTTCTCCTTGTTGACAACCAAGTTATCCATTTGTTTCCAAACAAGAGGAAGGCATCAAAAGCAAATCAATGCTTTGTGTCCATCATTCACATCACTGAGGCCAATAATGTTTAAGCTGCACATGTTGCTACCGATGCCAATGATGATCACTACCACTTGTTCACTAACATTCTACTTGTGAAAACTGAGGAAGCTCAATTAAATGCTGAAATTGTAATGGTTACAGCTCCATTAACTGCTACTTTAGTTTGAGTTATATATATCTATGTGGTGCTACTCTAAATTTACATGAGGTCGTACCATAAAAATTGTTAATGGTAGTTAAAGTTGCACTTTTGTATGAGTTGTGGACTTCGATTAGCGATGGATCTTTGTTGGATTATTTTCCTCTTGTAGATCACCGAGGAAGCTCTAGTGATCATCTCATCGCAGGTCGCTCGTATCTTGACAAAATGGAGGAGGCCCCCAACAAGAGGAAGGACTTCTAAGGAAGGTCGGCGGGGCTAGCTAGCCTCACGGAGGATGTCATTTTGAGATCCTACACCGCTCCCCGCCCGCCTCCTTGTTCTGCTCTGCAAAATATGTCTCGGATGATAATCGATGATGATACACAGATAAGTCCTTAGGGAGAGGCTCCTAGAAAAACCTCATCTCGGACCCCAACAACCATAAGAAGTTGCCTAGCAAAGACTAGACTATGGTGCAAGATATCAAATTCTAGGATTTCTCTAGTGATTAAAAGTGACGACATCAATTGAAACTTCACCAGCGTCGTCCATGGTGTACGCCCCCGCTCCTTGGAATTCTTGCCCTTCAACATTGAAAATGTAGCTATCTCCGATTGATGCAACAACCTCATCCTATGCTCTCTCAGTAGGAGAGAAGGGAACGATTTATGTACACTGCCATGAGTGGTTCGAATGATAGGAGGGCCGATATTTATAGGCCCAAGAGTGGACTGAATAGCCTGAGACCCCACGCCGCGTGGTGAACCAAGGGAGGTCACAACTAATGTCAGATGACCACGTAATATTAGGAAAATCGAGACCCACACAAAAGGCAGGGCTAGTACAGCGCCGACGAGACCACTCAGCCCTCGCCGAGGTTGTGAACCCCGATACGAGGCACACTGACATGGTAGGGCTCAGCAGTCACTTACCACATCGTCAAAGCGTCCTGACAGGGCAGAACACAATGGCCACCAACCGCATTGATCGGGAAACAAAGCTCAAATAAGACAAGACTATGACTTCACGCTTTGACACGCATGCATAATAGCGCTTTCACGATCACTCCATGATCACAAAAGTGCTCGGGGGCTACTGTTGGGGTTATAACTCCAAGGTGTCTTAGGGCACCAATTAGTTAGCAGGCCGAGCTACCCATAACACATCAGTTAGCGAAGGCCCAAACGACCGAGGCCCAGCTAAGCCAGGCGAACCAGGCCAGACGCTATGGCCGGGGTCAGCTACGACTCCCCCTCCGCACCATAGCTACATGGCACTATAAAGGCGCACGACCTCTCTCCCATCACGACCCCTGGAAGGAACAGAGAGAGGTCAAGCCCAACCAAGCGTGCTTGCTCTGACAGGAACGAGCACACCGCACTGACTCCGCAAGCAGTCACCTTGGTCTGGTCAGACGCCATCCCCATGCCACGCCACACAGACAAGACAATACCGCCCAAAGCGGAGACAATAGGTACGATGACCACCGGCTAGATACGGCTTGATGAGACAAGAGTATGAGGCTGCCAACTTTGGGATGGGATCCACGACGAGGGACTCGACTCAAAGGCAATCCAGGCTGGTGGGAACCATGATCCCAGCGATGGGGATCATGGCCCCCCGCTCCTCAAGACAACATGGCAACCAACGACACCAGGGCAGCCACCAACTCCTATATGATGCCCCATGAAACCAGGAGACGATGATGAAGACCACGTCGGAGACCACGTCGCACGAGATGGTTGGTGAACTACCATCGTGCCTATAGTGCCACCATGGCCGGCACAGTAGCAGCGAGCCACACCATGCCACGACGTGGCCACAAGACCATGACGACAGCCATGCCTGGACACACCTCGCAAGACGGCGTAGCTTGCAAGCCAAGTTAAGTTAGGACCTCCCTCTAGCTCATGACCCTTTGGTCGGGAGAACCTATTGCTTTGTATATGCCCTGGCTTCGAACTCTATATAAGGGCAGTCAGGGCACCCTTTCTAGACATTCTGAATCCCCTACTCATTCACTCATTCTCCATCGTAGTAGGGCTCCTGAAGCTTCTCTTCAGGCTGCCCATCACCTAGCTTAGGTTCTTCTACCTCTTCCACCATTCTTTCACCCTCCATTGTAAAAACTTCAGAGCATTCAAGTGAGGAACACGCACTTGATCATCTCTGAGGCTGGACGTAGGGCTCTGGCCTAAACCTATATAGATTCTTGTGTCTTTTGGATGCTACCATCGTCTTTCTAGAGCAGCGTGGCAATCGTATAAGTTTACTAGTATGGTTTACAAAACACCGACAACATTTATTCATCTCAATCCACATGTGTTGAAGTGGAATTAAACTAAATTCCATTCCATTCCACTCCAACACATGTGGATTCAAGTGGATACACATGCATCCAAACAAGGATGTCCATGTATTCATCTCAATCCACATGTGTTGAAGTGGATTGGAGTGGAATTAAACTAAATTCCATTCCATTCCACTCCAACACATGTGGATTGAAGTGGATACACATGCATCCAAACAAGGATGTCCATGTATTCATCTCAATCCACTTGTGTTAAAGTGGATTGGAGTGGAATTAAACTAAATTTCATTCCATTGCACTCCAACACATGTGGATTGATGTGGATACACATGCATCCAAACAAGCCTGGACAAAGTTCAACAAAAGTTAACACCAACTTGCAAATAAGAGTTCACATATTTTTCAAGGGCGTCCCATAGATCAAACTTATTCATGACTACTAATACTACTGATATGCCCCACATATCAAGGGTCGAGGTTGGCATGCAGGATCTCATCCACATCCACCTTCGATAAGATGGTGTTGGTGGCCGGCTCAAAACTCTCAATCAGATAGGTGATGTCATCGTCCGTCGAACATGGTGGAAAACCCTAGTCCACCACTCTGAGGTTCACCGCTATGCCAATCTAAAGCTGGGCAGCAACTAGCATCATGGTCGTCCCCTGACAAAAGGCTTCGGTCACCATGGCTTGAAGGTAGGCTGGCAGGGCTCGAAGGTGCTCCTCTACGGTGAACAGATTATCCACTTTTCCAATGGGGAAGGCCGCGTTGCAGGTGGCTAGCACAGACTGCTGCAGGGTGCTGACCCATGCGCTCAGTACCCGCAGCATCTAGCTCACCACGCAACATCTCATCATTCAGCCTGGTCGATGACAAAACCGCTTGGACCTCATGGTAATCCTTCAATAATTGATGATAGTCTATGTCGTCTGAGGATTCATGTTCTTTTGAGGATTCACCCACTTTAGAAACAGAGGGCTGTGCGGGGACAGATGGGCTCGGCGGCGGCAAGCGGCGACGGGATGACTCTCCGGCACCATCGGGGGAAAGGCCCACGACCGGGGATGGTGTTGCCATGGAGGAAGCGCTGCACAATGCAAGCCAAGTTCAAGCCCATATAGGATAAGGGGGAGAGCAATCTGATTGAGAAGGCAATGACTTTTATCGAACTAACCAGCGCAGCATGGCACGAAATCGCGGGTGGCTGCCTCCATCGTTGGATGCCTCGTAGGGCCGGTTTCTGAGCGTGACTACGGATGAAGAACCCAACAAGGCTCAGGATGCCATCATGCCCATGATCACCTGTTGAGATAGTAAGCAAATTCCAAATACTAGTTAACTTAAACAACATGAACACAAATACTAGTGTGAACATTGCTCGCATACTTTGGTTAAATGAACATAAACAACATGAAGAGCGGTGATGATCCACCTCCAAAGGGAGAACTAACGGGTTAGAGAGCAGGTCAACGAGAGATCCATCTGTCAGTGGAGGATTCTCGGCGTTGAATGCCTTCGGGGACTTCACATCGATAGATGACCTCGTCCGCTCCACCATGGTCCTAGTAGGAGGCGTCGGTGGAGCAGTAGGGTGGAAGGCAAAAGCTTTGGGATGGAATCAGGAGCTCTGGAGAGAGAAGACAGCAGGTGTAACCTTCCCTCTCATACCTTCTCTCTGCTGCTATAGTTTGGGGGCCATTGACCACCCCACGACCGAGATGTTTGCGTGGATGGGCGGCGGGGCTTTGCCCCGTCACGTTAATGCGACGGGCCAAGAGGCGATGTCCCCTGCTGCAACAGGGTGCTGATGCCACCCACGCGCACGCGCCTACATGGGAATGTAGGAGCATGTCATCTAGTTAGTCAAGATTTTAGATAGCTGGACCTTGTGTGATCCTATAAAGTATAAAATTTCTAAATACAAATAATCCTTGATGCATGGTTCTTGCAAGTTCAACAAATCTTATCAAATACACGAAAATAAGATGAGTTGGGTTCAACACAGATCAAAGCCACTCATGACTACTACTACTACTGATATGAATGTTGTGACCGAGTGCACTCCGTAGGCAATAGTTTTACTCATAGCTCTATACTGTATAGTGTCCGATGAGATCAAATGTGCTGTATTTCGGACTTTTTTGCGAGCGTAGTAAAATATGAGAGTGAAGCGAATGCGTCAGGAAAGCTGGACACAAGAAGTCATTCGAGAAAAGGAGCTTTTGACACGCTTGAGACTTGAATGCCTGGTGCGGTTGTGATAGGTCTTTTCTGTACTTATTTGATTCCAATCCAAGCAGTCATAACTGTCGAGGGGCAGACTGAAGGCGTGTCCGGCTCGGTTAGATTTATAATGCTCGGACCATCATACTATTGTGCTTCCTAGGGAATCACAACCTATCATACCACAGAAGGCATGGTCGATCGGAGATGTAGGAGCATTGATGTTCCCAACCGTACACTGATCAAAATAGAGGACGTCTCCTCCATTTACGCTGATTAGACAGCATGAGCCTCAGCGCTAGTTTTTACTACATGTTAGCTCCTCCACTGATGCCCCATCAGTGCATGCACTTCTTGCATTTGTGACAACACCAAAAACATAGAAAAAGAAAGCCTCCCAGGAGAGGTGAACGAGAACAGAGATATATCAGCAAGGATTCCTCAAGATTGTCAAGTTTCCTAGTTGGCACGGTGGGGCTACAAGAAGACATGGCAGGATCGAGCCAGAGTGACCTAGAGTGCTTGAAGATCCTTCATCCTAGAATGTATGCAGAAAAATTGGTAAGTGCCCGTTTTTTGTTTGCTGAATCCGATCTACTGGGGTTTGCCATTGGGAATAAACTTGTCCCTCTATCTCGCTATGTCGATGTTTGTGAACGCAGAAGCTGCCGGCTGCGATTGCCTGGGCCATCGGAGGTCTTTGAAAACTCGAGCTTTGTCTGGACGATGAGCAGAGCCTGGCCCTATGGAAGGTGGAGGTGTTCCCCGACGTCATCGACGGCGGCCACTTGTACCTCCGCCAGGGATGGAGTCACTTCGCCCGCACTCTCGACCTTCGCTATGGGTACTCTCTTGTATTGCTATATGATGACCGGTCATAGATTAACGTCAATGTCTTCGACATTACCAACTGCAGCAAGCAGTACCCGCATGACTTCGAGGCCACCGGTAATCAGATCTCCCTGCCCATCGTGGAGCTAAGGAGTTTTGTAGTGATCCTAAAGACGTACCACCTCAAAGCGAAGTATCTAGTGAGCACTTGCGTGAGACGCAGAACATACTGATGATGTCGCAAGTTACCATTGTCCTCTTTATCATCAGTCTTTTTTTGTGCGAGGCAAAGAATGTGCCAGTGGACTTCGAGTGAGCGCACAACTACAAGTAGTGGTGCATCTTCGTGCTACAGATGGCTGGGCAGTCTTGGTGCGTGGGCTTGGAGAGGACCTTCATGAACAAAGTCTGGCGAGTGTCATTCAAGTACGGGTGGGGCACCTTTTACACTGACAACAACCTCAACATCGGCAACACCTTCTTCTTTAGCGTGATCCACGTGGCCACCTGTAGCAATGACGATGACAGCAAGGAGGAGCTGGAGGAACAGGAGAAGGAGCTAAAGGACGATGAAGCTATGCTCAAGGTGAAGGTGCACAAGATAAACGGCGGATGGAGGCGGTGAACTCGGTGCAAGAGTTGACACCATCTATATTTTATTGTTTCATCAAAAGTATTATCCGACCTGTGAAGATGCGCCGCTTGTTTGGATGGACTATGACTAGTTAGCCATGGCTAAATATTAGCCAATTAGTTGTTTTATTTGTCCATACCTATTTGTATCCTAAACTAATTGTTGTGTTCTATGGACTAGTTAGATGGCCCCTGATAGTTTCCATCACCATACTTCATTGTTCATCGACTCGCAGTGATCCGAACCGTCTATATTTCCTAGGGTCGGACTGTCTTAGGCTCCAGAAAATTTCAACATCTATACGCCCATGTCCTCCAATTAGAAAGGGCGAACATTGTTAGTATGCTACAGATCAAAAAGAGAACTAGAAAGAGAACTGCTGCCAAAAGAAACCAATAGGGGCTAGATAGAGTTTAGCCCACCTAATACAAAGTTCAACAAAAGTTAACGTAGACATAGCGATTGCGTGGGTTCAACTCTATTGAGCATGGTGTAGATCAGGTCTTTTAGTCATTTGGGAGCCATTTTCTAGCCCCTGTTGTTTGGTTTTGCCTACTGGTTTCTTTCTGGTTCTCTTTTTGATCTATAGTATGGTAAATATGCATAACGGAATTCATCCAATCAAGTCTCCCATCGATCTAATGCCTAACAGAGGAGCCACATAGCTATTCGAAGTTTACTGCACATATAAGAAAGTTCGAGCATTGTAAATCTAACCAGGCCGGACACATCTCACGTTATACAGGGAAACCTATTTCGTTGAATCCCTAAAGGAAACAAATATAATTGAAACAAAACAATAGAAAAGCAAAAGCAACAGTAAATATAAAGTTGGAGAATACACTACATTCAAAAAGAGTGAATTATTATTTCTTATTCCAATTTCCCATTCAAAAAAATAGATTTCTTGGCAAAGTCTATAGTCCTCGCTACAATACAGAGCCCTTCTTTCCGATCTGTCTACATATCTGTAGACGCCGCCTGCGCACGGAAGATCATGGAGCACCTGTGCCGGCGGCGGCAGCGACAACTTGCCCCAAGTTGTTCGGAGGACCACCTTAGTGGCTAGGAGGTGGCACAGCACACACCCCTTGTTTCTTAGCCACCTACTCGTTGGTCTACCGCCGCTGCCCACCGCCGCCGCCCACAATACTTCCTCACCCTCGACCCGTCTTATGTACCGCGTCGTAGTGTCGTCATTGCCGGCATCGCCATTGTGCCTATAGAGCAATAGGGCGACTAGATAGGCCGCTAGATTGTGCCCGCCATTAGTGGTGCGGGCGAGATCATCGAGGCATGGCTAGGGGCTGTGCTTTTTCATGAATATGGTTTGTATCCTGGTGAGGAAGCAAGCCTCCGGGTTGCCTACTCGGGTCAGGCTAGCAAGGAGGGCTTCATAGTCAACGGGGTCATCCCACGTCCTCCCGCGTCTTAACCGATCCAGTGCCAGATGCCGACCAATGGCGGGGTCACTGCAGATGCAGTGCATGGATGAGCAGGTCGCCTGTAGGCTGTAGAGGTTGTCGATGGGCCGCTTTGAGGTCATAGGGAGGTGGTTGGTGATCACAATTTGCACCTCGGTAGGGAGCGCCATTAGTGACATGATTGCCAGCGTGGATCGAGCTACAACATGTGGATGGTGGTGAGCCAAAGGGCTAGAGAGGCAGAGTGGCGCAACGTAGGTTGATTGAGGAGGAGGCGAGGGAGGTCGCCGAGTGGGGGCTACAGTTGAAGTTCTTGAAATACCCTCTGCGAACTGGCATGGGAACTCGCAACGACTTTTGCACAATGCAAGGGGGAGTTCAATAATGGGAGTGAGGCCATGCTTTGTACACACAGGGATGCTAGGGCTGCAACAGGCTTTCGAGTAGTGAATATTTTAGATGGGTCGGACCTTCTGTCATCTGGTGAATTATATAGTGGCATAGTGCAGTCGAATCCAAGCAGTCGCAGGCTCGCAGGAGCCGAGGGGCAACAACTAGCTAGAGATGGCTACATGGTTTCATAGGTTCTAATCATCTACACTCCCTTGGCTATGTTTGATCGTCTGCACTCCCAAAGGAGAAGGGGGGATGCTCCTTTCAAATAGACCTTGCACAGCTGACGAGAGTGAAGCGAATGCGGCAGGAAAGCTGGACACAAGAAGTGAATCGAGAAAAAGGGCTTTTGACCACCACGACACGCTTGACACTTGAATGCCTGGTGCAGTTGTGATAGGTCTTTTCTGTATACTTATTTCACTTCAATCCAAGCAGTCAAAGCAGTCGAGCCACAGACTGATTGCTATGACACTTTATACTATCCTACCAGATCAAATACATAGCGGGCGGACTTTCTTGCGTTTGTAGTAAAAGTCAATAGCTATGGCTCATCCATTCTGTATTAGATCGAGGCGAGACTTGTTCAGATGAACTCCTCAATGCAAGGTTCTTTCAAGTTCAACAAATCTACAGGCAAAAGCAACCAACAGGGGCTAGAAACTAGTTACCAAATATCCAAAGGACCTGAGTTACACCATGCTCAATAGAGTTTAACCAAACTAATACAAAGTTCAATAAAATTTCAACAAAAGTTAACACAGACATGCATGCAAATAATTAAGACTCCACATACAATCGTCCCACAGACTGAACCTAATCATGACTTGTACTACTGATACGTACCACATAGATAAACGGTCGAGGCAGGCATGCAGGATCTCGTCCATGTTCACCTTCACTAAGATAGCATTGGTAGCCGGCTTGACGCGCTCGAACAGATCATCCATATAATCTTCGTCATCCGGTGGTGGTGGAAAAGCCTGCTGCACCACCACGACTTTCATTGCTACGCCAAACAAAAGATGGGTAGCGACTAGTGCCGTGGCAGCCCCTTGACGGATGACTTCAGACACCATGGCCTGAATGCGAGCCGGTAGGGCTCCGAGGCACTCCTCTAGTGCAGTGGCCAGATCGTTCGCTATCTGCACGGGGAAGGCAGCGTCACTGGTGGCTGTAGCGTTGACAAGCTGATCTGGACCTCCGCCTCAGCAACCACCTTCTCGTCTTGTGCCTGGGCGGCTTCTTGTTGGGCGACGCCAAGTGCGGCGTGCACGGCCTTCAGCTCATCACGTAGCTTGTCGGTGTCCAGACTAGCCCCTGAGTACAATTCTGTGGCATTGTGGTAAGCCTCCTTTAACTTATAGTATTCTTCGTCGTCTGACAATTCAACACATGTCCGGGGTCAGACGGGATTGGTGACGACGTGCGTTGATGGGACGTCTCTCTGCACAATGCATGCCAAGTTCAAGCCAATAGGATAAGGGGGAGAGCGATCTGATTGAGAAGGCAAATGACTAACGGGACTATCCGGTTCAGCAGGGGATGAAGTCATCGCTGGTGGTTGCCCCCACCGGGGGATGGTTCTCGGGGCCGCTTTCCGAGTGTGACCGCGGACGAAGAACCTGGCTCTAGGGCCAACGATCCGTGGGACGCCGTCACGCCCACGTCCACATGTTGAGAGAGTAGGCACTTTCCAAATACTAGTTAAATTTAGCAGCATGAACACAAATACTAGCGTGAGCATTGCTTGCATACTCTAGTTAATTTAATGAAGAGAAATAATATGAACAGCGGTACACGAAAAAAATCACCCCATTAGTAGGAATTGGGGACAGTTGTGAGACCATGCTGACGAGAGGTCTATCTATTGGTGGAGGATGGTCGGTGCTGAAGGCCTCTAGGGACTCCCCCTAGCACGATCCAGCGTGTACTATCCCATAACCTTCATCACGTGTTGGTCTAGGTCATCCTCATGGATGGTGATCCTCGACTCGATTGTAGGGTCCGTCGGGCCTCAGAACTCTCACTGGTGGTGGTGCATCATCTTCAAGGGGAGGACCCGATGGCCGATAAGGGTATGCATCACCCTCGTCCCCGTCAGGCCCCGGTCCTTCAGGTCCTTGATTGCATCCAACAAGTTGGGCACATGCTGCCTGTAGGCCTCTAGGGGAGGTAGTTCCTCCCACGACTCCGGAAGGTCACCACGCAGCCGGTCAGGAGAATAAGACAGCAGCGGTAGACTCTCATTGGGGACGTAGAGCCATGACTTTTGCCACCCCAAGTCCGCGGAAGGGTAGCGGTCAAGGCTCAGGTACCTATACTCCATTCTAGGACAAAGTTGGATCATGGCGCCCCCCATTCGAGGAAGATGGACCCCCCGGGCGCTGAGCGAACCACCCAGAATAAAGACCACCAGAACTTATAGTGGGCAGGGACTCCCAGGAAGCCCTCGCACAGCATGATGAAGACACAGAGGTGGAGGAACCCCTGTGGGGTCAAGTCATGGAGGCGGAGCTCGTAGTAGTATAGCAACCACCGGAGTAAGGGGTGTGTCGGCACCCCGAACCTAAAAGAGTGGAAATGGGCGAAAGAGATGACCTCATTCTCCTTCGGCCTTGGCTCCACTTCGGTTCTCGGCAAGACTCTCCACCCAATCGCGTCAACGGCCTCCGGGATCACCGCGTTTAGTCGCAGCTCGTCGAACACCTTGCGGTCAAAGGATGACTTTGTCCACTGCGTGGTCATGGTCCTCACAGGAGGCGTCGGCGGCGCAAAGGGCACAGTAGGGTGGAGGGCAAAAGCTTTGGGATGGAAGGAGGAGATCTGGGGAGGGAAGGTAGATGACCACATAAGGCAGTAGATAACCTTCCCTCTCGTGCCCTTGTGTCTTCTATAGTTTGGGGGACCATGGAACCACCCCACGCCCCACGACCACTGACACATTTGCGAGGGTAGGTGGTTCGGCTTCGCCCCATCACATTAATGTGACGGGCCACGAGGCAACATCCCTACTGGAACTGCCTATTGATGCCACCCACACACGTGCGCCTGCGCTAGAATCCAGGGGCCTACAAGATGAAAACGAACGTCGCACGTTGTTCATCAATACTATCCGGGTAGTCACGATCTCAAACCGCCGGACCTTCTATAATAAACCTTATCGCTCCACTAGTGTCCGGCTTGCAAAGATTTTAAGGGATCATTCTGAAACATTTCAACAGTTATTGATCCGTCCTTTGATGAGTCAGATTTGTCAAATTTGATAAAAAAAAAAAAACTCAATGTAATAAGAATCAACCAAAGTATATGAAGTATGAAAGAAATAAAGGAAGATAAATATGGTTGGACCAACATAAAAACTTCATTCCATTATATACAAAACTACATTATGTTGTATTTCTCTAATCTCTAATGTCTAAAAGAACTCATCTTACCAACGTTACTCATGTCAGACGGTTGACAAATTGCATTCAGTCGATCAACATGAGTGATGATGACAAAGTCTCCTCCCACAAACATAGTAACACTACCAAGTCTTTTCATTGGCTCGAAATTCCTAACATGAACAAAAATCTTGCCAGTATCATAGTCTTTACCAAGCATATAACGAACTACAGCTTCAACAACGATCCGTCGAGGCTATTGATGAACAAGACGTCCCCAAGTAACAAGCACCATTTGTACAATACCTGGTGACACTCGTAGCTGCCAAAGCACAAGCTTGCTGATGGAGTAAACATGGGTGTTGTGGTACGATGACATCTCTCTGTATACTTACAGAACAAAAAATACATGGAAAAAATAATTAGAAAAAACCACCTATGAAACACTACACTTCGAATAAGCAAGAACCAACACAAAGCAACAAAATATTGTCAATGCCATATCTTTGCCTTGATTGAGATCCTGACTAGAATAAAATGACAAAGAAACTAAAACTCACCTCAACAAGGACGATCACTGTTGTTCTATGGCAACAGCTACTAACGAAGTTGTAACACTGCCTCCTTTCCTTGGCTAGCAATTTGTAAGTGAAAACTAAAAAAGACTAGATAGGACATTTATACTCGATGCATACGCTAACAAACATTAGAAGACGTGAGTCCCCATAGCGTTACTAATTACTAATAAAATAGATTCAGAATACGAGCAGTCAGAGTAGTAGTCGAGGGGTTGGCGCGTTTTCCTACTCTGATTATGAGAAAGTCCGGCGCGTTAAATACACAGAGCCGCGGACTTTCTCGTTATCAGAGTAGGAAACATGTCAACCCCTCGACTACTACACTAGCGATTCGAGTAGTAACGACGATGAGCAATGGGAACATACTTGAGCGATGGCATGTACAGCACCGACTGTGACTCCATCGAGGAGGAGGAGGATCCAGATTACTGCGACTCATCCAACGACGAGTCTGGTGAGTCGGCGAATCGCTAGAACACTAGCGAGGAGGAGGATGCTTTTTTCTCTTTCTCTGGAAACTCAAATCCCGTTAGACTCGGTGACTTTTTCTAGGTTGGAAAATCCATGGGGATATCAATAACCCATTTAGTTATTTATAGAGGGTTTTCCATCCCTAGGCCTGCCTTCCCCTTGATTCCAAATTATAGGCCTTAGTTCAAATAGTCACAGATGTAGTCACACACATAAAAAAATAATCGGCACATGCAGCGCAACAAGCTACAACAAGTTGGTTTATTTTTTTTTTTTTTTTTGGTAATTTTTAGGTGTCAAATTCATCATCTTTTAATTATTTATTTATTATCATCCTCTTTTAGTTTTATGTTTATTTATATTATTATGAAAAAGCCAAAAAGGCAACAACTAACCCATCGGATATATAAACAGGTGCACAGGAGAAAAAAATAAAAAGACGGATATTAGGTAAGTAACATTTTGTCATAATCATTTCCTATTAAAACACGGAATAAATTTTGGTCTTTGCTGAACACCGTGCCTGCGCGCCGAGCAGTCTCGCCAACACGCCCCAAAAATTTGATTTCGCACCGCGCTGAGTAGTCCCGCCAACACGCACCGAAAATTAGATGTCTCTCTTTTGCCCTCCGTGCGGAAAATAGGTTTACCACGCCATCGTTTTCAGACAAGGGCATTTGTGGTAATGTGATGGCCATATAAAAGTGCAAAGAGTCGCCATCTTCGCCTCTATCTCCACCGTCTCTCCTCCAGCTCCAAACCCTAGTCCCATGGCCTCCCTTTCCACTCTCTAGCTACCCCCTCTGCCACCCTGCTCTGGACCCTAGGCGCCATTAGCACAACAGCTCGACTCCCTCTCCACTCTCTAGTCGCACCCTCTCTCATACATTTTTAACCCTAGCCTCGATGACAGTACAAGCCAGATCTAGATCCCCTACCTCAGTAACTGCCACGACCGACCGGATCTGAACCCTAGCCGAAGCTAGATCTGTTACCCCTTCATCATCGCCGGTCCACCAGCTCCATGACTATGATGACAAGACCAGATCTGAACACGAACACAGAGGATGAGGTACCCAAATTCCTTTTATGATGTGTGCTCTACTATAGAGGCTGAACCAAGGATATGTAGATAGCGATAGGGTTACATATTTCCTATAGTTGAGTGTAGCTGACATGTATTTTATTGGATTAATGACTTATGTATAAGCTATAATTACTAGTTAGATGCTTATTTGCATACTCTTGCTCTGTTGTGCTAACATTCCGTAGAAGCTTTAGTTAATAAATGCCTATGTAATCTAGAAAGATGGAAGAACTTGGAATACATGTGGACCCAAAACTTGTGTCTCCAAAGGCAAAAAAAAGTCAAGCACAAAGGGTAGACACGGTGAAGATTTCGAATGTATCCCTTTACCAGAGGATGTAGTTGTGGGATTTGATGTTACAGATTAAATAGATTTAGATTTAGAAGATGAGCCGGTACCCCTAGCAATTGAGGTGCTTGTTCTATCTTGTATTTAGTTCGGAGGGGGGTTGTAGGTAGCAATGCAATGCTTTACTATTTGGATAGCAATGCAATTTGTACATGCTTGCCGCTTAAGTTTGTATCTCCAATTTCAGTGTACGGGTCGAAGAAGCCATAGAGGAGGCTTTGCCAGTAGGACAAAAGGCAGCGCTACCATGAGTCCTAGGCAAAGGCACTCCAAGTGGTTGAATTCAACACGCCTAGGAGACTATGCTCATGGAGTTCATACTCGAAGGGCTACCGCTGGTAAAAGGGTGGAGGTATCAGCAGTAGGTGAACATAATTCTCCATCATCACAGACATTTGTACGCAGGGATCAATTCAAACTTCATGAATTGACTAGAGACATTTGTCGAGATGGCACCCTACCTAGCCTTGTGAGAGACTACCCATGGCCTGATGATGATAGCCATGCTGAAGAGGAGCCCTCTAAGCTACCTAGCCCTGTGAGAGACTACCCATGGCCAGATGATGATATCCATGCTAAAGAGGAGCCCTCTAAGTTACCTAGCCCTATGAGAGACTATCCACAGCCAGATGATGATAGCCATGCCGAAGAGGAGCCCTCTGAGTAAACTCCCATCTCCACCCACCTGCAGAACAATGAAAGTTGCCTAGGTTGGTATTACCTTACAGATGTCTATCAATCAATTCGCACTAGCTATTTGATATCCATGTTACTTTTCTAACAATCTGAATGTATGAAAACTTTATAGCACCATTGCCAAGAAGTGCGAGGAAGCCAAGGCCTCAAACTCGTGGAATTTTGCTTGACAAAATGAGCAAATCAACGGGAGGATTGAGGATGCCCATCTCTGTTGCCGAGGAAAACAGAAGGCCACATGATCCAGTGCAAGCTGCCAAGTTTGCCTCAAAGGCAGGTGTACTAGTCAGGCATCAAATACCAATTTTGACGTGTTGGAAACATTACAAGAAGCCCTTCAGTGTCGTCCATTATAGAAATTTTGTGGACAGGCTAACTATAAGTTTGGGTATCCTCTCTTGACATTCAACTCTGCTTTGAGCAACTTTAACGAATTTACTTTTCATTCACACTACTGTGTGCAGTTAAGGCTGGACATTGATAAGGTTCACCCACCAACACAAGAAAGCTTGCTGGAATGTATTACAGTCTGGGGTACGACAGGCACGCTACATGTTGAAGCAAACCTACTTCAATGGCATCCCTGCTGATCCGATCCTTCTTTATATCTAGTTTAATCTACTTAATCTATGGTATCCATCGGCTTGGCTTGAACTCAAATTTGATCACCTTCCATACTTCACAAGCTGCAGCTAGTTCAGGCCATATCGGCTGACGCCAGGTGGGGTCGGGCGACCCCACCAAGTGGCCCTTGGTGACCCTACCTTGCTCCACTTGCTTCTAGTGTTTGATATTTGATGTTTTTGTGTGTTTTTCTGCATATGCAAAGATCTCCAAGTACAGGTGGAAGTTGGTCAATTGTAAACATTAATCACTACTATGGTGTTGATTTCCTTCCAATTTGATGCAATGTTGATGGTCAAAATTGATGTTTAAGGACCATCAACATTGGCTAGGTTCATGCGTGGTCCAAACAAATAAACAAGATCAGCTGCAGGCTATGGGCCTATCACTAGCCGTGGTCCAGGCAAACAAACATGCCCTGTGTGTATATGTGGATGCTAGGGTTACAAGACATCATGGAGCGTTGAGGAAGCCCTCGTGGAGTACAAGGTTGTAGTGCCGTAGACTCACAGAGCCTCTTGTAGAGGCATCTATTGCCTTGCCTAAGGAATAGGTGGGGCAACATATGAAGTGCACATTGGGAGAACGAGGACTCCAAGATGAAATCAATTTTTCCAGCCTTGTGCCCCCTACACACCTGCCAGCTTTGGATTGCTGAGTACTACCTCTATCTCTATAAAAAAGAATGCAACAATGGTTTGCGTGCCAGTTAAAGTGATTCTCCTTTGATTAAGTTTTTAGTGAATGGTATTCACATTTATGACTCCAAATCTATATATTATGAAGATACATTTCATAATTAATCTAACAGTATTTATTTGATTTCATAAAAGTTGATTCTTTTTTATCTATAATTGGTTAAAGGTGCTTTACAAAGTGCTTAGGCTTGTTAGACCACCGCTTATGCGCTTGCTCTAGGTTTAGGCCTAGTGTTTAGTGAGGTTTGCATACCTCTTATCGCTTGGTGCTTGCGCACACCATTGTTGTACACCAGCAGGACTTGTAGTCTTGCGAGACCACACTAACCGCATTTGTCGTTTGCAGCCACCGTGTACCAGAGGGAATGAGGCCTGTGGTAGTTTGGCCAGAAGCTTGACAGTAAAGACGACGAGGAGCGGTCCAGGAGAGGCTATTTTGGAGACCCACTTGCGCGTGGGGAAGGCCCGGGGCTATCCATGGAGTTACTTGACTGGGACTTTGGCCCTTCTGAGCTACCTTGCAAGGTGCTCCAACGAGGACTAGGGGAAGCTTGCGTGCTTCTTGACAGCTCGGTAAAAATACCGGAGTCGTCGACAAGAGTTTGCATCTCTATCGCTCTTTACCTTCTACACTTAATTTTTGTACATATTGGTTGTGTGCTTGTTTCTCTAACTTAATTGATAGGTTAAGTGATAGGTTTGGAACCTATATTACCCTTTTGCGGTAGAGATAGTGTCGGGTCAAGATACCCTGGGTATCTCAAGGCACTGAATAGATAGCCACTTGGGCGGCCCAACCAGCCAAAGCCAAGCAACCATGGCCCAACTTAAGCCACAAAGTTCCCAGACCGAACACCAAGACAAGCGGTCCACCATGACCTCACCTTTCTCCTTCCACTGCATGCTACGCAGTCATGCTCGACGTCCCCCGTCTTGACCCCTTGGAAAGCATAGGGAGAGGCTGGACACCATCAAGTACACCTACCTTGACAAATCGAGATAGGCACGCTTCGCTCACTCCACCAGGACAGAGAGGATGACCAACTTGGGGCAAACACCATCCCTGTGCGTCCCTACACAAACAAGGCAACACCTCAGGCCAGTGACGACTGGTACGACACTACACCGTCTAAAGTTAGACCAGCAAGATGGGCGTACGACCCTACCCACTATGGGATGGGTCACATGACCCTGGCCTTTACTTCACAAGACCAGCCAGGCCATTGGGGACTTCGACCAAGTGACTGAGGGTCAAGGCCTATAGCACCATGACCTGGGAAGGCGATTGACGACCTAAGGAGCAGCCGGTTGCTCCCTCAATGACACCGATGCCGCCAGAAGCAAAGGAGACGATGACGAAGACCACGGCGAGACCACACCGCACAGAACAGTTGGTGAACCACCGCCATGCCAATAGTGTCGTCACGGCTGGCACTGTAGCGCCATGTCATGCCACGCCATGGGATGAGGAACAAGATCACGGCAACCATGACCACGACCATGCCTGTACGTGAGATGATGCCAAGACAAGATAGGATGGATTGCCATCCAAGTTTCCTCGCTTCTCCCTCCCTCGGGCTCTCGACCGCTCAAATCGGGAGAGCCGTCTCTCTACTGTAACCTGGCCCCGAACTCTATGTAAGGGAGGCTAGGATCCCCTTCAAAGGGGATGAAATCTCAAGTCTCCATTCGGGCTTTCGTTCTCCTCACTCCTCCTACCTCGAATCCCTTAGCTTACACACCCCATTGTAAGACCTCAGAGCACTTTCAACCGAGGAACACAAACTCGCTACCCTCTGTGAGACTGGATGTAGGGCTCTAGCTTGAACCAGTATAATTTCCTTGGGTCTTTGAGTGATACCATCATCTTCCTAGAGTAGCATGACACTTATAAATTCACTCATTGGTTCATAAAACACCGACAGATAGCAACACAGATAGTAAAACCTTGGTTGCACATATAAATAGTTTATTTATTCATTACACCACAACACCGCTTCATCGTCAGACATCTGACGCTAAAAATTATATTTGGCGATGGATGATCTGACGGTAAAGATAACTCAGAGACCATCTGACGCTAAATCCTCATTTAGCGATTTAGTGTCTGTCGCTATAGGTATTCATATTTAGCATTGAATCGTCTGTCGCTAAAGCCAATTGTACTGTCAATCTGTCTGTCGCTAAAGAAAATGGGCCCCACGCTGAACTCACGTGCTCCACCTCTATCTAGCTCGCTCGCAAATTTTTGTTTGGCCCACCAGTGAACCCTAGACTCTCCTCTCCCCGAAATCGCAAATTCAGCTTTTCCAAATCATGAACAAACCACTAAGCTATGAATCTGTGGTTGAATGTACTTGGATTCAGTTTTTTTAGTATCTTTTTGTTGAATGTATCTATCTGTGAACATGTAGTCACACTTTCTTAAAAATGTTTGAAATATTTATCAAATGATCATGGACCAAAATTTAATATAAGCACGCAGAAATTTGAAACACGTACTTTTATTTGGAACTTAATGCAGACACGCAGAAAGTTGTTTAAACTATAGAAAACAGTAAATGATTTTCAAAATTTTGTGTACTTTTACGCAACAACATATATGCAATTTATTTCATGTAAAAATATTTTAGTTACAAGTACTATTTTGATTAGAATATTCACCAATGTGTCTTAATTAGTTAAAATAAAAAAATAATTAATAAAGACGAACCTTTCACGTGCGGCCTCCAAACCCACAGTCGGCCCACCTATCCCTCCCACCCAGGCAACCCTAGGTCACAACACACACGGACACAGCCTATCTATCGAGCCGCCGCTCCCTCCTCATCCCCTGTTCTGTTCGCTCTCTCCTGCTCCCTCTCCGTTGCTCTCCCACCTGGTGCTCTCTTCCTCATGGAGGAGCTCGATTCTGCAAGGAAGAGCTCGATCCGGTGAGGAGGGTCTTGGATCCGGCGCGGGCCCAAGAGGCGGCCGTGGACAGGCTTGGGATGCGGAGGCGTGGGCTCGAGATGCATCAGCGGTGCGGGTCCGAGATGCGGCAGCGGCGCGGATCCGAGCAGCGGCAGCCGACGGAGGTCCGAGATGCAGCGGCTGTAGTTTCCACAAGGGCCAAGGAGGCAGCAGCGGCATGGCTCGGGAGGTGCGCAACCACGAGATGCGGCAGCGGCGCCGGTCCATGATCTCGCAGCGGCGCCGGTTCGAGATGCGGCAGCGGAGTGGGATGTTTTGGCGCCGGTTCGCAGAGGCGCTCAGGAAGGAACTAGTGGTTCGAGCTCTGAGGAGGACGAGGCCACGCAGCGGCAGCCACCACTACCCACGACGGCACGTGCAGCAGACGTCACTACAATGTGAGACAGCCCTCCATCTCCCCTTGTGTAATTTATCTACTTGTGTAGATGCAATTATGGTTTGATCTCATCATCTCGTGTGTGTTTATGGCCTGCTGCTAAGTTTGGACTTGATATCGTATCGATAAATGTTTAGTGAACTGCTAGATAAATTAATCTTTGATTTGTAAGTGTACTACTGCTTCCTGTTTTTTCATCATTTGTAGAACATGATTTTGAACTAAATGCAGGTCAAAAAGTACTGGTCTCAGATATGAATTAGTTTTCTCAGTAAACATCACCAAAGAGAGCACTTGTTTGCAGACAAAAATAATTTTGCCATTAAGAACTAGTTACCTGCTTGTCAGGCACCTTATGTAGTAATTCTTATTGTTATTTTTTCCCTCCAATCTAAGATTTCTGAATTGGTCTCTCTTGTTTCATGAATTGATTACAATATTAAGTAGAACAGAAAGTTTTGTGAACAGTAGTCATATCTATAAGATGACGATTTTACAGATAGATATACAATATTCCATGAAACGAGTAGACTTGCATCTGTCTTTTTCTGAAAGGGCCTCTCATGATATATTTGTACCATTTAATTGTTTGAGCATTAACGAAGTGTAACTGTTTTGAGTCATTCTTTTCAGAAGGTTGTACTTCATTAATCAAACTTTGATTTTAAATGAGCAATACATTATAGTCACTGTATGTGTATGTGCTATTCACAAACAATCCATTTAATAATAGTAAATGACTAACTGCGGTTGTGCTAGTAAAACATACCATTTTGTTTCAAAGTCATTATCAACTTTTCACTTTTTTTTGAAAACTTTTCACTATGGAATACCCTTATATTCAGATACCTAAATTTCTTTCAACTTTGTACCTTAGCATGACAAATTCTAGTGTACTAGCAGCCTGTTCGGTTGGCTGGTTCGTATCGTTGCTGATTCGTTTATGTGAGAGAGAAGTACTGCTGGCTAGTTTATGTAAATAGTATCCATGTGAGGGGGCTGGCCAGCCAGCCCCAGCCGATCGGGCTGTAGGATTCTGGAAGAACCAATATACCAGTTCGATAAGTATAGTTTTAAGTCTTGGAAGAAACATGATTGATAGAGGTCCAAAACATGAGTATATCCAGCATGAGTAATAAGTGTAATTATTCTGCTAGTTGACATTGCTTGTTCTGCTAGTTAACAAATTGATGTTGTCTCTATGATTTTCTATTTTATGTTAAATTAATAGCAAGTACTTTCTTATTGTTTTAGTTGCAGTCTGAATTTTCAGCGTGTTTGGATCTGACTTATATATACTATCTCATATATTAGGCTGCAATTTGAATTTTTAGCAAGTCTTGATCTGAATTATACTAATCTGTATTTTTAGCACGTTATGATTTAGAATAATAATATCTCTTATAACATTCATTACCTCATATTCCAAGATTTTCTTACAATATTTTATTTAGATCACAAGCTCTTAATACTGATGAGGGACATCATAAAGCCTCAAGGGATGCTCCAAACTTCCAGTGAACCACTTTCTTTAGAGTCAAGACCCTGTTTGAATGGGAAGTAGTAAGCCAATAACAGTGAAAGTAAGCTCAATTGACTTCTTAGATATCTCAAATTTCTTATGCTAAACTGCGGTCTTTAATGTTGGGCCTCCAAACAATGTCACTACCTCTGAAATTTTTACTGCATATGTGCATTAGTAACTAAGATATAAGTTGATTTGTAGTAGTTGCTGCAGCTATCAGTCAAGCGATATTTGGAAGGCAATTACTACATTCTGTCAAAGATAATGGAATAGATACAACTATGACCTGTAGCTGAAATAAGAAACCTGCATTAGGAGAAATGAAAATTACCGCCAGGTTTTTTCTCCTAAGTGGTTGAAAACAAGGCGGAGCTCAGTGGAGGACATACTGGGCTCCGGCCCCTGCTTGCCTGCGACCAAACTGAAGGCCTAGCTGAGCCTGTGACCAAACTCTGCAGGGGCTAGCTATATCTCCCAGATATCAGCTTGATAGGATTAGTAGATACTAAAAGCCTGTCACACAAGGAGTTGCATACCGTACATGTTGGAGGCAATGAATCATACATAGTCTGTCACCATGCATGCCTACCTAGCCTTTTGTACTTAGTAGGAAATTACAGTTCTCAAGTGCAGACTCTTATAAAAAATACAGTAAGTGTGCAAGTAACCTGCAGTAAGTGAACCTTTTGTTTTTTTCTCAAGTAACCTGCAGTAAGTAACCTGCACACTTACTGCAGTAAAAAATGCATTAAGTGTGCAAGTGAACCTTTTGTTTTTCTTTGTTTTTCTCAAGTGCAAGTAACAGTTAGTTCTGAACTTCAATTTACATATGGTCATCTGTGGCTTCAATGAATCAGCATGGATTTTTTTTCCTTTTACTGTGATGTAGTAACTGAATATAGCTAGCCATTCAGTCATCGTGTGCATTGCTCTCCTGTGTATTGTACCATGTTAAGTGTCTTTCCCCAATCATCTCCTGTGTATTGTATCAAGTGTTGGTAATTGGTTTACTTGTATCAAGTTGAGTTCTCATTTTTTATGCAGGAGCTGAATGAGATGAAGGACGAGGCCACCATTGATCTTCTGCAAGCCGGAGCTTATAAGGCAAGGATCTTATTTCTTCCTCTTCTCTGCAAGCCCGAGCTTGTAAGCCCGAGCTCTGCAATATGGCCTGTTGTTCCAACGCTGGATGCCTGTCTCTTTTGCTAGTTAAAAAATTAAGCTTGTTTTTTCATGAGATGGTCTAGAGAAAAATTTAAGCTTTCCTCATAACAGCTCTAGGTTGTTAGCTTATGACAGCCCCTGACTTTTATTTTAGAGCATATATGAAGCTTCACTGTGAAATATTAGTGGCTCTGTGAAAAAGTCTCCTGCCGACTGTGGATCTGCATCTCAAATTTTATATTCACTCTAGAATCTCATATGAAGTGATACTTGGTGCTGCTATCTTTAATAAATGGACTGCATCACTGTGTGCGTGGTAGCTTTGTTTCTTTAAAATTTTAGCAAGAACAAGATTACATATGCATGCAAATATCTATGGCAACAGAAAGTGGCATCAGCCTTTAGGATCATTAAAATTTTGCTTGTGGGATTGTCGGCTTTTATATATAGTGTCATTTCAGCTCCTAGTATCTGTACTTTGTTTTTTGTGGGATGCTAATTTGAATTACCTTTGGACAAAGAATCATACATTCTGTAAATTGTTTGCAAGCCATCGCTTTCTGGTTTCCACTTGCCTAATTACATGGTTATTATATTTTTCAGGAAGTGTTGGGCACAAGAGTTTGTGGAAAATGGTTCTCCACACATAACCTGATGGAGTGTTGGTAAGCTATTGCTTTTGGTTTTTGAGTTCCTAGAAAAGATTGTGTGCACAAACCTTAGTATGTTTAACACAAAATACTAGTATTGCTTACTGGGAGTACATTCATGTAATCTTTTGGTGCCTGACTTTGTTGGATGGTTCAAACGGTGTGCAAGACAAGTAATATGTTATATAAGTATTGACCTCTATGATGTGTTGTATGTGTTTCTATATCTTTATGTGATAGACATTAAGCTTGAATGTGGGTTTGATATGTGCTAAATGTTTTTTCTAATTGTATTTATTTTTTTGTATATTTATATCGTCCTGTTGAACCATCTGTCGCTATAAATATATGGGCTATTGGATGGTCTGTCGGTATATGCTTGGTAATAGAGCATCTGTCGTTAAAAACTAGCAATTGACTATCTGTCGCTATAAATATTCAGGGCAGCAGACTGTCTGTCGCTAAAAGTACTATCTGACGCTAAAGATTTTTAGCGACATGACTTACACCGTCTGCAGAAGTCTATCGCTATAACTTTTTAGCGTTAGATTGTCTGTCGTTGTAGCCGCTTTTAGCGTCAGACCATCCATCGCTAATCTTGGTGTTGTGGTGTAGTGATTGCATAAGTTTTGACTAGGTTGTTTTATAGGCTATAGTTTAGAAATAGCTTTTAAGTTGCCTAATTTACCTCCCTATTAGACGTCACGATAGGATGTGGGCCCTATGAAACCTAAATCTATACACCTAAAAATCTCTATAGCTATCGTCTGCTCCCCTGCCTCTACCCCGCCCCACGAAAAAAAAAACACCCTGTGTTCCTTAATTTGACGTTGCGAACAGGGATTAGATTAGGAGTGGGTAAGAGAATAGAAAGAAATACGGGGTTCCAGATGTAAAGAAGCGAGAGAGAAAATGTGGGAGGGCCTTAATAGTTTTTGAAATAAATCGGGGTTCCTGATGTAAAATGTCCAGATCCGAGTGGGCTTTCTAGTGGGCTTTCTTTTTAACCTGGGCTGAATCCTTGTAGTTGGACCGGCTTTGTTGTGGGCTGGACCAAGCCCATGCAAGCCTTTTTTCTTTTCTTTTATTTTTCTCTTTTTCTATAAAAACAAAGATATTGCAAAATTCGCTAAAAATCATAGAAAAATCAGAAAAATGCCAAACTAATTTTGTTAGCTTCATAAAAATGTGATCTATCCATAGATGTTTTGAATCTTGTTAGGTTATGCTTTGTCTATAGGTGTGTTAAATCATCCTTGCATATGTTATATGAATATAGGTTCGGCGATGACCGAGAACATGCCAGAGGCAGACCCGGAATACGTGGAGGTGGCCGAGAAGTATGAGGAGGATGTCTTCATCATCAGTGTTCCCGAAGCCTTCACTAACTTTTCGATGTCTGATTCCTACCAAAGGAAGCCCCGGTGCATAACCACTACTTTTCAGTACTTTTTCTCCCGTTGCAACGCACGGGCATATTCTAAACTCTGCATGACCACATGCAAACATGCATGGAAAAAAAACCCCTAGAGTCCGGGTCGACTTCGTGAAATAGAAACGTCACCAATACACTTTACACCACTAACGTCAAGTACTATGGAAAAAAATAAACATACTTTACACCAATACGTAATACGCGAGGACTCTCCCGCCTTAGATTTCTTTAGTTTGGATTTAGACTTCCACCATTACCAGGTCTAATCCCAGGGTAATACCTTTTTCCATTGGGTTCAATTTCAATTGCTAATCAGCTTTTAAAAGAAATCAGCAAAGCGTATCATGTATATCATCTAAAATCATGCAGTGAGTTAATGGATACTGAGGAAGAGGATTCATTGCCTGATGAAATATAAATATAGGTCATAGGTGATAAAGATCATTAATTACAAAAGTATTAAAAAAAAGTAAAATCAATTTTGTTAGGCTTCTATAAACTGGATCTATATGATATAGGTGATAAAGATTATGAAACAGGCTTTATGTTTTTAATGTAATTAAATTCGTACATTTCTTAATTAATATGTTCGTATAAGTTGCAAGCCACGCTATGTGGGCTAAAATTTGTGGTCGTCGTGGAGCGCACGGGCATATATCTAGTATAAAATAATTAATTAAATGGAGCTTTGCTTTAAGATTACAATTTACTAAAAAGGTGCACCAGAGCAGTTCTGGATATATTTAGTGGAACGTAAGATAATTTAACAAAATAAAAACATCAGGTTTTCTTTGAGACAGAGCGAGTAAAAACAATTGTTGCACGCTGCAGCTAAATTCAGACGCGGAGGGATCCAAACCAGAAAATTTTCATGAAAAATGCAACAATCTGCGCCATGTTCGCTTGGGCTTGTTTGGCTGATAAGCCATGGCTGAAAGTACTGTTGGCTAATTTGGTGTTAGAGAAAAATATTATTTGTTAACTGAAAAAGTATGGTTTATAAGCCAAACAAGCCCAAACGAATATGGCGCTGGCCAGAAGCTTGAGCCGTACATTTGATAACCACTGCTGCAGGCTGCGCTTAAATTCAGACGCGAAAGGATCCGAAGTCCAATCGAGAAAAAATTCAAAGAAAAATGCAACAATCTGGCTAGAGGCTTGAGCCGTACATTCCAATGCACCGAGTTTACAAGGCACAACCATGAAGGCATCAATGTGCCAAAAGAAAAAACATGAAGGCATCGACAATCCTGCTCATACATAACGGACAATATCCAACAAGAACCATCTGCGTAATGGAGGAATATATATATAGACGACGCGCTCACCATACACTTGATTAACAAGCGCACAGACATCATGTTCAACACACGCTGACAGGCATTGGCGCATCGCCCGGCGCGTCTCGGCTATAGCCTACTGTCCCTTGGCCTTGCCGTGCGCCAGGGTCTCGGCGATGCCCTTTGTCAGGCAGTACGCGATGGACTGTATGGTGATCATGGGGTTGACGCCCACCGCCGTGGGCAGCAGGCTGCCGTCGCACACGTACAGCCCCTCGGCCTCCCAGCTCTCGCCGCGGCCATCCACGGCGCCGTCCTTCGGGCTGGACCCCATCCGGCAGCTGCCCATCTGGTGCGCCGAGCAATGGAGCGCCCACTTATCCGCAGTGGCGGAGCCAGAAATTATACTTAGGGGGGGCCGGCCAAAAGAGCTGACATGTAAAAACTAAGTGCAACTCAACTCGTTAGGTTCCTTGTGACGACTGTCGGGATTAATTCATTGACTTGAACGGGTGCTCGCAATTTCTTATATGTATCCTAGGATCTAAGGCGCTATTTTTTGAGTGGTAAGTGTCATGCCCATTATCAGCAAGACATCTAGGGTGACTTTGTAAATCTTTAGTACCGACTCGGTCTTTTTCATTACGATAATTTTATTATCTAGTTGTGTTTTGTATGATTATATTATCTAAAAGATATTAATATGTATATATAATAAAATTTTTATATAATCTCTCTTAATATAAATAAAAATATTAAGTCATACTACTAATTTTTTTTTTGTTGTGAAATGTTAGGGGGGGCCATGGCCCCTGCCAGCCCCCCCTTGGCTCCGCCACTGCTTATCCGGCCCAGGGCGCATGGGACCTTCCGCGACGGTCACCTCGTCAAGGAACGCCTCCAGCTCGTCATCTCGCACGCCGCCGTTGCACCGAAGCCGGAACCCGTCGCTGCGGTGGGTGCCGACCTCGGCCGCGCCCGCGGCCACCAGGATACGCAGCGCTCGGCGCAGGCCGTTGCGGAGCTCTTCGACGTCGGCCCGGTTCGGCGTGTAGCACACGCGGCCCTCGCCATCCACGGTCCCCGCGCCGCGGTCACGGACCAGCGCGAACGCGTGCGCGGTGCGCGCGTACCGGCGCATGCGTTCCTTCATGTCGCGTCCCGACTCCCATGGCATCAGTGAGGCGAAGCAACCTGGCCCTAGCGCCGGCGTCTCGATGATGGTGCGTTCGGTGACGCGGTGCATGCTGGTGATGATGCCGCCCTCGAAGCACTTGCCGGTAATAAGCTGCGGCTGCTGTTTGTTCTCCGGGAAGTAGCCCCACGCCATGAACACCGGATGCAGGTGCAGGTTGCGGCCGATGTGCCTGTTCTTGAGCCCGCTGTTGCGGAGGAGAGGCGGCGTCATGAGCGCGCCACACGCCGAGATGGAAACCTTGGCCTCTATGCGCAACTTCTTGGTGATGCCGTCGCTCATGCACGCCGCCACCAGGCCCACGCACTTCTTGCTCCGGCCGTTCTCGCCGCCGGGGTTGCTCTCGAGTACAAAACGCTCGGCCTTGCAGCCTGTCAGTATGACCGCGCCGCGCGCGACGGCGTCGACGAGCCACGTCGTGTCGGTGCCACGCTTCTCGCCGGTGGGGCAGCCCAGGTGGCAGCTACCGCAGAAGTGGCCCTCCGACGAGTTGCGCGCCACGGCGTCGCCACGTAGCCCGAGCGCCTTGCAGCCACGGCGCACAACCTTGTTCTGGAACCCCTCGTCCCGGCACCCGTCGGTCACCGCGAGCCGGGCGCACACCGCGTCCATCGCCTGCACGTAACCAGGGCTCGCGAACACGGGGAGGCTGTGCTCGCGCGCCCACTCCTGTCTGACCTCCTCCGGCGTGCGGATGCTTGCCGACCAGTTAATCGCCGAACCGCCGCCGACAGTCGTGCCCGTGAACAAGATGGTCGTCACGTTGGTCGTGCAGAAGATGCCTCCCTTCTCATAGAGCCGCTCCATGGACGGGCCCTCGACGGAGCTGTAGTCCTCGGCGGTGAAATAGTCCCCCTTCTCGATGACGACGACCTTGTGCCCCGCGGACGCGAGCACCGCTGCGGCCACACCGCCCCCGCAGCCTGAGCCGACGATGACGACGTCGCATTGCACCGTGTGGTACGCGCTAGCAGGCGCGTCCGGTTTCACCTCGAGCCCTTTGTCCATGAGTGACGTCCGTAGTGCAGTGTCGTCCAGCGCTTTGGTCTCCACGATGCCATTGTGCAGAGGCCGCGGCGACGGTGCTGCTTCCGTTTGATCTTCCCGTGTTTCTTCCACGTGTGGTACACTGTATCCTATTGCTTTCCAGCTTGGGTTGTCGTCGGAGTTCTCATTTATCTGCACGTTGGGAAAAGGATACGCATTTCACTATGAGTCTATGACTATTAGCGCGTGTACCTCAAATTCTCAAAAAGTGCTATAGTAGCCATCACATCGAATCTTGCGATACGTGCATGAAGCATTAAATGTAGACGAAAAAAAACTAATTGCACAGTTTGATTGAAAATTACGAGACGAACGTTTTGAGCCTAATTAGTCTATGATTGAACACTAATTGCCAAATAAAAACGAAAGTGCTACAGTAGCCAAATTCTAAATTTCCCTCCAACTAAACACGCGCTTAATCGAAAAATGTCACATCTTTAGTCAGGGTCATGTATATATAATATAAGGAGGTAACGTGACAACCAACATATTCCAATTTTACTTACAGCCATGTACCACCACATCCACATGTTACGGTTACAAATACTTGCTGTTCTAAGATTTTTCACACAGATTTATCTGACCATGTTTACGTAGTGGCTAGAAGCCTAGAACCTTAGGAGACATAGATATATTAATTAAATGTTTATGTTTAGAGCATCAACAAGAGTTCCCAAAACAATCACTCTCAATCTATGACCTTTGGCAAGATTAAAAAATATATATCTTTAACAACTCCCAACCCTACCTCCGAATCTTTTAACACTTGGAAAAAATGATCCCGTCATGCAGATAAATACGTGTGCATATCAATCGTGCCAATCTAGTGGAAGGATGTGGGAAAAATAAGAATTACGACAGCGTTCCTGATATAAATGTACAAGAGAGAAATAAAAGTATATAAAAGTGGGTGGAGTGATACAGAAATAGTTCGGGATCACTGATGTGAAATTACATTTTTATCTTTTAGGAGCGAGATTTTAGAAACTGTTGGAGGAAACCAACAAATATGCTCCCAATTTGTTTTAGTCACTTGGAAAACTCATTAGTTTACCAAGTGATTATTTTAGAAACTATTGGAGATGTTGTTAGTATCTATAACTAATCAAACTTACTCATGTATATATGCCTCTTTCCTTTGTCCATTTTCTAATGCAATACCGATATAATTATCTATCCAATTATGATAAAATTATCAGTTAGTCTAAATGTTTGTTCGGTTCAAGTCTGTAGTTTTCTTCCTCATGATACTTAATGTGCTTTATTAATATGTATATGGTTGAAACCTTAACTTAAACTATGATGGTCTTATTGTAGCCCATGTCTCGCGATGTTGTCAATCTAAGTTTTGACTCCCAGTTTTGATCTTATTAATTGCTACAAACTTTTATCCGCATGTTAAGGTGCAGATTTTGTGTTCTTTGTAATTAAAAATGCTTCTAGTAAAATTGAAGACTTATGTCCTAAGCATAACCTTTAACTACAATACAATGATGGCAAAAATGGTCATTTACATCTGAATGACGGAGCTCAAGATTGAAGGTGGTGCTTGAAGTGAATCTAGGATAGACTAATTAGTGCTAACCTCAAGAGAATTATTATATCAGCCTAGAAAACACTAGGCCAGTTTGGATTCTTGGAATTGAATTCATTCTAATAATTATAATTTAGACATAGATTAATTAAGCTAATATGGTTGTATATGAAATATATCTATGTATTATTGTTAGGCATTCAAGGGAGATACTTATATGTTGCATTTCTATTGTAGGAAAGCAAGTTGAAGAGCGTGCTATAAGTTGGAGAGTAGAAACATAGCATGGTGATCTATAGAATTAATTTTCATCTTTCACCCTATGAATTTGAGATAAGCTTATATGTGAACTTGAAAAAATTGTGGGATGTCAAATTCCAAGCAAATAGCCTAATCCATTAAGTAAATTCCAATTCCTCCAAAATGAAAGGATCCAAACGGCTCTAATAAGAAATTTAAAAAATCAAGAAGATTATGGACACACCTTAGTATGTACTAACTTCCTTCACTACTCGAGGTATCAAATTTCCTCTATCATAGAATTACATGTGTAGTAGTAGTTCTTTATTAAACAAACAGATTGGTTATAATTATACTATAACATAGATATGGTCACTAAATGATTAATCCGACCATCAACATATCAGTAAAGTGAAGGTATAATGAATACATAGTAGTATTTCATTTCTAAATAATGTGGTTCCACTTTGTTTTGGAGTTATATGTGTGCATGGGCAATTAAGAAATAAAACAAAAGAAGATCACCCGAAGCAATTGAAGTAATGGAGGAGCCTGGGGGTCACCCGACCTGGCCCTAGCCCCTCCACGTTACCAATCAGCGGGAGTGGCCAACAAACACAGTTTAGATCCATCCCACGCATTGGTTTGGTATTGGTTTTGATCCAAGAGCTGAGATGGATCTTCACTTGGATTGGAGGGCCTACCATGGCGTGTTTGTACCAGGCAAAGGTGGTTAATGACCTTGGGTACCAGTCAACCGCCACTAAGGAGCAACTAGGAGCGTAGGATTGAAGGCGATGGAAGATCAAGGGTAGGCTGACCCTATATGGGCTTGCCCAACCCCACTTGTTTGCTCCATTGACTCTCCTTCACCTACAAATACCCCCCTACTCCTATATATTATAAATGGGGTGTTGGCGCCATATTCTAAACAACAACCAAGAAGAAGTATTACCATTCTCTTTAGTAGCTTAGTCGTTAGGCTAGTTAGTGGGACTTAGAGTTGAGTTGAGCTATGCTCAGGATCTAGAATTAGTCTTCAAGAGTCTGGTATATTTGCTCTGTTCTTTAGAGAGCTTGTCTTTACTCTTTCTTCCTTCATGGAGCAAGGTAGTGTATGGCTGGTTTCGACTTGCCCACAAACTTACAAGAAAACCCTGAGGCATTACTGAGAAGGGTTTGATATTGACTCGTCCCTCCTCAACATACCCTCTCAACAATCGATCCAGCCTTTTTGTGGATGGCTTATCACCACTCAACTCTGTCATAGCTAACAATACCATCGAGTTCTCGGCTCCATCTGCTACCAACGTGTCCACTGGCCCAAATATCATCAATGGATATGTGAACTTCGAGCTCAAGCCAGCATTTATTACAATGGTACAAGCCAGTCCCTTCTATGGGAAATCTCACGAGGATGCCAATGCGCACCTACAACATGTTTACCATCAAAGGAGTCACTCAAGAGGCCATCCGGCTTCACCTCTTCCATTCTCACTGCTCGGTAAGGTGAAGCAGTGGTTCTACACAAACCATGAAGCCAAGAATATTTGGGAGAAGTGTTCCAATGCGTTCCTCATCAACTTCTTCCCAACAGGTAAGATAATGCCCTCCATAATAGAATATCGAGTTTCCAACAATAGGTCGATGAGTCCATCCTTGAGGCATAGGAACACCTACAAGAATACATTCTGGTGTGTCTTCATCATGGAATAATGGAGGACTAGCTCTTTATTCAGAACTTCTACCATGGGCTCACCAATATGGCCCCTGATCACATTGATGCTGGTGGTGGTGGAGCTTTAATTTCTTCGTGTTTGAATGTGAATGAAGCGAAGAATCTGATCGAGAAGATGGTGTTCAACCAAGGGTGAAGCGATGAACGGCTCCAATCTCACAAGCAAGGAATGCACATTGTCAATGTAACAACCCGGATTTTTGTGCAACCCAAAAATACAAACTTTTTAAAATTTTCTTGCAATGTGTGTAGCATATAGTCAATAGGTCAAACCTAGTCAAACTTTTCCCTTCCTAACCTAACTTCAAAAACCCCAATTTAAAAATCATTTTTGCAACAAAGCCAATTATCATGGTGTTGACCAAGTCAACAACATGACAAGAGGTACTTTCAAAACAAAATATTTCAAAGTCAAAGAAACATTAGATTCAGCATGTCAACTCTCACATGATTTTGACTTATATCTAAAATAAAAACCCTAACTCTATTTCCCCCCTCGCTTCAAAGAGACTTTGCAATATAACTTGATGCACTCATATAAATTAGTTGCATATTGGGTGCCTTGAGTTGGATCTTCTTTGGGAGTTACTGTTTGATTGTAGGGATTAAGTTAGCAAGTTGTGTGGACCTTTTCCCTTGGCAAGAAATAGAGAAATAGCAAAATAGGAAAATCCTTTCCCTTCCCAACAGTAGCCCTAGCAGGCCCAACCCCGCCTCCCCTCCTGGGCCACTCGACCTCCTTTCCCTCTAGCCCACTTGTGCCCCCACGCCCTGCCCTTTGGCCCAGCGCAAAGCCCCAACCCAGTAGGCCCATATCTCGGCCTAGCTCGCCCTGCCCTTTCCCTGGCCCATCCCACGCTAAAGGCCCAAGCCGCGGCCGCACCTGCACCCAAACCCTAGAGTCGCATGGAGATGCTCCCAGGAGCCGCCACCGCCTGTTGTCCCAACCCTGCCTCGGCGTCCATACACTGCAACCAGGATCCGTCGACGCGTGTCCCGGCCATCACATCAGACGGCACGGATGCCGAGACGTCCGCCCGAACCTTAGCCTGGCACCCTATAAAACGGCGCTACAGCCGCCTGGACTCTCGGACTCCCTGCAGCCGCCGCCTTCCCCTTCCCTCTCCCTGCACAACTTGCTATACTATGTAGCCACGCTGGGCCACCGCCGCATGCCATGGCCCCGCCACTACTGGCCGCACGCTCGCCACGGCCGCTACCTCGAGCCCGTGTCCCCAACCACAGATGCCGATCCCCTTTGTGCCACCTCTACCTCACCATTTCCGTGCCTCCACCACCTCACCGTGCCTTGTCCTCGTCGGGCGCCAGGCCACCGAGCTGGAACTCCATCGACTGCCATGGACGCGACCTCGAGACGACGGCTCCTGCGCTGCTCTGTTTCTCCCCCATAGCACGACGTCGCGACGTAGGAGCCCCGCCTCGCCGTCAGGGTGGACCTCGTCAGCGACGCGCCGACACCCCTACTTCAACCCGACCACACTGATGCCCTCTACTTCGAGCTTAACCGCGAGCACGATGTCGAGCTGTACCACGAGCCTTCGACGACCGCACCACAACGTGCTCGGTGGAGCACAGCAGCCCCACCGTCCATGACCATGAGCACCAGGCTGCCTTCCCACTCCGCTCCAGCCGATGCTCAACTAGCAGCCCTGCCTCAGCAAACCCGACGAGCCGTGACCTTGCCCCGGCCATCATCGCAGCAAGGGTAAGCCTCCTCCTAGCCAAGCTCGTTGCTTGCTTTTGACCAGTAAACCTGACAGTTTCCCGCTACGAGTCTGAGGCCGTAGCCATGCAGACCACTCCGTCGTGCTGGAGCCGTGGAACCTAGACGCCGTGACCATCCTCTACTTCACCTATGGCGAGCCTTGAACCGAACCCCCGGCGAGCGGTCACAACAACGTAGCTGCGTTGCCGGCATCAAGCCCGACCCGCGTCAAGCGACCTACCGTCCGCAAGCCCTCAATGAGACAACCAAAAGATAGACCTTTCCAACACTTGCCTGCTGCCGGCCCAAGGCCGATGACCCCTCCATGTGTCTAGACTTCGTGCCGTGGATTTTCTGTAGGGACCTCGTCAACCATGCATTACCAACTATGGCACTCACGCACAGTTGGCATCGGCATGAGCCTGTTCTCACTGCACGGTCGAGCACCTTAGCATGACCTTTGCGGCACAACCATTTAGGCACCAACGCCACCCACTACCACTTGTGCGAGACCTAGCCTCGCACTCTCGCGGCCACCACGAACCCGAGTGCACTGAGAACGCCACGGCCTAGCCATGGTCGTGATCGAACTGAGCCGACCACGATACCTAGACCCTGTTTAACCTATGCTAAGTCAGCAATCGCCTTCCAACTTGGGAGGCATAAGGGTGTGTCTTAGCTCCACTTAAACCTTGCACACGCCCGTGACCCGGCGGCTCTGCTCTGCTCGCCGCCCTTCGCCTCGCCCTGGTTTCATCAGTCATGGCCAGTCGGAGCCCCAGCCACATGCCACACTGGTACGCATGGGCACGACCACCCGTGCTCGCCGCGTCGAGCCTCATGCGGCCGAGACGTCTCAACCGCTAGTCGTCGCGTGAGTCCGTCATGGAGACACGACGCCACCGCGACCTCACCATGACCGTGACCTCGCACATGCTCGAGCCCCAGCCTCAGCTTCATGGTCACCATCTACAGCCCTTAGCCGCCGGCCACAGAATGCCACGGACATGGTCCAGAAGCCCTCACCACCAGTGCGTGCACAGTTTAGCGCTCGTGCTTGCCGTGGCAAGACTCGTCGCAGAGCTTTTTCTGAGCTTCCAACGAACACCCGGACCGAAGCTCATGGCACCGCCCTGGCACTTGCGCGCTCACGCAGGCCACGCCCATGTCACGGACGCACCGCGCTGGTACCATCGCGTCGGCGCGGCCCAAAAATTGCACTTTTTCCCATCGCCGAAGCCGCGAGCGCAGTAGCACACACGCGCGAGCTTCACATCCCTGTCAGGCGCCTGCTCGCTGTAGTCGTTTTTCTCGACTGCCTGCCCGGCCTTCGTGCCGCCACACCTCCTCTTTTTGATGAATGCGGACGCGGTCATCGTGAGCTCGCGTCGCTTGTTCCGTCGGACATCACCGGCGCACGTGCACGCAGCACCATGCCCATGGCCGAAGCCATCATCGGAGCACCAAGGCACACGCACACTTGCCACCCATAGGTCCGCCGCAGCCCTTCACGGCCACGACCGCGCACACGGCAACGCGGTCACGAACACCCTCGACCTGGGTCTATGAAGCCTCAGCTTGGACATGACTGCGTCGTTCATGGACGTCGGAACCACCACAGCCGTCAGAGCTGCGACCTCGCCAAGAACTGGAGCCCGTGCCCTCGCCACAGCCCACATGGTCACCGAACAGCCAGAGCGCCATCACGCACGCGCACTTGGACGCGGTGACCTGCGGCCGTGCCTTCGCACGCCGCCACATGAGCCTTGGCACACCACCGCCGTCGCAGACTGCTCACGGTCATGACCACGCACCTAAGCATCGCACGCACACGAGCACGGTCGAGCGTAGCCACCACACTAGTGTCCGCCATGGTTTGAACCTCGTGCCGCTCGGCCAAGACACCACCAGCATGCGTGCGCTCCACGCCACGCCCTTGGACGAGCCATGACACGAGCGCGCATGCACATAGACCGCCCTGACCTTACACGAGCCAAAGGCCCCACCTTTTGCCCGCCTTGTTGTTCACGGCTCCTAGCCATCGCCTCGCCGTCGCCGCGCACCTCCGCCTAGCCGTGAATGCGTGCGTTGCTAGCAGCCCACGCCGTTGCACGAGCACAAAGCCGACCTCAACGCGCCCCAACGAACGCTGACATCCTTGCCTCGACCCCAAGTGCCCTGCCTCGCCCCAGCCACCTTCTTCGATGCCCGGAGCTCCAAGTGACTCCTATTGTGCCCAAGACCGCGTCTTCACCACCGGATCCGTCTCCTGCATCCCAAAGTCGACGCCTTGAGCCCTGTCTTCATTGGATCCATGCCATGGCCGACCACCACCATGCCCTAGCCACCTCACTAGACCGTGCAGCCACCTCTTGTCGCCTGCAGCTAGTCCATGTCCGGCCATAACTGCTGCTGGCTGGCTGCAGCCGCCCCTGGCTGGCCACAGTTGGCCGTAGCCGCTAGTAGCTAGCCACAGTAGGCTGCTGCTGGCTACAGATGGCCGAAGCAAGCCTCAACTGGCCCCGTGAACCTTGTCCTGCCCGGACGCATCCCTAGGACCTAACCCTGTTCGTGAAAAGCCTCTAGCGCACCTTAGCACCATCACAGCGCACGCACTGCTGCCATACCCGTAGCACTGCTATGCCACCACTGATCCCACATGTCCCGATAGCCCGGCGTGTCGGAGATGAGCCAAAGGGCTTTGCCATTGCAAAGCACAGTAGCCAGCATGCGCGCCTAACCCTAGCACCCCCTTAGCTGCCTATCAACCGAGCCCTATGCCCTTGTTGTGCGGTAGTCGAGTACTCACTTATGATCTCACTAACCTAGCCAACATGGCAATTGGGCACGTGATGCCCTACCACCAACCTACACATGCGCGACCATGACTCAGCCACAGCATGACCGAGTAGAGCCCTGACCTGCAGCTTAAGCAACCACCTCGGCTTTCGAGTGTGGTAATGCGAGGACCAACCTAATCCTAACCCTTGGCATAGACAAACCTCCACTTGACCGCCTCGCTTTTACCTGAACCCTAGCTTGACATAACTTCGGCAGTCCAACCCCTGTAGCCACGAGAACCTGACGTCAACATAAGGGGCCCGTCAACCATGTGCCCATGTTGAACCTAGTCTCACCATGGCACCTAGCCTAGACTCGAAGCCACCTTGCACCTACCATGTTCCCTAGCCTCCCATCGAACCCCTGAAGTGACCAAAGCTTCGGTCAAGCCATAAGCCCACAGCCATGTATGAGTGAATTTGGTTCTTCTTCGTTCTTTTGGCTTTTTGTGATAATCTGTAGCTTATAGGATTATCGGTTATATGTGCATCAGCTCTGGAGGAGGACCCGTGGAGTGGAGTTGTCCCTAGAAGTGGAGGTCCGTGCCGATCGACTACATCGATTGACGAAGACTTGTACCACTACTATCTCGACATCGCAGGTGTCATGGCAGCACCTTTTACTTAGAGAATCCTATTAGGCATTGCAAAGTAGATCTGCTAGCGCTTTACATTTATTCCTTGCTAGAATATGTGATGCATGCTATTGCCTGAGCCTTGCTTGTCTTGATTGAAACCACTTAACCCTGATTACCCAGCTCTGCGCTCACACTTATATACGCATGTCTTCTTGCTTGCATTTTACTCCATCATAATTACATATATTCCTTGTTATGTGATGTGTGATGGATGTTTGGATGATGTAGATGGTGGATGGGGTTTCGCCGCGAGGCACCCCCATGTGGTGTGGTTTGATACACGACGGGAGCGGTGAATCCCGAGTGGGTGGTGATGTGGAGTGAGGAGTTCCTTGCCCTTGACCTGATTTTTAGAGATACTGGCTAGGGTGACAGGATTGTCGGGGTGTACGGAGTGCACCTAGTGTGGTTCCTGTGGCGGGAACACGGGTCCTGAAGGGACGACGGTCCTCGAGGGACATTGGGATGAGGAGTTTGGGGGTGGATAGATC
Organism: Miscanthus lutarioriparius; assembly: GCA_904845875.1. NCBI lineage: Eukaryota > Viridiplantae > Streptophyta > Magnoliopsida > Poales > Poaceae > Miscanthus > Miscanthus lutarioriparius. The sequence continues at coordinate 100,926,742 of CAJGYO010000001.1, forward strand.
ACCTCTGTGGGGTGAATCTAGTGCTTTAAGGGCACACGGATTGGTGGAAGGTGCTCGCTCTGGCCAAATTAAGGACTGAGTAGGTTGCAGCCATAAATCACGGGTTATTTTTGTGCACACCACATGCTTACATGGGTGCAGCCCGTTGCCCAAACTAGTGCAGACGACCATCAGTCTCTGTGAGAGATAGTAGGCACGTGGTCTGTGGCCCTGTGCAATTAGTGTCAGGAGGGCGGAGGTTACTCCGTGCTACCTCAACGACACGATCCCAGCTTATATAGTGGCGTCTATATATCTTCGCTCCGGCTGGTGGGTAGGATTGGTGTTAGTCGGCCTAGTTTGCGGTGGCGGTGTTCATCGTTTGACGGTGATACGTCGACGGTGTTCATGTGGGGGAAAATCTATACGTATAGCCGCGGCCTCGGATATGATCACTTACCTATGTGCAGGGTTCAGCTCACTAGCTTCTCTTATGCTTTGCTTTTCTCCCCCTGAAGCTAAGGTATGGCTTGAGGCCGATTAGACGAGGGGCGTGCGGAGGCTGCCTCATCGACTAGACTAAGAGATTGAGGGTGTTGTGAGGGATGATGAGTGATGACTTGTGATGATGAGGAGTGATGACGTGATGATGATGAGTGGATGGTGAGAATGAGATTGTGGTGTGGGATTAGAGAAGTTTATACATTACTTTTGATGCTTTTTGCACACGCTAAGGATGCAAACCGTAGCTAAACTATTAGGATCGCCAGATCCCTTTATTTTCTATTTTCCACTAATCTAGCGGTGTGCAGATTTCTTGACTTGCAGTGATGCTGAGATTAGTAGTTGATTTCGTTCTACACTCAAGGTTGTCTCTGGATAGGAGATCGCCAAGCTTCGCTTCCACGAAAGAATAACGGTGTTCAGCTTGTTGCTAGCTATATCTAAATTATTGTAATATATTATTTGTGTACTCTGAGGTTGTATGACTCTGTAATCATCTGTAATATGGACGCTCATGATAGCTGAGGTATCCTGGGACTATCACGGAGGGAAAAAAGATCAGAATTTCTCTTGGGAAATCCCGGTCTGCTACAGTTAAGGAGGTAGACATGCTCGTTACAAAGATGGATCTCCATATTAAGCTGCTAGAGGACCGTGCACGGGGGAAGATGAATGCTCAACGTAAAAAAAAAAAGAATTTGTTCAAGCCATGGCATGACGTGCGAGGTAAAAAGTGTTTCTATGGAAGGCGATAGGTCTCTTGCTTTGCTTGAAATTAATAGCACCTAGGAGAGGCACGCCATTATTTTAATTAATTCAGTATTTAGTAAATTAAATATATCTGAAAACTTCTGATGATGCCTCCTGTCACTAACTTCTTTGCAGTCAAATACTTGTTATAACAAGTATTCTTTGATAAATCCACAGCACACGGGTTGTTACTGTGTTCAGTTGTAAATAACAGTTATATTTTAAAGGACACAATAATTCTTATTGTAGTAAAAGGGACACAACTATGGTAGTACTAGGGTAAATAGTTGGATTTGTCCTGTGTGGCAACCGGCAAACACAAACAATGGCTTGTCTCTTGTCTGGCCGTCAGGCAATTGCAGGACAATGCCCAGCTACCAAACATTTCCGTCGCATGCACCAAGCTTAAGGCCTTGCATGCACAGCACCAAAGTTCCCGATGGGCCATTATTCCAAGGTACACTCCTAATCCTAAGATTCCAGACGCACGTTTAGGTTTTATTTGTATGTAAGTCCAATTCGCATTAATCCATATAGGTTGGGTAGATTAAAGTAGAATTTGAACTCAATTTCACCCCATCCAGCGAACACAGTTGGATTAAGATAAATCTAATAACATTTAAACGATGCCTTAGGATATGTGTAGGCATGACCAACCCAAACAAGTGGGAGCTGAGCACGATCCGCAGCAACGTATCAAACATGAATGTAGCTGGCCAGGCTCCTTTATTCTACGACAGTAGAGTGCCGTCGCATGAATCCCAGCCACTCCACAAGTCAGCAAACGTCCCTCTCACCGAGCTGGTCTACATTTAATCCCTCAATTTCACCAACTGTTTCCGGTTCTCAATAGCGAAACTTTACAGATGTGTTTTGGTTCATTTATAAGGCGGTACCTGGGCCCTATTCGTTTAGACGAATTTGGAGAAATTAGAGGAATCTATAAGAGAAAAGCATTGTTTCGGATAAAAAAAACAGATCAAGTCGGATTTAAAAGCACGTGAATAGGGCCTTAGGGCGTCCCCATTGAAGGCTTGTTTAGTTGCCCAAAGTTGGGGGTTCTGGAAGTTAGGAGTTTTCTGTAACATTTCGTTTGTATTTGTGAATTATTGTCCAAATATTAACTAATTAGACTCAAAAGATTCATCTCACAAAGTTAAAGCAAACTGTGTAATTAGTTATTTTTTTACCTATATTTAATACTCCATACATATATCAAAGATTTGATGTGATGTGATGTGACGAGAAATCTTGCACTTTTTACTTTTTGAAGGTGTAAACTTGGTGCAACTAAACGATGCCTGATTTTTAAATGGTTCAGCATAGCTGAGATTTGATTGGCCAGAAAGGAAAGAGAAGAAAGCGCTGGCGACTCCGAAGGCTCGCACAGATTTCTAGAAGGCCCTCTCTCAGCTCTAGTACCATCCGTAAAAACTTTCCATGCTGTGCTATTGTTTATTGTTTCCAAGTGGCGATTTGATATTTGCCGTTGTGGATGCTCATAATATGATAATATGATTCGTACGTAGATTTTTGTTCCGGGTTAACATCACCTTAAGACAGCTCCTACAGTAGTTAAAATAGCTAGCTCATAGCATATTTTATTCCGTGAAAAGGAGAGAGAATTACAAAAACCAACTCGGTAGCTCCTCATAAAGAGGTAAGTTCGAACATTTTTCTATGTTTCATGTGTTTATGCTTATACGTTTTTCTATACTAATATGTTAGGCTCTTCTATTTTTATTTTTTAAAATTGATATGAGCTAGCAAATTGACTCAACTACTGAGGGTGTCCTTCTGACTATTTGGAACCTCCAAGGGCTTTACAGTCATCTTACCTCAAACACTACTAAAATCCTGAATTACCTTGAGTGCCAAAAGTCGCCAAGGAAATAATACTTAACTATAAACTGTTAAGCAAATTACATCAAGGATAGAGGATAAGGGAAATTGATTTCCTTCATGGTTTTGGCACTCAAGGATGATTTCCTTAGAGGCTGGCTGCCAAGAAAACTAAGACCACACGTAATTTGGCAAAGCGACAAGAAAAAATTTCAACCACCAAGTAAATTAGAAAAATATTCTAACCGCCAAGTAAATTTGGTATAAAAAATAATAATCATCTTTTTACTCTGTTGATTATTATTTGTTGTAAAAAAACTAGAGGAAACAGAGGGACACAAATGTAAATACTACTATGATACAGTATCGTTGACAACGACATACCTCTCAAGATCTGTCAGGTCTTTATTCTGGGTGTGCTCAAAGGGTAAATATATGTGCATGTGTTTGTAAGGATTATATACAAACCTTCTCAAGCATTATTATATATACAAGGCAGAAAATGCATGGGACCAGGCAAGCTGAACATACCGTCGTGTAGAATGCGTAGTGCGAGAGGATCTTGATGACGACGAAGGTGATTTTGAGGGGGAACAGACACCGCGCCTTGCTCCACTGCGACAACGCTTCCTCTCGCCGCTCCACTGGCATGTCGGCGAACTTGCGGACGTAGGGGAACTTGCCGGAGATGCAGAGTCGCCCACAGAGAGCCAGCGTGCCCACCTTGGTGCTCAGGATCCAGAGCACGACGTTCACCAGCACCACCGCCTCCCAAACGCATCGAGTGACCAGCTCCGCGACCTTTGATTTCATTTCGTCAAAAAGCAAAGAAATAAATAAGCAACCAAACAGTGAAACAGCCATGGCGACTGCGGGGAGCCGGGGAGCGACGACAAAAGGGCAGGGTACGATACGACAAGAGGTCACGTGGCCTCTCCCTCACTCGTGCAGGATTTGAATGATTTGCAAATAAACTTATGAGATAGAATCTATAATATTTTTCTCTCATAATAAATTATCGGACGACTTTAATACCAGTCCAACGGGCCACGCATCGGCGCGCCGATGTGAGCTGGTAGCTCACCTCTTCGGGGATGGTACCGTCGGCTGCAGAGGCGAGGTAGAACCGCTCAAGGTCCTTGCGGCCGCCGTCGTCGCTGTCGCCGTGGAGCCGTTCGGTCACCGGCAGGGACGGGATGAGCGCGCCGCACATGGCGCGGAGCGCTTCCATCTGCGCCGGGTGCAGCCCGTGCGTGTACCTCTCGCGTCTGCACCACCGCAGCAGTGGGTGGTCCCTCCTCCGACGCCGTGTCGCCGCCGCCTTCGCCTCCTCCTGTGCCGCCATTACCAACTGCTACTAGCTGGCGTGTGCGGAGATCTCCCGTGTAGTTTGCCTTGTTGGCTCTGCGGACTGCGGGAATGTGGGCTGATGCGTGTGCGTATATATGGATCGGAGGCACTCGTTTGCAGTTTGCTGCACCCGTTTAATTTTCAGTGACAAGACAGTGACAATGTTGTTGGGAGGCAGCATCACACACAGTTAATACGACTCCATCACCCAAATTAAGCCATGGCAGCGACTGATCATGCTTGGTAGAAGTTGCACCTGCGCATAATGACTTAATGAGCGATGAGGCACAAGTTTTTGTTTCTAGAAAAAAATACAACTTACGGGACATCTGCGGAGATATCACAATCTATTGGCCGTGCCCTTCCCAAATACAGTAAATTCTACGGCTTTTCCTAGCAGGTGCTGGGGCTAAAGAAAGATGGTGGATGGTATAGCACTTCATAATCATAATCTATTTGGCCGTTGGCTAGCATATATACAGTTAATATTCTAATTTCATACGTCCGTTTCAAATATGGTCTAGTTTCTATACTATACTAATATATAAAGGCCCCGTTCGCGTGTCCTTAAACCCGTTTGATCCGCTTCTTTTTTCATCCGGAACAATATTTTTCTCTCACAAATTCCTCCAGTATTCCTCCAAACCATCCAAATTTCTCCAGAATTCCTCCAAGCGAACAGGCCCAAAAAGAGTGTTTTTCTCTCACAAATTCCTCCAGTATTCCTCCAAACCATCCAAATTCCTCCAGAATTCCTCCAAGCGAACAGGCCAAAAAACTCAAGTGTTGTTGCAGTTTAACACTTGAAATTTTTAAATCGCAACGCTCCCTCGTTTCCCACGCCCGCATCGCTCATATGCCTCGCTAAAATGGATGCAACATTTGCAACCACCATCTTGCACATAGGGACTTGCAACATACGTTTCAAAAACAAATGCATTTGAATAAACGCTTCGTGTATAACCATTGCATATGTGCAGCAGGGACCACATCTATGTAACCCCATACCGAAATATCTCAAACATCATGCATGCGTGTCTTGGTGGGACCGCGATGTCGGCTCTGACACCTTCACTGGTGGCATCGCGCACACCCCTGCCCACGGATGCGACAGATGCGCTGTGGTGACTATGGGTAGTCCTATTCAATGCTTGAAATATGAAAAACAAAACCTTGCTACAACATAGATGGCTACGTGGCGAAACGGATGAAATATTTGAAACAAACTGGGGAGATATTTTTGCAACATCTATGTGAAACATATGCAATATACTGAGATAAAACACTTGCTAAACATGCATCTAAAATGGATGAAACATTTTTGAAACAACATTTGCAACATCACGAAATGAAGTAAAACAAGATATGCAACATCCGGATCTAAATAAAACACTTGCAACATACGTTTCAAAAACAAATGAAACATTTGAATAAACGCTTGTATATACGGCGTTGAAACTTGTTGGTTTATTGGTAGGTGGACTAATTGTGTATAACCATTGCGATATGTGCAACATCTGATCTAGATTTTGCAACATCTATATGTAACACTTGCAACATAGTCATGTGATCAAGGTGGAAATATCAAGACAAGAAACACTTAAAACATACGCTTTGCAGTGATGCGCTTCTTCCTGTCTTGGTGTCTTCGATGAACCAATATGATCATGTGATGAGAGTGGATCATATCATTGTTGATCGTGTGTTGGTGCATGTGTTGCATCGACATTGAAAGAGATGGAATGGAATGCGCAAGGCAAACCTTCACCTAGGGTGGCATCATAGGTGTGTAGAGAAGTTTATGACCGGGTTTAGGTAGATGGTGGCAAACTTGTTTGCATATCGGTCATCTAGTGCCACTCGAAAGTGATCTAACTTTGCATTGTCACTAGGATCGAGTGGCGTGGCAAGTTGAGTGGCAAAGAAATGATTGTGAAAATGCTAACACACATACACATGGTGGTGTACATGTGTTGGTCATTTACAAAGGAGGAGAGGTAGAGATGGGGCGGCGAGGCTTGCTTTCGTGGTGGGCTTTCGGGAAAATAGAATGCCTATTTTGATGATGCATGATGTGGTTAGCACATTGGAGCAAGGGTGATGAAGTTAGATAAAACGCTACACGAAGGATCTTTGGCGTCGGTCAAGGAAAGGTGGCGATGACGCGGCATAGGATGGAGGCACGCATGCGACGCGTCCGGTCGAGAAGGAGGAGATGGCTACTTGATGGCGTCATCAAGTGACCGTTGGGAATTGGGGCGTGGCGGATGGTCGGTCAACACGACCGGACGGTGAGGTGAAAGCACGCAATGAGCAAGCGGAGTGGGGAGATATTTTTGAGAGAGATGAGGAGTCATACTTGATAGAGATTGTGTGAGTGAGCAGTGCGATTGCATCCTGTTGGGCGGTGGTAGCTCTTGGAGGTTGCCACCACCTAGACGGCTTGGTGGTGGTCTCCGTCAAGGAGCGGCGCCCGGAGAAGTGCTTGTGAGGGGCATTGTGCTGCGCGAAAGAGCAACTCTAGTAAAGCCTCATTGAGCTACCCTCACTCAAGGTTCACCGATACGTGCGGGCCTAAACATATAATCGCCATAAAATGTTCTCTTATAGAGTTTCTCATTGGTTTATATACAAGCTTGCAATTTTTTAGTGAATAGTTTTCCTTGTCTTTATTCCTCACGAAATGAAGCCCAAACAAGATTCAATACAGCGTATTCGAGGGCGCCTGCCAAAAGAGTCCAGATCTAAACTACTAACCACCTGAAAAGCTATATATAAAGAAAGGTTTAAGCCCCTCTCATCAGATCTTGTTGCAGCTATTGGAAGTGCAGCTCAGTACGTTGTTAGGTATTTAGTCCTCGTTGAGCTTGTTACGCGTTGTGACACCTCCCAAGTTATCCTCAATAGTTCTCTTGTTCTTGACTCCGCTACACTAATGTGCAACTCCAGCTCTTCCCATTCATGTTGCTTGAAGAGGGGGTGCCATCTTCTTAGTGTTCTTGTTGTAGCTGAAAGCACCAACCTAAGGAGCCCTCCAATATTCTGCCTAAAAATATAAAGTACTTTGAATTTTCCATAAGACCCAAAGCAATGTTGCACAAAAAACATTTCTAAGGAAATATTTCTTGCCACAAATCCACCATTTTACCACAGATTCATAGTTTGTTCCAATCACAGCTCAAACATGAGATATAACTTTCCAAATATTAGAGGCTACACAGCAATCAAAGAAGATATGATGTATTATTTCCACTTCAGAACAAAACAAAGAACTGTCATTTCCCAATCTTCTCTTTGCTAAATTGTCTCTAGTTAGAAGACGATTATTACCTACGAGCCAAAGAAAAATGCGCACCCTAGGAGGTATACAGATCTTCCACACAGGAAGTGTGTACACAGGGGTATATATATAATGCCTCTATATGAAACTATGGCATAGCAAGATTGGACAGAGCAAGAACCTCTAGATTCATATTCCCAACACATGGTATCACATTCTTCATGAAAGGAAATAGATTCCGCTATAGCTTCTAAATCAAATCATAGATTCATCATTTTGGGGAGAAAGACCTCCTAAACGTCAGCTTTAGAGTCTCCCCATCCCAAAGTTTAGAGATGGTTTTGTTAACTTCATTAGCAACAATGTAGATAGGCCATAACTGAATGGCTAGACTAGAGTTACCAAACCAAAAAATCTTCCCCAAAACATAATTTCCTATCGTCTCCTACTATCCACTTGTAACCTATCTTAGCAGCCTTAGCCTCCCAGATAACCCATTTCCAAAAAGGGGTGACATTAGAATCATAGTGTTGTTATGGGCCTTAGCCTTTGAACACCGGGTCATCACGTGAGTGAATCAGTAGGACGAATAGCGGAACGAAGTCGAGTGAGCGAAATGCAAATAGTTCATCTGTTATTTCATTAGTCTCTCCTCTTTACAATCCCCAGCCTTGGGGGCTATTTATACACGCCCGTAGGCTTTTTATGGACAATAATATCCCTGCAACCACTACATATTCGGGGTATATTCTCGCCTACCCTAGACTTGTTCGGCCTTTTGGGGATGTCACCCGCCCTGGAAAAAGCCGGCCCTCAGGTTGCCGCCTAGTCCCGCACTGGGCCGCCGCTCCGCTGACAGAGCGGCCCCGGTGAACTGGCGCTGTCGGCGTCTTGTCACCCGGCGAACTCCTCTCCAAGTGAAAACCTGCAAGATAAGCCATTTGGACTAGCGTTAACTATCCACCTGGGCGAATTGTCCAGACCACTTTGTCACCTCCGCCAACTCTTCGCTGAGCAGCTCCCACTGAGTCGAAACAACTATTCGTCGGGCCAAAAGCACATGCGCGGCTTGGCGCGTTGCGGTGGTTCCTATGGCGGCATTCCTTGGACCACTATTTGCCATGGCGAAACAATGCCCCGCACGTCTGCCCCTTTCGACCTAGAGAAGAGGGCAGACCTTGTAACTGAGTTGCGACGACATTTCGTTGCGGCAAAGTGATGGTGGCTTTGGGCGAACGGGGGGCGGCCGGACCGTCCGACGAAAACACGGTCCCCCCCCCCCCGGGTCCTCCCTGTCGGCCCACTTCTTGTCATTTCACCGTAGCGAAATGCTGGCTGCACGTTGGGGGACGGCGTCAGAGCCCAGGGATGCCCATAGAGTGGGCTGCCCCCAACATTAGCCCCATGGCATCGCTCAAAAAGCCTCCGCCTTTTGCGTGGATGACAAATTTGGCGGGACCAGGAAGTCGTCCTGGTTTGAATTTGACTTGTTTCAATTTTTGATTGGCTGATTGTTTATTTTCTATTTTTTATTATTTGTTTTTTTTTTGCAGTTAACTGTTCCTGTTTTTTTGGTTTGCGTGTCGTGGTTACGTTTCGCGGGAAATGAAGCGTTGCGACGGTTATGCGAACCGTTGCGACGCTCCCTCGAGGCGCGAGCCACCTGTTGGTGCCTATATAAGCGCCCCCCCCCCTAGGAGCCGTGCGCTCCCTTCCTTATCCGATTTCTAGTGGAAGACACCCCTTCGGCCTTCGTCTTTCGCCTAGTTTGGGTTGGGCTCCTATTCGCGCCCTTCAGGGCTCCACTCTTCGCACGGTTCACACAATTGAGTTCTATTTCTTCTTTTTATTTATCTCATTTCGGACATGCTTGTGCGGCTTATTATTTTCTTTTTTTCTTCTTTCTCTTCTTTACTATTTTTGCTTGGACCTTTTTGTTTGTACTGCATTTGGATAGATGTCAAGTGAGTCGACGTCGGGCGACAGCTCATCCAACGGGAGCTCATCTGGCGGTTCTAGCTCTGAATCACGCACCAGTTCACTTGGTCGAGGGAAGAAAGTGGTGGTTGATCTGCTGAGCGAGGGGAGTGTTGGTTTGGCGTCGGGTGCCGCTATGGGCGGTGATGGTCTTTCGCCCAATCAGGCAGCCGATGGTACCAACGCGGATGTGGAAATCTTGGAGGAGGGCGAAGAGGCTGAGACCCCTGGCCCTGCACCGTCTGGTGCGCCAGGACAGCGAAGCTCATGCCCACCACCTACCTGCTAGGCCGATCTCGGGTGACGGATGAAACACTTGACGAATATGTGGAGCGCGGGCTGCTCAAGGCTTCGCTTCGCAGTTTGTGTCGAGCTCCCGGGAGAGAGGAGGTGCCTAGTCCGGAGGCGTACGAAGCCGTTGTGTTTCGCGATTTCTTTGAGGCTGGGCTACGATTCCCTTGCGAGGATTTTGTTGGCGAGATATTGCAACGTTTCAGGCTATAGATCCATCAGTTGACGTCGAACGCCTTCGCCTGACTGGGGGTTTTCGCTATGGCTCTTAAAATGGCCGGGTGCACACTGAGTGTTGATACCTTCGCTCGGTATTATGAGACTCGGATGCACAAAAAGGTGATAAAAGACAAAAGGACGAAGTCCGAGATGATTGCCCATTATGGGTCTTATAATTTTGTGTCGAAGAAGACCCGAGGCACAGTGAGCATAGTTCCGGCCTATCGCAACAAGTGGCCACGATGGATGAACTATTGGTTCTATCATCGTGTGTGCTCTGACGAGGACGTCGTTAAAGCGGTGGCGAACGACCTCCCGAAAGCACATATTATGGTTTCTCAGATGGTTCCGATGGAAGGCCTTCGTCTAGCGGAGTTCCAGATAGGCGGCAAAGCTAATGTCGCAGCTACGGATGCTTTCGGCTTGACCTCTCATTGGCAAATTAACTAGGACTTGGTTGAGGACTGGATTGCCTGCGACAGCCCTCCTTTGAGCAACGAGACACGGTTCTCTGAGTTTGAGCAAAGGGATGGATATGTTTACCTGATCCTTGACGTTGCGTTGCTCCCTCGGATGCTTTTTCGACAGATTTCAGCTTTGTGAATTACATAGAGCACAAGGCCAAACAGATTATTGGATTGTATGGAGATAAGGAACACAAGGGAAGGTGCCAATGTTTGGGTGGAAAGAGGCGCTTGAATCAGGTATTCGACGCCATAGGCCTTTGTTATGTCAATCGAGAAGGCCCTTCGACGAGCCTACCCGTTGAAGAGGACGCCTCGGATGGTCGTGGGGCTCAGGGTCGAAGGGGTGGAAGGAGGAAGAAAACTGCAGGGCGGGGAACGAACACTACTGTGTTGGAGTTGTGTACAAGGTTTTTATTATCGGAAATAAAAATTTATCGGAGGTCATAGATAAATAGGATAAGCAAGATATATCGGAAATATCGGACCAAATTCAAAAAAAATTCAAATTGTTTTGAAAAAATTTCGTAGAATTTGACTTGAAACTATTTCTAAACTATTAAACATCACTTGTTCACAGATAAAAACAAGAATAAAACATTATAATGTGGGACCGTCGCACGGCTGAATTTGGGTTGTCTGTGTGGGAGTAGGAAAGAAGGGAAAAATTTAACTGATGTCAAATTTTATCGGACCATGTGGATAGAAGGAAATTTTCGTGAATTTCGGCCGATAAAAAAAACCTTGGTTGTGTAAGCGAAAATGCTGTGGGCAGGGTCGAGGTTCTGCTGAGCCTGCCGATGTTCGGATTGGGAGGGAGATGGCGGGCATGGTGGTAAATAGCAAAAAGGATTGGGAGGGAGATGACTCAGCATTTCGGTCAAGTCTGGACCGAGATGGTAGATTAGCCTTTTCCTGATATCTGTCTTTTCGTTTGGGTTTTGGGCTGGCAGTACTTTACATTTTGTTTGTTGATAACTTGATATGCTTGGTTTACCTTTTTGGTGCTGCGGGCTGCTACTGCTAGTAGTTCCGGCGAGATGGGCAGCAGGGGGAAAGTTGCTGATGTAGCGGACACCTTCGGCGTGGCTGATACAATGCCGGTGGGTGATCTTTTTGGGAGGAAACATAATACAAACTCCCGCACGGTTGCCGACCCGCCTATGGATGCTGGGATGAAGAGGCCAAAACAGTCTACCGGGGAAACGGCCCTTCCTGCCCGTCTTGTTTCCACCGCCCCTGACGTTTCCGCCCCCGAACGGCAGGGTAAGTCCTGATTCTATGCGGAGTCTATTTAGTTAAGTGACAGCTTAGTTCACGGGCAGCTGTTCGGTCATGGGGAATTGCGGCTTCGCTCGTGGCCTGAGGACTATGGCGAGATGCGGGTGTACTCGGGGTTGAGCTCGTCTGGCGAAATCAGCTATGCGAAAGAAGAAACTTATCGTATTGCTCGTTCTTCAGGGGCCGCTTCAAGCTCTCGGGTGATTGCGAACGTCGATCATCGTACCGTTGGCCTGCTGCCCGGCAAGGTCGCGGTAGACTTCGCCGACGCCTGTGTCGGTTCCTTCATCGCTCTGGAGGTGGAGAGGGACCTTCTAAAAGAATATGATTTGTCTCTTACCGAAGTTCTAAGCTTTCACGCCGTTAGTGTAAGTTCTTACGCTTTTTGTGCTTTCGCCTGTTCTTTTTGCTTAATTTCTTTGGATGGTTGCTTGATGTTTCGTCTGTTGTGCCGCAGGACATGCTCCTAGCTCGGGGGCTCAAACAACAAGGGCAGACATATCGTCTGGGTCTTCAAAGGGAGCTAGCGAATAAAGATGACCGAATTCGAGCCCTTGAGCGGGAGCTGGAGACGGCGAAGAAGCAAGCCGAGGAGGACGAGGCCACGTGTAAGACTACTGAAGAGCAGATTGAAAAGATGCGTGAAGATTTCAACGCTTACCGCCAGCGAAAGCAAGAGGAGCGAAGAAAAATTGTGGCCGATGCTCAGAAGGTGGCCACAATTTACAAGGAGATGATCCAGAGTGTTGACGAGGAGACGGAGCTACCTCGCGACGCGCCCATCGCTAATTTCATGGGGTGGCTGGTTGATGAGCTGGCCACTCTAAGCGATCACATGGCCATCGGCAGGGAGTATGCATCCATGGTATCTCTCCGCGCCTTCGCTCAGGCTCTGACGGAGTGCGGCTGCGACCATGTTGGAGGGGTTGAGATCAAGGATCCCCTTTCTTATTGGAATGCTCCGGACTCCGCCCATGAGGCCGCCAAGCGATTCTTTGATGGTTTTTGGCGTCCGGGCGGAAGGGACCTTGCTCTTCTCAGAGCCGCCATGACCTGCGGCAAGGTGGGTTTCTTTGTCGAAGACATTGTTTCTTCGTAATGTATTGCGAAAATGTTCTTAATCGCCGGAATGTTCTGCAAACTCCGGAGGAATGTGCTGCCATCATGGCGAAAGTGAAGAAGTTTATTGCTGACCGGAATGCTAAGGAAGGAGCAGTGGGGAGCGGCTCGAGCGGAGTGAATGCCTCATCTACTCCCGATGCTGGGACGACTGGTACACCCGGCGAGGAAACTGCCGATACTCCCGGCGAAGAGGCTATCGGCACTCCGGGCGAACACGTCAACCAAGAAGGGGTAGAAAATTAGGACTCGTTGTTTTGGTTTGGTAGGAGGATGACAGTTGTATGTACATGTTTTTAAACTATGTTGGTTTCGGTGCGCAGGTTCCTGATGCGGGGCCTGCGCCGCTGTTGGATGTTTATCCGTTAATGATTCGCTGCGGCGATTTTTATGATGGGGTGCCCGTGCTTCGTGGTTTGCGAAAAATTTCTGACTTCTTGCATGGCTGGCTTCTTGAGGTCGCGATTTCGTCGGATGCTTAGGAAGGAAGCGGCCCTTAATAGGTTTTTCCATTCGGATTTTGATCCGGCCGTTTTGGATGATCAAAGGGCCCGTCGTGAACAGTCCCGGCGAAACCGTGGAGAGGCATCGTCATCTGGTTTGAAGGACCCCAAAGACGAGCCAGCCGAGGAGATGACGTTGGATTTGGAGAATCGTAGATATAATTTTTTTTTCACCCTGCTAGAGGCAACGTTTAGATTGTTGTTCGGATGATGTTTTATTTGTGGTGGTGCATTCGCGCTTGTTGTGGAAATTCTTCCGAGCGTTCTGGTGATGATTTGACTTTCGTGCGTTTTGCTGCCTGGTTGTTTTCTAGGAGGACCGCTTCTGGCCTTACGTGTGATTTACTGTGAACCCTTCGTCATACCTCTAAGCGAAAGGCACGTCGTCCCTCCGACTTTTTAGGGCGATGGGGTGGGCGAAGCGACGAGTGCTCGAGTGACTTCCTTACTAGCCCCTCAGCGAATTTGAAAGCGAAAAAAACGTCGTCCCCCAAACCTTTTAGGACAAGGGGATGGCGAAATGATGGGCGCTCGAGTGACTTCTTTGCTAGCCCCTCGTCGAATTTGAAAGCAAAAAAACACGCCGTCCCCCAAACCTTTTAGGGCGTGGGGATAGGCGAATAGGCAAGTGTGTGAGACTTCTGTGTCAGCCCCTCGGCGCGTTTCTAGGCAAAAAGATGCGTCCCCCCCCCCCCCCAACCCACCCAACCTTATGGGGCGAGGGGATTAGACGAATAGGCGATTGCGCGAGAGACTTCTGTGCCATCCCCTCTGTTGACATTTCTTAGCATCACTCTTTACTAAGTTGTCATTCCTAGCATGATGTCAGAAAAATACGTTGTTTGTAATTATAAATGACACTTAAAAACTTAGAGGAAAATTATATATATATATTAAAGTATCCACAAGCGCACAGATAATATACCATTATAGCATTTTACTTAAGAGTATGCTAGGTATCATTATTTATATTTTATCCACAGGGAGGGGCTATGGAGTTGTGTTGGCATAGAGATATTGACAAATATATATACTTATGATAAATCACTCTCATGCTATGGCAGGGGTAAGTCAAATGATAAATAAATAATAAGTGTAAGATAATAATGGTATTCCACAGATAGAAATAGAGACTCATAAAATGTAGTACGGCTAAGCAGGAGATTCGTTAAGAGCAAAAGATTCCTAAGTCATTCCTTATTTACTAAGTCTTTTGTACACCTAGGTATATACACTCTCATCTATAGTATAACTAACTTTGGATCTATGTATAAAGAACATTACTAAGGAAGATCAAGAATAGAACTTGTCTTCCTTTGCAACCGCGTTCTACTTGCTCTACAAACGGGGAGTGGACTACAAAGGACTCAACGGGAGTGTCGCATCCACGATCTACCACATGACCCAGAGTGCAGAATGCATCCGCATGCAAATAATATCTAAGCACTATGCTTATATAGTGTTGATAACTTAACTCACTCGAGTACTGAGCTAAGAGCTTTGCGAACATATGCATAAATTCATCATCAATCATAACTATATCAAGCATATAACTAAAGTAAACTAGGAACATAATAAATAGCAACATAATATTGAAGTAGCACAAAGTCATAAATTGAGAGATACAATGGCTATACCAGTCCCTAGACGACTGATCCGGAATCCTGAGCAATAGCCCACACTCTACTTGAACCTTGCTAGCTAGCCTATACTAGAAACTTAAAGAATTGAAGCTATATTCTCTTCTCTCTGGAAACCCTAATTTTTTGTCTGATCTTGACTTATGGTAGCGTGCTCTAGAGGGGGGACAGGGGCTGATTATATAGGCTGAAGCGTCAATCCTGAGCCATCGGATCAAACCAACTTAAAAGAACGGCGTAGATGCAATCCTTAAGACGGTGGAGAACCAACGTACGAAGGAGGGACTGCCAGGTGGGGACAGGGGGTCAGCTGACTTAAAAGTGGGGCCAGCCGGCCCCACATGTTAGCGCCTCGGCCTCCATTTCGATGTGGTGTCTTCCTGAGTCTTATAGAACCTTATGGGGCAGTTTTCGCTGCGGATAAGCATGTTTTTATTTGACGATTTGATCCCTCTTGACAGTTTTCTGGATAAACCCTGCTGAAAACATAAATTCGCCAAAACTTGTGGAAATTGTCAGTTTAAACCCCTAAATCTATGTTGATGATCCTATTTATACATTTAATCAAGTTAAGTTGATGGTTTTATGATGGATGATAACTACCGTCAACGCCCTCGGCACGTTTGAAAGCAAAAAAACACGTTGTCCCCCCAACCTTTTAGTGCGAGGGGATAGGCGAATAGGCGAGCGCGCGAGAGACTTCTATGCCTGCTCCTTGGCGCACTTCTAGGCAAAAAGACGCCATCCCCCCCAACCTTACGAGGCGAGGGGATTAGGTGAATAGGTGAGTGCACGAGTGAAGTCTGTGCCAGCCCCTCGGGGCGTTTGAAAGCAAAAAAACACGCTGTCCCCCCAACCTTTTCAGACGAGGGGATAGGCGAATAGGCAAGTGCGTGAGAGACTTCTGTGCCAGCCCCTCGGCGCGTTTGAAAGCAAAAAACATGTCGTCCCCCCAACCTTTTAAGGCGACGGGATAGGCGAATAGGCGAGCACGCGAGAGACTTCTGTGCCAGCCCCTCGGCGCGTTTCTTAATGAAAAGACAATATCCCCCCAACCTTACAGGGTGAGGGTTTCCTGAGCCGATACTAAATTATTGTTTTTTCCATATTCGAAATATCAAAAAGGTCTTTTTATATTTATGGTAGGAGCCGAGTGTGTTGGTAGATATGCACAATCGGAATCTTTCCTTCTGCTTCTTGGTTCTCAACATCTTGCTTGTTTGATTGATTCATTCGAGCGAATTAGCAAAATTGCTAGGTGAATTAGCTAAATTGATGTGCAGCGCTGTGGTGTCGCTCTTCCCTGCTCACAGCTGCTGCAAGGATGCAGACTCTTGGAGACGCCGAGTTTTTTGGTGTGATTTCTCCTAATGGAGGGATGTTACATTTTTTCTTGTGACATCCCTCCATTCCTGCTTGTCGTGGTGACACATCCTCATCCTGTTGAGCCATCCTCCAACTCTACATGTAGCAATAACCGAGCCCTTGCAACTTTTGGACAGTATGTGGCTTGGGCTTTTTGTATTTTCTCATGACATCTACACTTCGCTATTGATTTCCTTGTGCCTATACAACATTTTATCCCATGCGAGTGTCCTCGCTCTGCCGGCGAAAGCCGAGACCCTTGATGCACTCTCGAGCCCACTTGCTATCCCCATGTGCGAAACCCCTGATGCGCTCTTGCACCCGCTCTAAGGGCTGTTGGTGGCTATCCTAGTGTTTTGGCTTAAAGTTGAAAACTTGACCTGGTATCTGTAGAGCCCCGGGCATCTCATTTATAGGGTTTTGAGAGCTTGGGATTGTTAATTTTGGTTGTTGCAGTAGGTTGCTATATTTACTGCATGAGTTTGGTGTTGCGCTTCAATACGGATCTGTGCTTTTGTGGTACGGCAAGTCCTTTGTTCGGTTTAATTGTCTTTTGGCTTCTGGTTTTTCTTGGTGCGCTTGATGGCGGGGTGATCTGATTGCGTCATTTGCGCGGGTTGATTTTTGTGTATTCTCGTTGTGCTTTTGTCAAGGCAAAATGTTCAATGAGCCTCTGGGCTAGCTGATTGTTTTTTCGGGTATTGGTGCTTTTATGGTTTTCATTTGACTTCGCTCTCTTGTATTTTTCTAAGAGGCGAATAGTCATAATAGCTCGTGGCTTAGGTTGTTCGTCCTCACTTTATTGGAGCGACGAAACATTTACCGGGCCCTTGGGCTTGTTTTCTTTGTTCTCTCGCATTTTTGGGGAGTCGAAGTGTTTGAGGTTGCTAAATTCGCTGACGCTCTATCTTCGCGGTAGTTGAATGGTGCAACCTTGTTTTGCAGATAGTTTCATCGATAGTCAACACCTTACGTTAGTGGGTCTTGTTTCGACGTGATGTCAATTCGAGGTGGGGGAAAAGGAGCGAATTTAATTTGTCTGAGGGGTATAGAGGTTCACCTCGTTAAAAAACATCACACATTTTTGCAAAGGATACCCTGTGAGGAAAAAGAGCGCGAACCCCCTTCTTAGGTAAAAGTTACATAATGAGAGGAAAATTACAACCCACGTGGGGCGATCGCATGAGTGCTACGTGCTAGGGATAGAAGCGACACAGATTGTCTGCGTTCCATGTGTGACTTGTCTCGACCCCTTCTTCGTTTAGCAATCTATATACTCCTGGTTTGACCATGCTTGCCACGACGAAAGGGCCATACCATTGGGACTGCAATTTGCCTTGCTTGTCGGGGTGGCGAATGATTACCATGTCTCCAGGATTGATGTTCTTTCGCAAGACTTTCTTGTCTCTCCAAGTTTTCGTCTCTTGGTGGTATTTGTCTAGGTTTTCCGCTACTTGTAGCATGATGTTCTCTGCCGCTTTGAGCTCAACATACCGCTATATGGGTGTTGTTGCAGCTATTTCTGTTCAAAATGATCCCATCTTGAGTTCTTCTAGGGTGATTGCCTCCTCGCCATACAGCAAGCAAAAAGCGTGAACCCTGTGGTTCTAGTTCATGAGATATTATGCGCCCAGACCGAGCTGACTAGCTCTTACGCCCATTTTCCTTTCACTGAGTCAAATAGTGCCTTTGATACTGCCTCGTTGCTTTTGGGGTGATTGACTGATGCGAAGTCTAGCTTGATCCCCAGCTTGCTGCAGAAGTTTTTGAATTGTGTACAGTCGAACTGCTTTTCGTTATCCACTATAATATATGCTGGTACGCCGAAACGGCATATGATCCTTTGCCAAACGAAGCTGATCAGGATGCCTGAGGTGATTTTTGCTAGGGCTTTGGCTTCAATCCACTTTGTGAAGTATTCCGGTGCTACTATGGCAAAACGTAAGTTTCCTAGAGCTGCCGGTAGAGGGCCGACGATGTCTACCCCCATCTCTGCAGAGGCCTTGTTGTGAAAATGGAGCTGGTTAGATTCGCAGTCGCTTCTGCTTCTTGGTGAACATCTGATAGTTTTTGTAGTTGCGAACCAGTTGTTTTGTGTCCTCTATCACCGTCAGCCAGTAGAACCCCTATCTCATCGCCCTGTGGGTGATCTCGTGTGGTCCTCTATGGGCTTCGCACATGCCTGAGTGCATTTTGGCTAGCAGCTGGATCCCATGTTCTCTACTTATGCATTTGAGCATTGGGGCTACAATCCTATCTTTGTATAGATCCCCCGCCACGATAGAGTAGTGTTTGGTTCTGGAATTCATCCTTTTGATTTCATGATTGGATCCTGACTCGAAGGTTCCGGTGAGGTACGCGAATATGGGTGCCCTCCGATCATTGCTCGCGATGGCGTGTATGCTGAGCGGATGGTCCTCTTCTTCCTTGATTGCCTTTATGGTCAATGCTTGATAAAACATGTCTACTGGTAACGGTGCTTTTTGTGCCTCCTCTTTCGCTAACTCATCGGCTTCTGAGGTTTCACTTCTTGGGATATGGCGAAATGAGAAACCGATGAAGTGCTTTTCCATTCTTCTTACTGCCTCCAAGTACTTGATCAATTCTGGTTCTTTTGCAGTAAACTCTTTTTTGACATGACCCACGACAACTTGTGAGTCAGACTTGATTATGCATCTTCGGACACCAAGCGCTCTGAGCTTTCGTAGGCCTAAAAGCACTGCCTCCTATTCGGCTATGTTGTTGGTGGTGAGGAACTCTAGCCTCGCTGTGTAGAGGAGCTTGGGCCCATTCGGCAGCATTAGGACTGCCAATATTCTTGCGCTAGACATGCCCCATGCTCTGTCACAATGTACTGTCCAAATTGGTTCGTCAAACTACGACGTTGTGTCGAAGGCTGTCGGTGTCCAATCGGCGATAAAATCAGCGAGTGCTTGGGATTTGATTGCTGATCTATGCTCGAATTCGATCACATATTCATTCAGTTCGGTGGCCCACTTTCCTATTCTATCGATGGCTTCGCTATTTCGAAATAGTGTTACGAGGGGTTGCGCTGATAGGACCTTGATTCGATGATCTTGGAAGTAGTGCTTTAGTTTTCTTGAGGCCATTACCACTATGTATGCTATCTTTTCTAGCTCTGAGTAGTTCAGTTTTGCTCCCGATAGGGCTTTTGAGACAAAGTATATGGGAAACTGCTTCATTCTGTTTTCATGCTCCTTCTCTTTGACCAGTACTGCGCTTACGGTGGCTGGCGAAGCTGCTAGGTATAATAGCAAGGTGGCCGACGACGAAGGTTTGGATAGTGTTGTTAGCTTGGTCAAATAGGTCTTGAGATCTTCGAAAGCTTGTTGCTGCTCCGACCCCCACTCAAAATGTTCGGTGTTTTGGAGGATTCTAAAAAATGGCAGGCCTTTTTCGGTCGATCTTGCAATGAATCTGTTTATTGCTGCCAGCCTTCTAGTCAGCTTCTGCACTTTCTTTCTGGTGGTTAGCGGCTTCATGTTTATTATTGCGGCTATCTTTTCTGGGTTCGCCTCGATGCCCCTTGCCGATACCAGACAACCAAGCAATTTCCTTTTTTGATGCCTAATATGTAATTTTCTGGGTTTAGCTTGAGGCCATTTTTCGCTAGGTTCTGGAAAGTTTCCTGGAGATCTTTAATATGTGTGTCCTTCTTGTCGCTCTTCACGATGATGTCATTGACGTAAGCGACCAGATTTTTTCCCTTTTGCTCGTCGTATACTTCATCGGTCATTCTCAAAAATGTTGGGCCTATGTTGTGTTACCCCTCAAGCATCTGCCGGTAACAGTATGTGCCTCCGTGGGTGATGAAGCTTGTTTTTTCTTCATCTTCAGGGTTCAATGAGATCTGGTGGTAACCCAAAAAGCAATCCAATAGGCTAATCATTTCATAGCCTGCTGCGATATCTACTAGTTTGTCGATTCTAGGTAGCGGATACGGGTCTTTCGGGCAGCACTTGTTAAGGTCAGTGAAGTCTACACACATTCGCCATTTCCCGTTTTTCTTTCTAACCATGACCACATTGGCTAACCACTCTAGGTATTGTACCGACCTGATTAAGCTAGCATCCAATAGCCTGTTTAGTTCAGCCTTCGCTGCATCTGCGCGCTCTGTGGACATTTTCCTCAATTTTTGTTTTCTTGAATTCGCATCTTGGGCGACGTTTAGGCTATGCTGTGCCAACTCTCGGCTGACTCTCTGCAAGTCATTTGCAGATCAGGCGAATATATCCTTGCTTTCATGGAGGAAATCTATAAGCCGGTCTCTCTCTTTGGAGCGAGATCAGTGCCAATGTGAACGTACTTTTCTGGTGCTAGTTTGGATAGAGGAGCTCTCTCCATGTCTTCTGCTACCTACGCCCTTGGACTAATGGTGGTTTCACTGTTTGCTTCACTGGTGGTTGGCTTCTTCGCTACTTCATTGATGAGACTGTATTCGGGGATGTGTTTACCTTCTATTCTCCTGGAGGCTTTTTGGTCTCCATGCACTATGACAACGCCAAATGGTGATGACATTTTCATGCACAAGTAGCTCTGCTTTATGACTATCTCGAATCTGCTTAGAATGCCCCTGCCGAATATGGCAGTGTAGGGATAATCAATGTTCACTATATCAAAGGTGATTTGTCTCCATGCGGACCCTTTCACCCTCGGCAAATGATATAGGTATGGCTTTCTTTCCATGTGCATCAATCTTCTTCCCGCCAAAACCGTATAGGGAATTGGCAGCTAGCTCAAGTGTGCACCTATCTAGATTCATTTGCTCGAATGGCTTGATGAATAGGGTATTTGTAGAGCTCCCGTTATCTATGAGGATGTTATGTAGTGTGAAACCAGCGACGTTCGCCGTAGCGACGAATGCATCAGTATGCGGATAATCTCGCACTTGGAAGTCATTTTCATCGAAAGTTATTGGGACCATGGACCATGCTGGTCTGTTGAGAGGTAGCCTGGGTGAGACTATGTCGACCCTTCTCTCGTATTCCCTTCTTGCCCTTTTGCTCTCGTGCTCCTGATTGGACCTGCTGGTGATGGTGAATATGTGACCTTGCGAAGGTAGGATGTTGTTTACAACTTGATGATCCTAGGCATTCTCTTGTTTCGCTTGGTGAATCTAGCTAGACTGCTATTGCTCTTGCTGAGCTAGCGAAGATACGACGGCTAAGTGCCCTGGTGCTGGGCAAAATGCTGTAAGCTTGGTAGGCGGGTTGTTCCTAGGCGTACGGGGGCTAGAAGTATCCCTGTGAATAGCTAGGTTGCTGAAAGGCGCTACTGTTTGATGGCATGTAAGGGTGACTGAAAACCTGATGAGGGGCGATTTCACGGCTAGCATTGTGGAATACGTGTTTGGTTGCTTCGCTGCTTCTTGCGGTATCGTCTTTCTCTTTGAGTTCTCTTGCCATTTTGTTGTACTTGCAGTCTTTCGTGACATGGCTGGTGTTTTCGCCGCAAACGGCGCAATACGGCCGTCTCTGGCCTCTACCTCTTCCTCTAGCATCTCGACCGCCGCGTGATCCATGGCCTCCGTTGCTAGGATGGTCAAAACCTCTGTGCTGCTGATTCTGCGAAGACCCAAGGGGTAGCTGGTCTGATGCAAAATGTCTTGACTCTTCTTGGAGGTTGTTGATCGAGCAAAAAGGCTTTGCATTCCATTATACTGGTGTCTGCAGTGGCCTTGGTGTTTTGTTCGCCTGTCTCCATGAGTTGTGAGTTGCTTTTTGCCTTTTCAAATCGTCATCAGATCTTACGTACTAGCCCATTACCTCGAACAGCTCCTTTATGATTTCAGACTGGTTTCTGGCAAAATGGGTTGTGCATTGGCCTATGGCTAGACCCTCGATCGTTGCTGCTATCAATGTTGCTTCTGGGATGTTTGGTACCTATGCTTTGATCTATATGCATCTTTCTAGATATTCGGATAGGGGCTCATCATCTCGCTGGATACAGTTTAATAGGTCTCTTGTGGTTTTTGCTCCTGGCTGATAGCTTTGGAAGGTCGAGAGTAGCTCCGCCTTGAGTTGCTGCCAAGAGTGGACTGAGAGGGGCTTCAGCGAGGTGTACCAGTTGTGCACGATGTCTTCGACCGCCATGATGAGTGACTTTGCTAGATTTTGGGTGTCTCCCGGTGGAAACCACGACCATTTCGTAGCTGGCTAGAAATTTCTTGGGATTCTCCTTTCCATCGGAAGTAGGGATGTGAGGTTTGTAACCTGGTGGCCATGGGTACAGCTAGAGCTCTCGAGATAGAGGTGAAGTCGGGTCACAGTCTCCCACATCTTCGTTGTGCAAGGGGGCATCTGGGATAATGACATTTTCTCCGTCTAGCACGGTAGCTGCGGTGCCTGCTCTGTGCAACCCCTGGCTTTCCCTCAGCAATCTTTCTCTTTGTATTTTGGCTTGTCGAATTGCGTGCTGAGTCTGATCGGCTCTATTTCACGCTACCACTTGCTGTAGCAGCTATTCCTTTTCGTGTTGTAGCCTAGCGATATCTTGCTGATACTGATCTAACTTCCTCAGATCCCTGGCTTATTTTGTGATTTCATTGTCTTCGTCTTCTTCCACTATCTCATTTCCATCTTGGTCAAGTTTGACTTCCTGAGCTATACCCTTGGGCGTCTCGTCTCGACTACACGAGGGATTCGGTCATCTCCCTTCGGCTGAGGTACAGGTGGTTCCACCGACGCTGCTGCTGCAGCTGCCGCTACCGCACCATTCAGCGTGGCTATCTCTGCGGTGACAGCAGTTGTGGCTCTTGGTGGCTCTGCTCTATCCGTTGGTGGTTTGGGTGCTTTGTTCTTTAGTGGCATGATAAGCTCGAGCGACAACCACGGTAGGCACCAATGTTGTTATGGGCCTTAGCCTTTGAACACCGGGTCGTCACATGAGCAAATCAGTAGGATGAATAGCCGAACGAAGTCGAGTGAGCGAAACACAAATAGTTCATCTGTAACTTCATTAGTCTCTCCTCTTTACAATCCCCAGCCTCGGGGCTATTTATACATGTCCGTAGGCTTTTTGTGGACAATAATACCCCTGCAACCACTACATATTTGGGGTATATTCCCTCCTACCCTAGACTTGTTCGGCCTTTTGGGGATGTCGCCCGCCATGGAAAACGCTGGCCCTCATGTTGCCGCCTGGTCCCGCATCGGGCCACCACTCCACCAACCGAGCTGGCCCGACGGACTGGCGCTGTCGGCGTCTTGTCTCCCGATGAACTCCTTTCCAAGCGAAAACCTACAAGATCAGCCATTTGGACTAGTGTTAATTATCCGCCTAGGCGAATGGTCCGGACCACTTTGTCACCTCCGTCAACTCTTCGTGGGGTGGCTTCCGCCGAGCCAAAACAACTATTTGCCGGGCCAAAAGCTCTTGTGCGGCTTGGCGTGTTGCGGTGGTTACGGTGGTGGCGTTCCTTGGACCACTATTTGCCATGGTGAAACGATGCCCCGCTCGTCTGCCCCTTTCGACCTAGAGAAGAGGGTAGACCTCGTAACTGAGTTGCGACAATATTTCATCGTGGCGAAGTGATGGCGGCTCTAGGCAAACGGGGGCGGCCCTAGACCGTCCGACAAAAACACGGTCGCCGCCCCCCGGGTCCCCCCTGCAGGCCCACTTCTTGTCATTTTGCCATAGCGAAATGCTGGCCGCACGTTGGGGGACGGCGTCAGAGCCCGGGGTGCCCGCAGAGTGGGGCTGCCCCCAACACATAGCAGGAGGAAAAATTCGGGTTAATGTCAGATTTCTCATCAACTACTTTCTTCAATAAAGAGTTATCGTTTGAGTGATACCTAACAACCCAGGAGGCAAGCGAGCACAAATTGAGGCAACCAAGATTTGTTATGCTGAGCCCCTCATATTCTTTATTTTGGGCTATCAATTGCCAACTTGCTAAATGATATTTGTGACCATTGTCTTGATTTTTCTAGAAAAAGTGACCCATATGAGATATGAGAGTTTATAGCTTCTACTGCCCACTTGGGAAACTTAATGACAAACATCAAGTAAATTGGAATACTGGGCAAACAAGATTTAAGTAAGGCTAGCTTCCCCCATATAAGAGGAGCCTATGCCTGTAACCAGTAATTCTCTTAACTATCTTATCTATTATTGGTTGTCTGTCCTCTCTTTTGAGCTTAGCAAAATGAAGGGGGCTCCTAGATATTTAAAGGGGAAGGTACCTCTTTTACGATAGAAAAGCCTAGAGAAGCTATTTGCTTCCTTCTCCTCAATATCAATAGTCAACAAGTCACATTTATCTTTATTGATTCTCATGCCTAATAAACTTTCAAAGTAGTCTAAGAGCCACTTTAGATTTCTAGCCTTGACTATGTCATTTTCTAAGAAGAGTATAGTATCATCAGCATATTGCAGGGATACTATACCTCCTTGATAGACATTTGGCATCAAACCAGAAATTAAACTATTATTTGATACTTTGTTGAGGTTTTTGGTAAAAACGCCAATGACCAAATTGAAGAGAGCGGGTGCAAGGGGACCCCTTTGCCTAAGTCCCTTCGTAGGTTAAAAATAACAATTGTTTTCATCATTAATTCTAACACAAATAGAACCATGTCTAACTATCTTCCTAATCCAGGAAACAATTGTTTCATCTTTAACACAAATATATGCTTCAAAAAAATTATTTAGCTCTAGGAGAATAGAAAAATATTCATAAAAATCTAGAAATTTCCCAAAACCTTATAGTTGATATGTAAACATGTATTCAAATTTTTTGCAACAAAAAATAATATGCGACCAGCATGAATACATAAATGCATTTAGCATTAATGTATGTTGCATTCATGTTGGTTATATCTCATGTTTTTGTCATGCAAAGTGTTTAAAACATGTTTATACATCGATTAGAATGTTTTGAGAATTTTCTAGTTTTTTATTTTTTTCCACCTAGAACTAAAACTGATTCTTAAAGTTTTTAAAGATGTTTTTACGAGCTCTATATATTTTAATTTGGATTTTTCGTAACTTAACCTATCTCTAGAATTTTTTCAGAATTTTAAATCTTAGAGACATTTTCTATGGTTTAAAAACCTTATCAAGTATTTATCGATTTTTGTAAATAAAAAACAAAAATGCCTTCAAAGCTACTCCAAACTAGGGTAGAAAGGAAATTTAAACAGTTTTGAGAGTTCAAAGATAATATGTTTAGTTTTGGAGTTTGACGGAAAAAAACTAAATTACAGCAATAGTTGATAGAGCAAGAATGGACATTCTCCACCGGCTTTTTTTTTTGAGCAAATTTTCCGCCCGCTTGTTGATATGCGGAGACGAGATGGCCCATCCATGCGTTTGCGACCTTTTTTTTTTAGCAAATGCGTTTGCGACCTGGGCATGTTTCGCTGGCACGAGCGCGAGGATGCACATGCCGCCGCCCAAATTGGGCCTAATGGGCCATGCAACACGGCGGATGCCGCTGAATTCGAAGTCGATATATATATAAATAGCCTGCACATATTTCTCAAAAAAAAAAATAGCCTGCACATCTGCAGTGCAGTGTAGCTGTGAATTAGTATTGCTAAAAAAAAAGCTGTGAATTAGTAGAACCCAGCAAACGGCGGCTGCAAGAAAGGTGATACACATCACAATGAACAATCGTATGCATAATAGACAATCTTCGCCAGGAAACAAGCTGTATTGTGATTCGCGAACCATTTGCACAATACTTAGTACAGACGCTATCGCCACACTCGATTAACCAGAACGCATACAGGTTGCCCACAAGAATTAACTCATCGCCCGGCGCGCCTCGATCATAAGCTACTGTCCCTTGCCCTGCGCCAGGGTCTCGGCGATGCCCTTGGAGAGGCAGAAGGCGATGGACTGAATGGTGATCATGGGGTTCACGCCCACCGCCGTGGGCAGCAGGCTGCCGTCGCACACGTACAGCCCCTCCGCCTCCCAGCTCTCGCCGCGCCCATCCACGGCGCCGTCTTTAGGGCTGGACCCCATACGGCAGCTGCCCATCTGGTGCGCCGAGCAGTGGAGCGCCCACTTGTCGGCCCTTGAGTGCATGGGCCCCTTCTCGATGGTCACCTCGTCCAGGAACGCCTCGAGGTCCTCGTCGCGGAGGCCCTTGCACCGCAGCCGGAGCCCGTCACTGCGGTGGGTGCCGACCTCGGCGGCCCCCGCCGCCACCAGGATGCGCAGCGCGCGGCGTAGGCCGCTGCGGAGCTCCTCGATGTCCTCGCGGCTCGGGGTAAAGCGCACGCGTCCCTCGCCGTCGACGAACCCGACGCCGCGGTCGCGGACCAGCGCAAAGGCGTGCGCTGTGCGGGAGTACCGGCGCATGCGCTCCTTCATGTCGCGGCCGGACTCCCACGGCACCATGGCGGCGAAGGCGCCCGGCCCCAGCGCCGGCGTCTCGATGATGGTGCGCTCCGTGACGCGGTGCATGCTGGTGATGATGCCGCCCTCGAAGCACTTGCCAGGGAGCGGGGGATCCTGCTTGTTCTCCGGGAAGTAACCCCACGCCATGGACACCGGGTGGAGGTGGAGGTTGCTGCCGATGTGCCGGTTCTTCAGCCCGCTGTTGCGCAGCAGCGGCGGCGTCATCAGCGCCCCGCACGCCGCGATCGAAACCTTGGCCTCGATGCGCAGCTTCTTGGTGACGCCGTTGCTCGCGCACGTCGCCACCAGGCCCACGCACTTCTTGCCCCGCCCGCTCCCAATGCTGCGGTTCTTCTCGAAGACGAAGTGCTCGGCCTTGCAGCCGGTCAGGATGACCGCGCCGCGCGCGACGGCGTCCACGAGCCACGTCCTGTCGGTGCCGCGCTTGTCTCCAGTCGGGCAACCGAAGTTGCAGCTCCCGCAGAAGTGGCCATCCGACGAGTTGCGCGGCACGGCGTCGGCGCACAGCCCGAGAGCCTCACACCCGCGGCGGACCACCTTGTTCTGGAACCCCTCCTCCCGGCACTTGTCGGTCACGGCGAGCCGGGCGCACACTGCGTCCATGGCCTGCACATACCCGGGGCTCGCGAACACCGGGAGCCCGTGCTCGCGGGCCCACTCCTGGGTCACCTCCTCAGGCGTGCGGATGCTCGCCGACCAGTTCACCGCCGAGCCGCCGCCGACCGTGGCGCCCGTGAAGATCATCGTGGTTACGTTGGACGTGCAGAAGATGCCTCCCCGCTCGAAGAGGCGCTCCATAGACGGGCCCTCGATCGAGCTGTAGTCCTCGGCGGTAAAGTAGTCTCCTTTCTCGACGACCACCACCTTATACCCCGCGGACGCGAGCACGGCCGCGGCCACGCCACCGCCACAGCCTGACCCTACGATGACGGCGTCGCATTGCACTGTATGGTGGTTCGCGTCCGACGCCGCCGGCTTCACCGTGAGGCCCCTCCCCACGAGCGATCTGAGCAGTGCGTTGTCGTTCAGCAGTCTGGTCTCCACGACGCCGACGTCGAGAGGCCGGGATGGCGACGGTGTCACCTCCGTCCGAGTCAGATCCTCCCGTGGCTCGTGCACGCTGTATCCTATCGCTTTCCAGTATGGATTCTCAGAGTTCTCGTTCACCTGCATGTTTAGAGGAGTTGAAGAACAGAAAATTTTGCACTGACATGTTTATTTGCCTATGATCTTGGAGATGAAAAGTGATGATTGTGATAAACATTGTATGTATATTGAAGGGAAAAAACATTCCATAGCATCAATGGTTTGCCAGAAAAAGTAAGGCCACAATTTTCTTTTCTGTTGGTGTGCAACAAATGGATGAAATTTCGGCATGCTTTGTGGCTATGGTTGGTGACCTTGACTATACACGTTCTATTGTTAAACAAGCTTCCTTGATCACATCAGTTCTCCAATCAAGTTACTTGTTATACCACTATCAGGTTACACACAAGAACCAGATATATTTATGGCCCCTTCTCATGGACTGAGACGCCTTAAATTGGTACGGTACTAGACTACTTGTGTGTTATACTATCTCCCATGACACTTGAAATACAAAAACGTGCATGGCCAAGTAGACTGATCCTGGATAGGATCGACTGGTGCCAAAACCATGTTGCATTCAGATAAACAGTCATTTTCAGTTTTCAGAACTGAATTAAGTTGTCCGAGCAAGACTTTTTAGTTTGGCATTCATAAAGATAAACAGTCATTTTCAGTTTTCAGAACTGGTGGCGAGAGATTGCAAAAAGTGTAATTACGCCGCTCTAATTACATTTTTGAGCAAGACTTTTTAGTTTGGCATTCATAAAAAAAATGCTGACAGTTGATCGGAGGATGGATTGGCCTGTCAAGAAACTGCATATACTAGTTAGAATTGACAGGTGGCAAAACCAACTCGCATTCAGATAAGCACAGCGATTTTCAGTCTTCACAACTGAAATTGAGTGGTCCGAACAAGATTTTATAGCTTGGTGTTCTGATGAAAATTTAAATGCTGACAGTTGATAGGAGGATCAGTTACCCTTTCAAGAAACTGTATGATGGTCCTGTACTACACATACAGTGACTGGAATTGCAGCGGGTAACCACCCAAGAAAACAAAATCGACGATACTGACGGATTTCAATCAGGACGATACATTTCCAAGCTTCAGAAAGACAGAAAGCAACAGCATGGTATAGACTTCCATATTCGTGTAAGCGTGAAAGTACTTAAATTTACCTGGAGAGAGATCAGAGACAGCCTGGACCTCTCGCAGAGCTATCCTATAGTTATTATGCAATTCTAAGGCATCCAACGAGCCTGAACAGATAGTAAGTACCTGAATGAGCAGCGGCAAGCTACCGTATAACAATAGTTTCAGATCTCTGCAGTAACACTTAATGATGTGTCGGCATGGTGTTCCCGTTTGCCGATCATCGCCATGGTGCCTGGACCATGATTCCTTATTGCTGTATTCAGATTCTAGAGAACTGGTGACTGACAGTTTGGCCTAGTATCATACTATTGCGTTCAGAATAGTGGAAAGTTGCTCGTTACTAATTGAGGTTCCAGAACCTAATCTCCTACCATTTTTTACTAGTAGCTGCTAAATTTTATTGCGGTCAACCTGCCATGTGAGAGAACTCGCTGACGTGCAAGCAACGAAGGGAGGGAGAGGGAGCAGAGTACCATGGCGTAGAAGACGTAGTGGCAGAGGATCTTGACGATGGCGAAGGCGATCCGGAGCGGGAAGAGCCAGCGCACCCGGTTCCACCGCTGCAGCGCCGCCTCCCGGCGCTCCGGCGGCATGTCGGCGAACTTGCGGACGTAGGGGAAGCCGCCGCCGGCGAGGCACAGGCGGCCGCACAGCAGCAGCGTGCCCACCCGCGTGCTGAGCACCCACAGCACCACCCACGCCAGGGCCACCGCCTCGCGGATGCACCGCGTCACCATCAGCTCCGCGACCTTTTGTTTGTTTGTCGTAGCAACACGATAAAAACAAACCAAAAAAAATGTCATGCTGTGATCCGTTTAGATACTGGAAACTTTTTTTTTCTTTTTCTTCCCATGTAAATCATGCAGAAATCGAGCTATTTCGCCCAGGCAAGACATGGCATCAGTGACTGAGCTTGTTTTAAGATAAACTGCCTTACGTCCTTCTCACGTAAGTGAGAAATACAGACCATAGTACTATGTGTAACCTCGATAGACCGCTAGTTGTTAGCACTGCTCTACTTCCCTCAGTCCCAAAAGGTGTAACCTCGATAGACCAGTAGTTGTTAGCACTGCTCTATCTCCTTCGGTAACTTTAACTAATTTTAAATAAAAAAATATTAATATTTATGATACATAATTAATATTATTAAATAGATCTTTAAATTTATTTTTATAATAAATTTATTTAAAGATAGAAATATTACAACTATTTTTTACTAATCTAGTTAAACTGATGTCACGGAAACAAAAAAAAATGATAAAATATGAGACAGAGGGAGTAGGCAGGAATTCAAAAAGTCGGGTCAGAATTCAAAAAGTGCGGAACTCTTGTCGAAAAAAGGTAGCAGGTACACCAGCTACTTTCCCGTGCAGCGGACGGGATGTCTTGCCAATTTCAGTGCCAGTACGAAGCCAGGGCCTTCGTTTAGTTGGAATGTCCGCCAAATTCAATGTAGCAGTGTTTCGCCAGATAATAATTGTTCGGACCTGACTCAAACGCGGTAAAAAGTACAACCAGGATTGCAATTAGTTTTTGATTTCGTCAACATTTAGTACTCCATACATGTAACACAAGTTTAATGTAATAGAAAATCTTCTTTTTTATAGTGACAAAGTTTGAAGTTTAGGGTGAACTAAACATCCCCAGGATTTTTATTTGCCGTTCGTTTAGTTAAATAAACAAGTCAAAACACTGCGCCGCCTGTTTTATTGGAAGTGAATAACAATGTTTTAGTTAAAAAAATAAGCTAAAAAAGATGGATTATAAGAAACGAACAGGATCTACGTGCAATACTTACTGTCAGCACCTAGACATTAACCTGCATTTGCAGGGAACGGCAGAGCCTCACCAAACTTTCAGATATGAACGGGAACGCATGCAAGAATATGTTTTTTTTTCATAACACAGGAAAAAAATTCACAGATATAACTAATTTGACTAAGCACCAGGGTCAAGGGGAAAAATCGACCGAGAAGAACGAACAGTGCTACGTTCCTCATCAGAAAAAAAAACGAACAGTACGCATGTGTGACTGTTGAGTTTGATCGTGGGTTCGGCGGTCACCTCGTCGGGGATGGTAGAGTCGGCGGCGGAGGCGAGGTAGAAGCGCTCGAGGTCCTTGCCGCCGGGCGGGTCCCCGCGGCCGGCGTCGGCGTCCGCGGGCAGCGAGGGGATGAGCGCGCAGCACATGGCGCGGAGCGCCTCCATCTGCGCCGGGTGCATCCCGTGCGTGTACCTGTCGCGCTTCCATCCGCCGCGCAGGAGCGGGTGGCCCCTCGGCCTCCTGCCACCACCACTGGACATCGCCGGGGCGGCAACCTTCTCGCTCTCCTCGCCGCCTTCTTGCACCGCCATTATATTGCGCGGCGCCTAGCTCGTGCTCTCGCTCGCTGCAAGAACGACGACACAGAGATATGAAGGCACTACTAGGCGGCAGGCAGGGTTCGTCTTCGGTTCGCGTAAGGCTGCGCCTGCTGCTTGTGGCGGGTGACCTGTGATGAGCTGGGCTTGGCCCGCGTGTTTATATAGAGAACTCCGTCGGGCTAGCTTGGCCGCTTGGGACGAGGGAATTCAGGCAGGCAGCTAGCGAGAGAGAGGAGGAAGAGATTGGGACATGCATCTTTCTCCTCATTCAATACGGCTCACCAACTAACCCGGAGGAGAGAAGAGGCCACGGACTCTCACGGACGCCGTCGCCGTGTGTTTGGCATGGCATGCATGCGCGCCGTTGCCGTGTGTTTGGCATGTCTTTCGAGATCTTGTTTCTTTTTTTTTTTGTTAAACGGACCGTGGTTCATTAATTTTTTTTTACAGTGTGTCATCTGGGTCCATTAAATTTTAAACTGTATCTTTTTCCATTAATTTTTTGTGATGTGTTGTCTAGGTCCAACAACTTTCAAACTGTATTTTTAGGTCTATTAATTTTTAGTGGTGTGTCATCTAGGTCATCAATTTTTAAATTGTATTTTTGAGTCCCTAAACTTTTTAACTAGTTCACTGTAGGTTCATACCCTTCGTTTAGCGAATAGATCTGACGTAGCACGCCAAATAAACAGGAGTAGTGATGAGTCCATAGCTCCTCAAGATTCATGGAGACTTGTCTAGCAATAATTCAAATGTAGCAGATGATAATTCGTTAATATCCTCCCGTCTTAAATTTGGGACTATTATTTGTAAGGATAAATATATTATGAACATAGAGAATTTTACAACTGCTGGACTGTCATCAAAGATATTTTATAGAGGTGCCTTATTATTGCGTGGAAAAAAGAAGAAAATAAAGCCAACAAAATACATCAATACTAATTCTAAAAAAGTGGAGATCATCAAAGAAAATTTCCCAACAAGATTAGCATCCTTGCCGTATTATTTTATTATTTCTATGCATTAGTTTCCTATCCAGTTGTGATACATGATCTTTTATCTAGCATCTAGCTTTTAGTGCCCGCATGCACCTGTGTACGTGAATCAAATTGGTGGCTGCGTTTGGACGTGCTATGCATGTTAGCCGAATCAGAGACTCAGGGTCAATCAATCCTAGTTGGGCTGGTGGAGTCCGAGTTTTGTTTGGGTCAGGTGGCATGTGTGCCTATACCTGTGGCCTTCGGCCTTGTACCGTGTAGATTCGACTGGATTTTATTGTGGAGTTTATTCTCCATCGACCCGCCGCTCGAGAAACCCTATATGATGATCCCATTAGGTTTTTCGTATTTAAGATTATCTCCGGATGGTGATCTTGTCCTGTACTTCACGGTGGCTGTTTTTTTGGCGTGCCATGTCAGATCTTTTCGCTAAACGAAGGGATATGGACCTATGGTGAACCAGTTAAAAAGTTTAGGGATAAAAAAAATGCAATTTAAAAGTTGATGTAGTTGGATGACACACCACCAAAAGTTAATGGATCTGGATAACACATCACCAAAAGTTAATGGACCTAAAAATACAGTTAAAAAATTGATGGACCTAGATGACACACCACCAAAAATTAATGAACCTACGGTACATTTAACTCTCTTTTTTAACGTTGAACTATACCAGAGTTGCCAAGGCGGTGGGGCCCATATGTGGCTCTGGCAACCACAGCAAAATAATGAAGTATACACTCTACGTCTCAGAATAATAAGCGTATTTTCAGTTTTGACTAAAGAATCAATATTATCTTAAATGAACTTTGATACAAATCTACTGATACAGGTTTCATGTTATAAACTTGTATATGATTTGAATAATTGTTGATCAAAATTTGAACCGAGACTCTAGAGACGTCCCTGCGTGGTTTTTTCCACAGGTCGTACTTGATTCATTAGGAGTGGGCCCCACATGATCCGATGGCCCACCTAGTTATTAGTACTTCTGCATGTAGTTCTCCGGGGACAAACGTTCTGTTCGGTCGAGTTTGTTTGTCTGATAAGTCGTGGTTGAAAGTACCGTTGGTTTATTTAGTAGGAGAGAAAAATAATATTCGTTGATTGAAAAGGTACGGCTTATAAGCCAAACAAGTCCAAGCGAACAGGGTGAAAGTTCTTACCCTTTTTTTTATTGAGAGAGAGTAGTTTCGATAGTTTGGAGGCATTTGGTGTTTATTAAGGTTGAAAATCAGTTACCACAATGATTATATATAATATAAAAATATAATTTGCCGTTCCATATAATATATTTTTATTTATAGGTAATGCCAGATAAGGTATTACACTGGCCGGAGAAGGTGGCCATTAATCTTGAATCCCGAAGTAACACACTGTACTCTAGTAAACACCACGTCGCCATTCCTCCTGGCAAAGCAATACGCTCGCGTCATCACTAGTTCAGAAATCAGAACGGTCCCATCCAATAGCCGCTACGGTGCATGATTCGACGGAAAAGACGCTTCTACGGCGGAAGTCGTACTGACTTGCAAGGCAAAGACGAAGTTGGATGATTCGTTGAAGAGATACTGTTATACGCTTGCGTCGATGCCATTTACGATCCGTGTCAATGTGTCCTGATGAACCCGCGCAAGGCGCGAGACTTGGTAGAGCCGTCACGTTTAACGCGACAAGCCGACAATCGACTTGCAAGCAGGCACTATAAGGACTAAGGACACCTTAGTAAGCTAGATGAAAATCGGAATTCTAATTATCCAAACAATATATTCGATATGTGTATCCGCTGAAACGTCAATATTAATATCTTATATTTCTATATCTGAGTAAAACCTCAATTGACAAAGCTCTATTACCGGCTCATCAAGTTGTTTGGAGTCATTCTGTACTAAACGGAGGAAAAGCAAACTGTTCGAGCTTCTCAAAACCTGTCAACACAAAGAATATGTGGGGTGTGAAGTTGAAAACGCTGGCAACAGCTTTAGCTTCGCTAATGGAGTTATTCGTGGAGCCGACGAAAACAAGAAAACTGATCCAAACAAGATCTAAATGGATATACGTGAATTCCTTTATCACTATCCATGAAGAACAAGTTTTCGGTGTCATCCAAAAATTATATTTATGACAATTACTAATGTAAATGATATTAATTTTATTATTACAAATGTATGCATCATTTAAACTATTTAAAAGTTATCTACATAGCTAATGACATGATATTGATTTTAAATATTACTAATGACATATAAAATGTCAAGGTTAATGGATTTTCATATAGCTAGTCATATTTTAAAAATAATTTTATTTATCAATGAAATTATTTTCTATATATTTTAATTTATTGATAGATATCAAAATATTTATTTAGAGTTTTACTTATATTATATATATTAAATATTAAGGGTGTATTTTCCTACTTTCAAGAGTAATTACTTCCATCTTCAATAAACCGTCTTAAATGTTAAAATATTATTTATAACTATATACTTTCAGCAATTGTCTTTATCTACCATTATATACTCATATTTTAAATCTCGACATGTATGATGATTTTACTTTAATAAAGGAATCGATAAAGCAAACTGATACTTGTTGTCTTCAAAATTTAGATATCTGAATTTGGTTCCGAATCAAATTCACTAGTAGAGAAACGACTTTTGATACACTTCGAAATTTGGCTTTAGTCCCGGTATTTTTCACGCTCGGGACTAGAGAAACCTTTAGTCTCGGTTGGTAGCTCCAACGGGACTAAAGGTCCCTGCCCAACGGCTACTGCGGCAGGCTTTTGTTGCAGGGGACCTTTAGTCCCGGTTGGAGCTACCAACTGAAACTAAAGGTTAACTTTTACTCCCGGTTGGTCCCTCCAACCGGGACTAAAAGTCTACTCCTGGCTAAAGGCTCCGTCCAGGACTAGAAAGGGACATTTAGTCCCGGTTGTTGTCTCCAACAGTTTATGTTGAACGCGGGACTTCCAAAAATTTCCTTGGCAAAAATTTTACCGTCTTCAACAGTTTCTCTCTCCTCTTCTTCACCCTTATCTTCTCAACATCCTCACGCCAGTGCTGCATCTCATCCTCTCTTCAGTCTTCACTCTCTCTCTCTTCAATCTCCAATCCACCAGATCTCCTTTTCCAAGCTGTGCGCCATTGTGCGAAAGCCGCTGCAGCGACGACGGTCAGACGCTTGACTTATGGCGCGACCGGCCGGGCGGTGGTGGCGTCCTGCTGGCCTAGGAGCTGCGTCTCCCGGCCGAGTTCGTGGTGCAAGCTCTTGCGGGCGGCAACACTCTAGGTGTAGTGGATCTGGATATTTCCGGCTAGGGTGATGTGCTACTGTGGTCGCTCTCACGGAGTCGATGCATGCATGCGCAGATGCAAAGAAGTCAGGAAGACAAAGCCCCGTGGAGCCTTGAAGTCGTGCTTGGATAAGTGAGGTGAGTACACCAGTAAAATTCCTAATCTTGTTGGCCAAAACTTTGAAACTTTGTCAGAGTAATGTATTTTTTCCTTTATATTCTTGTTGCGGTTGCATGAATGAATGAAACATTTAATGGGAAGAACAAGAAAGATTATTCATTTTTATGGGGAGATTGGTTAATTCTTTGCGCTAATCCTTCTATGCAGATTGGTCATGTCGGGTTCACAAACCCGGGGTCCCTCGGGGACCGGCTTCCGAGCCAGGGCTCGGCCCAAGAAAACGGCATGTTGTTCATGGGCTGGCCCGAAGGTCTAAGAATATGATGGGCCAGAAGGACAGTCCGGTCGCCGACCAAAAGGTCCGCCCGAAGGAACGCCCGCTCATCAACCTCTTCGGCCCGCCTCCGACCGGAGCGCACGCCTCGGGCACCAGCCACCTCCGGGCGGTCTCTCTGATCGGAAGGCCTGGCCTAAAACACTGCTTCCTACTCCGACCCCGCGACTCCGACCGGGGACCCGTAGGAAGCCGGCGTACCGCTCTTCTCCGACTGGCGCGGCCAGGGCCGACTGGAGCCATCCAACCGGGACGCCCGCTCGGAAAGGACTAGGGGCGAACGGAGAACGCATCGCACAAGTCAAACCACGATACTAGGGGCCATACCCTGTACGCCTGCGGGAACAGTACTCCACAACCGCCCTGACACAAAACAGTATTATAGGCACCGACATTGGTATCTACAGTATTGTAGGCGCCGTTGGACTCCCATATGGCAAAGAGCCTCCCCCATGCCTCAGGACACCGATAGTGGGCGCCAAGGTTCACCATACCTAGTACACAGGGTAGGGCTCCTCATGTAACAACAGTATTTTGCAGGTACCAACATCCACCCTCCCTGAAGAAGCCAACGCAACCTCCCATGTGCACCTGACATTCTACAGTGACATCAACAATATTGTGGGCACCTACCATCATCACTACCCTCGTCGGCGTGGGCAACAAGGCTTAGAAACATCCGTACTCTCTCCCTCTCACCTGTAAAACCATCCCCTTTATCTATAAAAGGGGATGCGCTCCCTCCAACGGAATGGGACGATTCTTCTTCAAGCTTAGATTCATTAGATCGATAACTCAAAACCCCTCAAGCACACACTTGAACACCTAGCTCATAGCGGAGTTCTGGTCGCCCTCGGCCCTTCCGGTTGGACCTGACCGGGCCTCTCGTACACCCCTCATTTCTCCTTCTCGTTTGTAACCCCACTACAGACTTCGAGCACCTGGGTTCAGGAATAAAGTCACCGACCGACCCAAACTGGACGTAGGGCACGTTGCCCGAACCAGTATATATCATGTGTCATTGAGTGGTAGGCCACCTCCGATCACAACGTACAACAAAACTACAAATATTCACTAGTTGGTCACTTTCTGTACCGAAAGTTGGCGCCGTCCGTGGGGAAGACGCTGTAAGTTCAACACTTTTTGGTCATTGGATGGCCCATTTTTCCACCACCCCCACCATGGCGGGCTCGGGCGATACGATTCGCCTCGGCTCACTGGAGTATCCCGCACTCTCGCCTGCGGGGATGCGGGTTCCACTCGTTTTTGAGCCATCCCAGGCCTTCCTCTTTGGAAGCCTAGACTTCGTCGCCGACTAGCTCGGCGTACTCCACCTCCATGAGGAGACTCGCGACCTGGCACCCATCGGAGAGACGTCCTCCATTGACTCCGGGACGCGCGATCTCAATGGCGCGGCATCTACGCTTCATTCCGAGCAAACTCTCTGCTCAAACCCCGTTGTGAGTAATATACATGTCGTTCTTTACTTACTATGTTCTATCTTCTGCCAAATACCCGGAGGGCTACCGTTGTCCCCGTCGCGGCCACCGTATAACCGATTCCCCTATGGCCTCGTGTCTCCCGCGGATGCGTACGCCCGGGGCCTCCGAAAGACTATGGCGCCGCCTCCTCCCACGTCTAAGTTCGTGGGGATGGCAAGCTATAGCCCCACCTATTTCCTCGACATCATGGACGATGACATCGGGAGTGACGGCTCCAGCATCGGCGACGTAGCACCCAGCCACCGTCCGTCCTAGGAGTGCGTTATGACGGATGCTCCGGGACAGCCGCCAGGGGCAACGGAGTCCTCATGAACTCACGCCCCTCTGGG
Organism: Miscanthus lutarioriparius; assembly: GCA_904845875.1. Lineage (NCBI taxonomy): Eukaryota > Viridiplantae > Streptophyta > Magnoliopsida > Poales > Poaceae > Miscanthus > Miscanthus lutarioriparius. The sequence goes on from CAJGYO010000001.1 coordinate 100,964,886, forward strand.
CCCTCATACAGAGACCTCTGAGCTCACATGCGAGCACAAGGAGGAACTACGACGATAGTGGCCGCATCAGCCACCAAATGCGCCAGCGCGCTCAGCGCGCTACACTGCGCCCCGGGCGCGCGGACCGGTGAACGACGCTCGGGGTCACGCCCATCAGGTCCAGTGTAACACCTCGGATAGAGGGACCGATCCCCCATAGTTCGCTCGGGCTAGTCGGAACATTGCCGCCGCAGCAATGGTCCTGTGCGGACTGTCCGAGCCGAGCGACCCTCACGAACGGGCGATCCATCGGAACCTCCGGGCACTGGTGGAGACCGCCGCCGTTCAACAAGCGGAATGCTCCATGTCACGACGCCGACTCATGACCTCACTCCCCGTCCGGGGAACAGGGACGCAGCAGATGGGGCACTACACCCTATCACCGCAACAACCGCTGAGCGTGGCACAGGATGCCGCAACGGCACCTCATCTTGACCTGACGACCGCTCCACACCAACCACCTATCTACGCGCGGCTCGAACCGAACCAAGGCACATACAGCGGTGACCAGAGTCCCAGCACTAATGGCCCGGGACCACCAACCTTTGCCCAACTCCCCCAGCAAGCGTCGTTCCTACCGTGCTCCAACGGAGGCCACGGCAAAGGTAAGGCCAAGCGCCAGGATCAAGATGAGGGCCCCTCCACGCAGAGAGGAAAAAAGAACAGAAAGGATCGCCGCTGACCGGCCAACTCTGCGTTGGTCGCCACGGCTGATCACCTAGGCACGCAGCCCCAACAAGACCGATCGGGACACTTCCACGAGGTCATGGAGAGCCCATGCACCAACCACAATTATCCCGTCAACCATCTCTACAAGGACTGCCAGCTCCTCAAGCGCCTGCTAAGGTAGACTGGCAGGCCATGGAATGAGAAAGGCAACAGAAGAAGGGGGCACATCGGGCGAGGATCCAGACGACTGAAGGTTGGATTGATCCGACTGGATGCCTACCGACTAAAAGACAACGACGACGACGTCCTCTCCGAACGCTTGGAATAGCTATGTCATTTTTTTCCTTTCCCTAAAGTTTCAGTCTTACCATTATTTACTAGGGGGCTCTACTACCCCTCTGTTTTTACCTTAAGCACTCTTTTACTTTCGTATGGAGAAAACTCCTTCCTACCCGAACAGAAGACCAGTTCGTTCCTTTTGATTCGCTTTACATAGCTTTGCTTCAAAACATTCCGACTGATCGTGCCCCGCCTATTCCTACGGTTACGGCCAGCCGAGCCTCGCGGGCCACGCCCCGGGCTCACAAGGTGCGGCCTACGGAACAAACGAGCAGGTACGAGAAAGAAAGAAGTAAGAAACAAAATTATGCTAAGGGAAAACTAAGGAACGAAAGGGAACAAGCTTCCCCGAACGGAGCAACTCCATCACAAAAACAAAAACCGATTGCAGTCATTAAAACACACCACGAACATTTTACACGGGGACTCCCCCACGAACTTAAAACTTTTTACGTTTACTAACTACTTATGTTCTGCAAGCTATTAAACTGACCCGGCGGCATCTGCTGGTGGCGCAGCCATCGAAGGCGTAGGCTGCTCACTCCTCGGCGGCACGATGTTCGGCTCGATCGAGGCCGAGGCGACATTTCCCCCCGAACCAGGCGCCGGGCTATCCGCAGGCTCGGAAGCATTCTCTCCACGCATGCTTCGGGCCATGTCTTGACGGTGAATGTCCATCACATACTCGGCGGAGACTTGCTCTGACACCGACCGCGCGTGCGGCATCATGCTCACCCCGATGGATTGGATATCCTCCATGCTCATACCATCAGCATACCCACCGCAGATAGCGTCGAAGTCTAGGTTCGGGTGGTGCGTCGCCACCAAGGTCAGCACCCCTGACGCTCCATAAAACAGCTCGCTCCTGACAAGGACCTTGACCGCGTCCGGGACCTCCACCAGCTGGACCACGAGCGTGCTAGTACTTGGCGCCGACCCAAAGATTTCTGAGACGATGAGCCGGGCAACGTTGCGGATCTGGTCGAGATCCCCTTCGAGAGCACGTCGCTCTTCACGAGACTTGGCCAGCTCCTCGGCGTTTCGGCTGAAGCTCACATTGGACATCTCCAGGCCTCGCTCCAGCGCCTTCACCTTTCACCCAGCTCTGAAGGAAGGGTGACAAACTCAGAAACAGGCTGAGGGAAAAATCAACACCATGAGAAAACAAAAAGGTACGCACCGATGCGAGAGGCCTCAAGGGTGGAGAAATCCTCTGCCCGTCGAGCCACCTGCTCACGCAGACAGGCACTCGCGTCCTCCATCCCCATCAGTTGGCTCCAGAGCACGAGCACCTCCTGATCCGCTTCCGACCGGGCCCTATGCTCCGCCTCCAGGGCCTTCTGAGCCCTCTCCAGGGCCGCCCGCTCTGGCTCAAGGGCCGCCAAGGCCTCTTAAAGCGCCGCCTCGGTACTGGCCAGGGACGTCCGCAGCCCCACCTCCGTCTCCTCCTAGCGGACCTTCGCCGCCTCAAGCCCTTGCTCGGCAGCAATTGCCCACTCCGCCGCACGCTGTCCCTCCGCCCACGCCGCGGCCGCCTCAGCCACCCGGACATGGGACACGCGGCAGGCGGACTCCACCCGACGCTCAAGCTCGGCCATCCAGGCGTGTTTCGCCCAGAGGAAGGACTTCTAGGACGACACCTTCCTTATTTCCTGTAAAAAACAGGCATGCTAAAAACAACAGACGAAAGATTCAAAGGGTAAGGGAGAGCACTAGAAATTCACCTCCGTGGCGAGCTGCAGGTCAACCTCAACCAACTGCCGGGTGAACTGAGCCTGCTTCCGGGCGCTCCCGAGCCTCGCCCACAGTTTGGTAAGCTCGGACACCGCGGCATGCCCTTGCCCCCCAAAAATATCCCAGAGCTAGCGCTCCCGGGAATCCTGTAAGACGAACCTCGCCTTCGACGGGTCCTCTAGGAAGGGCCACTCTAAGTCACCCTCCGACGAACCACCGAAGGGCCTAGCCTCCGACTGGGCCATCGCCAACTCCCGCGGCGACACTGCCAGCTCCCGCGGCGACACTGCCAGCTCCCGCGGCGACACCTCCAACTCCCACGGCGACACCGATGGCTTTGCCACGGCATCCGCCTCATCGTCAAATGGAATCTCCACCACCTCATTCCCACGGGACGCCGCCGTGCGTCCCAACTCCGTCCCGGTCACACTTCCCTCTGGCGCCTTCGGCTCCGATGGCAAGGATGGGTCGTGCGTCCCTCCACCTGGCGAGATAGGGAGTTCGCTCTCCCTCGTCTCCTCCACCACGACTGCCGGAGAAGGGGCCACGAGAATTACCTCCGCCATCAGCACCGGGATTGCCACCAACACCGACGCCGCTACTGCCGCCTTATCAGTAGCCCCCCGGGGGGCAGCACCCCCAAGAGGGAAGGCCTTGCTGCCGCCACCCCGCCGCCACCTTCGCACGCCGCCACACGCTGCAGTGTGGGCCTCCAAACCTCCCACACGGGGGTCAGGGCGATGCTCAACCCCGGCATCCCCTGGCCGCTGACAAAAATTGCGGGTAAGCCACACTCCAAAAAGACTCGACTAGCAAGAATCGAAGAAGCAACAAAAGGAAACATACCGGGTGGCGAGCGACATGACCCGAAAGGCAGACTTCGACGACCACGAACCTATGGGACGAGGACCGCTCCCAGGCTGTGACCCGCGCCCCCTCACTTCAGACGAGGTCAGAGTCATCCCGACCGGCTCCTGCCCGGCCTGCGGGTCGCTGCGACCTCCGGCTCGGGACTCCCCGACCGGAGCGGTAGGCAGGGCATCCTCCGACTGCAAGTCACGTATCGACCGGGCGCCAGTTTGCCCCTCAGACCGCCCGGACTACTCGACTACGACCATGGCAGACAAGGCCTCCTCCGGTTGCAAGTCCAGCGTTGGCACCGGTTCCATCGCCGCACGAGCGCCCGTTCGCTCCTCGGACCGCCCGGCTTGCTCAGCCGCGTCTACCGCAGGCGGCGACGGGACCGGCGGCACCACTGAGGGGCGCGGTGACCGCGTCCGCTTCACTGCTCGCTCGCCAACAGCGTCTGCGCTCACCGCATGCTTCCGCGACGCAGGAACTTCCGCACGCCGTGTGGTCTCCTGCTCCTCACCGACGGACGTCGCCGTAGGGTCGCGACGCACCGCTGTGGTTACAATGACCTCCCAACTCTCCTCCTCGTCAGAGAAGACCATGTCGTCCAATTCCGTAGGATCGTCCGATGCGAGTTCTGACTCGACGTCGCTCCTATGTTCCCCGGCCTTCACGCGCCGGGCGACCTCTTTCTTCTTCTCTTCCTTCCGTTGAACCTCCTGGGTCCTCTTCTTCTTCCGAGCGTCGGTCGCCTCCTTCTGGGTGGCCTGCCGGACCCGGCCCTCTAGACCCTTGGGAAGGTGCGGCCGGGACTTGTACCTCCCGAGCCCCTACGGAATGATAGAACCAAAATCAAAGAAAAGGGAAAGGAGCAGAGAAAGAGCACGAATAAAGAGCATACCAGCGTGGGCACGATCGAGGCATTGAATGGTATGGGCTTTCCCTCAACCGTCTCTCCAGGCCTCGGCTGCAGCACTCGACCGATGCGGCTCTAGATCTCGTCGTCCGGCAGATCCTCCGACGACACACGATCTGGGTCCGACCGGCCACCGTACGTCCACATCGGGTGCGTCCTCTCCACCAGCGGCGCAACCCGGCGGCGGTAAAAGGTGTGGAACACCTACACTCCGTCGAGGCCACCCCTTACGAGCTTCCACAGCTCCTCCTCGATGACCCCCACCTTGTGCTTCTCCAGGTGGGCGCAGCCCCATGACCAACTCTTCTGCTTCACCAGCCTCCCGCCTGTAAACACTAGAAACGGCGCCCCCACCAAATTCTGGATATAAAACCACTCCCCATGCCATCCCCGGTTGAAGTCACATGGGGTGTATGCGGGATACGAGCCTCCCGCACGCGGCTTCCTCTACAGGGCGAAGCCTCCACCGGCGCAATCTCGGTCAAACTCCAGTCCACCATAACTCTCCCGGAGAAGAAAAGCTAGAAGAGATCCGCGTGCGGCTCCATCCTGAGGAAAGCCTCGCAGATGATGACGAAACCAGCAATGTGCAGCACCACCGTCGGATTGAGGTGCTGCAGCTCTAGACCCCACTCGTTGAGGAGCCCGCGACAGAAACCAGTGTGCGGGGTATCCTAATCCACGCTCATGGAAGGTAAGGAAAGAAACCACCTCATCAGGATGAGGTTGCGGGAACTCCTCCCCTCCAGGGACCCTCCAGTGCGCCACCTCCTGCGACGGCAGAAAACCCTTCTTGACGAAAGCCTCCAGCACCGACGTCCTCATGTTGGACGACCTCCAGTCCAACATCTTTGCTCCAGATCACAAGAAGATCAGTGAGTTCCTCTCTTTTCCCTCGTGCTCTCCCCCAACTTTCCTAGAAACCTCCACGGCTCTCAGGAATGCTCACGACAAAAAGGAAGAGAGAAGGCGACGGCAGATGAGGAACAGGCAAAAGAGCAAAATGAAAAACCTCTCCCTGCTCCTACTTAAAGGAAAGAGAACAGCGGTTAAGGAAGGACGCTTCGATCGCGGGAGGCAGAACGGCGGAGCGAGAATTTCTCTCTTTCCCATTTAATGCAGATGAGATGTGCCCTGAACCGATGAGACATGCCCAGCTCGATGGAACGACTCCTGATCAGACGGGGTGTGGCCTGGCCGTGGCCCACCACTACCACACGATCAACCACTACCACACGATGGGCATAGAAACCGAAGCATCACCACACGCGGGCAGCTTCCCGCGTCCCCAGGCCGGGCCTAGGGAGCCTAAAAACGAAATCTCCACCGGGAGACCGACCAATCCCCCGAGCTGATCAAATCCCTCAGGATAAACACGGAGACACAGGCAGGAAGCGAAGGGACGCCCCATGTGGTCCATGCCGACTCTGTCGCGAACAACGAGCCTGGGTCCCGGTTAGACGTTTCCGACTAAAGCTCTCCGAGCCCCATCACTCCAGTCGTCAAGGTAAACGTTACCAAAACCCCCTCTATTTCTTTATAAATCATTCATACATCCATACACGCATTCATTTCATACGCCTGAACACCCCGGACAGTTAGGGCATGAACCGCCCGGGGGCTCGGGAGCTAAGCATCGCAAGTGCAGCGAAATGCACCAGAATGCTCCGTATTGCGTCACGAAGCGGTGGTTGCCTCATTTGACATGGGCAACCAATAGAGCCAGGGGAGAAAACCGTAGATGAGCACCGTGCGGCCCTAGCCTGGTTCGGCAGACCGGGTCATCTCAACCTTCTTGTTCGATCCCAAACCTCTCGCCAGGTCCACAGAATCTCCATCGAAGGGGAGGCCGTTAGGCCACCCGGGTCGGTCTCCAGAACCACCTAGGCATCTGTCGGGTTGCAGGTAAAGGAGTAGTAGAATGTCACAAGAGGGCTATGCCGACCCCATCACGAACGACGGACCCGGATTCCACTCGATCACACTCGTTAGCGAACTCACCGACCTAGTCTTCGAGTCCGAGCGATCGGGACAGGCGACGAAACTCAGCCCCTCTGGTTGTGAGGAACCGAGGATGGGGTAACGCACAATACTCACATCGATCCCCATGAAAGGCCCGATAGGGCTCAGGGGCTCAAGATAAAACGCCAAGGATGGCGACCTTGAACTCGCCAGATCCACGACTCTGACTCGCCCGGTCCCACGGCGCGCACCGACGCTAGGATCCGCGAGCATCGCCTCATCCGATCTTTAATCAAACTAACTACGCTTCGGCTTCAAAACGGCTTCACTTCCGACTGCGCTCCAATGGGACGTGACTCCGAACTCACGTCGACAAGATCTATGACATCCGGCTATGGCTCTTGGGACCGTGACTTCGAACTCGCGTCGACAGGATCTATGACATCCGGCTACGGCTCTTGGGACCGCGACTCCTAAACTCGAGTAACGGCTTCACTTGGGGTCCACGAGCTCCGGCTCGTCTGATTCCTAAACTAACTCTCTTGATCCACGGCGCGCACCGATGCCTGGGTCCATCCTTGACCCCGCCTCACTCGATCCCACGACGTGCATCGATGCCAAAGATCAGTGAGCTCTGACATGTCCGAACCAAGCTATCTCCATCTATGGCGCGCACCGACGCCAAAGATCAGTAAGCTGTCTCATCCCCATGCCTAAAAATCCCCTCGGTTGCATAGCGACATCGTGGTTAAACAGGACTCTGTCTCAAACTAAAAACAAACACGCACGCCCACTAGAACAACACCCCCCAGACGGTTCTGCCCGAACCGCCCGGGGGCTACACCCGTGGGTGCGCTCACGCGCACCCGCCGACACAACGCAAAAAACCTCTCCCGCTGACAACACAGAAAACCCCCTAGCCAGTTCTTCCTAAACCGCCCAGGGGCTCGGGGTCTACACCCACGGGTGCGCTCAGGCGCACCCACCGGCAAGACAAAAAAATCCCCCGGACGACTCTGCTCGAATCGACCAGGGGCTCGGGGGCTCCTGTTGGGTTCACAAACCCGGGGTCCCTCGGGAACCGGCTTCCACGCCAGGGCTCAGCCCAGGAAAATAGCATGTTGTTCATGGGCCGACCCGAAGGTCTAAGAATATGACGGGCCGGAAGGACAGTCCGGTCACCGACCGGAAGGTCCGCCCGAAGGAACGCCCGCTCATCAACCTCTTCGGCCCGCCTCTGACCGGAGCGCAGGCCTCGGGCACCAGCCGCCTTCGGGCGGTCTCTCCGATCGAAAGGCCTGGCCCAAAATGCTATTTCCTACTCCGACCCCGTGACTCCGACCGAGGACCCGTAGGAAGCCGGCGTACCGCTCTTCTCCGACTGGCGCGGCCAGGGCCGACTAGAGCCATCCAACCGGGGACGCCTGCTCGAAAAGGACCAGGGGCGAACGGAGAACGCAGCGCACAAGTCAAACCATGATACCAGGGGCCATACCCTGTCACGCCTACGGGAATAGTACTCCACAACCGCCCTGACATAAAACAGTATTGTAGGCACCGACATTGGTATCTACAGTATTGAAGGCACCGTTGGACTCCCATACGACAAATTGCCTCCCCCATGCCTCAGGACACCGATAGTGGGCGCCAGGGTTCACCATACCTGGTACACAGGGTAGGGCTCCTCACGTAACAATAGTATTTTGTAGGTACCGACATCCACCCTTCCTGAAGAAGCCAACGCAACCTCCCATGTGCACCTGACATTTTACAATGACATCAACAGTATTGTGGGCGCCTACCATCATCTTTGTGAGATTGGGAGAGAATCCAAGTGCATTGCTTGAGTGATTGCATCTAGAGGCACTTGGCATTCGTGTTTCGCTGTGGGATTCACTTGTTACTCTTGGTGGTTGCCGCCACCTAGGCGGCTTGGAGCAGTGAGGATCATTGAGCAGAGGGTGGTGATTGTCTTCGGCTCAGATCGTGGTGATTGTGAGAGGTCTTGTGCCTTCCCTGGTGGAGAGCCGAAATGTAACTCTAGTGGATTGCTCGTGTCATTGAGTTACCTCACTTGTGGGTAGGTTCTTGCGGTGTCCAATTGTGTGGATAAGGTTCGTGCAACACCTCTTAGCCGCCGAACCACCAAGTGTTGGTCGACACGAGGACTAGCGTGCCGGCAAGCATGTGAACCTCGGGAGAAAAATTGGTTGTCTCTTGCCCTTTGGTATTCTCCTGGTGATTGGTTTAGTATTCATCTTGTGATTGGTTCACTCCTCTATACGGCGGTATAATCACCCTACTCACTCATTTATATTCTTGTAAACTAGTTGTGGCAAGCTCTTTAGTATAATTAGAATTGAGAGCTTGCTTTATTATTTTAAGTTCATCTAGTGGAGCTCTTTAGAGTAGCAAGTTTGAGAGCTCTTAGTGAGTAGTAACATTGCAAGTTGTGTGCCTAGTAATCATTACAACTAGAATTGTTGGATAGGTGACTTGCAACCCTTGTAGAGCTAGAGCAAGTTTGTATTTTGCTATTTGTCATACTAATCAAATTGCTTTAGTTGATTTGTAGATTTTTAAATAGGCTATTCACCCCCTTCTAGCCATTTGGTGTGGATGATGTAGAGATTATAAGTGTAGATGGCTCTAACTTGATATTCAAAGGTTTTAGATATGAGAATCTATATTTGGTTGATTTCAATGCTAGAGAAGCTCAATTCACCACATGTTTGATCACTAAGTCTAACATGGGTTGGTTATGGCATAGAAGGCCTGGTCATGTTGGAATGAAACAATTGAACAAGTTGATTAAGCGTGACTTAGTTAGAGGCTTGAAAGATGTCACATTTGAGAAGGATAAGCTATGTAGTGCATGTAGCCGGAAAAGAAGTTGGTAACACACATCCTAAGAAGAGCATGATGAGCACATCTAAGGCATTTGAGTTGATGCACATGGACTTATTTGGACCAACTACATACACTAGCATTGGTGGAAACAAATATGGATTTGTGATTGTGGTTGATTTCACTAGATATACATGGGTATTCTTTCTAGTGGACAAGAGTGATGTGTTTGCAATATTTAAATTATTTGTCAAGGGCATTCACAATGAATTTGAAACAACCATCAAGAAAGTGAGAAGTGACAATGGAAGTGAGTTCAAGAACACAAGAATTGATGAGTTGTGTGATAAATTTGGAATTAGACATCAATTCTCGGTCAAGTACACTCCACAATCAAATGGCTTAGTTGAAAGAAAGAATAGAACCTTGATTGACATGGCAAGATCAATGTTGAGTGAGTACAATGTGAGTCATTCATTTTGGGCTGAAGCAATCAACACGGCTTGCTATTATAGCAACCGACTCTATTGTCACCCCATGACAGAGAAGACACCTTATGAGCTTTTGAATGGAAGAAAGCCCAACATAGCATACTTTCGGGTTTTTGATTGTAAATGCTACATATTGAAGAAAGGCACTAGATTGAGCAAGTTTGAAAAGAAATGTGATGAAGGTTTCTTGCTTGGTTAGTCCACTACTAGCAAGGCTTATAGAGTTTGGAATTTAGCAAGTGGTACTCTTGAGGAGGTTCATGATGTGGAATTTGATGAAACAAATGGTTCCCAAGAGGAAGATGAGAATCTAGATGACGTAAAAGGCACTCAATTGGTCAATGCAATGAAGAACATAGATATTGGTGATATAAGGCCTAGAGAGGTGATTGATGTTGAAGATGACAAGAATCAAATGCTCTCTAACTCAAAAGTGCAAGCTAGTGGTTCTCATGATCAAGTTCAAACAAGAACTAGTGATGGCAAAGTGCAAGATCAACAACAAGTGGATAGTTCATTATCTCAACCAAGTGATCAATCAAATGCAAGCAATCAAGTGCAAGTGCTTCAACCAACCAATATTGCAAGAGATCATCCTTTGGACACTATCATTGGTGATATTTAAAGAGGTGTGCAAACTAGATCAAGATTGGCTTCATTTTGTGAGCATTTCTCATTTGTGTCATCTATTGAACCTAAGAAGATAGATGAAGCTTTGAAGGATGTTGATTGGGTCAATGCTATGCATGAAGAGCTAAACAACTTTACAAGAAACCAAGTATGAGAGTTAGTTGAGAGGCCTAAGGATCATAATGTGATAGGAACCAAGTGGGTCTTTCGGAACAAGCAAGATCAAGATATGATAGTAATAAGGAACAAAGCAAGATTAGTGACTCAAGGATACACTCAAGTTGAAGGTCTTGACTTTGGAGAAACATATGCCCCGGTTGCAAGATTGGAAGCAATTAGGATCTTGCTAGCCTATGCTTGTGCCAACAACATCAAGTTGTACCAAATGGATGTGAAAAGTGCATTTCTCAATGGGTACATCAATGAGCTTGTGTATGTTGAACGACCTCCCGGTTTTGAAGATGAAAAGAAACCCAACCATATTTACAAGTTGAGAAAGACTTTGTATGGATTGAAACAAGCACCGAGAGCATGATATGAGAGATTGAGGGATTTCCTACTCTCTAAAGGATTCAAGATAGGAAAGGTTGACACCACTTTCTTCACCAAGAAGCTTGGAAATAACTTGTTTGTAATACAAATCTATGTTGATGATATCATTTTTAGGTCAACAAATCAAGATTTTTGTGAGGAGTTTGGCAAGATGATGGCTAGTGAGTTTGAAATGTCCATGATTGGATAGCTTAGCTACTTCCTTGGTCTTCAAATCAAGCAAATGAAGAATGGCACATTTGTGAGTCAAGGCAAGTATATCAAGGACATGCTCAAGACGTTTGGAATGGATGATGCTAAAGCTATTAGTACACCAATGGGGACAAGTGGAAGCTTGGATAGTGATGCTAGTGGCAACATGGTGGATCAAAAGATATATCGGTCTATGATTGGAAGCCTACTCTATGTGACCGCATCAAGGCCGGATATGATGTTTAGTGTATGCATGTGTGCTAGATTTCAAGCTTCACCAAAAGAAAGTCATTTGAAGGCAATAAAGAGAATATTGAGGTACTTGAAGCATACACAAAATATTGGATTATGGTATCCCAAAGAAGCAAGATTTGAGTTGATTGGATATTCAGACTCCGATTATGCAGGCTGCAAAGTTGAGAGAAAGAGCACATCGGGCACATGTCAACTATTAGGAAGATCACTTGTGTCTTGGTCATCAAAGAAGCAAAATAGTGTAGCACTTTCAACCGCCGAAGCGGAGTACATCTCGGCCGGTAGTTGTTGTGCACAATTACTTTGGATGAAGGCTACTTTGAGTGACTTTGGAATCAAATTCAAGTAAGTGCCATTGCTATGTTACAATGAGAGTGCCGTAAAGCTCCAATATTCAAGAACAAAGCATATTGATGTCCGCCATCATTTCATAAGAGATCACCAACAAAAAGGGGACATTTACATTGAGAGTGTGGGCACCGAAGATCAACTTGCCGATATCTTCACCACGCCACTTGATGAGAAGAGGTTTTGCAAGCTAAGGAATGAATTGAACATACTTGACTTCTCAAATATGTGTTGATGCACCTCCCATTATATGACATGCCTCTCCTTCGAGCAAAGCAAGGTGAAGTTGATTAACATGTCATTCATCCATTGCTAAGGACTTGTTTAGTGCATCTAGTCATTCCTATCATGTCCTAGGCTCATTCATTAAAATCAAATGAATTTGATGCTTGTGTGGTACCACTATTGCTTGTATGTTTGAAATGATCTAGTGGTAGCATATGACATGTTTATGGGCTTGTAAACCTGGTGTTTGATCTAGAAAATAAGCTACAAGTGTTTAACTCAACATGGTACAAGATAACCCTTATTTAGAGGTGTGAAGAAGCTTGTCCTTGGATCAAACCGAGTTAAATATCTTTTGCAAGTAATCTAGATTGAACCAAATTAAGAAAATGATCCTCATTTCACATGGTTTCACCCCAACCTATCTATAATTTGAGCTCACCTTTTGTGCTAATTATTGACAAAGGGGGAGAGAAATTCACAAAGATAGTAAGATAGAAGGAGCAAACAAATGAAATGACATTGTAAGGGGATCAATAAAAAATGCACACAAGTAGGGGGAGCAAGCTCATAAACTTATATGTTGTATTTTGATGTGCATTTCATATATTTGATTGCATAGCACAAGTCTTAAATTTCTATATCCATGCTTGTGTGATGTATGCTAGTTATAGGTTTGAATGATGAAATGAAAAACTAGCATGCATAGGCTAAAGTAACTAGACCTATGTTCATTCTATGGAAACTAGACCCTTGCTTGTAATATTGATCTCATGGGGTATTCTACTTTTTGTGTATGTCTAGTTACTTATGGTGCTAAGGATGGTATATTGGTGCACTCTGATTGGTATCACGATTCAAAGGTCCATCTCTTATACCTTAGCATCATTTGGTAGAAATTGACTCCTATATTTCCTATCTAAGCATATGTGCAAGCTATAATCCAAACTCTTGGCACATATGTAGGGGGAGCAATTACTACCATTTGGAGTTCATGAAACTTGTCTATATTCTTTTACACATGGTAAATATGCTTGGGCAAGCAATGTGGATTCAATTAAATCTCAATTCATATCTTTGTGAAAGGGTTGTCATCAATTACCAAAAAGGGGGAGATTGAAAGCTCTAGTTTGGTTTTGGTTAATTGATAAAACCCTAAGTGCTAACCTAGTTTATCAAAATGATTATGAGATAGGTAGCACTACTCCAAGTGATGAAGCAATGGCGAAGATCATGACGATGGTGATGGCATGGTGATGATCAAATGTTTGAACATGGAAAAGAAGAAAGAGAAAAACAAAAGGCTCAAGGCAAATGTATAAATAGTAGAAGCCATTTTGTTTCAGTGATCAAGACACTTAGCGAGTGTGATCACATTTAGGATAGATAGCCGTACTATTAAGAGGGGTGAAACTCATATTGAAATGCGGTTATCAAAGTGCCACTAGATGCTCTAACTCATTGCATATGCATTTAGGATCTAGTGGAGTGCTAAACACCCTTGAAAATGTTTATGAAAATAAGCTAACACATGTGCACAAGGTGATACACTTGGTGGTTGGCACATTTGAGCAAGGGTTAGAAACTTCACCGGCGGAGTGTCCACCCGTAGAGTGCGGACAGTCCGACGGTGCCACCGGCGCCCTATACAGAAAAGACAGGGGTTCAAAGAGTGACCGGACGCTGGGTTCAGAGTCCGGTCAGTGACAGCCGAAAGCACACTGTCTTGGTCATGTGACTGGACGCTGGAGTGTAAACTGACCGGACACTCATGGTCTAAGTTCGGTCAGTACAGACGTATGCTGACGTGAGGCGCACAGAGGAAACGTTGGGTGACCGGACGCAGGGTGTGTCCGGTCGAGCATGACCGGACGCGTCCGGTCGTGAAATGTCGTGTTTGGAACCTTACTAGAAACGACCGGACGCTAAGATCCAGCGTCCGGTCAGCACTTGACCGTTGAAATCGAGCGATCGGCGTTTGAAACCGGTGACACGTGGCGCACATCGCACGACCGGACGCTGAGGTCCAGCGTCCGGTCAATATGACCGGAGCGTCCGGTCGGCCCGTGTTCAGTGCAGTGAGGAGCCCAATGGCTCTATTTCATGGGGGCTTCTATTTAAGCCCCATGGCCGGCTCAAGCTCACTCTCTTGGCCATTTGCATTGACATAGCAACCTTGTGAGCTTAGCCAAAGTCCTCCCACTTATCTCTATTATTGATTTATCATCTTTGTGAAATTGGGAGAGAATCCAAGTGCATTGCTTGAGTGATTGCATCTAGAGGCACTTGGCATTCGTGTTTCGCTGCGGGATTCACTTGTTACTCTTGGTGGTTGCCGCCACCTAGACGCTTGGAGCAGCGAGAATCGTTGAGCGGAGGGTGGTAATTGTCTCCGGCTCAGATCGTGGTGATTGTGAGGGGTCTTGTGCCTTCCCCGGCGGAGAGCCGAAAGGTAACTCTAGTGGATTGCTTGTGTCATTGAGTTATCCCACTTGTGGGTAGGTTCTTGCGGTATCCAATTGTGTGGACAAGGTTCGTGCAACACCTCTTAGCCGCCGAACCACCAAGTGTTGGTCGACACAACGGGGACTAGCGTGCCGGCAAGCACGTGAACCTTGGAGAAAAATTGGTTGTCTCCTGCCCTTTAGTATTCTCCCGGTGATTGGTTTAGTACTTATCTTGTGATTGGTTCACTCCTCTACACGCGGTATAATCACCTTACTCACTTATTTATATTCTTACAAACTAGTTGTGGCAAGCTCTTTAGTGTAATTAGAATTGAGAGCTTGCTTTGTTATTTTAAGTTCATCTAGTAGAGATCTTTAGAGTAGCAAGTTTGAGAGTTCTGAGTGAGTAGTAACATTGCAAGTTGTGTGTCTAGTAATCATTACAACTAGAATTATTGGATAGGTGGCTTACAACCCTTGTAGAGCTAGAGCAAGTTTGTATTTCGCTATTTGTCATACTAATCAAATTGCTTTACTTGATTTGTAGATTTTTAAATAGGCTATTCATCCCCCTCTAGTCATATTAGGACCTTTCATTTGTGCGGGGATGCATCAATAGATTCCGGCTGCAGCGATGAGCTCGCAACCCACAGTGTGTTTACTAGCAGGAAGCCCGCAGTGAGAAAGTGATGAATCCGCATCCGTTTTGGGAATTGCATGCCCAACTTTTGGTTTCTAGTCTTCGTTTGGGCTTAGAAGCCATGATTGAAAATACTGTTGGCTAGTTTAGTGTGAGAGAAAAATACTGTTCGTTAACTGATAAGTCATAGCTTATAAGCCAAATACAACTCAGCGAACGGCCTCCAGATAGATGGAGCGAGTGTCTTTGCTTGGCCGAAAAGCAGACAAATCTCATCGGCCCGCGAATTAGGTTCTCTGATGCGTGCGTTTCCCTGCTCCGCCACTGAAAGTCTGAAAGGGGATGGGCCGATGGGGGCCGTCAGGTCAGGTGGCGAATGCCGATTGGCGACTGGCGACCGGCGAGAGCGTCGTTCCTCAACTCCGACAGGCGCATGCAACTGTTTTCAGAGTGACTGCTACTGCGCTAGCAGCAACGCGGCCGTAACGCAACGCAACGCAACGCTGGTCGTTGCAACAGCCGGGAGGAAAAAGAAAACGATCGACAACGGCGCTGATTGTTGAATCCATCCAGCGACGTCGATGCTGCAATGCTTGCTGTTGCTATTGCTAATGCTAACGTCGGGGACGGATCGTGGCAGGCGCTTGCATTGATTTCCCCCGCCGGACTGCGGGCATGTTTGGATGGAGCCCCGGAGTCGATCTGAGCGCACGTTTAGTTCGCCAAAGTTGGATTTTAGAGTTACTGTAGCATGTTCGTTTTTATTTGGCAAATAGTGTTCAATCATGGACTAATTGAGCCCAGCGTTTTTCGCAATTTTTGGCAAATAGCAATTGTTTTTCAATCATACATATTTAATCTTTCCCACGCGGGCCAAAACGTTCAACGCAGAATCGAAGAATCGCAACTTTTTGGAACTAAACAAGGGCTGACTGGATGGATGGGTGCCTGTGTCTTGCCTAAGATCCGTTTGAATGTAGTCCTGGTCATCAGCCTGGTCCAGGCATCGGTGTGCAAGCCCAGGCGTCCAAAAACGAGCGCCTGGCGCTGCAACACTTGCCTGGCTGATTTTGTACAGCATTAAAGTCAGTTCAGGTTAATTAACTATTGCCTTTTTTTTACTGTCAACAAATGACGTACAGCCGTACAGGTTGCTCCTAAACAATTCTAATCATG
Organism: Miscanthus lutarioriparius; assembly: GCA_904845875.1. NCBI lineage: Eukaryota > Viridiplantae > Streptophyta > Magnoliopsida > Poales > Poaceae > Miscanthus > Miscanthus lutarioriparius. The sequence goes on from CAJGYO010000001.1 coordinate 100,981,200, forward strand.
TTACTGTTCACCTACGCATGGAAGAGATCTTTTATTGTTCATCAATATTAAAGTTTATTTTGCAATCTAGATTATGATTATTTTATTTTGCAATATTAAAGCTTATTTTAAAAAGATCTTCGTTAATCATAAGTGTTAAAGTTATGTTATATTATATTAGAAATCATATTTTATTATCATATTGTTTCATCAGTCAGCACCAATCAGGCATATCTTTTTTATATTTGCCTGCCCGCAACCAACATCTGACCAGGCCTCAACCAAACATGCCCTGCGTGGGTGTGTCTGAATTCGATGCTCGTTTCCCGAGGCACACTGCACACATGCATGAAAAATCAAGCCCGCCTGCTGACCACCGGGCGGGCTGAGTGACCGACAGACTGACGGTACGAACGACCCATGGTTTCAGTATACCTAGCGTAGCGCTGGCCATGGTTTTTGCCGATGCGAGCACCGCTCCGATCGACCGCGTTGAAGAATACTAGGGGTAGCCTGGTAGGTGAATTGTTTCAAGCGAATTGGAACCGCCCATGGACCATGGTTTCAACTTTCAAGCGAATTGAAGGCCCGGCGCAGACCTGTTCTGTTCAGAGAGCTACTCCTCTAGTAGCTCGGCTCGCACAGTCGCACTATCCGCCTCTGCACGTCTGCAGCGCCCAGATCGGCGACGAGAGGAAGAAAAAAATGTGGCACATGCATGCAAGGTCGCCTGGTCCATGGGTACAGCCATACAGGCTACTACTTGCAGTTACAGAGGAAGGACGGGCCTACGATACAATTGCGAGACCGGTCCGGAGCAGGAACTGTGTCTGTGTGCGTTGCTCGTGGGGCTAGCCGGCTAGGAAAACCGTGGGTCATCGCTTCGGTACTGGATCGCCATTCCGGATGCATGCATGCGCTGGGACCACGGCGTCCGCGCCACGCCAGCCATTTGATGCGCCAACCGACTCCCGTACTGTACTGCCATGGGAGGAAGGATCCATCCATGGCGTTGGCCTTTGGAGGAGACGAAGGTGATTGGCTACCAACCATGTCGCCAACCCAAACAAGAAGAAATGTTTCCTTCTGGCTGTTGCATTGCATTTGCATCTCTCTGAGATGCTCTCGCGCCATCTTGTGTACAGTATCAGTCTGTTGTTATTATTACTCGACCCGTATAGAGAGATTAATTAGAGAGGATCAGGAATGCAAGTTCCGCCCATCTTGGCCCATTCCAGTGCTCGGCCTGCCAAGCGTCACGCTCGCGCCAGGCGCCCAGGCAGGAGGTTCGGGCGCTTGGCCCAGCCCGATAAGTGAAATGAGAACGGCCCATCCGTGGCAGCAGCGGGCGCTACGGCACTGTGAGAACGTTTCTCATAAAAAAATCTGCTAAAAAAAAAATCAAAAAAATAATAAAAAAATAAAAATGGGACTGTCAGAGCGGAACTGAAAAGGCGATTGAATCTCCTACAACTAAAAAGAACAAAGTGTGGACATTTTTTGGTACGACATTTGTTTTGGTTCGTCCGTCTACCCACGCCTGCGATCCCACGACATCTTAATTACTGATTGATCGTGCCATTCTTCTTGATTGAATATTGCCTGTCATGTGATAGAGGAATCACGGTAAAATAGGAACTAGAAAATTATTGTGCTATCCATATACACATTGCATGTTTGCATGCATCAGCATACATGGCAACGAGCAAAAGAAAAAAGAATTAACACAGAAGAAAAGAATTAAGACAGAAGGAACATCTTTGCATTTATAAGAACCTTGCCAAATCTGCCTATATTTAATTACTTCTCCTCTTTGCATTTACAAAAGAGACAGCTTTTTCCTCCTTTCATTTGGTTTCACGCTCACGTGTTCCATCGTCATCGCTTATTGTTTCTTGCGTGAACCATAGTTGATGTCATCTGTCTTCCATGGCTCAGCCTCCCAATCCCAAGAGAAGGACCCTACCTCTCTCTGACTGGAGATCCGGCCTGCCAAAGGATCTCCTCGAGTCCATCGGGCAGCGTCTCGCGTCAGGCCACGACGCGGCGTCCTTCCGATCCGCTTGCTCCCCATGGCGCACCGCCGCCCCGTTCGCGACCTTCGGGCCGCTCCTGCTGCTCCCGTTCGACCCCGACTCGGACCGCGTCAGCTTCTACTGCGTCTCAGAAAAAAAGGTCTTGTCCAAGACGCTGCCCGACGTGCGCGGCAAGGTGGCGTGCGGCTCCTCGTGTGGGTGGCTGGCGCTCATGGACGAGGCGGCGTCCGTGACGCTGCTGAATCCATTCGCCGGTGCCCGTGCCCCCCCCCCGCGTTGAGCTCCCGCCAGCAGGCGAACACGTCGCGGCGGCGTCCTCATCGGAACGCGTGTCTAGGATGCATGGCCGGTGGGTCCTCCATCCCACCAATGGCTACGGGGACGCGGATGCCGCAGGCAGAGCCATCAAGCTAGAAGACATGAGGAACGTGTTCTTCCGTGAGATCGTGCTCTCGGCGCTGCCTGACGTCGCCGGCAGCGAGTGCGTGGCCATGGACATGCTTGGGTGCTCCACGGAGGTCGCGTTCTGCCGGGTTGGGAGTCGACAGCGCATGGACGCTGCTCGACACCAAACTGGAGTTCTCCGTGGGGTCCATCGTCCACTGCCAAGACAAGTTCTTGGCGATCGACTGCACTGGAGAAATCTCCGTCTGCAGCAGCAACGCCACCGACGCTACTTCAATCGTGACGCCGCTGCCATCGCTGTCGCCACCTGCGGGGCTCTGCCACCGCAACTACCTAGAATCAAACGGTGAGCTGCACATTGTGGGTGCCATGGTGAGCACATTCCACGAGACACAGAGCTTCACCTACAGCAACGCAATCTACAAGTGCAACCTCCACGACCGTACGCCGGAGTGGTCTAGGGTGAGGGACATCGGTGATCAGACACTGTTCGTGTCTAAACATTTCAATGAAAGCTTCAGTGGAACAAGTGTATCCAAGTACAAGGAGAACAAAATCTACATGTCTGAGCCATTGTATGGGGATCCATACGACTTGGTTCATCGACTGGAGATCGTTGATATTGCTACCGACGCATTCGAAGTGAAGCTCGTCCAGGAAAAGATGCAGGGTTCCGAGGCTCTAGGTTGGATTCGACCCAATCTCTGGAAGCTCTAGAGTTTGTGAGCCTGCGACGTCACGCACTCCGTGACTGTGTTAAATTCATAAACTTTGCTTTTTGGATTAAATGTCACTTTAACATTGGTATTTAATTTAACAGTATTGTTATCTTATCGTGCGATCCGTGTGTTTTTAGTATAAATTATTAGTTATCCCGTAGCAACGTACGGACATGCTACCTAGTTAAATGATGAAAAGGGTAAAAGGCAAGGGAGAAGCAAGAATGAGAAAAGCCTTCCTTCCGCCTCCGCCCCTTCCGCAGGCACTACCCTGCTACCACGTCACCAGCCCACGAGCTTGCGCGGCGACTGCGGCGGCGGTGGACGGAGCGGGCCGCCATGGACTCCCGCCATGGCCAGCCGCCCCACTACAAGGTTCACGCCGCTTCCTCTTGGTGCTCGCTCGGCTCACCGTACCGTTAGTTAGGTCGTCTATTCGCGGCGGAACGGAATGTGGGTTGTGGCCGGGAGGGGGAGCCGGAGGTCATCGTCACCTCGAGGATCTGAGGGGCGCGCGTGCGCGGTGGTCATGGGGTCCCGTTTCTCATGACCGATCGATCACTTCTACTGTACGAGGGTTTCGGGTTTATTTTAGCCTTTTATTTAGGGCCGTATCGGTTTTGGTCGCAGCGTGATAAGCAGTTTTTTTGTGCGTGAATGTTCTTGGCGTGGTTTGCATATTGACCCTGTTTTGTGAGGATTTTGCTCTTAATCTGGCTCCCAGGTTTTGGTACATTTTTTTTTTGTCTCCAAGACTAAACACAAAGGTCTTTTGGCTTTGTATATAATAAAAAAAAACATAGGATATGTATCTAGATATTCTTTTTTTAAAGAAAAGCTGTCGGAATTATGTGAAAGCAAATAGATGATTATGTGAGCCTTCATCAGTTGAAGGGCTCATAAGCTGGAGTGCTGGACCACAGTTAAATGGTGGTCAGTTACCTTCATCTGAACCAGGTTGTCTGACGCTGCAACTGGCGCACTGCTTGTTTTGTTATGCTGTGGACACCCTTCAATCAAAGTTGGAACTGTAGTCGGTGCTTCGCAGTGTGCACCTTGCTCCTGTGCACTAGCATCAACTGTTACCAGTTCTTGGAAGTCATTTAGCCCTAAGGTTTCATCAGCATTCTTAACAGTAATTGCTATAGTATCAAAAGGGATTGAGGTACGAATTGCTTGGGTACTAACTATTGCTATATGTTGTGAAGCAAAGTACTCCTAGATAAGATTAAAAGCGATTGAGGTTTACGTGTGGTGTTTAGTGCTTACTGTATCTGTTTTTATTATTTTCTTATGCTTTATACACTGGCTTCCTTCTTGCTCTGATGTTCTTTTACTGCAAGCTTTGACACATTATACCTAGAGATTTATGTTTGAATAGGAGTACTTGAAAAACAGCTATTAAAGTGCCTGAACCGTAACTTGGGGCTCTTGGTGGGTTTCAACTCTAGCCTACCCAACTTGCTTGGGACTGGAAGGCTATGTTGTTGTTGTTGTATCTTGTGGTTCCACTGTCCTCCTTGCAGATCTATGTTAAGATGATGAAAACAGTGCCACTTGATGTGAAGTCCACTGATACCATAGATCAGATCAAGTCTCAGATCAGTGCTTTAGAGGGGATTGACAGTAGCCAGCAAGCGCTCTTTTTTGCTGGAAATCAGTTGGAGAAGGACAACGGACTTGCTGATTACAATATCATGGCAAATTCTTGTGTCGACCTTTATGTAACTGATGGGATGCAGATCTCTGTCAGTATCCCCTCTGTTGGGAAGACCATCAAGCTCAATTTGAAAAAATCCCAGAGTGTTGCTGATGTCAAGGCGGTGATCGAACAGAAGGGGGGAATTCCTCTGGATGAACAAATCCTGATGTATGGATGCCAAAAGCTTGAGGACAACAAGTTGTTGAGTCAGTGTGGTTTGAGCAATGGCCACACCCTGCATGTTTTGGTCTGCCCCACTGACAAGCTGCGTATCTCTGTGGATGTTGATGGTGAAAGAACTATCAATCTCGATGTCAAAAGCTGGTATACTGTTGCTGATGTGAAGTTGATGATCGACACCTTGGAGGGTTTACCAGCAAGCACACAGATACTCATGCGCACTCAACCTGGTGGTGCTAACACAGTACTCAAAGACATTGAAACACTCCAGAATCAACGCATCAAGAACAATGACATTGTCACTCTATATCTTAAAGTATACTTCTTCATCAAGACATATGAAGGGAGGACACTAATGATGTCAATGTGGACTTGTGACACGGCAGAGGAAGTTATGAAGGTGATTGAAGAAAAGCTCGAGGTCAACACAGGTGTCTACTACCTGCACTACAGGGGGCGTGTTCTGTCTCTTGGGGATACTCTTCGGAAGCACAAGATTGGCAACAATTCCACAGTCGATGTCTGCCTTCGGAATTCATATGTAGCGCATTGAAACAAAAGGAAGCCCTAGGGTCTTTTGGGTGTTAGGCCAAGGGGCAAAACTTAAAAAGTTGCTTAGCCCCAAAGAGAATTCTAACTTTGCCATTTTGCGGTCCTGCATACACTGCGGTTAGTTAGTGAATGTTTGTGGCTCTTGACTGGGTAAGGTCTTATATTTCCTGTCTGGTGGTTACACTTGCGTAGCCTCTGAAGCATGTATTGCCCGTCTGGTGGTTGTAGTGTTGTACTTGTGTAGCCTCTCAGGAACGGTGGTTGTCTGATGACTGGTGGTGGAGAAGATACAATTCTGTTATGGTTCTAATTCTATTCACTGTCGTTTCTAATTGTAGCATGTGATACTAAAACCCAGCATGGTCTCTCTGCCGTTGCCGTGCGCTCTCACTCGAGCGCTTGATAATGCCAAGCACAGCTAGAGTTTGATAAATGCGCAAATTGAGACAGGATTTGTACAACTAGGTTCCACCATTACCCTACTTTTTATCACCGCACAAAGAGAAAAGAGAGGTACCAAGTACAGTCCTAGTTCGGTGCATATGCACACAAACAAACTTCACGTTACACGAGCTACCGCAACTCTGTTAAAACATGAATATACACGAAAGAACAAGAATGGAATGTGAAAGTAATCATTGTTCATTGCCTTAATCGTTGGTGTTTGTGTACATGGTGAAAAGGCATACTCCCTCCGATTTCTAAAACAAAGTCATCTTGACATGATTTCACATACCAAGAAGTGATTAATTAGATATATATTTCCTACTTTGCCTATACTAAAAAGAGTCAAGGGACACTCCGTATCAATAACCTCTCTTTTCTTGATTGGTCATCCCTGTTCTGCGGCCAGTTTCGACTTGGACTATCGATGGAGATTTCATATCCTAGTTTTTAAGACTCGTATACTCTCTCTATCCCTAAATAAATAAATTTCTAGCAAGTTTAGGACATATTAGTATGACAGAGAAGGACCCTAGTACCCTTCATTAACTAGAGTAGTTGCACACTGATGGATGATTATTCCAGTTACACATTAATTATAGCATTTACTACACCAATCAAGTACATTGGATTGGGGAATTTGGGGGTTGTGGTGGTGAAGAGGGTGATGGGAGGGGTGTAGTAAAGGCGGTAAGACTCCAAGAAAAATAAATGGGTTGGTGAACTATTTAGTCTCCTACAGATTGATTTGTTTGAAGACAATTTTTTAGGCTAGAAATATATTTATTCAGGGATAGAGAAAGTATTGCAAATAGTGTAGATAAATTTCATCGTCATAAAACTAATTTCATTCCATAAGGGTACTCACAATGCAGAAACTATGATAATTTCTATAGATATTGAAAGGATCAAGGTGCCCAAGAGGGGGGGTGAATTGGGCTACTTCTAAATTTCTTTCAATAATTAAGCCCTACACTTAGCACATTTCACCTCCTTGTGCCTAGAAGTGTTTCTATTGTTCCACCGCGTAAAAGTTTTGCACCCTATGTTCCAATCCTACTCTAGCATGACAATTCTAAGAATGTAAAGACATGAATTGAATTGCTCAAATGTAAATCCTCGAAGTAAAGAGAAGGAGAGAAACGCGGCGATGTTTTCCCGATGTATCAGAGAGTCGTCACTCCCCACTAGTCCTCATTGGAGCACCCGCGCAAGGTTGTAGCTCCCCCTTGATCCGCACAAGGATCAAGTGCTCTCTACGGGCTGATTCTTCGACACTCCGTTGCGGTGAATCGCCCACAACTGCTCATACCATGACTTGGGTCATCCACAAGCTCCGTCGGATGATCACTAAGTTTTCAATCCCCACCGAGCCGTCTAGATGATGGCGATCACCAAGAGTAACAAGCACAAACTCTCACTTGATCAAGACAAGCCTAATGAGAAAGGTGGATGCACACTTGCTACTCCCTATACACTAATGAGGTCCTTAATCTTGGATTATCATATCTCAATCACCCAACTAGACTCTTGCTCTCCCTTGCACTCCAAAGATGTTTCTCAGCTAAACAAATAGGCAAGAGAGCTAAGTTGGACGAGTAGGAGAAGTATATATACTCCCCACTTTAAAACATAACCGTTATTGTCCAACTTAATAGTTTTTAGGGTGACCAGACGCATCGGTCGAAGTGACCGGACGTGTCCGGTTAGTAGCCAACGGCTACGTGGCATCAGCCTATCAGGGAAAGCTGTTGGAGTGACCTGACGCTGGCCAGCGTCCGATCAACATCCACCGGACACGTCCAGTCAGGAATTTTGGTCTCTGGACCCTCTTTGATGTTGACCTGACGCTGCAAACTCAGCGTCCGGTCATTTACTGTTCAGCGTCCGGTCCTCCCTGATAGCGAGGCCCTACTGCTACAGATACGACTAGAGGCGCGTCCGGTTCAAATCACTGTGCATCGTCCGGTCGCTCCTCGGCTTCTGTTGTGCGCGCTGATCACTGACCGGACACAACACCTGTGAATCCGGTCATCACTAAAACAGTGTCCGTTCAACATTTGACCCTCCATTCACTTTCAATTCAAAATCCTTTGTGAATGAGGTTGACTCCAATTGATCTTTGGGCTATTCCTGAGCTACCTAGTGCTAAGTTTGACAAGTGTGCACCACACCTAACCAGTTAGACTCACCTAGATCAAGCTACTAGTTCATACCCTTATTTCCATCGATAGGGGCATGAAAACCATAATTGCCCAAACAATCATCCTTACCATGACCTAACTCAAGTTGCCTCTACAAAACACACGTTAGTCACATTAATCTCATGTCATCATTAATCACCGAAACCCAGCTAGGGCCTAGATGCTTTCAATCTCTCCTTTTTGGTGATTGATGACAACACAACCTCTAGTATGTATAAGAGATGAGTGAGGTTTTCAACATGCTTGGTTCATATAAGAAATTGACAATAAGAACAAAAGGGGGTTAGGCATACTTATATGATCCAAGCCAATGCAATGTACTCATAAGATATGAAATACGTATGAGTACACAAAGTAAAGCTCATTTGTATCGGAGTAAAACGCGAAAGCAAAGTAAATGAGCATAACAAAGTGACATAACATATATATCAAAGTAGAGAGCACACATGTCACATAAGTTTCACAATCACACATATATCACATATAACATAATGCATGAGAGTAAACATGAATACATGAAGTATCACACACACAAAATCGAGTCCATCTCACAAGCTTCCCCTAAATCTAACATATTCGCTCCCTCTCCCCCTTTGGCGTCAAGCACCAAAACCTAAGGGTCAGATGGCGGGGTAGAAGCAGATGAGTCGGGCACTAAGGTGCGGTGATAGATCTGAAACTAAGCTACATCATCCTCGGACCTTGAACTCTAAGCGGTCAGACCCTCTATCACTAGAAGTGGAGGTGAAGCAGTCTGGGTCTACTCGGTGGACTCGATAGCTGGGCCGGACTATGGTAATGCTGAAGCTATGGTAGTAGCCTGACCCTGTGGCTCAGAAGGTGTCACTATAGGAAGTGGAGCCACAACTGCCGCTGTCGCTGTCGCTGAAACCTCAAGGGTGGGAGTGACTGTCAGAGGCAGCTCGGACGAAGCAACATAAGATAGAGTCGTCTCAGTAGTCTCTGTGACTGGAGCGACTGTGGTAGGAGCAAGGACTCAGAACTCAGGCGGTGTAGGCTGTCCTGTGAGCTCACTGAAAGTAGCACTCAGACTCCTAGAGACAGGGGTGTCCATCACTAGCACTGACGTGGACTGAGTAGGAGTGAAGCCCATGACTATAGGACTGAAGTGTTGAGCCTACTCTGTCCCTGGTGAAGCAAACCACTGAGACACCTACTCGGTAGGTGAGGCAAACTGTGCAACCGGTTGTCCCTGACTCTGAAGCCCACTGGGCTGTATAGCTGGAGTCACTAGGGTAGTAGTAGTAGGCTGACTGAGCTACAACGTGGGCTGGTGAGGAGCAATCCCTGTAGCCAAAAATACATGCTGCATGAAACCAAGAAGCTACTGCTGAATGACTAGCTGCTGCTGCTGCATGGCCTCCTGCTACTGCTGAAACTGATCATGACGTGCCTACACCTGAGCAATGGCAGCTGTTGTCTCCTGTGCCTAACGAGCCTGGTCCTGCCGCATGCGCTCAAGTATAGCTATCAAGGTAGGGTCTATCTACGACGACTGTGGCTGTGGTGGAGCTGAGCTGGAGCCACCGGTCTCTCTATTGTGTTCACATGGTGGCATATGCGGGATGGGCTGGTAGTCCTCATCTGAGCTGTCAGTCGGGTCGCTCTCGACCATGTCCTCCTGCTGTGCCTCTAGATGCTCTAACTCGGTCTTAGCAATGGCCCTGATGGCCTCGTCCTACTCAGCTACAGTCTCTGGCACCTCTGGTCTATGGCTCGGCTGGCTAGGAGTCCTCCCATGACTGTGACGTAATAGCTGGCTCATGTCGTACTATGGGAACTTTGTAGTAGCACCACTCCACTCAGTCACTGTCTCTAGGGACATCTGTGAAACTGCTTGTAAGATATGAAATGTGATCTAATGAGCATATGGCAACTAATGATGGCCTCTGAAACCCTCTGCTAAGGTGTCCTCCATCTCTGAGAGCATCACATCTCAAATGTTGAACACAGTCTGAGAGATCAAGTGGTGGACTAGCCAAAGCTGAATACATGTCAACCCCTCACGATAGCCACTCCTTGGGAGCAAAGACCTCCTCATGACTGCATCAAGGATACGAGCTGTAGGTGTAAGGTCATGTGGTGTGCGGCTCAATCCCTCTCCAAATGACTCAGTGAAGCAAGCTCTGACCAAGTCTGTGGATGGTACTAATCCACCATGAGGGCATCTCGGTGGCTCTGTCTCTCCATAACAGATATCATGAATCTGAATAGGAGACTCCGGAATCCTCAATATCTCTCTAGCCCTTGAGCTCTGTAGTCAGTAGTCACGACCTCTGAAGGCAAAGTGAATGTACTTGTGCCTTGGGTCAATCCACAAAGAAGCATAGAACTCTCTGACCCATGATGGAACGTACCGACCCATCCATCCTAGGAGACTGCCAGACCTGGCAGGTAGTTGAGGTGGGGACGGATCTGCTCTTCTGTAACTACAACTATAGCCTCTAAGGAGCATACTCTCTGAGATCTGAGTGTCACACCACTGTTGAGGTAGGCATTGTAGAAGTCCTCCTATAGCACTGTGGAGAACTACTCTGAAGCACGCTCATCTAGCCTCGGTGGAAACCACAACTCAAACTCTACAAAATGGAGCTGCTGCACCTGTCTAGCTATGGTTGTCCGCAAGTCCAAATGTACCACTGGAGGCAGACCCTATGGTCTAGGAGGTGAACGAGAACCACATCACTATGTCTCAGGCCTCGGTGACACCTGGGTGTGAGTACGACGGGATCATCGAAGCCGTGGCTGCTCTGCCTGCTCTTGGTGCTGATCGGTCTCATCCTGAGGCTCAATCTCCTCCACCCGAGTGCCCTCTGGTGCATCCTCTAGAGATACACACCGACCTCCAAGCATGATAGTACCATGTGGACTACCAAGACTAGACTCAAGCTGCTCGACTGTGGTCCTCTGAGCTGGTGACAATTGATCGCCAATGCGAATACCGCTGCCTCTGCCACCTCTCTCAGCATGCTCTATGGCGACGGCCACTGCTGCTGCTCTCTCAACCTCTATGTCACCTCTCTTGCGCTTCTTCTTTGTAGTGGTCTTCTTTGGCCCCTTTCCATTTTCCTGCTCTATTAGGCGAGATGGATGCCTCTCATCATCACCGGGGCCACCCCCAACATTATTGCAACGAGCCATAACTGACACTACAAAGAACTCAACTGACTAGCAAAGGGCCACTACCACTGACAAAGGACAACTGTCACTGACTCCCCCTAGCACTGAGAATCACTGCCCAACTGACACTTGCTGAGGCTTGGCCTCAATCCTTACTCGTAGGCTTGGCCCCGAGTTTATCTGTCACTGCTCAACTGCCACTGCCTCACTGCCCAACTCACTGCACAAGATAGAATAGGAAGTATATATAAGCAACATTATATTCTAGAGGCAAGTGAAGCCCTACTAGAAGCAAAGCATATGGGGTAAGAGAGAGAATGGTATTGCTGGCTACCTGACAATGATGGACCGATGATCAATCTACATAGGAAAGAAGTCATGAGGGCCGGCACGTCACCGCTTGGTTGGGACAACAGCCGACCAAGGGACTCGCGTAGGAGAGCACTGGACGCTGGGAGGATAGCCTGTGAGGTCGCCTGGGCCGAGAAAGCTAATGATGAGATCGGTTCTATGGCCTCCAACGGGGGCTGTGGCAAGCACTGCCCGAGTGAACACGTCACGGCGATGAGGCAAGGGTGGCACGAGCACAGTGGCGGTGCTATGCGTGAGCGCACTGATGAGTTGGCTGGAGCTGATGATGATGCACGGTGGTCGGAGTGCCGAGCGTGGTGGCTAGGGTTAGGTGGCGGCGGCACTGATGGCGTGTCCATGGTGAAGTCACGGCGCGGCGATGCGAGCATGTGCTCGTGGGTGTAGGTGGTCGTGGTGGTATGGGCGAGAGGTGGCCCGAGCCGGTGATGAGGTGGTGGCTGATGGTGGTACGACATAGAGGTTTGAGGGCGGCGCTGCGTACGAATGCGCGAGAAACTGGGCACGGGCAGTTACCGAATGGAGAAGTGGTGGTGCGAGCCCCACGTAACAGTCAGAGTTTTGAAATAGATCACGCGAGCACTGTTGTGACCGGACGCATAGATGAAAATGACCTGATGTTGTAGCCCCAGAGTCCGATCGAGTACATAAAGGTCCAGAAAGTCTCAAACTATGATCGGACGCGTCCGATTTCTCATGACTGGACGCGGGGCTAAGTCCGATCAATCCTGTGATCCAACTCGTGCTGACCAGACAAGGATTCAAGTTGTCACCGGGCGTGCATGGAACACTGTTTATCGTTCGATCTTTCTTTAGCAACTACAAATTCTCCTGATGTACTGATCGGACGTTGCAAAGGGCGAGCCTGGTCCCTGCGTCCGGTCCCTCTTCAGCTGTAGTTTCTCCTCCTTTCTTCGCGATGCTTTCTCCCAATCAAGTCCCAACTTCGATAAGACCAAAATAAACACCAATTGGGACAGATATGAGAGACCTCTCTCAAACCCTAAAAAAATTTAAAATAATTTGCCTTTGGCTATAGTTCTTTCTAGAAAAATAGGCAACAAGAGAGTCGAGGAGCAACATGTGGCAACTCAATAGGGTTTATAACCAATAGGAGCTTCAAATGCTCTCCCTATTTATTGACGAACACAGTGGATGCTCGAAAGATAACCGAAAAGAAATGACAAAACAACCCACATGCATATGTAATGCAATACTTGAAAGAAAATCTAGTTGCTTGTTAAGTTTGATCCAAGGTTAAGCTTTTTCACACACTTTTTGGCGGTTATCTTAACCATGTTAGACAAGCCCTAAGTGCATTACTAAAAATTAAACATGTTTTATATTATAATGCAATGCAAGGGACAACACAAGCTCATTTTTTAGTGAAGTTACTTAGGTCAAGCACATTGAGCTCATTCCTCAATCGACAAAAAGTAGGCTCATCTCACGGTTTTGTGAAGATATCTGCCAATTGATCATTGGTCCTTACACCTTCTAGTGATATATCATTTTTAGCAACATAATCTCTAAGAAAGTGATGATGTATATCTATGTGCTTGGTGCAAGAGTGTTGAATCGGGTTATTAGCAAGTTTTACCGCACTCTCATTGTCACATAAAAGAGGTACCTTTTCTAGAACTACACCATAGTCTAGAAGAGTTTGCTTCATGTAAAGGATTTATGCACAACAAGCACCCACTGCAATGTACTCTGCCTCGGCGGTGGACAAGGCCATAGTATTTTGCTTCTTAGAGGTCCAAGACACTAGTGATCTACTATGGCAGAACCGCCCGAAATAACACACTTTCGGAGGCGCTCGTCTTCCACTAGACACTAAGCACCTCAAAAGTGAGCTACATCGGATAGTTCCATCGAGCACACCCCAAGGGAGAACTCAAAACAATCCACGTTTTACATCTAGAATCCAATAATAAGTATGAGCTTACAATACTTTGTCAATTTTATACAACAAGAGTTCTTGAAAATTATTTATTACAATACCATAGTTCAGAGTGCGATAATTAAACAGCAGAATGAAAATAAACATCTAGCGGAAATGATACAAGGATCCGTCTGTGCCCACCAGAAGAATCCTCCACATAAGAGCTACTCCTCATGCTACACCTGCAACAGGGGTAAAACAAACCCTGAGTACACAATGTACTCGCAAGACTTACCCGACTAGTGGGAATAGTTTCCCAACTCTCAAGGATATGATAGGCAATATGAGTTTGCTGTTTTCTTTTTGTTTGCGGAAAGCATTACTAATAGTTCATCCTTACAGTCAAGTTGTATTAGCAGTCATGATTACTTCCTTAGCTAACCATTCTAGGTAATCACCTGTTCTACTTTCAAGCAAGGGTTAAGCAATCAGAACCATTTCATCATCTTTCATCTTCCAGTTTCTTACTATGGTGCTAGACCATAGCCAAGTCGTACCATCTTATGGAAACGGCGATTCACGAACCAATGTATCCCAGCTGGGTACCCTGAAACACACGCCCTATTTGTGCCCTAGGCACAAACAAGACCAACCCATTCCACTCCTGTCACGAGATCCAGGTCCCCGTCCAAACTTAGACTCCAAGCCCCCACACTTGAGACCCGGTCTCAACATGGTGCTTAGACCTCCACCTTTCCCCGTCTCCAATCAGTCGGCCCGGAAATAGCCGAAACCCACAACAAGAGCGTAACGAGCCTTCCCGCTCCCATAAGCAAGTATGTGCTTAGGATAATAAGTCTATGACCTGACTACCATCCACAACAACGGACAGTTCTTAATCGACACGAATAGGGAAAATAGTGTAACCAAGCTAAGCCCCATTGGCTGCGGGACATAACCTGTTACACCCACCAATACCCATACCATATCCCTGCCCTGTCTCCATTTTTCCTTTCATTATTTTATAATGAGAGTAATAATAATCCCCTATTGTGAGCAATGGTAGGTTACTCACGCTACCAATGACCTAAGCATAGCATCTACTCGGACCTACACTTGTAAGACTCTTAGGATAGGTATATCTATGCATGTGGTTTCTAGAAAATTCCTATAACGTAAAAGCACAACACATATATATACGGTGAATTATAAAATAGATGTTATGCACCGGGGCTTGCCTTGGGCAGGCGCGGTGTCAGCTAAGTCAGTCAGTGGTGGATCCAGGACCTCCTCCTGCATGAGAATCTTCTCCTCGTACTCCTCGATGATCTCCTCGAACTCATGATTGCCGGTGGTCACGATCTCCGCCAACTCGTTCTCTACATGTATGCGAGGATGATGCAACACTTAGCATTTAGGCAACAACAACTCTTAAAATAAGAATACGCATACTAAGCTACTAAGATAGCTCTAATGAATAAGATACCAAGCTAACTATCATTTTCATCAAGCAAAGTGTTGGGTTCAACTAACAAACCCTTAGCTTGGTAATTTAAGGATATATCTTTATTTCTACTAGTGATTTAATGTATATTCAAACCAAGAGCATTTAACTAGCCTAATACTTAGTCTATTCTAATGCTACAAAAATTACAGTGACACATAATAATACAATAAAACTGTTGTAAAAATTTTAGGATTTAATAGCCCCTAATGTCAACACATATAAACATGAACTAAATACACAAACAGATAGAGCACAATTTTAGGAACCTAACAAAATTTGTTTCATAATTTGTGGACACCTACATGATTTTATATTAATTACCAAAGATCAGCTCAGAAATTAAATTAGAAAACTATTTCTAATTCCTTAGGAAAATGAAAAGCGAATCTCCCGCGCGACCCACACGTGCGGCCCGCTGGTGTGGCCCATGCGAGGCCGGCCCGCTCGCAAGGCGACCCACGGCGGGGGAGTCCTGTACGTGTTGGCGCTTTTGCAAAACAGGCCTCGCACTTCTCCCAAATCACAACTAAGTGCTAACACTATTTTCCCCTCTCTCAGACCTTCTCACTTAACCCCCCGTGCTTTCCCTAATTCACCCGCGCGCACCCTCGGTGGCTCAGTGCACGCCGGCGCGGCGGACGGTGACAAAGCACGACCGCGCCGGCCACTAGAGGCTCATGTTGGCCCGTCGGTCAGGCCAACCTTCGACTATGGTCCAACCGCCTACACAAAGCAGCAACGCAAGGCGGCGAGATGCGCTGGAGCGAGCTGCAGCGACGTGCTGCCATCCGCGACGCTGGCACGGCTACCTCGGTGAACCAAAGCACTGTCGGTGCGGGACCCATGGGATACCCCGTAAGGAAGGGAGAAGATCTAGTCTAACTAGGATTCTTCCCATGAAATCTTAGTAGTAGTATTATTCTGTAATCCTACTAGAAACTCTCATTATAAACCGACTAGGATTCTGACCTCCTGACTATATAATGGAGGGCAGGGTTCCTAGAGAGGGGACTTTATGACACAATACTTCACAATCAATTCAACGCAAAGGCTAACGCCGATTGGACGTAGGGATATTACTCGATCAACGATCGAGGGTCCGAACCAGGATAAATTGATTGTCTCTTGCATTTACCGTCGAGTTCTGCATACACCGAAGCCCGAACAAACTGCCCCGGGTACCCCCGTGGCAGGCTATCGGTGGTGAAACATCGACAGCTGGCGCGCCAGGCAGGGGCTTTCGGCCACTTTGCATCCGAGAGCTCGACGGACCTCGACAACATGATCTTCTCGATGGGATCAACCTTCATCTTCGGTTCATGGATCTGTGAGGTAGGTGACAATGGCAAGCTCCAAAGCCGTCTCCTCGAAGATTTGGATCGCCATGAAGACCATTCTATTTTGGCGACTATGACAGATCAACTTGCTGGAAGATTCACACAGCTCGCGATGTCCAATCCAACTCAGATTTTGTCATTTTGCTCATCCGACTCAAACTCAGGTTGCGCATTCGAAATGGAGTCTTACCCGAGTTCTTCCGAGAAACCGAGTTATTTTCTGACGGGGCTTAAGAACGCGGCCTTGGCCTATCAAGAATACAACTCAGAGTACACTCAGAGTCTTTTCAAGAAGTCGGGTCCTTTTCCGTTCGGACTCCACAACATAGCAACATCTTATCAGACACGGCCCGAAAGGATCCCTCGATCCGGTGCTTAGAATGCCACTGAAAGGAGCTCAGGAAGGTCTCGTACTAACTATAATATCTCAAGACTACATCGTCCACTGGCCAGGTTCCATTCCTGAGGATAGCAGCACCTGACTAGTCGGCACTACGACAAAAACAATTCTACCCTACCAAGAAGGAGACTCGATCTGCGACCTTGAAGCCTCTACTAAAGTTATCAACTACTCTGACAGTATGGAAACCGACGTCGATAGCGGAACAATTCACGCACGAGAAGTACTCATGGTTCGCCGCCCTCGATCACCATTGGTCCCCCCAGAAGTGCCCGATGTCAGGTCATCGGATGAATCTGAGTCCAACATATCACCCTTTACCCAGGGGCACGATGATGAGACCGAGAATCAGAAGCAAGCCAGAGAAAGAAAAAACAAGTTGAAACAAGGACGCCAACACCGTGCTAGGCAGCGCAAGGAAGTTTGGATCAGATATGAGTCAGATCTAGCCGAGTACAATAGAAAAAAATTAGAACGAGAAGTCAAAGAAAGACGCACGGTGAATACACCCTACAATAGGATCTGAGAAGCACTAGAAGAACTCAGAGCGACCTCACATCCTAGTGAAAAACAAGAACAGCTCCGGGACTTTCTCCGATCAATAGTTCTAAGGATGCACAACGGAAGGACCCGCTCAAGACTACCTGCTAGGTCAACATCTCATGAGCAGGAAGATCAAAATCAAAGGAAGTCTGCGTTTGAGAGACTTGGACCAAGTGGAAGTCACAACAGAGAAAGTAGAAGGGACCATAGTCAAAAAGATCGAGTCGAACAACCAAGAAAGGTCAGAAGCAAAGCACCTATTCAGATGGCCACGCAGAACTACTCTCACCAAGACAACAGTTGGCAAGAAGGGGGTGTTGAATCAGAATACACAAAAGCCAGAATGCACGATAGATTCCCCTGTTTTGCAAACAGACTTGCTTCAATACGACTACCTCACAAGTTCAAGCCGTCCAACCACTCTAAGTATGATGGCAAGACCGAACCAAGGCAGTGGCTCAGAATTTACTCGTAATCGATTGAACTGGCCGGAGAAGACGATGATATCAAGACCTTGTTCTTTCCCATGGCCCTAGAAATCATGCCCCTCCAATGGTTCGACAAATTGAATCCAGGATCAATCAGAAATTGGGAGGACTTACAAAGAGATTTCTGTGAAAATTTCGCGAGTATCATTACACACCCAATCACCCACTCAAAGTTAAAATGACTCAAGCAGAAAGGAGGTGAAAGTCTCAGAAATTACTATCGATGGTTTGGCGAACTATGAGCTCAAGTACATGACATCACCGAACGAGAAGTAATCGAAGCTTTCTCTCACGGAATCATGGCTAGGTGGCAATTTTAGGATTTCTGCAAAGAAAACCCAAGAAACAATGAAGAATTCAGACACACAGTAGAAAAGATGATTACTGTAGAGGAGAAGACACGAGAAATGTTCCCGGATAGAAGCAACCGAGACAACCCGAACAAGCAAAATCATCGAAACAACAGACATTAAGAGAGAAAACGTGGACCAGACAATACCATAGTGGTGACTGACAAATCAAGGAAGTTTTCCAAACCTAGAAGGTATGACGACATTGAAAACATGTGTTGCGTCTTGCGCCCTAAAAAAATCACACCATCGGAGATTGCTACACCTTCAATGATCGATACACAAGAAAAGATAGTAAGGGGAACACTAAAGAAGGCAATCAGAAAAAAGAAGAAGACAACCACGAAGACAAGGGATTCCAAAAATCCAGGGGGACAGTAGCAGTGATCTTCACCAGGGTTCTAGATTCCAGAAGCAAACATCAAGAAAAGCTAGCACTACGGACCATCATGGCAACAGAACCGGCTACTCCAAGATATCTCAACTGGTCACAGTATCCAATCCAGTTTTCAAGAGAAGACCAATGGACTAGCGTAGGAAACGCAGGCCATTACCCACTGGTTCTAGATCCAACTGTCGCTGGAATGACTGTCACAAAAGTACTAATCGACGGGGGAGCCGGACTCAACATCATTTTTTCAGAAACTCTAAGGAAGATGGGACTACAACTCGCCGGGATGATTACACCAACGAGCACCCCTTTTTATGGCATAGTACCCGGCAAGGCAGCGATGCCACTTGGACAAATCACTCTACCAGTTACTTTTGGAACTCCCTCGAACTACCATATAGAGTTCATCAAGTTTGAAGTTGTAGACTTTGATTCATCATATCACGCAATCCTCGGGCGCCCAGCACTAGCAAAATCATGGCGATACCACATTATCCATACCTATTGCTAAAGATGCCAGGGCCTAACGATGTCCTTTCCCTTTGAAGTGATTTGAAGCGCGCTTTTGACTGCGATGTTTAGGCATTCCAAATTGCAGCCAAAGCACAAGCCGCCAATGGTAGAAAAGAAATAGCCACTATTGCAGCAGAAATGAGCCCAGAAGAGCTAGAGATACCAGCTAAAAACCCAGCATCCTCGCACCACCAAAAGAAGCCGACGTCAAGCAAATCGACCTGGGCACCAGTGATCCCTCCAAAACGGCAACCATCAGCGCCCACCTCTCGGCAAAATAGGAACTCGCGCTCACCAACTTTCTTAGGGACAACAAAGATATCTTTGCTTGGAAGCCGACCGACATGCCAGGTGTCCCAAGAGAGTTGGCTGAGCATAGAATTGATATCAATAAAGGCTCCAAGCCTGTGAAGCGATAGCTATGATGATTCTCGCCCGACAAGAAGGCAGCAATTAAAAAAGAAATCACAAAGCTAATGGCAGCCGGATTCATCAGAGAAATCCTTCATCCAGATTAGCTAGCAAACCTAGTTCTAGTAAAAAAAAGAATACAGACGAGTGGCGCATGTGCGTCGACTACACAGACCTCAACAAACACTATCCGAAAGATCCGTTCGGGCTACCACGCATTGATTAGATAGTTGATTCAACAGCAGGATCTGCCCTATTATCCTTTCTTAATTGCTATTCAGGATATCACCAGATCGCATTAAAGGAACAAGACCAGAGAAAGACATCTTTCATCACTCTATTCGGTGCCTACTGCTACAACACCATGTCGTTTGGGCTCAAGAATGCTGGTGCCACTCATCAAAGAGCTATACAAACATGCCTTGGTGAACAGATTGGTGAAAACATAGAGGCATATGTGGATGACATAGTAGTAAAAACAAAGAACCCAGACACACTAATTGAAGACTTAAAGCAGACATTCGAAAACCTAAAAAAATGGAGGTGGAAATTGAACCCAAACAAGTGTGTATTCGGGGTTCCTTCAGGACAACTACTCAGATTCTTGGTCAGTCATCGCGAAATCGAAGCAAGCGCCAAGCAAATTCGAGCCATAACAGAGATGGGCCCTCCTCGAAGTGTCAAAGATGTGTAGAAACTAACAGGCTGCATGGCGGCCCTCAATCGTTTCATATCAAGACTCGACGAAAAAGGGTTACCTTTCTTTAAACTACTAAAGAAGAAAGATAAGTTTGAGTGGACAGAAGAAGCTAACGAAGCTTTCAAAAAGCTCAAGGCATACCTCACCGACTCGCCCGTTCTCACACCTCCAAAGAAATATGAAGACATGATGTTGTACATTGCGACAACTTCTACTGTGATCAGCACGACGATTGTCGTAGAAAGAGAAGAAGAAGGGCGTGAATATAAAGTACAACGCCCCATATACTACATCAGCGAAGTACTGTCAGAATCAAAAATCCGGTACCCACATGTGCAAAAACTACTCTACGCCCTCCTGATCACTTCACGCAAGCTTCGCCACTATTTTGAAAGCCACAAGATTACCGTGGTGACAGATTTCCCACTCGGAGACATGTTACACAACAGAGACGCAACAGAGCGCATATCTAAGTGGTCAGTTGAAATTGGTGCTCTCAATATCGATTTCACCCTACAGAAGGCAATTAAATCTGAAGCCCTTGCCGATTTTGTTGCCAAGTGGACAGAAATTCAACAACCTATGTCAAATACCATCCTTGATCATTGGAAGATGTACTTTGATGGATCACTCAAGCTAGGCGGAGCCAGTGCAGGCGTTCTCCTCATTTCTCCAGACGGAAAACAACTCAAGTATGTCCTCCAGATATTATGGCAAGCTACAAAGAATGAAGCAGAATACGAAGCCCTCATCCACGGGCTACGAGTGGCAATTACCCTCGGAATCAAGCGTTTACTCGTATACGGCGATTTGGCAGTAGTCATCAATCAAGTCAACAAAGATTGGGACTACACCAAAGAAAATATGGGAGCTTACTGTGCTAAAATACGAAAACTCAAAAAATATTTTCAAGGATTAGAAATTCTGCATGTCCTACGCGATTCTAATATTGCGGCAAACATCCTCACCAAGCTCGGATCGGACAGGGCGAAGGTCCCACCCGGTGTATTCATAGAGGAGTTATCAGCTCCCTCTATCAAACAACCCGGTGAGATAACCCCTGAAATCCCAGCTAAAGACACCAAAATTTTGGTAATCACCGCCTCATGGACCCAGGTTTTTATTGATTATATCAAAGAGAATAAGTTGCCAGCAGATAAAGAGGAAGCTACCCGAGTTGTTCGCAGAAGCCAGAACTACGTTCTAGTAGGGGAAAAGCTCTACAGAAGAGCCGCGTCTTCAGGAGTACTCCTAAAATATGTCTCATTTGAAGAGGGCAAAGAGATCCTAGACGAAATACACTCAGGTTGCTGTTGAAATCATGCCGCTTCAAGAACACTAGTTGGCAAGGCATTCCGCACTAGATTCTACTGGCCAACCGCTTTGAAAGACGCAGAAGAACTTGTCAGAAAATACAAAGGTTGTCAAATGTTCGCAAGACAAGCTCATGTGCCAGCTCACAATCTCATCTGCATCCCACCCGCTTGGCCTTTCTCCTGCTGGGGGCTAGATCAAGTAGGACCTCTCAAGAAAGCAAAAGGCGGTTTCGAGTACATCTTTGTAGCAATTGACAAGTTCACCAAGTGGATTGAATACAAACCACCCGCAAAATACAGTGCCGCCAAAGCAGTCGAGTTCATCCAAGACATTATGTACCGCTTCAGCATGCCTAATCGAATCATCATAGATTTGGGTTCTCCCTTCATAGCTACAGAATTCAAAAGTTGGGCACAGGATTGTAGCTTCGGCATAGATTACACATCAGTCGCACATCTAGAAGCCCACGGACAGGTAGAAAGGGCTAATGGACTCATACTAGCCGGATTAAAACCAAGATTATATGAAGAACTAGTGGACTATGGATCAAAATGGATTGAAGAATTACCCAAGGTCGTATGGGGGCTACGAACTCAAATAAGCAGAGCACCGGATACTCACCTTTCTTTCTAGTTTACGGATCAGAAGCCGTACTACCTGCCGACTTGATCTGGACATCACCAAGGATAGAACAATATGATGAAGGAGAAGCAGAACACATCCAAAGATTAGAACTCGACAGTACAGAAGAAGTCAGAGTAAACACGACCCTTCAGTCAGCAAGATACCTCCAAGGATTAAGACGCCACTACAACAAGAATACCCAGCCTCGATCACTACAAATCGGAGACCTAGTACTAAGAAGAATACAAAAAACTGACGGACGCCATAAACTACTCAGTCCATGGGAAGGTCCTTTTATTGTCACAAAAGTCACCGGACCAGGCACGTACAAGTTGATAACTGAAGATGGAAAAGAAGTCAACAATACATGGCACATCAGCCAACTAAGAATATTCTACGCATGAAAACAACTCAAGGAAGTGTACATGTACAAACCACAAGAGATCAACGTTCATGATCAATAAAGATAGTGTTCCTCGACAACATATGTCTTATCATGGCTTATCAACGTTCATGATCAATAATGATGGTTTTTCTCGACAATGCATGTCTTGTTATGGCTTTCCCCAAGTTGTTTCCAATAAGAATATGTAACACCTCGGGTGTTTAAAATACTAAAACATGACATGTCATCATATGCATTGCAAAGCATTTGGCATTTGGTGAAAACTTTGAGATGCATACACTAAAACAAGTTTATATTCATGTGGTATGTGTTGAATTGTATTGTTTGATTTAAATTCAAAGTTTGTTTGGATTTTGAATTTTTCGAGAAAACCCCGCTTTTCAGCATTTAAATCCTACCCTGAAAAATCCATTTCAAAATCTAGACCGAATTAGGAGATGGTTATAGAAGCAAAGTTGTAGAACTTTCGATTTTGAACAACTTTTGTTTTTGGAGATTTTTGAGTTGTTATGAAAATTTGAGAGTAATTTGTGAATTTTGGCGTATGGCAATTTTGTAATTTCTGTGAACAGTGTTCACCGCCTAAGCTACATTGCCGTCGGACCTTCTTGGCGTTCAGTAGCGTCGTGGCCGTCCTTGATGTCGCTACGGCACGAAAGCGGCTCCGTCGTGGCTTCCTTGAGCTTCTGCGCCGCGCTATAAGTACCAAGACATCGTCATCATCGTTTTTCTTCTTCCTTTGTTTTCACCACCGCCGTTGTCATCGCTCCAACAAGCTCGCATCGTCTCCCCAGCGCTGTTGCCATCTCGGTAAAGGCCGTCTTAGTTCCGTCTTTTCCTTGCGAATCCAGCCAGCTATCCTTGGTCGCCTGAAATTGCCGAGAACTTGCTATCCACGTTTTTCTTCTTCGAGGTCAGCAACTTCACCGCTGCGGGCGTGTCATCGTGGCCAGAGTCCTTCGGTGAGCCGTTGTCTGTAATCAGTGTACTTACGGTTTCATTTCAATGCTGTAGTACTTAGTCAGTTGTTGTTTACTCATTTTGATCACTGCAGTCGCCGATTCTCCCTCACCGACGATCTTTGCTCCGCATAGTTCACCATAGTGGTCGGATAGTTCACCGTAGTGGTCGGATAGTTCACCGTAGTGGTCGGATAGTTCACCATAGTGGTCGGATAGTTCACCGTAGTGGTCGGATAGTTCACCGTAGTGGTCGGATAGTTCACCATAGTGGTCGGAGAGTTCACCAAAGTAATCGGTGCTGGTGTGGTCACATCAGTTACGAATATGGTTTGGTTAGTTTGGTTTGTAACTGTACTGCAAAGGAAAATTGTATCCAATTTATTAATTTTTGCATCCATCATCGAGCATCATATTTCATATTCCGCATCATGTTAAACATGGCAATGTTACTACGTGTAGTAAACGAAGGTGAACACGTGGTAGTTAATCAAGTTGCGGAGGAGGTTGATCTGTCTGTTGAGGTCGGATCGAAGACTTGTGAAACATCGCAGGAGCCGGTGTGTTTTACAAATTAATTTCGCTTTTGCTTTCCGTTACTGCATTAAGTGATTAAGAGTTAAGTAAGAGCCTAATTGGTGCATTACCACCCTTGTTATTCCATATTTACCATATTACCAGTTTTGAACTCGTATATGCCTAGTTTTGCTTAGCTATGCGTAGAAACGATGAAGTCGGTGACTACCGCCACCGCAAGTTTTAAATGGAACATTGGTTAATTATGTTAGCATGTGATATGGGAATGTGGAGTAATAAATCTAGACCAAGGCGGACTTCGGTGTGTGTGAGCCACAAGACATGGAGGTCTTGTGAGCGGGATCTTTCCGCTTTGTGTCGATTAAGGCACGTCCGTTATTGAATTGCATGAGGTGAGAATTTGTAGTACTAACCACATACTTCGGTAAGCCTGAACTTGGCAATTCTATTAAGAGAATGGCTACTCACGCACTGGGAGTGGAGAGATGGCAGGAATAGTGTGTACCCACGTGGCAATGGGCTGGATTGGTGGAGTACTGTATTCTCGGGTGGCGCGGACCCTTTCTTGTTTTAGAGGATCCGAGAATAGGTTGGTATATGTAGGTCGGGGACTGCGCATATGTCGTGGTGGTCTGGAATCCCAATTTGGGTTTATAATCGGTTCGAATCGTCCTTGCTCCTCGGTTATGGAGACTCAACTCTTTGCTCATCATCGTAGTAATTAATAACTGGAACTTGAGAATGGTTGATGAAGGTGTTGGATATGAAGTTTCATGATCTCATCATTACGAATCGTGTCATCTTTGTATATGATTTTATGAAGTTTAAACTGTTGAAACAAAGAATTTTGTCAAAGAGCTTTTACATAAAATAACTTTGATTATTGCTAAAACCATACCTTGAATCCTCGAGCTGCATTCCCGAGTTATCGGTTCTTATTTCGGTTAAGTCTTGTTGAGTACTTTTGTACTCGTGGTTCGTTGACCCTTGTTGCAGGTGAGCCTCATGAGCAGATCTGTTTTGGATCGTCTTTGCATGATGATTGTACCTTGTGATGGCGTTGAGAAGTAATTGTGTGGCCCTTGGGCAGGGCAGCCTCATTGTGTGTTTTGTATTATATTATAATGCCGCTCCACTACTTTGGTTTGTTTTAATATCGAACTTAGTTGTATGGTTTGAACCAAATGGTTTGTAAACTATGTTATTGTAAGTCTTCCGCTACTTTTACTCTGATGTATCTATTTGAATAAACTGTTGTAATACTGCAATGACTCTGTAATGTGATCCTGCTCGGAAATCGTGGATGATTCGGGGTTCCCCGAGGACACCCGACAGACTTCTTAAGTTACCAGGAACATATGCATTGTTGTCAAAGGTCTTTGGACAGCGACAAATGTATGTGGGTCCTATAATTTAGGAGGTTCTGCCACAGAATACCGGCCGAGGACAAAAGAGCTGAAAATATGCTTGAGACCGCCGATGAGGGTAGCTAATAAGCTAACACCCAAAACAAAAAGCAAAATGGCTGAAATTATGCCTGAGCGTACCGGCCAAGAGCAAAAGAGCTGAAAAGATGCTTGAGCCCGCCGATGAGGGTAGCTAATAAGCTAACACCCGAAACAAAAAAGCAAAATGGCTGAAATTATGCCTGAGCGTACCGACAGAGAGTAAAAGAGTTGAAAAGATGCTTGAGCCCGCCGATGAGGGTAGCTAATAAGCTAACACCCGAAACAAAAAGAAAAATGGCTGAAATCATGCCTAAGCGTACCGGCCGAGAGCAAAAGAGCTGAAAACATGCTTGAGCCCACCGATGAGGGTAGCTAACAAGCTAACACCTGAACCAAAAAAGCAAAATGGCTGAACTTATGCCTGAGTGTCGATAAAATATGCTCGGAAGTCCACCGAGGGGTATCCCGCGATGGTAGATTTGTCGGTGGGGGTGCGCGTAATCAGAAACCAGATGGTGACACAAGGCGCAGAGACAGTGATTTAGACAGGTTCGGGCCGTCTGATCGACGTAATACCCTATGTCCTGTGTCTTTGGTGTATTGTATTGATCTGTATGTAGATCCGATCTGATAGATCCTATCCGCTAGGGGACCCCTACCTCTCCTTATATACTTTGGAGGAGGTAGGGTTACAAGTAAAGTAGCCTATTTGGTACTATACAATGTCTTGCGGTGCACGCCGAGCAGCGCCGTGCACGCCTTAACCTTGTGGGCCGAACCACCCCTGGGGGTGCAGCCCATGTCTTGGGGGCCATACCCCCACACGGAGCATACTGGCCGAGAGCAAAAGAGCTGAAAACATGCTTGAGCCCGCCGATGAGGGTAGCTAACAAGCTAACACCCGAACCAAAAAAGCAAAATGGCTGAAATTATGCCTGAGCATACCGGCCGAGAGCAAAAGAGCTGAAAACATGCTTGAGCCCACCGATGAGGGTAGCTAATAAGCTAACACCCAAACTGATCCTAAGATGTTTTTACAACCAGGGAAGAGCCAAATGTCGGCTACATCTAGAATTAAGCAAAAAAAAGCTAAAAAGAAGAAGCTGAAGATACTTGAGATCGCCGGTCCTAAGTCTTTTCAGTACAAACAAGAACACAGAGTTTGTCAAGACAATGATCTATACTGAGTTGTTTACAAGTCATAGACAAAAGCCAGACAAGCACTCGACAAATCAAGAAAGTTTGTTAAGACAACGATCTATATATACCGAGTTGTTTACATGGCGCAGACGAAAGCCAGACAAGCACTCGACAAATCAAGAAAGTCTGTCAAGACAATGATCTACATATACCAAGTTGTTTACAAGGCGAAGACATCCAGGCAAAGAAGACATCAACAAAAAATAAAAAATCTTCATTCAAAAAGAAGTATAGTATTCTATTACAGAAGCTGGAGTACAAAGGTCAATTACATCAAGCATTGTCATCAGGAGAAGAAATATCAATATTAAGATTATCAACAATCCTCCTGGCTAAATCTTCGACCTCAGGCTCCACCTTTTCAACGGCATCCAGATATTCTTGACTCTCGGTTTCATCAGCAACCTTGGACAAAGGAAACTCCGGAGAAAGAACCCGAACCTAGGCAAGAACATTTCTGGTACACAGTTGGGCGCACCTCTTCATGAACTCCTAGAAACGGGGCGAAACTTGGGGAATAAACTGAGCCCAAGATTGACCATCATCTGCTGAAGTCCAGAGAAGACCGGCTACTGATCGAAATGATTTCCACAAAGCATTCCAGTTCTCAATAGCCATCGCCAACTTACCAGTCAAGTCTTCAACAGTTTTTTGGACCTGCACAAGATCCCTGTCAGCTCCATGCCTAATCAACTTGGCAAGCACGAGTTCTTCTTCAGCATCAGTAATTACCTCATCAGCCCTGTTGTGACTATTGCGAACAGTTATCTTCATTTCCTCAATACCCTCCGAGAGCTTCTGCTTTTCAACTCGGAGAGCTAGACCAAACACCAAAAAAGAAGTCAACAGAAAGGGAAATAAGAATACAAAAGAAAACAAGAAGAACCCGCAATACCATTGCACTCATTCTTTATGGCCTCCACCGCAGCATCCCTCCGCTTCTCTACCTCTACCACCCGGGCACGAAGAGCCTTTTCCTCCTTTTGGTGCGTTTGACGCTCAGTCTCCATCTCGGCCCGACAGAGATCAAGCTCTGCTTTTAGGGCACTTACCTTAGAAGGCAACTTTTTCTCGATTTTAGACAAGAAAAAGAAGCCGATATGATCCCGAGAAAAAGACTAAACAAAAAGAGAGAGAGAAAGAAGGCATAAGAACAAAGCAAAGACGAACACCCAAAGAAAGAACTTTAGAAAAACTTACCTGGAGCTTTTCCCCAAAAGAAGTCACAAGGGTTCCCCAGGCAGCAGTCAGCTCTGACAACCGATGAGTGGCATCGAATTGTTGCACAACAACATCATCAAAACGCTGACCACCAGTGCCAAGAGGAACAGAGGTGGAAGTCAGCCGAGGCAAAGAAGGCAAGGCCAGGGCCATATCCTGAGAAGCCCCGACTACCTCCTCAGAAGAACCCACCACCATGGCCACAGTCACCTCCGGAGCCACAGGATCAACAGCAACGTGATCACCAGGGAACCCTGTCTCCCTCACAGCCACCTCGCCGACCGTAAATTCCAAGTCTCAAGACTCAGCACATAGAGGCGCATCAGAGGACTAACAAGAGGTTGGCGGAGGGTTAAGGGAAGGCGATGGTCTACAAGATGATAAGGAAACTCGACGATAAGAATATGAGTCAGGAAAAAATGAAAACAGAAGCAAAGAAACATAACAAGGAATCACTCACTCAGCTATCTTCTTCTTCATAAAACCAAAAGAAGACCTTACAGGAGGAACTATGGCAGCAAAAACATCACTGCCGCTCTGCGACAGGAGCGGCGTGGCCGGTACCGGAGCCCCAGAAGAACTCAAGCTCAACGGCCGCTTACTACAAGAGGACAAACCAAAGTTAGAATAGGAAGAGTTGTTCAACAACAGAAAAATAAGAAAACAACTCACCGACGCAGGACAAGGGGCGCATCATCGTCCTCATCTTCCTCACTCTCAAGCAAGGCAGCCATAGCACCATCTGAAAAAGGAGGAAAGTACTCGGTTAAAGGCACAAACAAACCACAAAAAGACAAAACATATTAATATGCTCACCTAGGAGCACGCTACCTACAACTGGAGTACCTGGACGAGTACTCGACTGGCAAAACTTCTTGGCAGCAGACAAACCAGAAGAAGAACTTTCAGCTCACCCCTCTTTCTGACACTATGAGGGCCTCGAGGAACTGTACGAGGAACATACTCCACATATACGTCAAAAACTGCGGAAGAAACACCAGGAAACATCATGGTGGTTTGAAACTTACTGGTTAAAGAAGCCCCAGCAAGACTATCCCCAGTGTCCACAACCGCAGGACAGACATCAAGGGGATTGGATCAACGAAGTTACGCCCCAATTCCTATAAAAGAGTAAAACAACCAGACAAGAAAGATTAAGCAAAAAGTAGAGACAACAAATGAAAATACAAAAAGTACCCGCATAAGAAAAACAACTCACAGCAGGAGGCGGGTTGTTAGCGCAATACTCAAGGACAGCATGCGGAACGGCGCTTACTCCTTTCAACATCTTCTGAAGGCGCTTGAGCACCTCCTCATTAGTCAACTCAAGGGCAGGGACCATACAAGAAGGATCCTTAGCCCTAGAGTACTCAAAACCAAAATTCTCTCGCTCCTTCAGAGGCTGAACACAACGGTAAAGAAAACTAGAGACGATACCAAAGCTGGTCAAGCCCTACTATTTCAGAGTACATATCCTCTCAAGAAACGGCTTGATCACCTAGAGCTCATCCGACATCAGGGGATTCTTTTCCCATCGGTCATTAACCATGGGACCAGATCCAGAATGAATAGTAAGAGAAGGAATCAAATTGGAGACATAAAACCAGTCGGCACGCCAATCCCTCACAGAATCAACCAAGTCATAATCAAAGAATTTACTCTTAAGACCCTAACGAAACTGAATCCCGTAGCCACCAAGAACATGGGTGTTGTCGCGGCGGGGTTGGGGTTTCAGACAGAAGAAATAACGAAAGAGAGAAAGAGAAGGAGGAATTCCAAGAAAAGTTTCACAAAGATGAACAAAAACGGAAAGATGAAGGACAGCATTAGGAGCAAGATGGTTTAGGCTAACTCCAAAATAGCAGAGAAATCGGTGAAGAAAAGCAAAAGCAGGAAGGCAGAGTCCGGCACGGATAAAAGAAACAAAAAGAACAATCTCACCAGGACCTGGAGTTGGGACCCGATGCTCGCCTGGAGCTCTCCAATCAGCAAACTCCTTGCCTTGGATCAGACCATCACTGACGAGCTCGCGCAACTGATCCTCAGTTGTAGTCAGAGTCGGCCAGATCTTCTGAGCAGCCCTCATGGCCATGAATTCTTGATTCTCAATCATAGAAAGCGAGGCCTCCTCGTCCACAAAGGCTGCTTGGGACTTGCTCGCTGATTTCTTCCTACCCATATACTAGCAAAAGCAATAAAAGCTCTAAGGAACGATGATGCTCAGACGGCGGCGCTCAGATGATGGTGACAATGGCGGCGGCGGAGTTTTGAAGACTAGGGTTTCAAGGCAAAAGCAGGGCAGTAAAGAAAAAGAAGAAGAAAGGCCTATAAATAGATTTTTAAAGCAATAGAAACACGGCCCACTAGGCCCGTTTAAAAACAGCATGAGAACGCAACGGTTCATTTCTCACTACGGTTGACGCAGCTGAGATGACGGACGGCATAGTTCTACACAACGGTACAGTTCAACGGGTAGATTTCAGACTTATCCATCTAGCACCACAGCGGAGTTATCATATTGTTACAAAAAGAACTCATCAACCATGATGCAACGGAAGGCTACCTCACAAGGAACACAAGAACTCGGTTCTAATATAAAGAACTCGGGAGTCTCATAAACAACCAGGACATCAACAAAAAAGAGAATGACAACTCAGAAGATAAGATTCTTTCCATTATAAGTAGCTTCAAAAATTACAAGATTACACATCTTACAAGACCCAACGAACTCGGTACTACGACAGGCAAGGTAGAAAAAAGGAACCCGGACACAACTAGGCTCTGGAACGACTATGTGTTCTAAATTGTTACTAGGTAGAACAAACCGCACTCGGCTACACTGTTTTCATCAAAGGAAGAACACAGCACATCCAAGGCGGAGATCAGTAGCATGGCGGGACAACATGGACCAAGAGAAGCCTGCAGGCATCTATCTACCCAAGTCCAATGTGATGCTGGATATGGTGTTGATCTACACAGGACAGTCTCAGGGCAGGCGACGAGGATCAATCCAGAACTGCTGGATGAAGGAACGTATCCCACATCACAAGACTTCCTCCAACTACCACCATGTACTTCCCGGTACAATGCCACTGCGGGATTAGTCTACCTCTAATCCCTATCACAAGACTCCCTCTAGCTACGACAAGATACACAAGAACTACAAAATACGTCCGGGGGTTGCTCTACTTCACAAACTATCATATTCATGACTACGGAGATTTCAGACCACGCAACAAAATGCTCGACGAATCAAAACATCACACCAGGAGGGTATTTATAGACCAAAGAAGTGGTGCACATGGACCGAGAGCACCAACAGAACAAACCTAACAAAGGACACATGAAAAGACAAAATTCAATGAAAGATGACTCAGGCGTGAAGGAGCAGTACTCAAGAACGAGCATATTCAGAAGAATATACCAACACTGTACAACTCGTGAACAAACAACATTTACTCTCAACCACCACCATACAACAACATCTGACAAAAGCATATTACTAGAGAGCATGCCAAGATCTTGTATTCGAGTTCTTTTTTAATAAAAGAACCCAGGTATATGCTCGGGGGCTGCAATAGGAAAGGCTTTCAGTCCTTTGAACAACTCAGATTCAAGACCCTCCAACTTTTTATTCCAAATAGCAAGAGGCTCGGGGACTACACTCAGTGAGTGCACTTTTTTCTTCAAAAAAGCGCACATCACTAAGAAGACTTCTTCAAGACAGTAGTTTTCAAACAACATAACATTCAAGACCCTCCAACTTTTTGTTCCAAATAGCAAGAGGCTCGGGGGCTACACTCAATGAGTGCACTTTTTTCTTCAAAAAGCGCACGTCACCAAAAAGACTTCTCCAAGACAGACCACTTCAAGGTCTCACGACAAAAAGAACCCAGACCTAGCTATATCCGAGCTCTTTTTGATAAAGAACCCGAGTATATGCTCAGGAGCCCTTCGGCGAAGAATCAAAGCAATTTCAAGAAAAGACCCTCCAGCTCCTTGTGCCAAATAGAAAGAGGCTCGAGAGCTACACCCAAATGGGAGTACTTTTTTCTTCAAAAAGGTACACACCACGTGAAGATCTCACGAAGCGCTACACGGTTTCGCTCACGAAAGCACTTGGACAACGCTTGTTCCTGCTCGGCAAGACCTGAAGGAACAAGACGAGGCTTCTAGAGCTCAACCATGAAGTGCTCGGGGACTTGTCGGTGCGGGACCCACGGGATACCCCGCAAGGAAGGGAGAAGATCTAGTCTAACTAGGATTCTTCCCATGTAATCTTAGTAGTAGTATTATTCTGTAATCCTACTATGAACTCTCATTGTAAACCGACTAGGATTCTGACCTCCTGACTATATAAAGGAGGGCAGGGTTCCTAGAGAGGGGACTTTACGACACAATACTTCACAATCAATCCAACGCAAAGGCTAACGCCGACTGGACGTAGGGCTATTACTCGATTAATGATCGAGGGTCCGAACCAGGATAAATCGACTGTCTCTTGCGTTAACCGTCAAGTTCTGCATACGCCGAAGCCCGAACAAACTGCCCCGGGTACCCCCGTGGCAGGCTATCGGTGGTGAAACATCGACAAACACCTAAGAACCTAACTGGCTAGTGAGGGAGCATCAGTAGACTACCGTGGACCTAGCCGAGGTGACGGTTGGAGTGGAGGATGGCGGAGGAGGTGTGGCCACGTGTGGCCGAGCCGTGCGGTGGTGCACCACGGTGGCGCGGTTGCGTCAGCGGCGATGGGGAGGCGGTAGCGGTTCCACTGGCGTGCGCAAGGTGGAGAGGGAGGCAAGGTGAAGCTAGTGGTGTAGGTGAATTGGCTCGGGAGGGACGGTAGGAGGGCTGCCCTCATCCATGGTCGGATGCGGCCTTATCGACACAGCGGCGGGAAAAGCACCAAATTGGAGCTTGGTAGTGCCTTCTTCATGGCTAGGTGGGGTCAGACAGCGAGAGAACTTGATGGTGAAGCCACAGACGTGCTGAATTAAATGAAAGTGATCCCTCGGTGGCCAATTGGATGGCGTGGCTCGACGGCGGCAACAGAGGGAGAGAGAGATGAGGCGACATGTGGGCTCATCTCGGTCTTGCCTTGGCGGGATGTGGCTGGCGTGATCTAGGTGCGATGCGCATGCAGACACAATGGACAAGCATGTGCGTCCACGACTAGCATGGCCTACGCGGCCGTAGTGCCATAAATAACAAGGCAACGGCGAGCTCAACCACATGGGCAACATCAAACTGGACCGGCAGTGGCGCAGAGGTGTAGAGGGAGGTGCGGACATGACGGCGAGGCGACGGCACCGGCAGCAGCTGTGTCGTGGCGCGAGGCAGATCGGCGGTGCGGTAGCGCGACGAGGAAGGCTACAACGTTGCCCGGCCGTGCAAGCAGCAGCGGTGGCTCCACGTGGCAGAGCCAGTGGTGGCCAGGCCAGGGCAGTCATAGCCAAACACGCGCAGCAACACGCGCGTGCGTGCAGAGCGAGCAGGCATGGCGATGTCGCGTCCCCGAGACGTGGTGACCGCGCTCACCCGGTGAACTAGCCCGAAATCACGTCTTGCACGAATTTTAAAGCGCCTATAAAAACTAAGCGGTTGGTCTGGAACCTAAACCATCTTCGCCATGCTCTAGAGGAGATATGAGGCTACCTACCTGAGCGAAAAACACGACACCACCTCCTAACTCGATTTCACAAAATAAATCGTCAAACATTGCATTGTCTAGTTGTTAACATACTTGGAAATATTCTAAATTTTTGAGCTGAACTTGATTCCAAATTGCATTTCTAGGCTATTAGAAATGTTGGCTAGCACTGTTATTTTTCCACAGCAAGTATTTCATTGTCATCTACAAGGTTCATATTCCAAACTTTATTTAGCGCCACATATATGTTCTATAGCATTTTTGTTTAATAAAAAATAGTTTTAAACCCTACTTGATACATATGAGTTATGGAATAGCTTATCATTTAACATTTTTATTGATCATCTGAAGTTACAAAAATGTTATCTACACATTTCATCACATACATTATCACATAACATGATGCTCATGACATGATTTAACAGTTTGTTTAGGACGTAATACCGAGGGTGTTACATAAACCAAGCAAATGGCACCCTCTAGATGTACTTTTTCTATCAATTTTGCAACCGGCATAATCCGAATCGAAATAGCCAACTAGTTGGAATCTAGCTCCTTTGAGATACAAAAGATCAATGCTTGGTGTATGCTTAAGGTACCTAAGGATTCTTTTAACAGCAACCATGTGAGCCTCCTTAGGATTAGCTTGAAATCTAGCACACATACACACACTAAACATGATGTCGGGCCTAGATGTGATCAAATATAACAAGCTACTAATCATAGAATGGTAGAGAGTTTGATCAACCGATTTACCGCCTTCATCTAGGTCGAGATATCCATTAGATGGCATTGGTGTCTTGATTGGCTTACATTCATCCATTTTCAACCTTTTGAGAAGATCCTTGGTATATTTTTCTTTAGAGATGAAAATCCATTCTCTTGTTTGCTTGACTTGAAAACCAAGAAAGAATGTAAGCTCTCCAATCATAAACATCTCGAACTCATTCGACATCAATTCACCAAACTCTTTGCAATAGTCTTCATTTGATAAGCCAAATATGATATCATCAACATATACTTGACAAATGAAAATCTCTCCATCAAGCTTCTTGGTGAATAGTGTGGTGTTGACCTTCCCAATGGTGAAGCCCTTCTCAATGAGGAAGTCCTAAAGGCGCTCATACCAAGCTCTTGGGGCTTGCTTTAGCCCATATAGCGTCTTGGACAACCTATAAACATGATTAGGATATCTAGGTCTTCGAACCTAGGAGGTTGATCAATATAGATTAGTTCATTTATGAAGCCATTTAAAAATACACTTTTAACATCCATTTGATATAATTTCATTTCATGATGAGATGCACATGGAAGAAGGATACGAATGGCTTCAAGTCTTGCAACCGGTGCAAAGGTCTCTCCAAAGTCCAACCCTTCAACTTGAGAGAACCCCTTTGCAACTAGCCTTGCCTTGTTCCTCACAACGATGCCTTGATCATCTAGCTTGTTGTAGAACACCCACTTTAGTTCAATGACTCTTGCATCTTGTGGTCACTCTTCAAGTGTCCAAACTTTATTGTGGGTTAAGTTGTTCAATTATTCATGCATGGCATTTATCTAATCCGGATCTTGAAGAGCTTCTTCTACATTCTTAGACTTAATGCAAGAAACAAACGAGTGATGTTCAATAAATGAAGCAAGTTTTTGAGAATGAGTCATTACACTCTTTGAAGGACTCCCTATGATGAGGTCTTGTCGATGTGCTTGAAGTATAGGAGAGTTTCTTCTATCAACCACTTGAGGAGGAGGTTGTGGAGCATCAACATCTTGAGCTTGTGCCACCATTTGGTCATGAGAGACATAAGTATCTTTATTTTCTACTCTCCCATCTTTATCATCATCTTATGGCACATTTGATGAAGAGGGTGGATCAATCACTTGAACATCATCTTTGGGCTTGATGTCTCCAACCAAAATATTTTTCATGGCCTCCCTCAATGGTTTATCACCTACATCATCAAGATTCTCATATGCTCCTTGGGAGCCGTTAGATTCATCAAATTCCACATCATATATTTCTTCAACCAAGCCGGTGGCATGATTAAATACTCGATATGCTTTGGACTTTGATGAGTAACCAACAAGAAAACCAATATCACAACATCTTTGGAACTTCTCTATGTGTTGACGCTTCTTGTAGATGTAGCATTTGCAACCAAACACCTAGAAGAATGAGACGTCCGGCTTCTTCCCATTGAGCAACTCATAAGGGGTCTTGCCAAGAAACTTTTGGAGAAATAGGCGGTTGGATGCATAGCATGCGGTATTGATGGCTTCCGCCCATAGATCTTGAGGTGTATTGTACTCATCAAGCATTGTTCTCGCAAGGGTGATTAGTGTCTAGTTCTTTCTCTCTACTACACCATTTTGTTGAGGAGTGTAGATTACGGAGACCTCATGCTTGATCCCAACTTCATCACAATATGCTTTAATATTGTGTTGTTGAATTCTTTCCTATTGTCACTTCTTATCTTTTTAAGCTTCGCTTCAAATTCATTTTGTGCTCTCTTGGCAAACTTCTTGAAACATGCAGCCACTTTGGTCTTGTCATAAAGGAAGAACACTCAAGTATATCTAGAGTAGTCATCAACTATCACAAGATAATAGAGGTTGCCTCCCAAACTCTTGTAAGTTATTGGTCCAAATAGATCCATGTGGAGAAGCTCTAGCACTCTTGTTGTTGACATGTAAGCTTTGGTTGGATGAGTATTTGCAACTTGCTTGCCGGCTTGACATGCACTACAAAGCTTGTCCTTCTCAAATTTCACATCCTTCAAACCTCTCACCAATTCATTTTTCATTAACTTCTTGAGTGAACTCATCCCAACATGTGCAAGTCTTCTATGCCAAATCCACCCAAGTGATGTTTTGGTGAATAAGCATGTCTTCAAGTTTGCATCTTCGGAGGTGAAGTCCACTAGATATAGGTTCTTGTATCTAAAACCCTTGAATATAACTTGATCATCATGTTTCTTTGACACAACCACTTCCTTCTCGGTGAACAAACATTCAAAGCCAAGATCACATAATTGACCAACGGATAGCAAGTTGAAGCTCAATGAAGCAACATATAGTACATTTGATATTGAGTGATCATTTGATATTGCAACTTTGCCCAACCCTTGTACTTTGCCTTTTGAATTGTCACCAAATGTAATCCTTTCTTGATCATCTACTTCTTCATCTAGTGTGGTAAACATACGAGGATCATCTGTCATATGTTGAGTGCAACCACTATCAATAACCCAATGACTTCCACCGGTCTTATAGTTCACCTACACACACAAGAGATCAAGCTTGTTGTTTAGGGACCCAAACTTGATGAGGGCCCTTGACTTTCTCAACTAGTGACTTAGCAACCCAAATTTGTTTAGGCCTATTCTTTTTGGGTGGACCTAAGAACATGACTTTTATCTTTCCACTAGAATCTTTTCTAAGCATGTAGTGAGCATTGAAGGAAAAGGGTCTAGCATGCTTGGGCAATGGTTGTGGTGGTGGAGTTTCACACTCATGAGCAAAGTGACCTTCTTGTCCACACTCAAAGCATCTATTTGACTTTGACTTTGACTTGTATTGTTGTTGATGTTGAGCTTGAGCTTTCTTCTCTTGATTTGCCAAGAACCCAATACCACTTCTATCCATCTTCATCACGGTGTTCATAAGTAGCTCACTTTGGAGATACTGGCCTCTTGTAAACTTGCTCAAACCGGTCTTGAGATGTTCTTTCTCTAACTTAAGTCTCTTGTTCTCTTCTCTAAACATTTCATTCTCAAGAGCCATATCATGATCATTGTCAAGATTCTCTATCACAATTGTGTTTGTGGTCAATAGTTTTTCAAGATCCTTTTTGAGCTTTTCATTTTCATTCTTGAGCTTGACATAATCATCATAGTTGTCGGACTC
This sequence comes from Miscanthus lutarioriparius, assembly GCA_904845875.1. Lineage (NCBI taxonomy): Eukaryota > Viridiplantae > Streptophyta > Magnoliopsida > Poales > Poaceae > Miscanthus > Miscanthus lutarioriparius. Next base: position 101,018,724 of record CAJGYO010000001.1, read on the forward strand.
AACCACCTTCTTGCCTTTGCTACTAGAACCTTGCCCAATGCTCTCAACAATCAAGTCATCACATGATGTAGCTATATCAATCTTAACAACATTGTTAGTAGCATCATACTGCTCATTTGACAATAACTCATGAGAAAAAACAAGATTGTCAAGGTTAATCTTGAGATTGGTGTACTCTTCTTTTAGCAAATTGTAACTAGTGGTGAGATCATTGTGTATCTCCTCAAGTTTATCATATTTTTCTCTAAGCTCCCTTTTAGAGGTTTTGAGCTCCTTGAGTTTGGATGACATAATTTTATTTTCTTCTCTAAGTTCATCACTAGTTTTTTCGGCTATGTCATACTTTGCTAAGAGTGAGTCATTCTCAAGTTTTAGCTTCTTATTTTTTGCTCTTGTCTTTCTAATGATTTTAGTGTATTGGTTTAGCAATTTGACAAGATCATCATAAGAAGGTGACTCAAATTCTTCATCACTATCACTACCATTCTCATCATCACTAGCATTGTCGTCACCACTACTATCATCATCATTTTCACTTTCATCATCGGATGAGCCACTTGATGATTCGATGTCCTGAGCCAATCACCAACAATATAGGCCTTGCCATTCTTCTTGTGAAATTTCTTTTTCTTGCCATCCTTCTTTTTGTATGGCTTGTTCTTCTTCTTCTCATCATCATCATCATTTGAGTCATCTTTCTTGCCCTTGTACTTCTTCTTGTACTTATCTTTCTTGGGTTTGGGGCATTTATGAGCTAGATGACCAAGATCTCCACAATTGTAGTAATCCATTTCAGAGATGGGCTTCCTTCTACTACTAGTGAAAAATTTCTTCTTCTTGCCATCAAACTTGACACCATTCTTGTTTAGCTTCTTGAGCATCTTGGCGATTCTTCTCACCATGAGAGCAAGGCTTGCATCATCAATCTCATCATCACTTGAGCTATCATGATCAACTTTTGCTTTGCCCCTCTTCTCATGGCTAGCCTTGAATGCCAAATCTTTCTTCTTGATGGAAGAAGAGCCATCTTGTGGAGTGATATGCATGTACATCTCATGTGCATTGATCTTCCCCAATATTTGAGTTGGCGTAGCGGTGGAAAGATCACCTTGATGAAGCATTGTCACAATATGCCCATACTTGTCAATGGGGAGGACACTCAAAATCTTTCTCACAACATCGGATGGTTGCATTTGAGTGGGTCCAAGCCCATTGACCTCCTCTACAAGAACATTCAAGCATGGACACATTTCATTAGCACTTTCAATAGGAAGCATTTCAAATGAATTAAGCTTCTTCATCATAAGGTGATAGTGTTCCTCATGCTCACTCTTGATTCCCTCATGGAGCGCACAAATGTCCGACCATAGTGAATGGGCGTCTTTGTGGTTCCGCACATGATTAAAGACATCCTTGCAAAGGCCTGTAAAAAGGGTGTTTCTAGCCTTTGCATTTCACTTCTCGTAGTGAACCTCATCACCTTGAAGGTTGGCGGGATCCTTAGGTTTTAAGAAGCCTTGTGAGGCGGCTGTAAGCACTCTAATATCTAAAGCCTCTAGGTACGCCTCCATGCTAATTTTCCAATAAGCAAAATTATCTCCCTCAAAGACGAGAGGGGGTCCATCCCTATAGGACATCTTGCTCTAGGCGGTTAAACCTAATTTAAGAAGCATGAGGCTTTGATACCAATTAAAAGGATCAAGATGCCCAAGAGGGGGTGAATTGGGCTACTTCTAAATTTCTTTCAATAATTAAGCCCTACACTTAGCCCATTTCACCCCCTTGTGCCTAGAAGTGTTTCTATTGTTCTACTGCACAAAAGTTTTGCATTCTTGGTTCCAATCATACTCTAGCACGGCAATTCTAAGAATGTAAAGACATGAATTGAATTGCTCAAATATAAATGCTCAAAGTAAAGAGAAGAAGAGGAACACGGCGATATTTTTCTGAGGTATCGGAGAGTCGCCACTTCCCACTAGTCCTCGTTGGAGCACCCACGCAAGGGTGTAGCTCCCCCTTGATCTGTGCAAGGATCAAGAGCTCTCTATGGACTGATTCTTTGACGCTCCGTCGCGGTGAATCGCCCACAACTGCTCACACCATGACTTGGGTCATCCACAACCTCTGTCGGATGATCACCAAGTTTCCAATCACCACCGAGCCGTCTAGATGATGGCGATCACCAAGAGTAACAAACACAAACTCTCACTTGACCAAGACAAGCCTAATGAGAAAGGTGGATGCATACTTGCTACTCCCTACGCACTAATGAGATCCTTAATCATAGATTATCAAATCTCAATCACCCCACTAGGCTCTTACTTTTCCTTGCACTCCAAAGGTGATTCTCAGCTAAACAAATGGACAAGAGAGCTAAGTTGAATGAGTAGGAGAAGTATATATATTCCCCACTTTAAAACATAACCGTTATTGTTCAACTCAGCAATTTTTGGGGTGACCGGACGCAATGGTCGAAGTGACCGGACGCGTCCAGTCAGTAGCCAATGGCTACGTGGCGTCCGCCTATCAGGGAAGGCTGTTGGAGTGACTTGACGCTGGCCAGCGTCCGGTCAACATCCACCGGACGCGTCCGGTCAGGAATTTTGATCTCCAGACCCTCTCTGATATTGACCTAACGCTGCAAACTCAGCGTCCGGTCGTTTACTGTTCAGTGTCCGGTCCTCCTTGATAGCGAGGCCCTACTGCTATAGATACGACTAGAGGCACGTCCGGTTCAAATCACTGTACATCGTCCAGTCACTCCTCGGCTTCTGCTGTACGCGCTGATTACTGACCGGACGCAGCACCTGTGAATCCGGCCATCACTAAAACAGCGTCCGGTTAACATTTGATCCTCCATTCACTTCTAATTCAAAATCCTATGTGAATGAGGTTGACTCCAACTGATTTTTGGGCTATTCCTGAGCTACTTAGTGCTAAGTTTGACAAGTGTGCACCACACCTAACCAATTAGACTCACCTAGATCAAGCTACTAGTTCATACCCCCCTTAATAGTACGACCAAATAAAAAACAAAGTCCTAAACTACTCTAAGTGTCTCTCCAACACCAAACGACACTTAAAACTAGTCCGTCATTAACCTTGCCGCCCATCCTTTGAAAACCAAAACGATTTCCATCGATAGGGACATGAAAACCATAATTGCTCAAACAATCATCATTACCATGACCTAACTCAAGTTGCCTTTGCAAAACACACGTTAGTCACAGTAATCTCATGTCGTTATTAATCACCGAAACCCAGCTAGAGGCCTAGATGTTTTTTATATTAATTGCACTCCAAAACCCAGCTAGAGGCCTAATTGCTTTCAAATTTTAATTGCACTGCCACATAAGCAATTTACTGATGTGGCATGTGATTTAATAAGGAGAGAGAAGAAAAATCAAGAAACCGGATCTAACTAAGAAACTGGGTCTTCACAGGTATCGATGGACAAGAAACTATATGTAGCTCATTGGAAGAGCAAACATGATTTCTATCACTACTTATATCTTATACTGTAGAAAATTTTATACTAAGAAGGATGGTTTCTTGGCACAATATCCTATGCTATAGAAATTGTTAATAGTTTCTTGTATTTGGAGTGTCCTATGACGTTCATCATCTCTCTTTTTAGATGAAGCCATCAAATTATTAAATGTATAAAATTCACATAAAACCTTCACTCAAACTGGCATAAATATACTTTGCATCTGCTAGATTTTATCGTGTCCTGGATGTTTTTTTTTTCGTGCTTTGGGCTGCATGTCCGCACTAGTATTTTCGGCTGCGCGCGTGGCGGTCTTTTGTCGCTGCCACGACGGTCACTCGGAAGTCAAGCTCGACGTTACACCCCGTAGTGCCTTGTGCTCCATGGCGCCGAGGAGCAAACATTGAAGTGGCGCGGAAGCTGCAGCCAGAGCAGAGCGGCGAGGAGGCATGCAAGGAGCTGAACGACGTGGCAAGGAGGCTAGCTAGGAGTTTCGATGCAAGCAAATAAATGGAGGGCGGTATCGTGTGTGCGGCTCGCAAGCTTCAACGACACACATGTGCCGATGTGCGTAGTAGACGAAGCAAGCAGACTTGTTGCGCGCATTGCTTTGTATATATGAATGAGATCATAATTTGGTGAAGGGTACTGTTCCTTTGAAAAGATGTAGTATGTTTCACAAAACTCTCTATAAATTTGTAGCTTGAAAGTAAGGGCTAGATGCACTATATAATAATGATGAAGGAACGAAGTTTGTTTGGAAGAACAGAGTGGGAAAATTTTCTCTATACAAGTTCTCGTCTGAGGTTTTTGAATATAATAGCTTCGATGGGCGAGAGGTGCAGCTATCTTATACTAAACGAATGAAACACCTTTCACCACAGTTGTAGTCAAACACGACTAATTTCCCAAGCGGTATAGTGAAACCTCCCTCATGTTTGGATCCTTTAAATTAAATTTATTTTAATAATAATAATTTAGACACATATTAATAAGCTAATATGGTTGTAAATGGATTATATTTGTATATTATTGTTAGCTCTATGAGAGAGATACTTATGTGTTGCATTTTTACCATATGGAGTGAGTTGAAGAGGGTATTATAAGTTGCAAAGTAGAAACATAAGATAATAATCTATGGAATCAATTTCCATCTCCTACAATTGAATTTGAGATAAGTTTATATGTGAACTTTGAAAAGTGGTGGAATGTCAAATTCCAAGCCAAATAACATAATTTATTAAGTAGATTTTAATTCCTCCAATTGAAAAGGATCCAAATGCCCCTTAGTTATATTTGAAAGTGATTTGGACACTTTGTTGTGATCAACCCTTATCGGTTGCCCATGTGACCCACTAAAGAAGTGTATCCATATATGATTTGGAGGTGTCTCTGAGAAACTGTCTTGGCATAGAAAGGAATGCAATTCTAGTTTCATTTCTAGTCAAACTATTTAAAGCTTAACTAAATATATAAAAAAGAGTATAATACTTATGACTCCAAATAGATTTATTATGAAATTTTACTCCACGAATTCAATGGTACTTATTTGATACTATAGGCATCGATATTTTTCTATAAAATGTTATCAAGCTTGAGATGGTTTGCCTACGTGCTATGCAAAAATTACATTTTTCTACGGCCGAAGAGATTATATGCGAAATGTTGCGCCTTGCTTTAAAATTTAAATTTCAGACTCAGGACTTGCTTGGTCCGTGACCAAAACATGCTATATCAAAGATTTGGCTGACCAAAATTAGATAAAAAAATATAGATTTGACAAACCAAATGTAAGAGGTTGGAAAGTTTTGAAAGTAACAAGCTAAGTAATAGCTAAAATCATGACTTACCAAATATTTAATTTCACATATTTTGGAAGCTAACCAATCGGGACCCCAAATTGCCCTACGAGGCTACCACGAGAAAACGAAGCGTTGCTGAATGCTGATATCACTAGAAAGGCGTGGCTTTGCCGCGCCCTTGATGGAGCTGGCCAGCTCAGGATATATATCACATATATACCTTGTGATCCAAATGGATTATCGGTTTGTCACTATTGTTAATAGATTTAGACAAGCAGCAATAGTAATTCTTGATCCATTGTATTCATGTTAACAATGTCAGTACACATTTCATCTCTTTTGCATACTTTGTATGCTATCTGTTTTATGTTTCACAGGGGAGAACAACATGCATCGGTCATAGGACTGTTTTGCTCCTTGGATGTGCTTTCTAAATCTAAAAAATATCTTATATAACTAATAATCTTTTATTTTTTTTATTTTTTTGAGCAGAAACTAATAATCTTTTATTACCTTATAATCTTTCTGCTTCCTCTCCTTGGACGTGTCTTCCAAACAAAACTGAAAACTATCTAACAAGCAATGCTCCCGAAAAAACTTCTCTTACTTTGTCAAACTATCTGCATCCTTTCCTTAGATATGCCTTTCCAATCTGGAAAGAACAGCGAAAAGAAAAGGAAGAGAATAAATGTTGGCCGGAATTTTATAGCTCATAGGCAATGCTACTCCAGATACAATTTAAGTGTCAGCTGTGTGTGACTGCCTTATTACAAGATAAAACTCTACAGTTAAGACCTTGCATAGTCAGTACAGAGTGAATTTAGGAAAAACAAGTCATATCAATAATTAGCATGCATGCATAAGAAATTTCTTATGAACAAGCTATATAACACACATTGATTTTTGGCTCGCAATTAAACACTACGCCCGAACCAATCGCAATTACAGGCAAATTTCTGGCAAGCAGTACATAATACCTTCATAATGTTACAGTTCAAAGTCAAAATTGTTAATGTTAAGCATATCAGAGTTTTTAACTAAGCTTTTGATGGAGTCACCAAATGGAAGAACCAGCATAGCTCAGCTTGGTATAAAACTCATGATATAATTGGCATAATTGAACCAAGAAAATATAATGAAATATACCAGTTATCCAACGATAGTCGTAGCTGTGATTTTTCGTCCTTAGTACATTTGTAAATATTTTTTAGGTCTTACAGGAGTCACTATGATCATGAATTTTATAAACATGAGATTAAAGAAAAAGAATCTTATAACACAAAGTTATGTAGCATAATAAGAAATCTAAAGTAGCATGTCACCAAGCATGTAAAATAAACTTCTCTGAAAATTAGAATATATTCAGACTGATAGAACATTTAGGTGTTTTATTTATCAAAAGATAATTGATGAGCATATGGATTTGGCAAGCATAGGTCTTGAATCGAAGAAATGAAAGGAAGTAGCATAGCATCAAGCAGGTAAAGTAAACTATTCTGAAAATTCTAGTGACGAGTAACAGAATATTTATGAACAGAAAAATTTTGGACATTTGTCTACATGTCAGTTAAGCCTACTTGCAAGGATAAACAAGTAATGGTATAGGACATAGAGCTGCAGAAGAGTAAGCATATCCTAATTTGTAGTGCCAGGATGAATTCATATAACCTATATTATGAGAATGGTAATACTTAAATTATCCAAGAGTCGTTCTTCTTAGTTTTTATTGACCAGCTTGTGCACAGCACCTTGCTTTCACCAACCAACATTGAGCAAGCATGGTGAGGCACAACTTGCAGTAAGTAGATTAATAGAGAGAACATGGGTAATTTTGGGCAAGTAAGCAACAGGAGGCGATGTGAGTTCATTCGGATAGTGGCTGCCTAGCGCGACGGCGGTGTGCTTACTTGCACGTCTGTGTTTGGCAATTCACTGCATGGGCTTGGCCATTGTTCCTAAGAAGCATTATCAATGGCCACGCCAGCTAAGAGAGAGTGACGCGGCTTGACTGACGAGCACAATGGATGCAGCTACCACAAGTAATTATCCTCAGCGCATCCTTGCACTTGTGTCGTTCGCTGAGAATGCCGATGGAATGGTCATGAGCGAGGCGAACTTGGTGTGCTCGCAGATGCCCGCGCCGGTGCTTGTGGTTGAGCGCAGCAGCGTGAGCGCGTTGTCCAAGCAAGCGGAGGCGGAGGCGGAGGCAAAGCCAATGAGGGATATTATCGAATTACAGTGCTCCGAACATGCATTTCGTCGAACACCTTGGGGTCATCCCTCGTTGCTGCATCCTGCAATAGGCATACAATGCGATGATGATCCGAAGGGGTTTCTTGGAGAGTGGAGACAATGGCGTAGAGCTCCATACGTGGATTCGGTCCCGAAGCCGCGTTGGCCTTCCGTCAGCGTAGCGCCGCTGCTGTGGAGCAGCCTGCAGCGACATCACCGTCGTCATCGAAGGCGTACGCGATGGCGTGTTTCAGCCGTACACCGGCGTTCCAGGCGCCGAGAGATGTAGGGTCCTCTTAGGATTCTTTTCTCACCGAGCTCTTGTACTGCGCCGCCGTCACGTTGATCTTCAACGGTTCAACCTCGTGAGATATGGACGAACGGCGGTCCGTTTTGTGCGGGAGAGGAGGGTGGCCTGTGGATGAGGACACGGCGGCAGTGATGGAGGAGCGGGGTAGGCTGGGAGGCGGCGCGCTGGCGTGTCGGCGGGCACTGCTGGCGCGAGGAAAGAGAGACGGCCTTCTTCGGGACGAAGGCTCTGGAAGCTGATGAAAGTGGCCGCTTCTGGACCGCCTGATAGAAGATCGGTCGATGGAAAATACAAGGCGACGTGGCCAAATCACGTGCAAGAGAGTCTGGTGTAACTTTCGGCTGCGTTCGGCTGACCCAAAACTTTACTGTAGCGGCTGAAAAGCACTGTAGCGGCTGATGTTTTGTGAGAAGGAAATACTGTTCCGGCTGAAAAAAGAAACGGTTGAAGTCGGGTTTAAGGTCACCCCATCTGTCGTTAGTTCGTTACCCGTACCGAGGAGGCACAGCCGTGCACAGTCAGTGGAAAGCCGGAGGAGGGTTCGCGGATGCTGCTTTAAAAGCCGCACCAGCTCTGCTCAGCTCTCATCCGTAGCTCGAAACCCGAACCCCAGTGGAGAGCAGCGCGGTGACATTGTGGGAAGCGGCCGAGCGGCGGGCGAAGTGGCTCACCATGGACTCCCGCCATCAGCAGCAGTCAGAACACTACAAGGTTCGGCCCTCTCTCCCTCTCTCTTCGTGCCATTTCTTGCGGATTTCGAGAGAGGTGTGGCGATCGCTCGCGGGGAGTGGTGTCATGAGTGCTTTCTCGATCGTTCGGTCCCAAGATGATGGGGCTGGGGTTTGGGGTTTATGCGTTCTGTCAATGTCTTGTTTGTCCTTTATCAAAAAAAAAATGTCTTGTTTGTCCATTGCTTCTTCATCGCGGGTTCTGGAGTAAAAATTGAAAATACAGGCTATTATATTTTTTTTTACAAAGTGAGCGTATCATATTCAGACCTCACAGTGCATGAGAGGAAGAATACATATTGTTCACACTCAAAATTGTCCCAAAGTAGAGTACTATGGTAGTGGATCATCTGATGAAGATTGAAGGCTGATGATGAGGTGTTGATGATTTTTATTCAACACAGTAAGGGACAAGCATGGAGTGGGATCGCTTGGCCGCTCGGCATATTAATCACTAACTGGCGCCGGTGACGAGCAAGAACCTTCATGAGGTTGCATACGTGGCTTGCTAGTATTATATGGAGATGGTGTGGACTAATTAATTAGAAGCCCAGGAGCTGCACGTCCTTCAATCCTTCGTTGTTTCCATCAGCAAGCAAAAGCAAAGGAAAGAGGAAAGGAGTTAAGAGTCGAGGTGTAGCACGATTATTATTTGCTAATGGCCTTCATGCGTGGATAAGGGAGAGTCCAAGATGGAAGGGAACATACACGTACAAGGAAAAGACATGTGTATACGTTGCTTTACATGCCAAGATTAGCATCGATCAGTATAGGGTCCAATACGTATACGACATTGTAACCTAACATGTATCCGGACATAGGAAAGACCAGCTGCCCTATAATTATAAAGGGTGACGACCGATTGAATCATCCACAATCGATCAATCAATACAACACCTATCTTTTATCTTTTACCTCACTTTTCCAATCTATTATTGCTTTTCATTCTTCGTTGCTGCTGATGGCTATTGGTTTAACGACGGCGAAGCTCTAGAGCGATCAGACCGGCTAGGGCAGCCCATAGCTACCGCACACCCCGACGGGATCCCTCCCGGACGTGTGGGGTTTCGGGTATCGAGAGACCTCGTCGGCTGTCTTGCGTATCGCACTTTCCAGCGAGGCTCCTCCGGCGACGTGTCTTGCGTATCGCACTCATCGCTGGAGGCACAAGGTCCGACTGCGGACATCTCCTAGGCGCCGGCTGACCTAAAAGTCGGCTAGGCCCTACATCGAGCGATCTAGCTCCTTATTGAGTGTGTGACCTAATTAAGCGTCAACACATATATGTACGCTCATTAGTTATACAACAAAATCTAGTCATGTTTCATCTTCTCTCAGGGCTTTGTTTCCTTGTGGACCAGGGCAACCATGCTTCATCTGAACTGGATCATCAGAGGCTGTGGTGGGCTGCTTTATTTCATTTGCAGTGTGTGGTAATAAATAACTTGCGAGTTGTGAGAAACTTGATCAACGCCTAATTTTGCTTCCTGGAAGTTGGAACTCTAGTCAGTGCTGTTAGACATAATCTACCGCTCTCCATTCTCTCCTTGGTTGGAGATTGGTCGGTTCGGGCGACCACTCCCTGTTGGAAGTTGGGGATTGATCGGCTCTGCCGACCTGTTCTTATAGCTGTAGCAGTATTGCAATAGGCCACCTCTAGTACATTAGTTGGTAGCTATTACATCAACTATGTCTTGATAGTGGGCTGATGTAAGCTTTATACTGCTAGGAGTAGTTGCTTTACTCTGTATCTTAGGAGTAGGTAGTTGGTGTACTTTTGTACTTAGGAGTAGGTAGTTGACCAACAACTATGTACCTGGTAGAGGTGCAGATAGAGTTGTATATATTCCATCTAAAGGGTAATGAAATACTTAGTTCAGTTGCTATAAATCAAAGGGCAGGGCTTCGCCCAATATTGGTGCTTGTGCTGAGTGTGTGTGCGCTGTTCTCAATCTCTTCTTCTATCTCTAGCCATAATGAGTGTGTGTGCTGATAAGCTAGCTTATCTATACAGGACAGCCCGGGATCAACAAGTACTTTATAGTGCGTGCTTTGCTCCTATGCATGTGTCAACTTTGATCGGTTCTTGGAATGCCTTCAACACTGATGTGTCTTTCAGTATTTCTTAGCAATAATTTCCTTGGCATCCTGGGTCACAAATTGCTCATATATTTTTTTTAAAAAAACTCACTGCCTTGTTCAGTGTGAAAGACCGATGTCATTAAAAAAAGTCGGCTTACCCCATATTCGGCTTGTTCGACTTATTTTTTCAGCCGGAACAGTGTTTTTCTCTCACAACAATTCAGCCAGAACAGTTTTTTCAGCCAGTTTCAGCCAAGATTCAGTAAGCCGAACGGGGCCAGTATCACAACGTTTTATTGAGATTTAGCGCCCTGTTCGTTTGGGCTTGTTTGACTGATAAGCCATGGCTAAAAGTACTCTTGGCTGATTTGGTGTGAGAGAAAAATATTGTTCGTTGACTGATAAACCATGGCTTATAAGCCAAACACGACCAAACGAACAGGTCGTAGGTGTGGTACTTTTAACTCCTTTTTACTGTTCTGTATACAGGTTCCAATCTTGTTCTGATGTTCCTTTATTGCAAACTCTGAATCTTTGATGCATTTGTCCTTTCGATATATTGATGGTTGCTTAGCAATTTGGTGATTAAATTGTTCCCTTTGCAGATCTATGTAAGGATGATGAAAACAGTGCCACTTGATGTGAAGTGCACTGATACCGTTGATCAGATCAAGTCTAAGATCGGTGCTTTAGAGGGGATTGACATTAGCCAGCAAGCTCTCTTTTTAGCTGGAAATCATTTGGAGAAGGACAGCAGACTTGCTGATTACAACATCATGACAAACTCTTGTGTTGACCACCCCGTTCGCTTGATCGTTTCTGTGGCTTATAAGCCAGCTGATTACAATATCATGGCAAACTCTTGTGTCGACCTTTATGTAACTGATGTGATGCAGACTCTGTCAGTATCCCCTCTGTTGGGAAGGGAAGACCATAAACCTCAATGTGAAGAAATCCCAGAGTGTTGCTGATGTCAAGGCAATGATCGAACTGAAGGGGGGGAATTCCTCTGGATGAACAAATCCTGACGTATGGAGGCCAAAAGCTTGAGGACAATTGGTTGTTGAGTCAGTGTGGTTTGAGCAATGGCCACAACCTGCATGTTTTGGTCTGCCCCACTGACAGGCTGCGTATCTCTGTGGATGTTGATGGTGAAAGAACCGTGAATCTCGATGTCAAAAGTTGGTATACTGTTGCTGATGTCAAGTTGATGATCGACACCTTGGAGGGTTTACCTGCAAGCACACAGATACTCATGCACACTCAACCTGGTGGTGCTAAAGCAGCACTCAAAGACACTGAAACACTGCAGAATCAAGGCATCAGGAACAATGGCACCGTAAAGCTATATCAGAACCTATATGTAACCAATGGGATGCAAATATCTGTCAAGATCCCATCGGTTAGAAAGACTATCAAGCTCAGTGTGAAAAGATCCCACAGTGTTGCTGATGTCAAGCTGCTGATTCAGACTTTGGAGGGTGCGCTTGCACGGACACAGATACTCAGCGCTGAAGTTGGTGGTCATTTTATAGTGCTTAAAGATACAAAAAACACTCCAGAGTCAGCATGTCAGAAACAACGACATTCTCACATTACATATGGATCGAACTGTCCAGTTCTTCGTCAGGACATTGGAAGGGAAGACATTAACTGTGATGCTGGACTTGTCTGACACGACAAAAGGATGTCATGAAGAAAATTGAAGAAAAGCTGTCGATTAAGCCAGGTATCTACTATTTACGTTACAGGGGGGCGTGCTCTGTCTCCTGGGGATACTCTTGTGAAGTCTAAGGTGGAGAGGGATACCACTATCCACGTCCGCCTCATCGGAGATGTGAAAGGAAAGCAAAAATTTCAATTTCCTTTGGGCCACGTATCAGTTGCCAAAAAAAAAAAGAATCACGTACTAGCTTGATACCACCATTTAGTGCTTAGACAAGTTTAGTCCTGAACTAGACGACATTTCTGCCTTTGGATTGGTTATTATGTCTATTGTTGCTCATCAAGTACAAGTTTTGAAGTAGTTTTATCAGGCGCAGTTTGCAGAGACAGTGCTGCTGCTATCTCTCTCTTGCTGTAGGAGCTAGTGAACTCAAAGGTTCCAGACTAATGTGTAGAACATGACAATCATGGGTAGCTGTGAAATCAAAGGTCTGAAATTCTGTAAGGATCATGAGTCATGTCTTACTGTTTCTCGTGCACTGTCATCACGTGCATTGCTCTTGTTACTAGTACTTGCTTATGTGGCCATTCAGTTGGTCTACTAGCACTTCCAAATTACTATATGGCACTTTAGGTTTGTCTTAAGTAAGTTTTCTCTAATAATAACTTCAGATTTGTCACTTCAGAAAAATATATTAACATTGACAAGTTCAAACTAATTTGATGGTGCATTTTTTTAATAAACCTTGTCAACGTTAGAGAACTAATTCAGGACAAACCTAAAAGTGACCTATAATTTGAAATAGAAAGAGTATTAGTCAAGTGATTTTAACATAACATTTTTCCTCCTTTGAAGAAAAAAAGTTTTGAAATTAGCAAAATGAGTACAAGGAACTGCTAACCTTGAGATGATTCAGGCCATGTTTTTGTTTCTATGCCTATCAGCATTCAGCATTATTAGTTACGCTTGCGGCATGCCCAGCTGTTTGTTCCATTTCCGAATGATTTGTTTGGGTGAAGTCTTACTGATCGTTCGCAGAAAATAGCTGTCCATTCTCTGAACAGTCTCGTGAAAACTGAAAAGAGATCCACTTTCTGAATAAACTTGCGAAGCCTTCAGTATTTCACGCGACAGACAGACCAAACTTGCCAACGCGTCGTCTGTTGTCACTTGTCAGTAACGCAAAAGATTAAAAAAAGGGTTTGGAGTTTGGACACCATGCATAATAAGGCCATAGCCCATAGTGGCATTTGGTCAAAAGTTGCAGGCAAATAATCCTGCGCGCGACGAGTTTACCAAAGTAAGCCCCCAAACATGTGCGGCGCTGACGTCCGAAATTCGGCCTATGTGCACCAAGAGAACAGGCAAGAACACTCCATGGTGCGTGGCGTGGTGGCCTCTGACAACTGACAAGATCGGTCAAGGACGCGAGATGAAAATTTGGCATTTGGAAAGGCTTGGATTCGATGCTGTATTTATTCATGTGTGCTCTCTATGTTTTTCAGTTTTGCACCATTGCATGTCCTCTTCCTCGGAGTTGAACCGGCTTCCTGGTCCAAATGCCATATTATGACATGACAATGTACATGGTTGATCTTGATCAAACACACGGCAACAACAACGATGAAATCTTGAATAACATTTTGTTTCACGATACTGTAACATTAGTCTTTATTATTTTTTTCACATACTAGCAAAACTATATTATTCATTACTATTATTTTATCCAACAACACAAGATTAAGGAAAGTAGGTGCCCCTTCACTCTGATCTAGTACCGAGAAAATCAACAAAGCTTTCCAAAACCATGGTCAAGGGTGCAAGTGAAATCTCAACAACATAAGGTGGTGGCTTGAAGGTACATGTGTGTGTGCCCATTATATTATGATCTTGATGGGCAAATAAAGGGATGTTGCAATAATTTGTTGACAAACTTGACGGTCTATTTAAATATCTTGTATAACTTCATGTTAAAGGTTTGTTTTGCTATTGATTTCGAGATAAATACATACATATGACATATACATATCAATAAAATAAATATATGCAGCTCCAACCCAGCAAACTTATTGTTATTGGTTGATGAAAGCTTACTGAAACTATCATATTTGAAGGAAATCTCTACAAACTATTATGGATGTATATTCTCTAAAAAAATCACTTTTGGACTTGTGTGAATAAATCATTTCTCTATGCATTGCAGGGGAATGAGAGAACTAAACCAATTTCTCTCTCCAACCCATTCGAAGAAATAGATGTATCTAAACTAGTTCTAGTTGCTATATCTCTCCCTTATGTTGGCGACGCTCCAACCTAATTGGTTGGTGTGCACTGATGCCCCCAACCTCTGGTGTGATCTTGGTCATAATAAAAAAAAACTCTGCTATGAAATGCACAAATTCCATGTTCGTAAATAAAAAACCACATGCAAAAGAAAATGAAAAAAGAAAGAAAGACCTGAGCAAAAATCAACCCAAGAGGAAGGACCCAATCGTAAAATGTGACATTCTGATTTGTGCATTCCTCCTCCTCCACCTTCCACCCTTCGATCCCACGTCTTCTCCTCAACCTTTCTTCTCCTCTCCTCGAGAACCCCAATCCAAACCCCCAACCGCCAAAAATCCTACGAAATACTAGCAAAGAAATATCGTCTTGGCTCAGATCGTGCCCGAGGTGATCCAGATCTCTACTGGTTCATTTCCCTCTTGTCGTAACCTGATCCCGTTATCCATTACCTGTTCTTGGATTGCATCAGTGAGGAAGCAGAGAGTTGAGGGGACGCGGGATCATGGCGTCGTCGCTGGCCGAGGAGGAGGAGGCCTTCGAGCACACGCTGCTTGTGGTGCGCGAGGTGTCAGTGTACAAGATCCCGCCCCGCACCACCAGCGGCGGCTACAAGTGCGGCGAGTGGCTGCAGTCGGACAAGATCTGGTCGGGCCGCCTCCGCGTGGTGTCCTGCGGTGACCGCTGCGAGATCCGGCTCGAGGACCCGGCCACGGGGGAGCTCTTCGCCGCCTGCTTCGTGCTGCCCGGGCAGCGGGAGAGCGCCGTCGAGACCGTGCTCGACTCCTCCCGCTACTTCGTGCTCCGCATCGAGGACGGCAGGGGGAAGCACGCCTTCGTCGGGCTCGGCTTCAACGAGCGCAACGAAGCGTTCGACTTCAACGTCGCCCTCTCGGACCACGAGAAGTACGTCAAGAGGGAGCAGGAGAAGGAGACTGCCGGCGCTGGCGGCGAGGAGACTGGCGGTGGCGAGATTGATATACATCCGGCCATCAATCGCCGACTCAAGGTGAGCTGAAAGCACTTGTTCTCTCTTCTTTTCGTTATTGTTTGACTAATTCCTTCTGTTATTGCTTCCTGTGAATGGCAGAATGTTCTGTACTTAAGCGAATGAGCTTGGAAATTTTGTTGTTTATCTTTGGTAAAACTAGCAATCTATGCAAGTAGAATAGTTGAAAATGATAATGTGTAGCTAGCTGTGATCAGCTAACTTCGTAAACTGACTCAAAAGGAATTATAGATGACACAGACTTCCAAGCAAATCAGCAATTTTTAGTCAGTTCATTTCTGATTGGGCTTATAGATGACCTTGTTCTGTATTTCTGCTATTGGTTTGTCTGAAGTCTGAAGTAACACAATCAATTCGTAGAAATATATCAAGCTTTCTCACAAATAATACTCTCTTAGACTTTTATCCAGGCAGTCAATTTGTTCTCTTAACAATTTTCAGATAGGTGGATTTTTTTTTAATCACTGGAACCAAATAATGAGCCTATTATTTCGGCAACTTCTGTTGGACCTGTTTGGTGTGAAATTATTGATACAAATTGGTCCAGAAGGATCCTTGATTTGTTGAAAAGCAGGAAAGAATTATGACTTCTCAGCCTTGTGCATATGTGAACAAAGGCTACGTTGGGCCTGTTTGGTACAGCTTATAAGCTGCTTATGGCCAAAATAAGCTGAAATCAACAGCCAAACGCCACGCTTTTCAGCAGCTTATTCTGGCCACGCTTATTCCCACAGCTCCCATTTGTACTAAAAAGCAGAAGCTGGATCAGACCAGCTTATTTTGACCGCCACTTTTACTCTATTTGTGCAGCTTATCTGGGAAGCGCTTCCCGGATAAGCTGTACCAAACAGGGCCGTTATGTACTTTACGAGTTACTAGTTAATCAATCTGCCAATGTTGTGTGGTAATGCTCAACAAGAAAGTGAATATTGCACCTTTTGTAAATTTGTAGTTTGTGCTGTAAATTTCCCACATAGCATCATACTGGTTACACAGGAGCACTGTCGTGTCCATCTCTTGTATCTGTCAATGCATTATCTCTGGTACTTGCATGAACTTGAATGGTGTTCCTTTTGTTTTAGGAAGGTGAAACCATTAGGATAACTGTAAAAAACAAGCCATCAACTGGAAGTGGTATGCTTTCAGCTGCTGGTTTATCTGGAGGGATCACCGCAAAACCAAAGACAAGCATGCTTCTTGCGCCACCTCCAGGTGCAGCTGGGAAGCTTCGATCTCCTCTTCCGCCTCCACCTAACGACCCTGCAGCTGCAAGGATGAATTCTGGACATACTGCAGGAATCAGGGCTCCAAAAGAACCCACCAATAGAAATAATGATCCTTTTTCAGATCTTTCTGCTATAAAGGTGAGGTTTTCTATTTGGAGCCTTACAATTTAGGGTATTGCCTTCCAGAATGGAGCACTACTAAGGTCACATGCAGCTGCCCCATGCACATACTAGCCAATTTCATAAACTGATAATAAGACAAGATTTAAGCTACACATGTTAAAGCAATCCTCTGTGCTTATAAACAAGTAAAAAAGAAGCTGTTCATTTGGATCTTGTCAATCTTGTCACCTCTATTTTAGGTACCCCTAGTCAAATGAAACTAATAAGTCTATAACAAATAAAAAAGAATGTTTGATATTCTTCGTTCAATTGGATAAGCATACATAAAAACGTAGAATGGCCATGTCAATTAAATTTTGGAGGCCTTTGTTTTATGGTTATTTTATTTACTCACCCCTTTATGCCCTTACACTTCAACCATATATATGTGATACGCAGCAAAATCTACCTTCATCGGCTGAACCCGGACAAACGAAGAGCACAGGAGCTGGATGGGCGGCATTCTGATGATGGATGCATGATCTACTGTTGGCATTTGTTTATCTGAAGGGAAATGGGTAGCTGAAATACTGAACAAGACTTGGATCTGGCCTGCTGGAAGCCTCTACCCCTTCCGAAATTAAATGGTTAAAATGACTGATCGGCGTTCCAGTTCCAGTTGTCAACCGAGAAATAAAACATTTTCCAGAGTTGTGTTACCCATCTCACCACATGAATGGATGCTCAGATTGTCTGGATATAGATACAGCCTCCCTTCTTGCTTATCTTATTTGTGCTATGTTACACAAACCAATACCAGAATCATACTGACCTCGATGTGTATTTTGCGGCGGAAGATTGAAAATACTGTTACAAGTGCGGCAAAAGACTGTTTGCTATCGTATTCAGTCAGTCTTCTCAAGTTTCAAGTTATCGTTAGGCATACGTCATTCCATTCAAAGTATAGCTGCCGTGACAACTACTACTTGCTGATTGCAGTTTCAGAGACGTGTTCGTCAGACTGGAAATGTATGAAGTATGATCATGCCGTCCTGGGCTCTGATCCAAATCATTCTAGAATTTCCACGAACTATACCCTAACTCCCAAAAGAATTTGGAAATACAAGCCATTCCGATCGCTAAAAAAATGACTTTACCAATAATAGGCTAGCCTTACAGGTTTTGAAATTTGCTGATAGTGAAAGTATTATCTTCAACGCTTGGTCTCTACGTCTCAACCAAAACCACTCGTTCTACGGAGCATTTTTAGCATATCCCTGTTTGTAGCCTTTGTCCTCGCTTCTCTTCCACCACCTTTCTCGACTTGCCTAAAAATTTAATGACTATATTTCGCCACTCTAGGCGTAAATTCTAGATCGAAATTTCCCCTTTACTTTGGAGCACCGCACATAAAAATTCTAATGATCTGTTTTATTTCTTGGGCTGTTCACTTGTAGATAGATCGCACTGAATTTGTACTTCAAGTTAAGATTGCTTTCCGGATGCAGTTTCTATACAGACAATTGTGTGTAGGCTTACACAATTAGTTGGGATCGTAGTGCGGCAATTGTTTCCTTCTTCTCTTGCTCGTAATGGATTCAGCAAGGAGCTGGTTTACCAAGCTCCAAACGAGGGAGAAATCCATTGGAAAGAAGAAGGAATTGCCTCCCAATGGCAAGGAATCCGGCGATGATGCGCCATCGAGTGCAACCAAGCAGAGGGTTGCAGCGGCCAAGCAGTACATTGAGAAACACTACAAGGAGCAAATGAAGCATCTGCAGGACAGGAAAGAAAGGTAAGGATCTGTGATGAAATTTATATGTTCCAATATGATTATGCACTCAAGTTCTTTCTCAAAAGAATTTATCATTACCGATGGCATCTCAACTTTTGCATTGTTGTCATGTAGACGGTGTAGTCTAGAAAAGAAATTAGCAGACGCTGATGTGTCCGAAGAGGAGGTTCACAACATCCTGAAGCAGTTTGAGAAGAAAGAAACGGAGTACATGCGCTTGCAAAGGCATAAAATGAGCGTCGAGGATTTTGACTTGCTAACAATGATAGGCAAGGGAGCATTTGGTGAGGTAAACCTACATGCGAATAAAGCGACCATTCTGTATCCAATTCCCTCTGTTTTTTTTATAAAATCGTTTTCGCTTGACACAATGGTTTTCTTCTAGGTCAGAGTCTGCAGAGAGAAGACCACAGGAAATGTCTATGCGATGAAGAAGCTTAAGAAGTCAGAAATGCTTCGTCGAGGTCAGGTAGAGCTATTTCTATCAAAGGTCTGAATTCATCTTTGTATCCACTGTTCCTTTTCCCTGAGTGCTTTGTTTGGTTCGTTTCATAGGTTGAGCATGTCAGAGCTGAAAGGAATCTTCTTGCCGAAGTGGATCACCACTGCATTGTCAAACTATATTGCTCATTCCAGGACAGTGAGTACCTGTACCTGATCATGGAGTACCTCCCAGGAGGCGACATGATGACCCTGCTCATGAGGAAAGACACGTTGACTGAAGATGAGGCCAGGTTCTACGTTGGCGAGACGGTTCTTGCGATCGAAGCGATCCACAGGCATAACTACATCCACAGGTATGCAGCGAGTGCGATCGTGTTCAGTACCGCTGCTGATGTGTTGTTTATGATGAGTTCAGTACCTGAATCTGCAGAGATATCAAGCCTGATAACCTGCTACTGGATAAGTATGGTCACTTGAGACTGTCAGATTTTGGATTGTGTAAACCGTTAGACTATTCCAACTTCCCAGACCTGAATGAAAAGGACGTTACGCCTACAAAATCATCGTCGATGCATGGGGATGGGAAGCAGCAGTCGATGCCAAAGCGCTCGCAGCAAGAACAGTTGGAGCACTGGCAAAAGAATAGAAGAACTTTGGTCAGTAACTAACATAATGACATCATCAGTTGTGACTCCTGCATTATATTTTACCAATTTATATGTAGTTAATTATCTATTTGGTAATACCTTCTTTATAACTTGTCCTTCCAAGTTCTGACAAGTGATTAGTTAAATGATTGCAGGCTTACTCAACTGTTGGAACACCAGACTACATCGCTCCAGAAGTTCTTCTGAAGAAAGGCTATGGGATGGAATGTGATTGGTAAGCATTAAGCATCTCTTGCAGTACTGCTTGCACCATTGATCTTATTGAGTTTGAGTTTAAAGAAAAACAAATTTCATGTTTCCAGGTGGTCCCTTGGTGCTATCATGTACGAAATGCTAGTGGGTTATCCTCCATTTTATTCAGATGAGCCTATGACAACTTGTAGAAAGGTAACGTATTTTAAGCTTTTAGCTATGAAAAATAATCTTCGTGGTCTTTCCGGTGATTGGACCATGCTCATCTTCCAAATTAACTGATTTCTAGGTTCATTAGTCTCTATTTTGTTCCAATGTCCTTTATTTACATCATGCCTATATGTGCAAAAACAGATAGTAAATTGGAGAACACATTTGAAATTTCCTGAAGAAGCGAGGCTAACGGCAGATGCGAAAGATCTCATAAGTAAACTACTTTGCAATGTCGACCAACGCCTCGGGACAAAAGGCGCAGAAGAAATAAAGGTTGTTATGTGTTTGTTAACTGTGACAACATGGCCCAGACAGATGCTACTGATCTTTTGCTCATAGTACTTTGTATGTGTAACTCTAGGAGCACTCCTGGTTTAGTGGATTAGAATGGGACAAACTATATGAAATAGAAGCTGCGTATCTGCCTCAAGTCACAGATGAGTTGGACACTCAGAACTTTGAGAAATTTGAAGAGGTAACTGATGTGGTTGTTTATAAAGAAACGTGCTTCTCACTCACCGGAAATTATTAGATAAATATAATATATGAGATCTCTAAATATATTTATGTGGTATATTCGCAGTCCTCGGATAATGTTCAGTGTTCAGCAAAGACGGGCCCTTGGAGAAAGGTAATAATACCTTAACATAATCTTTTAGGGAAACAGATATTAATACTTCTCAAACCTCTTTACATTGCTGCTTTTCAATTGTATGCGCATCTTTAAATTTATTCTTGTTTTTGTGTTTTCCTCCAGATGCTTTCTTCAAAGGATCTGAATTTTGTGGGCTATACTTACAAGAACTTTGAACTTGTGAACGACCACGATGTCCCCGGGATGGGTACAGTACTCATTTCCAGCTTCAATTCTGTGCATATGAGTAGTATAAGTGAATTTAGGTGACAAGCCACAAAAAAGGTTGGGAGGCGCAGACTCTTCAACATGGTAGAGGAGAGGGAAAAAAAGTATCTAGCAGGATAACAAGTCTTCATTCATTCAGACCATGCTGTTCTTGTGTTTTTCAACTGATAACCTTGTGCTCCTGCACAGCTGAGCTGAAGAAGAAGGAGAAGGCAAAGCGACCAAGCGTCAAATCTCTGTTCGGTATATATATATGTACCCATGCACGCATCCGCTGAAATCCTTTGTCATTCCATGGTTACATTTAGTTGTACACGCAGATTCACCTGAAGGAGGAGAGGGAGAGGGAGAGGAGGCGCAGCAGCCTGAAGACGAAGCAGCCTCCGCCGAAGGAAGCGTCCGGAAACCAGCAACAGAGTCTGAACTGACCAGAAGCCTCAGCTCGCCATGAAACGTCGTCACTTCTCCAACAACGCTTATCAGATCGACATGTCTGTCACCAGTTGATGCGAGCGAGAGCGTCGTCGTTCCCGTTCGTGCACAGGAGTGACGGCGGAAGCCCATGCATGCATGCCCGTGAGTGTTTCGATTCGTCGGTAGAGTTCGCCGGCCGGTGGTTACCTTACCTGCCAGGAAGAAATTAAAGGGGAAGCGTGTTGTATGTACTTTTTGTTGATTCACGAGCGAATAGCGATCGTGCTGAAAATAAGTGTGTCCGTGGAATGTGTTATATATACACGGATATTGACGAAGCGGAACTCGCAAGTCGCATGTGCATTTTACCCTTCAGCCGGCGTACGGTGAAACTCGTCCGTTTCGCTGGCTACTACCACCTCCCTGCTCCTTCCGGGTGTTCGGCGGCACCGGCAAACGCCTGGCACGCGCCGGAGCCCAGCTCGTGGAACCGGCCGGACGGCCGGTACGGTCGTCGGCGCCGAGGGCGTGGGAAACCGATCGTGGAAGATAGACTCTGGTCGCAACGTGCGGGCAGGCAACCGTGCCGTGGATCTCGGCTGGGCGGAATCGGAATTCACGCGCGCGACATGGTGGAAATTCCCTTTCCCACACCGCCGCCCCGCGCGCGCCTTTGGACGGCCAGGACAGGAACGAGGCTGACTGGAGGCCGGCACGCACGCACCTGCGTGCAGCACAAGTGCGCTGTGCGCGTGTCCACCGGTCCTGCGTTTGGAGAATTTCCATGCTCAGCGCGCGCCGGCCGGCCAAGTGGCTGCTGACTTGTTTTTTTTTTGTGTGTGGGCCGTGCGTGCGTGCATCTTTTCTTTTCTTCTTTTTTTGCCCGATCACGTACCGCCGGACCCACTGCCGCTCGCGTCGTGCCCAGTGTTGAACCACCCAACAACCACCTGAATTTTCAGCTATCTCAAAAAAAAAACCCTGAATTTTCAGCCCTTGATCCACATGATCAAATCCATCGTGTCACCATCCCTGCCCTTTGGCCAAGCTTCAGGTCCATAAAATCAATAGACATCTTGTAACTGATGTCTAGACATCTTTCTAACTGAGTGTTTGTAACTCCAAGAATTCTTATATATACAAAATTCTTATAAATATACTTAAATCACTTTATTTAATTTAAGTGTACAGACCACATATTCAATCTAGATCTTGGAGTTGGAGATATGCCAAACAGATTCAGGTTTGAATTTTGTTAAACTTCTCCATCACGTCTTGGCCTTTGCAACAATGGACAACTGCTCTCTCCTCCCCCCTTAGGTGAGTGCCCTCTCCTCCCCCTTTACTTTGGTGGCATGCCGCTAGAAAAAAAAAATCTCTGCATACGTGATGTAGAGAAGTTCCCGTGCAGCACGATTCGGATGCCGCTCAAGTGTGCATCAGCTGGGTGTGGAAGGATGAGCGGTTAGCGAAATCATCGGATGGAGACGTGGTTACAGAAATCACTGGGGTGGAAGGATGAGCTGTTAGCGAAATCAACGGATGCATGCGTGATAGGAAAATCATCTAACGACAACCAAGTCATACTGCACAGAGTTTCTCTGCATCACGTATGCAGAGAAATTTTTTCCCATGCCGCTACCTTTAGTGCACCACCTGTGATATCACCTTTCAACCACACATCTCACTTCTTAACCCTCAAACTCGAAATCCCTAACAATGTGTTTGATTTGCGTCACTAACCTAATCAGAATTATCCAGTCCAAGACACGTGCCCAACCAAAATGTATGGTTTTGTGTCACATCATCAAATCGTTCTCAATGGAACCGTTCTACGTGCGATGTTCCATAGACTAGCAACGAGCTAACTAGTGAAGTTGTTTCACAAAAGACCTCAAACAAGCTGATTCTTTTGGTGGCGAACCAATCCATATGCGATGTATTTGATCTCCAAACCAAACACATTGTAATTGTGATCATGCTGGAGTTAGGGAAGAATGGAGATTAATTGGATGACAATATGATCACACCCTGACAGAGCCACTCGTTGTCATCTAATTTTTTTCATTATCCACCTTTAGGCTCCGTTTGCGTGCCCTTAAACCCAGCTTGATCCGCTTCTTTTTTCATCCGGAACAGTGTTTTTCTCTCACAAATTCCTTCAACATTCCTCCAAACCATCCAAATTCCTCCAGAATTCCTCCAAGCGAATAGGCCCTTAGTTGTCATCTAATTTTTTTATAAACCTTTTAGTTAAAATTCTCAATCTATGTGGGGGGTACGACCCCAGATACCCACCGCAGACCACATGGGCTGCGCCCCTAGAGGTGGCCCAGCTCACAAGACGAAGCCTTGCGGGGCATGACGCTGCTCGACGCCTCCCGCAAGACACCGAGAAGATATCCTGAAGATACTACGAAATATGTTAGATACGTATGATCCCATAATTCCTGTAATCTGTTATTACTTTCCAGTTATTTTCTAGATCTAACCGACTTGTAACACTGCCCCCAGACTATATAAGGCGGGCAGGGGCCCCCTCCAAACACACGCAATATCATACGATAACCAATACAATCCAACATACCACAGGAGTAGGGTATTACGTCATACTGACGGCCTGAACCTGTCTAACTCGTGTGTCTCTGTTGCCTTCTTTCTCAATTACACGCATCTCTATCGATTAATCTACCTTTATGGGATACCCCTCGGAGGACTGCCGACGATATTCTGTCGACAGTTGGCGTGCCAGGTAGGGGTGTGCGTGCTGTTTCCATGACGAACAAGATGGTATGTTTCGCAAGCTCTTCGTCCCTCCCACCGCCCGACCAGATCTTGGCGGTCGGATCGATCTCGTGGATCATCAACGCTGACAGAGTAGGAGAGCTCATCGAGCCGGTGCAGATCGATTCTGCGCTGATCACCCCAACACCTATGACTGATCCGATCTCGGAACCACCTCCGAGGTCGCCTTCACCGACAATTCGCCGCCCGCTCCCTCGCCGACCAGACGTTCTGTCTAAAGCTAAGTCACGCTTTAATATTTTTCTAAATATTCTCCAATCTTCGTATATCGTCATAATGTTTCTCGGAGCTGTTTTCTCTATTTTTGCTCTCCAAACGATTTTCTTTCATGTATACCATCTTAAAGATGACATACAGCTAAGTCTTAAGCGAACCCTCGAATAGTCATGTTGATGCTCGGACGCCTCCAGAGACGACCCTGTCTCCAGCTCCTTTCTACACGTGCACGAGCGTCTGTCCTCTGCGTTATGGGTGGTCGGCAGCGGCTCCTTAGCGACGCTTTGTTCTTCCTACACGCACACGGACTCCGCGCTCCGTATTATGGTTAACAAGCTAGTTAGGGCTGGAGACTCAGCTACACACTAACTGGTCTGGCGGTTTGTATTAAATATAAATACATCTTCAAACCAACTGATCGCCGAGCTGCATACGCTATTTCATCACCATTGCTGATTATTCTCCGGAGTTCATATATTTTTACATCATGTACTACCCGTTCTACATATTTGTATTGCAGGATCATCGTCTAGGTGATCGGACCACCTGGTGCTCGGACTTCTCCACCGATCAACTGGTCGGACCGCTAGGTTCATGGACTTCGTCGCCGACCAGTTGATCGGACTGTTCGCCGGTCGCTTCTACTCAATGCTCACTTCGCCGCCGACCAGTTGACCAGACTGTTCGTCGCTCGTGCTTCATCGCCAGCTACGTCGAGGCTCCTCGGTGCTCGGACATCGCCAGATATATCGGGGACTCCTCGGTGCTCGGACGTGCTCGGACATCACCAGCTACGCCGGAGACTTCTCGGTGCTCGGATATCACCAGCTACGCTGGGGACTCCTCGGTGCTCAGACGTGCTCGAACATCGTCAGCTACGCCGGGGACTCCTCGGTGCTCGTACATCGCCAGCTACACCGGGGACTCCTCGGTGCTCGAACATCGTTAGCTACGCTGAGGACTCCTTAGTGCTCGGATTCTTTGTGCAAGCATCGTCAGCTAAGCTGAGGACTCCCTTGGTGGTTAGATCTTGCTACGTCTCATCGGTATGCTATCAAGCTGCTCCATGCTGTTCGAATTAGGGTGCTGATCTTGGGCAGCACGTCTGGGTCTTGATACACACATGTCAGATGGCATCGGCAAGCTTTCTTCTGTTGACTGTTTCTGATCCTGGCACCACGTGACCACATCACCTACTGTCAGGCTCGGGGACTAAGTGGGTACACTTTACCTTACGGTGAATGTGTTTTTCTCATCTCAAGGCTACGCGCCGGGGACTGGATGCCTGCTCGGCTGGTCTTCTACTTTGGACCCTAGCACCATGTGACTACGTCACCTACTGTCAGGTTCGGGGACTAAGTGGACACACTTCACCTTGCGGTGAGTGTGTTTGCTTTAATCTGGAAGACTCCGCGTCTCTTAAAGCTGAAGAAGACTATCTCCCTTCCTCATGGTCGGACTCTAAGTGGGCACACTTGGTCCACTGCGAGGAAATTTTTGATTCTGAACTTGAGCTCCTTACATCCTTATGGCAAGCCGTACTTATGTTCACACAGCTCGGCGACGGTTCACACTGCTCGGCGACGGTTCATGCTACTCGGCGACGGTTCACGCTGCTCGGCGACCGGCAACTCATCACGGTGGTCGGACCATGAGTTTGACTGCTCGGCTTTGTTCGCAACTGCTCGGACAAGTTCAAGACGACGTTGCACAACGAATACAAGGCGCTCAGGGACTAGCTGTGGGGGGTACGACCCCGGATACCCATGACAGACCACATGGGCTGTGCCCCTAGGGGTGGCCCAGCCCACAAGACGTGGCCCAGCCCACAAGACGTGGCCTTGCGGGGCACGACGCTGTTCGGCGCCTCCCGCAAGACACCAGAAAGATATCCTGAAGATACTACGAGATCTGTTAGGATACGTATGATCCCATGATTCCTATAATCTGTTATTACTTTCCGGTTATCTTCTAAATCTAACCGACTTATAACCCTGCCCCCAGACTATATAAGGCGGGCAGGGACCCCTTCCAAACACACGCAATATCATACGATAGCCAATACAATCCAACAGATCACAGAAGTAGGGTATTACGTCATACTGACGGCCTGAACCTGTCTAACTCGTGTGTCTCTGTTGCCTTCTTGTTATCGATTACACGCATCTCTGCCGATCAATCTACCTTCGTGAGATACCCCTTGGAGGATTGCCGACGATATTCTGTCGACAATCTAATTACCACGCCTAAATATATGCATAAAACCCCTACAACTTGTCCTTTCAAAACAAATCCTGCATATGTTATCCATTGCATATGCAACAAATAAATACTCCCTCCGTGTCAAATTATAAGACATTTTAATTTTTCTAGATATATAGCTTTTGCTATGCAGTTAGATACACAATATGTCTAGATACATAGCAAAAAATAATGTATCTAAAAACCCAAAACGTAAACGTCTTATAGTTTAGAACGGAGGTGTATCACGTTGCACCATCTAGAACAAAATTTTACATTATTCGAACATTTTTTTTTGCTTCTTGGAATGTTTTCTTTTTAATGCCAAAACCGAAACAATAATAAGTGAAAAATGTTTCAATAGAACATAAATATTGTAGTGTGAGAAAAAGTGTTTCACGTATAGACATACTTGTAGGCAACATAATGCTTATTTTCTATGTAACAATCACCCTGAAATCCTATCCATATTTAATTTTCGTGTGTTCGGTCCCCTATGCTCCATTGCTCTATTTTTGGGAGGTGTATTTTTGGGAGGTGGGTCAAGGTTTCTCAGTTCCCAGTAAGGCTCAAGATTGTTTAATTCCTAGTTATAATTTGCTATAACTAACTTTAAATCAGTGTGGCTGTGGTAGAAATTTTAGACTTATGCTTTGCCATATCTAAGTAAAATCCTGCTGCACATTTTACTCAATAGCATGTGGATTTCAAGAAAATATTACCTAAATTTAATTGCCAACTAAACACTCAACCGCTCGATAAACTTGTCTAGCGTGGCTGACTGGCTGGTAACCAAACGGAAACCTGGTTTTCCGGCGATCCAGAGCCGAAAAAGGACCGCCACCAACCGCTCGCTTTCCCGCACCTCCCCTCCCCACCTCTCCTCCTCCCCCCCCTCCAATTGCAGGATCGGCACCGATGCGATTCGACCGCGGCCTCGCGTCCGGTGGGGAGGTCTGCAATTGGGGGGAGGCTCCTCTCCGCCGCTGGAACCGCTGCGGCGTCGCGGCCTGTGCGAGTTTCCTGCCGGTTCCTCATCCCTCGGGTACGCGCTTCACGCCCTGGACGTTCTCTTCTTGTTGCCATCCACGTTTGAGTGCGATCCTGGCCCCCGCTGGGCAATGTTGCTCTGTTTTTCTTTTATTTATTTATTTTTCTTTTTTTACGAAACTGGAGGGGCCGGAGCCCTGAGGAATTTATTTATTAAATAAAGAAAGCGTTACAGGGAATGTTGCTCTGTTTGTGGGCGCTGTTTGTGCTAAGGTAGCTGATTCAGGTTTCATTTGCTCTGCTGTCTCTGGTTTTCAGGGAGAAGTTTTGCGTTCCTTGGCATTACCGTTTGATGGCAGACAGTAGTGCTGCTTCTCTGAGGAGGCATTGGGGCAACAGGCGGTTGAACTGAACCGGTAAATCAAAAGTCTCTGGCCTTCAAGGGAAATTGGGAAATTCAGGTTGAACGTGGTTACATCATTCTTCCTTTCATTGGTGTTTTTCAGCAGCAGAAATCCATTCGCAGGAGAGAGAGAAATCAAAGAGGAGAGTGATCATGGAGCATGTGATTGGAGGGAAGTATAAGCTTGGGAGGAAGATTGGGAGCGGATCCTTCGGGGAGCTATATCTCGGTACATTCTATGTATTTTATTTTAAGCATATTATGGTTGTGTTTCGTTACCCCCAGAAATAAATTTTTATTCTTTCTAGTGTGGCCTTTTTTGATCCAGGTGTTAATATACAGAATGGAGAGGAAGTGGGAATAAAATTGGTATGTGCAAATAAACCTGGCTGTAACGTATATACTCATTTAATGTACTATAATGTTTCTCTTCTCTAGAATCTGGATATACCTATTTAAACTTAGAGCTGAAGTGTTTGGTTCAAAGTCTCACCTTTTCTTTGGTTTGATCTGTCAGGAGCCTGTGAAAACAAAACATCCACAGCTGCACTATGAATCTAAAGTTTATATGCTACTGCAGGGTGGAAGTAAGTGGATTGTAATTTATATGTTCATTTACAGTAATTCGTGCCCACACCTTCTGGTTGCTTATTTAGTCACTCATTTATGAAACATAGACGGTATCCCACACCTCAAGTGGTATGGTGTCGAGGGGGAGTACAATGTTATGGTGATCGATCTTCTTGGCCCAAGCTTGGAAGATTTGTTTAATTGCTGCAACAGGAAATTTTCTATGAAAACAGTGCTTATGCTTGCAGATCAACTGGTGAGTTTATTCATTCCATATTCATATTCAACCTTACGCTGGCCTGCAACAGTTAGGGAGCAAGACAACTTTCTGGATTTTGATATCAGCTATTTGTTAGGAGTTGCATGTTCAGAAGTTTCATGAGCATTCTAAGTGTTGCCTTATTTTGTGGGTTTTAAAAAAAAAAACTCGACCTGCGGGGGGTTATGACGGCCCTCGGGTTTTCTTACTAAGAAGAAGATCTTCTCACACAGATCGAGAAAACCCCCGAACCCTATTTTGTGGGTTTTAATTCCATAGTATTAGATCATTGATGGGACAAATGAGTTTCATGAACACCATGTGCTGTTCTGAGTGTATCTCAGCCAAGCTTTGCAAGATTGTAACTATTTTAAGTTTGTTCCTTTTTTCCTCAGTGGGCGAGGGAGGGAGAGTGAGAGTTTATTATCGTCCTATTAGTTTTCTTTGAAGACCTTTTTTTTTTTTGCTTGGACTTACATTATTGAATATTGAATATTGACTCTTTCATTTTTAGATAAACCGAGTGGAATACATGCATTCCAAGGGATTTATTCATCGTGACATCAAGCCAGACAACTTCCTTATGGGCTTAGGTCGGAAAGCTAATCAGGTTCGACTTAAGCCCCCAATGTCATCTGCTTTTGTTGTTTTCAGTATAAACAGAACATAGTAGTTACTTCTCTAATATTAATAATATCTGGTAATAATCCCCAAGATTCTTACCCGTCAATGAACAATATGTAAAGACATATATCCTTTTTATTCTGCAGGTCTATATCATTGATTATGGCCTTGCTAAGAAATACAAGGACCTTCAGACTCATAAACACATCCCATACAGGTGAAGCATATTAATGAAGTTTTCACTTAGAACTGAGCCTAGACTTTGTTGTGCCAAACAATTATTCCGTCAAATTGCAAGTTCATAAGCAGAAAATGGGATGTGAGAATTCGCACAGCCTCTATACTGCACCTGTGTCACAACTTCCTACATTGTCTTGAGAGACACTGGCTAATGGTACACTGTTGGGCAATCCAACTGAGGTTCTGTGGATTTAATATAGTATCAGATCACGGTACAGAGAGGCAACCCGGGTGGATTGTTTGATCCTGCGTTATTTACATGTAAATTTCAGAAATAAAATGGCAAATTACTCAAAGTGTGCCTATCCAATTGCGTCATGATGTTGTGTATTAGTATCTTCTTCAAGGTTCAAGAATAAGTTTTGACACCAAGGTTAAAAGTAGTATAGTGTCACATTACAAGCAAATATGTAATGCCTGCGACATTTGCAAACTAGGGTGCTAGGCTCAATTTTAATCGATAGATTAGACATAAAGTGAACCTTTTCGTTTTCATGACTAGTTGTTTTTTAGGGTAAATGATTAATTATTTTTTTCTGCACAGGGAGAACAAAAATCTGACTGGAACAGCACGTTATGCTAGTGTGAATACTCATCTTGGAATAGGTGAGCACAATGAGCAAATCAAATATGTTACCATGTGTCTCCAATTGTAAAAAAATCACACATTTTGATTCTTGGATGCTTGGTCATGAAATGAACCTAACCTGACAAAGGAGAAGCTACTTGATCTAAAGCTTTTAAAAGGAGGGAAACACATTGTAGTTGTTTTTCATGTACCTGTATTTATTTCATCCAGAACAAAGCAGGAGAGATGATCTGGAGTCTGTTGGCTATCTTCTGCTATATTTTTTAAGAGGAAGGTTTGTCCTGAACCTGTCTATTTTACTATATTTCCTCTTTTATCTACTTGACATGCTTTTTCGTTATGCTTAGCCTCCCATGGCAGGGTCTTAAAGCTGGCACTAAGAAACAAAAGTATGACAAAATTAGTGAAAAGAAAATGCTTACCTCAGCAGAGGTACTTATTTTTGCCAACATGAACATTGTAATCCTGTCATGGTAGTTCTTGCAGGCACTGTTTGAACTAATATTGTTTTAACCAGGTTCTGTGCAAATCTTATCCATCGGAGTTCATCTCATATTTCCACTATTGTCGCTCCCTGCGATTTGAAGACAGGCCAGATTACTCTTTTCTGAAGAAACTCTTTCGTGATGTATTTATACGGGAAGGTACACACCTCCTTTCTTCTGAGTGGCTAATGTGACCACTGTTCTCGCCCATTCTATGATCTGGTGTTAGGAAACTGGGTCTCATTATAGATTAACACTGTAGGATACCAATTTGATTACGTATTTGACTGGACTGCACTCAAGTACCCTCAAATGGGTTCCAACAACAAGCTTGTTCAAGTTTGTCTCTTTAATCTTATATCTATGTCTTGTTTGGTCTACATTCTTGGTGAATTACTGTTGTCTTTTCATTTCACGAAAAAAAATGCCATTATGTTTTTCATCTAGCAACCAAGTGCAAGAATGGCTGGAGTTGGACCATCAAATGAGAGAACAGACAAAGCTTCCGGTATGCCTCCTGGTAGTTAATTGCATTTGGTCCATTGCTATGTGAAAAAACTGATCAATTTACCTAATTAGTTGCGTTTTTGCCAGTGGGACAAGAGATCCGGGATAGATTCACTGGTGCTGTTGAGGCATTCGCCAGAAGAAATCCAGGCTCTGGCCGCCATGGAGATCATTCCAGGCACAAAAGCCTTGCAGATTCCTTTGGAACATCCAACGAAGCAGTTAGTATCCGATTTAGCTCTTCCAATAAAAAAAGTCGCAAAAAAAAAAGCTCTTCCAATAAAAAAGGTATCCGGTTTAGCTGTGGTAGCTAGTAAACATGAATGGAGACATACATTTTTTAAACGAAAGTATGTACGAAGTGTCAAATCCAGTATTGAAAATGAGTCTAGTAAATGGAAAAGAAAAGCCATTTCCTCTTTTCCATGTTCTTAGTATTTTACTGAAAATCTTTCTGCTAACTCAGGTCAGTTCTTAGGAAGTGTATGATAATCTTTTCACAGAAACTTGACACAATGTTGTATAGTGTATTGGTTCTACAAATGAGCCCACTACTGCTCATTCTCATCTCATCTGATTATCACATACACTTGAGGATACTAATCAGCTGAGAACGCTCCGCATAGATGGACACTACGTTTTTGTTGTTTCCAAAATGAAATAGAGCTGGTGTGTATATTTCTCATTGTTAACACACCAAATTTTTTGATGGAAACAGAATACTACTAACTATCTGGCATGCACCAGGTTGCTGACTCAGAGAAAACGCGCATCTTGTCCCGGGGAGGGAGCTCATCGAAAATGCCCGCGGCTTCGTCCAGCCGGCCGACCTCTTCGGGGGACTGCAGTGACCAGAACCGCCGGTGGGTCTCTGGCGGCAGTGGGCGCCTGTCCACCGTGCAGAGGCTCCACCACTCGGGAGGCGCCGAGAACAGCAGGTCGTCCCCGCGCTCCCTCGTGGCCCGGAACGCGGCCGGGAGAGGAGGCTCTGGCTCACAGGACAACACGATGTTCCGGAGCCTCGAGCGCCTCTCCATCACCACCAGCAGCACCAGCAGGAGGAAGTGAGCTGCCGAGGACCACGCCGACGAATTCTGAGAGTGGAAGGCGGTTGCTAGGCCGAGAACTTTTGCGGGATCGTTGCTCTCTGCATCTGAAGCAAATCGGCAAATGGATGGATGGATGGGATTGCAGCACAATGACCTCGAGTATGACCTCGTTACAACGCTGCCATGAAAATGCTTTCTCTAGACCCCAACGTATAACGCTCTCTCCAAACCCCAAGAGGAAAGACTACTCCGAAGTACAATGCAATCCTGTTTCACGGCAAGCTTTCACTGTTGTTCACTTCTGATTCTGCCGTTCTGGTACTAGTTTCTAAAGTGTTATTGCAGAATCCCTCCATTTGACCATAAATTAAAAAAGAACGTATATAAGCATCTGAGTTAATTTGATTTATGGGGCATTTGGCTCGAAGAATGGAGTGATCTATCACTTTCTCACAACATATTTTCTTGCTGGGTTTGAAGGGTTATTTGAACCGGTATCATTACAATTTTCAAAATTTCGAGGACTACCATTACTATTCACCTATTCTGAATCTTATCATTACACTTCTTTGATTCTTTGAATTACGCCAGTGTATGCTTGGAAGGACTTGTGCCAACCTGCAGGCGTATCCGACCACCAAGTATTTGTGTATGGTCGATTTTGCCCTCACTTTCACCCCCATGGTCTTCTTCTTCCTCCCCGGCGACACACTGCCCTCCTCCATGGCTGCAGCCCTCTACGTGCTCCCCAACCCCGACCACCCTCCATGGCCTCCTCGGAGACACACTGCCCTCCATGGCGGCTGCCCTCTACACACCCCCCCCGCTTACTGGCCTTGCTACTCGTCAAATCTGGCTGCGCCACTCGCCGACCCTGTGCCGGCGCTGCTGCTCACGAAGATAGAGCTCGAGATGGGTAGGTGTGTGCGGTCATCGCCGGAGCTGGTGATCCGACTCATGCTCGTGCTTGCCATGGTATCCAGCGGCGACATGCATGCGGGAGCACAGCAGGAGGCCAGAGGTGGCGCACGCTTCCGCTGAGCCGACGATGAGCAGCGGCTCGCCCCGCGCATGGGGGCTGTGCCGACCACCGGTAGTGCATGCACGCAGCAGTGGCAACAAGGCAGGGCCAACGACGGCACAGGCAGTCATGGAGAAGATGGGGAAGGAGATGACTAGTGGGGTCCTGTCGGGGTTATGATCCCTGGGTGTCTCAAGGCACCGATTAGTTAGCAGGCCGAGCGGCCCACGATACATCAGTTAGCAAAGGCACGAACGACCGAAGCCCAGCTAAGCCAAGTGAACTAGGCCGAATGCCAAGGCCAGGGTCAGCCACGACCCCTCCCTTTTGCCCTAGCCACATGACGCACACGAGACTCCTCTACAACCTCTCCACCATCCCGACCCCTTGGTCGGGAGAACCTCCTTCTTTATACATGCCCTGGCCCTGAACTCTATATAAGGGCAGCCAGGGCATCCTATCCTGAGATCTTCATCTTCAACACATTCACAGCGTAGTAGGGCTCCTAAGGCTTCCCTCCAGGCAGTCCATCTCCTAGCTCTAGCTCTCCTACCTTTTCCACCATTCTTGCACCCCCATTGTAAGAACTTTAGAGCGTTCAAGCGAGGAACACACACTCGATCATCTTTGAGACTGGACGTAAGGCTCTGGCCTGAACCAGTATAAATCCTCGTGTCTTTTGGATGCTACCATCGTCTTCCTAGAGCAGTGCGGCAATCATATAAGTTTACTAGTCCGATTTATAAAACACCGATAGTTGGTGCACTAGGTAGAGGACAGTCGCGCACTCTCGATTGTTGAAAAGGAGGCGATGGCTCCTTGTACCCTCGACGAGCAAGCTCGCGGAATGGCCCACGGTGGCCGTATCCAAGAGCTCATCACGACAGGAGGGCCAACACCCTCCCTCACCAAAGGTCACGGCCGAGTCCTCCGCCCCGGAGACTCGGACCCCGTGGCCAGCGGCGAGCAAACTCACGGAACGACCCTTGGTGGCCGCATCTAAGTGCTCATCATGATAGGAGGGCCAGCACCCTCCCTCGCCGAAGGTCACGGTCGAGTCACCCGTCCTGGAGACTCGAACCTCATGGCCAGCGGCGAGCAAGCTCGTGGAACGGCCCTCGGTGGCCGCATCCAAGAGCTCATCACAACCAGAGGGCCAACACCCTCCCTCGTCGAAGGTCACGATTGAGTCCTCCATCCCGGAGACTCGGACCCTGTGGCCAGCGGCGAGCAAGCTCACGGAACGGCTCTCGGTGGCCGCATCCAAGAGCTCATCACGACGGGAGGGCCAACACCCTCCCTCGCCGAAGGTCATGACCGAGTCCTCCGTCTCAGAGACTCAGACCCTGTGGCCAGCAGCGAGCAAGCTCGCGGAATGGCCCTCGGTGGCCGCATCCTGTTGGCGGTGCTTAACTCGCATTTCTACCGCCAATGTTTAAACAAAATAAACAAATGTGCACACCAAAACTTAGAATTAGGGATTTTTACTCACACTTTCTATAAGTTTTGGTACAAGCATGTTTTGCAGGTCACAAACATAAAATGCATAGAGAAATTCACCGAAAGGCGCTTTCAGACGCTGAATTGCACAAAGGAATGACAAAGGCGCCTACCAACTCAACTCAAACAGAGCAAGGCACCACGCGATCTAGGTCTAGCCCAAAGCCTGCCACGCGAAGGCAGTGACCAGAGGCGGTCGACCCTAGGGGGCGGGCGACACCCTTCGGGCGCCTCCCTGCCTCTCCTCACTCTAGCGGTGGCATGCCTCCATGCTAAGGCGGTGGAGCTCCTGTTTTGCGCCTAGAATAGCCTCTAACACTGCCTAGGCTCTTGTATAAATAGAGGGGTACCCCTCCTCTACAACACACACAACAAGGCAAAGTGCTTCTCTACTTTTGAGCAACACTCCAAGGGCTTAGGCCCTAGATAGCTAGTAGAGTAGTAAGGGAGAGATGTGAGGGAGAGCTTAGGGAAGCGCCAGGCTTGTCAGTGTCTCCCCAACTTGTACCTCGACGAGCATCTTTACTTAAACGGGTTTGCCCGCTAAAGTGAGTGTTCGTGGTTCTTTTGGTTATAAAGTCTTTGATTAGTTAAGCTATACTTTTACTTGTTTGCGGGTTCGTCGTCCGTCCTTGTGGCAGTTGCTCTAGTAGAAGGGCACTGATAGAGATGGATAACCCTTGCATGCACGCTAGAGTAATAGTCGATAGCGTAGACATGGTGTCTAGGCTAGAAGCTATCTTCGTTTGCCTTGTTCCCCATGGTTGAGGGGTAGGCGGCAGGTGGTGACAGCCCTGTCCGTCCCTCGTATTCCCCCACATCCGGGTTCGACATAGGCTACAGGCCGGCCTCGCTTGGCAGACTAGGTGGGATCCGATGTCCAAAGTAAACAAGTAGAAGTAAAGTTTATCTGTCTTTAGACCCAATTACCATAGGAATCCTTCTCTACCCTTTCCAACTCTACCCTTGTGTTGTCCTTGGATGAATTAGCTAGAAGAGTACCTCCATTCCCTGTGGAAAATACGATACCCTGAATACTTCCGGGTGAAGTGCTACAATGGTAATTCCGTGCGCTTGTGGATTATTTCTGTATGCGTTAAGATACCAACAATCATTTCTGGCGCCGTTGCCGGGGAACGGTTGCCTTATTTTGTTCAAACCTAGTTCATCCTCGTATCTGTATCTTTTCCTTTTTATATAAAAAACAAAAATATTTTCTTTTATCTTTTCTATCATAAAGCCAACTCCAAATCCAACCCTTTCCGCTTCAAAGGGCGAGTTCCCTGAGCCACCTTCAAAACAAAATTTTTTATCTGGCTATGAACTCTGCCCTGGCTTAATAGCCATGGTTCGAGCACAACCCTTCTCAGGGCACTATAATGAAAACCCCTGCCATCACATGCACAAGTTCGAGGAAATGTGTTCGTGCCTAAGCATCTCAGGCATGACACAAGAAACTCTAAAGTGGAAATTGTTTCCCTTCTCTCTCACGAGGAAGGCGAAGCAATGGTACACACATGTCGTAGAAAGTACGAATGGGGACTAGGATGATCTTAAAGACAAGTTTTATCTTACATTCTTCCCTATGTCCCGTATCGACTCTCTACCAAGGGCAATCCTCGACTTTGAGCAGCGCAAGGAGTCTATAGGTGTAGCCTGGGCCAGGTTTTCAATGTTAATACATGTCGGCCCAGACTTATGTTTACCCGATGGCGTATTGTTGTGTCTCTTTTGTTTAGGTATTGACATAAATGCTGACCTATGCCTAGACGTGACGGCCGGAGGCCGGTTTACACACAAACCCATGACGGAACAAGTGAGATTCCTTGAAAACTTCCTAGAAAGTTACACTTCCCTTGTCAGGAGAAATAGAATCCTTCAGACAAAAGTCATGTTGAGCATTGAGGAGTCCTCATCAGTCGAATCCAAACTCGTACCATCCCTAGATTCGACTAATAAGCCCTCACCCGAACCACGAACACCGAAGGAAAGAGTGATTTATCCTTCAGAGTTCCCTATTGACTTTGGGGATTTTGGCAATACCTCAAAAATTTTGGGCATGAAAAGCTTACACGTCCTTCTGAGGAAGTTTCCCCTAGAGCCATCAAAGGGATGGTTGTTGGAAGTAAAACATTCTTCTAAAGCAATTCGGATTTTTTCACCTTCCACGACCATGCCTTGTTCATTAAGGGGAACAAATATAGAAGCCCTATACAACCCCACAGTCAGGACCAATATCATGTTAGAATTCCTAGTGAAAAAGCTTTTAGGTAACATGCCGCTAGTCCCGACCAACAAACTCTTCAAAAGTCCCTCAGGACTCATTTTCGAGTGTTGTGGGATCGTCAGGGACGTGCTGATTGAAATTAAAGAAGCTGAGGTACACCTAGACTTCCACATCTATGCCATCCTTGATTTTGATCTTCTTATAGGCTACCCCTTCAAAAAACTTTTTCAAGAAAAATCTTACCATGGGAGCCTTGATGAAAAATTAGGAATAACTGCTTCCGCCACTTCTATCCCTCACCCAGAAATCCTGATGGCGGAGCATCATCCTAACAATGACCCGTTCGAGGAGGTGAAATTCTTATCTCCGTTCGTTTCATCTAAGTTTACTTATGAAACCGAACGTCCATTGCCAACCTCACTCGAACCAAAATCATGTCCCTCTGACCAAAACCTCTGTGCCATGGACAATCTTGGAGCACCAATTCTGGAGCTCAAAAAGAATGATTCCACTAACAAGCATGAAGGTTCCTCTTTTGAGACCCCCCCGCATTTCATGCTCACTTCTAGAGTCTCCATAGTTGATCACGTTTAGTGCCACACGCTTTTATAAGGACCACAATCGTCTCTTAGTTTATAAACTTTTTGGAAGGATGGTTGTGGATGCATATGTTTATCACAAATATTGCAAATTTTATGGATGCGATGTGGTACTAACCTTGTAGCTTGAAGGATAATGCTAAATGCCTGGTGGTGAAACTGGGAACTAAACCACCATTGTTTTCTACAGGACGAAGTTCCCATGGTCAAGCTTAAGACTATAAATTAAGCACTGCCGGGAGATACCCCGGATTATCATAAAACATATATATAACATTTATCAAAAAAATAACTTCCTTATTAATAAAAAAGTAAAGACTTGTTGTCAGGATTGTATACACCTTCGGGTATTCGTGTGTGTTAACCCTTTTAGGTTAAGATCAAGAAGAACAGGGATATATGATGCCTAAAAATATGAGAGCTGCATCGACTACATGCCTTGATGATCTTTGGTAAGGAGACCCTAATCCTGCATACTTGAAACATAGAGAAATGATGATGTTAGCCCTACCATGCTATATATAAAAAATTTAATTATAAAAAAATGATTATTATAAATAAAAGGTGTTCACCGATTCCTTTAACTCATTTTTGTGTCCATAAGAATACAATCATTCAAATTCATGCATCTCTTGTTTACGTCGTATGCTCTAAGTTTGGGTTTGTTCACATGGGCCCTTGTGGTACATTCATTGGTCCTTTTAAATTAAGCATGGTGCTTAGGTTAAAATGATCTCCTTTAATCAAAATTAGACATGGTGTTTAATCTTGGTTAATGAATTTTGAGTCATTATTTTCATAAACAATATAAGTAATCTACTATAGAGATAAATCAAGACTATCTTTATTGTTGCAAACTTTACCTTAGCCTTGTTTATGCTAAATGATAAAAAGTTGGGTGAACACATAAAATAAAATAAAATTAATTAATAAATAAAAAAGAGAGTAATAATTATTATAATAAAATTAAGGCTCCCTGGTGTTTTCAACTGAGAGAACCCTTGTTTGTTTCCACTTTTGTTTCTCTTTATCAAATAAAATAGGTACAAGAATAAGTGTGGGGAAGATCTCTCAAGCATGACGAACACACATTAGAGATCTCCCACCAACACGTTGCACAATCATCGAACGATCCAACATACAAGAAGGACAGACAGATAGTCCCGGAGAAGGTTGGCTGAACTTTTGGTTTAGCCAAACCACCTCTGACTCAGCTCCTTCCTCTTCAACGATGTTTTGTGCGAAACTACCCTCAACTCCCTCCAAATTTGAGTTTGAACAAACATAAATATTGATCACTAAAACTAAACTCATTTTATCCCTGCTATTCTCCTCATGATGAACAATGTCCCTATGCAATTTTACAAACCACACTTCATTTAAAATTTTGAAAAGTGACATGTTCATAACATGTTTAAGATAGAATCTTGCATAAAAGTTTGTTCCATATACATACACTTATGCTTGTGGGAAAATATTCTAATAAGACAATCATGTTGACTAAGTTGTTGTGAGGTGTGAAATAGTTTTGACTTAGAAATCCTACTATTTCTATTCAAAGTACTTGGAGAATTTATTTTAATAAAAATATAAAACCATAGTATCATATACTTCTCAATTAGTGAGAAATTCCTACCAAAACTAAATTTGACATCTTGCAAGTTTGAAGCCTTCTGTTGATATTTCTTAGCATCGCTACTAAGAACAGAGTTTTAAAACTAGTCCCTAGGAACAGCGCCAGAAATGCTTATTGGTATTTATTAACGTGTCACTTGTTTTTAAATAACCACCTATTATAAACCTATATCTCCTAATTTTACTAGGTTGTCATCCCTAGTGATGATATTAGAGATACTTGTTGGTACTAAATAGCATTACTACTAGAATAATACTAAACAGTTCTTTATTAATTATGTGACTAGGAAGAATAGATATGAATATATATATATTTATATGAAAGGAATCTGTAAGCACACAGATAATACACCATTATAGCATTTTACCCGAGAGTATTTCAGATATCGTTATTTATATTTTTACTATAGGGAAGGTCTAGTATAGACATGCATCGATAACTTATACTATTGAAGGAGAAGTAAACCATAACCAATATTTTACTCATAACAGGGGTAAGTCATAGGATAAGATATATATATATATGATAAGTATTGATCAATGATAATAACAAATCACTCAGAGTACTCCTTTCTATGGTATTAGCATGGTTAGGTAGAATATTAGAGGAATAATTACTAAGTCATTCTTAATTACAAGTCAAAGCATACATTGATTAGTGCAATTGTACCTAGTAATCATTGCTAAGATCATCGTCATATCTATACATAAGGGATATTACTAAGGAAGATTAAGAACAGAGCTTGTTCTTCCTTCGTAACCGAACCCTAAGTGTGCCTATATTCTAGGAGTGGACTACAAAGGACTCAATGAGAGTGTCACATCCGTAATCTACCACATGACCCAGAATATAGAGTGTATCCATAGGTAAACAACATATAAGCACCACACTTACACAATGTTGACTACCCACCCATGGATCCTTAGAGTGAGCGCTATACGAACTTATGCATGAACATAATGATAATCCAACTATACTAAGCATATAATCAAAGTAGACCATGAACATTATAACAAAGAATATGAATAAGATGAATACTGATATTGCCATAACAATTGTAGCTAGCATATAAAAGTAATAGAGATACAAAAGAGAGAGGGGTACAAAGATTATACTAAACCACGCTCTTGACAAGATCGAAAATCCAAGCGAAGCCTGCTTGCCTCCCTCTAGACCTAGCCTAACTAGCTATGCCCTAGAATATGGTGGAGCTCTGAGGATGATTAGGGTTTTTGTCTTCTCAAATGACTTATGTCACTCAGGGGGCAGGGGCTGATATATATTGGCCAAAGTGTCCAACGTGAGCCCTTGGATCAAACCGACTTAAAGGACAACTTAGATGCAACCTAGGAGTCGGTGGAGAACCGACATAACAACGAGGGGCTGACAGGTGGGCCCTAGGGGCCGGGCGGCTTATAGGTGGGGCTGGTCGGCCCCACCTGGCGGTGTCTCACCCTCAGCTTTGGTGTGGAGTCCTCCTGAGTCTTCTAGAGTCTTCTAGTGTCCGTTTCGCTGCGGATAAGCGCAATTAAATCTTACATGTAGGTCCACCTTGATGGTTTTCTAGATAAACCCTGCAGAAAATACAGATTCACCAAAACTCATGGAATTTGTTAGTTTAAACCCCTAAACCTTCATTGGTGATTATATTTATGCCCTTATATATGCTATATTGATGGTTTATAATGGTTGTTAACTACCATCAACACCTTCTACATAAGCTGCTTGTTATTGTACTGAGTTTGGTCAAGTCCTGTTGACCCTTGTTGAGAGATTTATCATGCTCCCAAGATCAAGATCATATACACTCCACATACACATGCTGCTTCTACACTAGGAGTACGCAAAAACATGCTTCCATCCAAATTCACTAAAAATTCTGCTCCTACAAAGGGAGTAGACAAAAATATGTTGGTTAGGGAAATACTCCATGTTCTAAAAGATAATGATCTCTCTCTAAATATATGGTTTAAAAGAAGAGACATGGGCTATGCAAAAGGCTTAAAGAAAAAAAATATAGACACATAAAGGTCCAAGTACAAAAGCAAAAAAATGATGAGCACATGAAAGCTCATGCATTGAAAAAAAGAAGGAAGAAAGATAGCCATGTTTCAAAATAATAAGTTATAGAGAGAGATCATGTCTACAAAAGGAGTATAGTTTCAGTTTACCTTTTTCCACACACATGCACATCTTGATCTAAGAGTATGGCACTTCTCTCCTCGGATCCTTGATTTGACTTCACAACACATGCAATACAAGTATGCTATATTGTTCATCCCTATCTAAAGCTCCACATAAAACCTTTTTAGAAGTAGGAGAAAAAGAAAGAAGGAAAAACTTTGCTATGTCTTGATAAGGAGTTATACACCATTGAGTGATTTGAGAGTGTCGATTGAGGAGTATAAAGTGAACTATGCTTTTTTCTTGAGAAAAAAAACTTTCAAAACTTTGAGTTACTGAGATGTGAAATCGGGAAGATGACTTTGTTTTGAGAACTGTTCCACTTTTCAGCAACCCAGGGAAACATGTTATCTAAAGCCACATATCCCACTTTTGCAAGGAATGTGTTGGAATAACTTTTATGTAAGCCATATATCTTAGGATGTTATGCTCATGATTACTTTTATCTCTAAACTTTGCTCGAGGACGAGCAATGGAGTAAGTGTGGGGGAGCTTGTTGGCGGTGCTTAACTCACATTTCTACCACCAACGTTTAAACAAAATAAACGAATGTGCACACCAAAACTTAGAATTAGGGATTTTTACTGACACTTTCTACAAGTTTTGGTACAAGCATGTTTTGCAGGTCACAAACATAAAATGCATAGAGAAATTCACCAAAAGGCTCTTTTCGATGCTGAATTGCACAAAGAAATGACAAAGGCGCCTACCAACTCAACTCAAATGGAGCAAAGCACCACCGGGATGCAATCCAGGTCCAGCCCAAAGCTTGCCACACAAAGGCAGTGGCTCGAGGCGGTGGTCAAGGGGCGGGCGACCCCCTCCAGGCACCTCCCTGCCTCTCCTCGTTCTGGCGGTGGCATGCCTCCATGTTAAGGCGGTGGAGCTCTTGTTTCGCACCAAGAATAGCCTCCAGCACCTCCAAGGCTCTTGTATAAATAGAGGGGTACCCCTCCTCTACAACACACACAACAAGGCAAAGAGCTTCTCTACTTTTGAGCAACACTCCAAGGGCTTAGGCCCTAGATAGCTAGTAGAGTAGTAAGGGAAAGATGTGAGGGAGAGCTTGGGAAGCGCCGGGCTTGTCGGTGTCTCCCCAACTTATACCTCAACGAGCATCTTTACTTCAACGGGTTTGTCCGCTAAGGTGAGTGTTCGTGGTTCTTTTGGTTATAAAGATTTTATTAGTTAAGCTATACTTTTACTTGTTTGTGGGTTCATCATCCATCCTTGCACCAGGCCTCAGTAGCCACACCCGAGAACCTACCACGAGAAGATGGACGGTATCATCCATCAGCGAACCATCTGCTGATGAGTCAAAGCGAAAGAAGACCCTAGCGGAGAGGGAGATCAACATGGCCGCAGCTCAAACCAAATCCACCCTAGCTTGTCTAAGATGCTAGGAAGCAGCGATCACCTTCGATAGGTTCGATCATGCCAACCACATTTAGCCTTCAGGACGGCTCCCCCTTGTCGTCAGCGCAACAGTTGGAGGAACGCGTCTCACTAAAGTGCTGATGGACGAGGGAGTGGACTCAATATCCTATACTCGCGTCTCTAGAGTGGCGATACGATTGATGAGTGCCCCCGTCTATGAGGTTGTACCCGGAGTACGAGCTTCTTCTCTCGGGCAGGTTGCCTGCCTATTACATTTAGAGGACGAACGAACTTCCGCACGGAGACACTCGACTTTGAGGTAATGGACCTCCCGAGCGCTTACCAATCCATTCTAGGCCAGCCATGCTACGCAAAATTCATGGCCATCCCTGTGGTCCTCAAGGGATCATCACCGTGAGCGGTGACCTGCAACAGGTGCACTCCTGCGAGAAGGAAAACCTCAACATCACGGTAGCCATGAGCCGAGCCTCAGAGCTTTAGGCCATCCAGGCCACCATGACCAAGATCACACCCGAATCTAGCACAAGGAAGTAGTCGGTGGGAGCCTTCAAACCCACAGAGGACACCAAGGCGGTGCAGATCGAACTCGAAGACACTAGCAAAACCGTTCGGATCAATTGCGACCTCTCTGACTAGCAAGAGCATGAACTCATCGACTACTTGCTCTGAAATCGGGACATCTTCACATGGAAACCTTCTGACATGCTACGAATCCCAACGCAGGTCGCTAAGCATAGCCTTGATATCTTACTCGGAGCCAAACCAGTCAAACAACGCCTCTGGCGCTTCGATGATGAAAGGCAGAAGGCCATTGGATAGGAGATCACCATACTCCTGATGGTGGGTTTCATCAAGGAAGTCTTCCACCCTGAATGGATCGCTAACCCAGTCATGGTCCGAAAGAAGAACGGGACCTGGAGGATGTGCATGGACTACACCAACTTGAACAAAGCATGCCCGATGGTACCTTACCCACTACCACGAATAGATTAGGTGGTTGACTTGACCATGGGTTGTGAAACCCTATGTTTCCTGGATGAATATTCGGGATATCACAAAATCATGATGAAGGAGGCCGACCAATTCACAACCTCCTTCATCACCCCGTTTGGCGCCTGCTGCTACCTCACTATGCCATTCGAGCTCAAGAACGCGGGAGCCACCTACCAAAGATGCATGAACTGATGCCTCGGTGATCTCATCGGGGAGGTCATGGAAGTCTATATCGATGACATCATCGAAATGTCAAGGAACGTCGACCAGCTGGTCAGCAACCTAGAGGCCACCTTTATCGGCCTTCAGGAATTCAAGATTAAGCTCAACCCTAAAAAGTGCGTATTCAGGGTCCCCATGGGAAAACTCCTCGGATTCATCGTCTTCAAGCGGGGCATTGAATCCAACCCAGAGAAGATCACGGCAATCGAGAATCTGGGCCCCATCACGAACCTGAAGGGAGTCTAGAAGCTCATGGGATGCCTGGCCTCTCTTAGCCGCTTCATCTCATGGTTAGGAGAGCGTGGCATGCCACTATACAAACTCCTAAAAAAAGCCAATCAGTTTACCTGGATGGCAAAAGCACAGGAGGCCTTCAAGAAACTCAAAGCGTTCCTAGAAATGACTCCTACCCAGGTATCGCCCGAAAAGGGGGAACCGCTCTTCCTCTACATTATCGCAACCACTCAGGTGGTCAGCGCAACACTCGTCATCGAGCGAGAAGAAAGCAGGCACTCCCACAAGATCTAGAGGCCAATATACTTCATCAGCGAGGTTCTCTCAGACACTAAGGTGCTTTACCCGCAAATCTAGAAGCTTATTTACAGAATCCTCATCGCCAAACAAAAGCTGCTACATTACTTTGAGGGACACCCTATCATGGTCGTGGCGTCGGCCCCGCTTGGAG
Source organism: Miscanthus lutarioriparius (assembly GCA_904845875.1). Lineage (NCBI taxonomy): Eukaryota > Viridiplantae > Streptophyta > Magnoliopsida > Poales > Poaceae > Miscanthus > Miscanthus lutarioriparius. The sequence continues at coordinate 101,063,685 of CAJGYO010000001.1, forward strand.
ACATGGTCCAGACCCGTGACGCCATCGGCCGTGTGGCCAAATGGGCAACCGAGCTCATGGGCTACCACATCATGTATGTCCCAAGAACAGTGATCAAATCGCAATTCCTCGTGGACTTCATCGCTGAATGGACCGAAGTGCAGACGCCCCCATCCTTGACCCATCAAATATACTGGATGCAGTATTTTGAACTCATGGCTGTGGGCACAGGGGCCGGGGTCATCCTAATCTCCCCAACAGGAGATCGCATGGAGTACGCCATCCGACTGCGCTTCTGGGCCACCAATAATATCATAGAATACGAAGCCCTCATCCATGGCCTCAAGATTGCCTTCGGGCTTGGTGCTCGCAGCCTCTTCATCAGAGGAGATTCAGATCTGGTCGTCAGCCATGTCATGAAAGAAGCCTCATGTCGCGATGGCAAGATGGTGGCTTACTACGATGAGGTCCAGAAGCTCGAAGAAAGATTCGATCGGCTAGAACTCCACCACATCCTCAGATGGGATAACCTAGCCACTAACTCCTTAGCCAAGATCACATCAAGTCGGGGACCTACCCCTAGGAGTGTTCATTAATGACGCGCATGAACTGTCGGTGCGAGCTCTTCAGCCACACGACCAAATGATGGGCGCGACCGGCAAGGCGGAGCCCACCCTGCCGGTCTAATAGCACTCTGACTTGGAGGCTACAGACCCTCCCAACTTGATGGCAATCGATTGGGCCACGATGGCTCCTTGATTAGAGTAGACCACACCCTTCATAGAATACTTAGCATAGGGGAATTTACCTGATGACCCAACAGAAGCAGGCACCTAGCAAGGTACTGCAAATATTATATGGTCATAGGAAACATCCTCTATAAGGGCAGCACCTTAGGATTTCTCCAGAGATGCATCCTACAAGAGGAGGGGCGGCAACACCTACGAGAGGCCCACGCGGGGATCTATGACCACCACGTGACTCCTAGAACACTGGCCAGAAAGGTCTTTCAACAAGGCTTTTACTGGCTCATGGCGGTCTGTAGGTTCGAGATGGTAGACTAGAGGGGGGGGGGTGAATAGTCCTTTCTAAAACTTAAACACGCCGGCTAACTGAAACAAAAGCGGAATTAAAACTATCGATCTAGCCAAGACTACAACCCTCTATCTAAGTTCACAAGCATCTTATAAAGATCCTAATTAGGTAACAAAGATGTTGGGCTAGCTAGAGCTCACCTAATCAATTCTAGAGCAAGGTCACACAAACCTATGCACTACTACTTTGGCAACCTAGGGAGCTCCAACACATGCTAGTGATGCAAAAGCACAAAGCTCCTAAGATCACTAGCAATGCTCAATAACAAGGCTACACAAGCCAAATTAGAGAGCGTAAATCACTTAGCGACACAAACTAAGCAAGGCAACTAATTTACTACAAAAGTAAACTAGTTACACAAGGGAGCTACTTCTATGCTACACAAGCAAGAAGGTAACTAGTAAGCTACACAAGCGAACTAATTACAAGAGCAACTACACAAGCACAATATATGGCGGTGACCCCCTCGCCTTCCCTTGCTCTTTGTCAAAAAGAGGTGGTGCCCCGACGGTGCACCAGACACCCCATGGCAGTGCCACCGCCCTCCCCATGGCGGTGCACACCGAACATGCTGGAGCCCCAGCTCAACTGTGCGCTCTCGGCTAAGGTCAGGTGGGCATTGCTGTAACACCTCGGGTGTTAGCCTTTCATAACTTGACTTGCATAACATAAGCATGATCATCACACATTCATAAACAAGCATTTACAATTGAAACATTTGATTGAAACGTCTGCAACATTTGCTTGTTATCGTATGTTTCATTAACATATGCAACTTTTCTCGTTATTTCATGTCTCCATGTGTATATGCATATGATCATGAGTGGACATAGGTACTTGGTTAATGTGAGTCACGCAAACATGTAGCCACACCTAGGGTAGCAAATAGAACCTTGTTCAGGGTTACATTTCATAAACGAACACTTAAGCTTTCTTGTGATTACCCTAACTAGCTCAATGAGTGACTACCACATGAGATGATTGGATAACCTTGCAAATTGCCTAAACATGTTTAGAATATCATCATGAACAACTTTGGTATTTAGGGCTAGGGCTAATTTGGTCATTTAGTCATGATTTGAGTATGTATCATCATTTAAAAGTGACATGTTTGACCAAAGTTGAACTAGGTGTTAGAGACCTTGCATGGAGGACATCACTAAAGCAAAGTTGTAGTATTTGGTATAAGGAATAACTTTTATTTTTGGGTCATTGACTGATTTAGCTTCTAACATGCTTGAATAGGTCCCACAAAAATCAGCAAAATCCAGGTTTCAACACTTAACGAATTTTTGTAAGTCCTGGATCCCTGACAGCCTGACAAGCCGACCTTGAGCATGATTTTACTCTGTTTCTGTTGCGAATTAGAACAAGTGCTTTGAACAAATATTGTAGCTGGTACATAGGTCTACAAATTCGGTTTAGGAAGTTTTGGCTAGAAGTCCACGGATTAAGAGTTTGTCCAACGTGAAAACCCGTCGTCAGGCTCGGTTTTGGTTCACTGAACGAACTGAATCAAAACCTTCAGTGGACGACCGGTTCAGGCCGTGGTCGCCGCGTGGCGTGGAGCGTGGCCGCGCGTCGCCGGCGCTCTGCCCAGCGCAGCCAAGGCAGGCCAAAGCACACCTTCAACACGCCAGCACCCGCCCGCAACGCCCAGCGCCCTCATTTCGTTTTCCCCGCTCCTCCTTCGTCGTCTCGCAGCGCCAGCAGCAGCCGCCGTGCTCCCGCAGCTCCGCCGTCACCATAGCCGTGCGCAAGCTCGTGCCTAGCCACTCCATCACCACCGCAGCACTCCACCGCCACCCCGGCAACCCACCGCGTCCACCAGTGTCCGCTAACCGAGCTCGGTAAGCTCCAACGCCATGCGAGTGCTCGCCGGAGCTCCGCCGCCAACCCCGTCGTCGTGGCCCCGCCGCCACAGTTCACCTCCCGCTCCGTTAGCTAGCGCGCTAAGTCCTCCAGCGTTCATAGATGGTTGTCCGCACGTTAGGTTGAGCCGCCGAGGTCATCACCGGCGTATCGCCGTCGTCCCGCCTCGCCGCTCCGCCATTGCCGCCGCCGTCGTCTTTACCGTCGACGATAGGGCCGGCCAAGTGGCTTAATAGATGCGCTAGGTCACGTAGATCACGTCGTGAAGACCTCACCGCCGGCAACCTCACCGTCGGCGAGCTCTGGCCGCGTCCGTAGGTTAGCGCCGCCGGCTCTGTTTCCGTCTCAATGACAGGTGGGGTCAACAGACCAGCGGGTCCCACCGGTCAGTGACTCCATGTTTTAAATCCAGTTCATTTTGAATGCAGATTTCGTATGTTTTGTAATTTTTGTATCTTCAGTTTAGTAGCTCCAAAATTTGTGAAATAAATTTGTGAGTGTTCCTTAGGAAGTGTAGTATTTAGGAAAAATATGTTTTTAACATTTACAGTAGAATTTTTTGGAGATTTAAATAGGGATTTGAAATGTGCTTTTGAATGCATTCAAATTTGTTTATTTTATATCTAGAGTTCCTGCGCTCCAAAATTTATGAAATTTTTGTGGTAAGCTAGTCTTAGCATATATGAGATCTGGTAAAAATTTGAGGACCAATGCATGTGTAGGTTTATAGTTATAGAATTTTCTTTTATGAATAGTTAATCCTTGCATGAATTTTTATAAATTAATTATGAGTCCAAAATTCATGAAATTTGTTGGAGGTAATCCTAGTACCATATGGATGCTAAGAAAAATAGGAAATCTGTTGCTTGACACTTTTCAATAGGGTTTTCCATTTATGCTATTTCAAGCCTTGCTGCCTTATCATTTTTGTATAGGATGTTCTACTTGGTAAAATGACATGAAATTTTTATAGTAGTCCTTTTATAGAATTAGTAAGGCACTGTAAATTTTTGAGAATTTATGAAGTACATCTGATATGTGTTTATTATTTAACCTAGATATCTAAATAAAATAATAACATCTGATATGTGTTTATTATTTAACCTAGATATCTAAATAAAATAATAAAGGCTTTTAAAGAAATAGTTTGGGCTTCACCATTATATTATCTAAAATGTTTTTGGTATGCTTACACTGTTGGTAGATTTTAAGTTGTCAAATTTGGAATGATTACATGAAGTAGAAGTAGCGTTACTTTATATTGCATGTTGAATGGTTTCCGGATAGATTCTGTAGTTTGATGAGTTGCATGTTGAAAATGATGTGTACTGTAAAAATGGTTAATAACAAAATGGTAGAGAATTTGATAAGCTTTCCAGAAAGTCTAGGATCACTATATTTGGATTAGTAGAACTCCAGTTATGAGTGAAACAAGTAGCTACTATTTTGGGGCATAGTCGATGCATTGTAGAAGTAGTTAATTAATAATCGAGAAGAGATATGCACCTACTCAATAAACATGATGCACGTGTTAAACATATATGCATTCGTAATACTTATGCCATACTAATGCATCTAGGATCGGAGGAAGAGATCACGTTGCTGGAATTCGAAGAAGCAGAGGAAGGGAACCAGCAGGAGGATCCTCAAGCCGTAGCTCCCGAAGGCGTGGAGCAGAACCCTGAAGAGCTTCCGGAGTGTCCTGATCACCGCCCTACTTCCTTCCTGCGAGGCAAGCCCCGGAGCATTCTAAGTCTCTCAGTATTTTACAAATGATTACTTAAGTACTTATGATTGATGCATTAGGTTATAAGAGTTGAATGGAACCACTTGATGCATATACATTCCTTGTCCAGCTATTACACCTTTAACCGGTATAGGTCCAGGATCGAATATATGCTTAGCCATGCTTAGACTGGTAGAAGTCGGGTGATTTCCTGTCACCTGCGAGATATAGGTGGATACCGGAGCACGGTTGGTTATAATTGCTATCGTGGAAAAGAATCATGGTTAATGTAAATGGAGACCGGGCGGGATGTCGATAGAGAAGCAACAAGACATGGAGGTCTTAGGTGTGGATCTATCCCCGTCTGTGTCAATCAAGGACCGTACCGTTGTTGGAACTTCTGACAAGATTGAACGCATGCCTCTCACTTAGCTGGCCGGATAACTCGTTCCGACCGCGAAGCCGAGTAATTCAATTCAGGCCAGGACCCGTTCTGTTGTGCGCTCCTTCCGGGGAACGATCAGACCGAGCCCAAGGGTAGGCTGGGCCTGAGCATCCTAGCATCTGGTGTTCCAGATTGTGCGGCGTGGTATGGACCCGTGAAATGTGTACCTGAGTTGTACCAAAGGTGACCTAAGGCTATCGTGGCTGGTAGACCTGGGTTTGTGTTAGGAATAAATTCCCAGCTGGTTCAAATCGATTCGAATCGCCGTCTCTCCCGGATAGTGAGAAACTTGGCTAAGTGTACATTAAGTCATTTGCTTTCATGCAAAATGTTGTCAAGCTATCTCCACTTATACAACCTTGCATAATCCTTGGAGTCATTTTATTTCTGGTTTATGGCGGGTAAGTCTAGCTGAGTACCTTCTCGTACTCAGGGTTTTATTTCCCATGTTGCAGATGGCACTGTATATCATGGTTATTGCAAGAGTTGCTTCTATCCCGCTGTGGATGAGGAGTAAGCCTTGGGCAGGCTTCTTATTAATCCTTCTACATGCTTTTGTGGACCGTGATCGTATCTTGGCACTGTATTAAACTATGTTGGAAACGTTACTTTCAAACTTAATTTGCTTCCGCTTTTATCTATCAAACTCGGTTTGTAATAACTTTTATTCGTACTCTGATGATGAAATATATCTGTGAACTTTATGTAATATGTGGCATGTATGTTGAATCCTGTACGATCTTGGTTGTTGTAAATCGTTTATCGAGACCCGTCGTGGTACTCGACGGACTACCGGGTTTATATGGGTTCAAGTATGACAGTGCGACCGCTTGCGGGCTGCCATTGTACTTGTACTCTTATAAATTGGTCGGTTCTGCCACAGCTGGCATCGGAGCAAGATTCAACGTTAATTGTCACAAGTGTATTTAAAACAAAAGTCTTTGTTTTCCAAAAACCCTTCTCTAGCAACTAATAGTTATATAATAGGTATTTGAAATCTAAAGTGTGCCAATGATCACTTTTCTTATGCCCAAATTAAGGACTATTAGGTGGCTATTTAAGTACTAACATGGGGGTTTTTACTTCGTCGTCCATACGGCGTGATATTGTATGGATGCCATTCACTTGAGTGGTAATGTATGGATCAAAGGCCTCTACGCCAAGGTAAGATGATGAGTGTATGACCGCAAGATGTGAGAGTGCGGTCGGGAAGAGTTAGTTTTGGTACGGCTATGTATGCATGCTTGCATGTGTATATGGTACGTATTTAATTGTGGGTTTAAATTATTGTCGGGTAGATTGATACGGAAGTATATGTATGGGTATACATATATGGAAGTATTTACAAGTACATTACGCATATTTCATTATGGGTTTAGGGCTGAGATGAAATTTTATGCAGGTACACTAACAACGAAACGTGTAGCTCGACTAGTTACGATATTTATGAGAGAACGTATATATGCCACTGTGTCTACCGCTAGAAACAAATTTTTCCTAAGTTTGTGAGGACGTACGGAACGAGAATGCATCATGATAATTACCATTCACATAATTAAATTGTTCCTCCCCTTATAAAATTCTTACTCAGTTATGTAACTCTTATCCGTCATGGTCTTGTCTCACCAAGTGGTACATGTTAATGGTGCAGATGGCACGCACAAAGCAGACCGCTCGCAAGTCCACCGGAGGCAGAGCTCCCCGCCGTCAGCTTGCTCCACGTACCCGTCAACGTCACACGTTTCTTGGAGAGTTTGGGATGCCTACACTATTGTGGAGGGTGCTCAGCTATGTCGGCTATCCTGATGGAATGGAGCCCCGCTACTTCTGGGCGAATGAGCAGTTGGGGGAAGGTCTCTTAGTTACTGTGGAGGCCGTTGTTTGTCCCCAAAGTGACGATTCTGAGTGGACAGGCTGGTGTTATGAGTCAACTGGCAGGACTGCTGAAGAAGCAGCTGGCAGAGCAGCCTTTGGGATCCTGAGGGATATCATGGATCGTTTTCCTCAGGAGCTGGCAGCCGCTTTGGTTGGAGTCTTTCTGAGGGGTAACCCCTCCACTGACTCATGGCAGCAGGCAAGAGGAAGATCTTTGGAGATTGGTGCAGCAGAAGGGCAGAACAGTGATAACCCTTCCATGAGCGCCATGTTCACAGTGATGAGAGTGTTAGATGGAGTAGAAGGTAGCCTCAGACGTGTGTCTGGTGCTCTTGGTCATGCCCGTGAGGACCGACATCAGCTTCAGAGGGAGCACGACGCCGAGATTGAGAGGCTCACTGAAGAGATGACTCGGTTAACTCACCAGCGGAATGCAACCTGGTCCAGGGAAGATGTTCTGAGAGCTCGACAGTTCGAGCTGGGGCAGCAGCTGGCCAATGCGGAAGAATACAACGATAATCTACATGAAGAGGTTCATCTACTGAACAACCAGCTCCACCCTTATGTCCCACCTGGAGCCACAGAGATGGATCTAGAAGGGGACGAGGATGAAGAAGAAGTAGAGCCTAAAGAAGAAGTGGAGCCTGAGGGAGGAGATGATCCTACGTCTGACCTCGATAGTGATCATGATGAAGATTAGATCGCTTAGCACTTAGTGGAAGGGCTAATGTATCACCTTTATCCATGTAATGGACCTGTAGTTCGAATTTAATATGGGTAATCCGACTATCATGTAATATTGTGAATCGCACGACTATCGCACCTTTGGTTGAACATCAATGCAATTTCGTTCCTTGTTGGTGATCACGATTTAAATTTGCATGCGTTATGAGCATGATAAGTGGTCAAATTGGGGATGCCATGTTGCGAGAATGAATTGTTATGCCTCTATTTTTATTGTGAATTTGAGAATTTTCTTCAGTAATTTCAGTTTGGCATGATTATGATTCATCTGCAATCTCTTGACATCAACCAATAATCGTTTATTGTGCAACTTCGCAGATGACGCGCACCCGTGCTGGTGCTGGTAGCAGTCACGATGGCAATGGTGATGACTTACCACCACCACCGCTGCCGTCGGCTCAGGAGTTCTTTGCTCAGTTCTTGGGGAGCCAAAGGACAATGGAAGAAGCTCTGCGCCTCATCGCGCAAAACACCGCTCGTGGCCACCCACAGCAACCAGGGGCCGAGCCAAATCAGCACAGTACATTCAAGGAGTTTCTGGACACGAAGCCTCCAATCTTCAAGGTGGCTGAGGAACCACTACAGGCTGACGAGTGGCTAAATACCATTGGGCAGAAATTTCGTCTGCTAAGGGTCACAGAGCATCTAAAGGCTGAATATGCTTCTCATCAATTGCAAGGACCAGCAGGGATCTGGTGGACACATTTCCTGTCGTCCTTGCCTGCTAATGCGTGAGTTACCTAGGAACAGTTCAAGCTGGCTTTTAGGGGACATCATATTCCCCCGGGCCTGATGCGCATGAAAGCGGCTGAATTTATGAGGCTCACTCAAGGAACAAAGTCACTCACTGAATATATGCACGCATTCAACAACTTGTCCAGATATGCTCTAGGTTTTGTGGATACCGAGGAGAAAAAGATAGAGAGTTTCAAGCGAGGTTTGGGTACTAAACTGATGAAGACTATGGCAAATTCTAGGTGTGCCACGTACAATGAGTTTATTAGTGATGCCTTGACCCAAGAAAACCACAACAACATGCATGCAGTTGCTAAGGGTCGCAAGAGGACATATGAGGCCGGTGCATCCGGATCCTTCCAGTCAAAAGCGCCTATCACAGCTAGGCCACAATTCCATCCACCTGCACCCAAGTTTAGACCTCCACCACCTAAAGCTCAGAATAATAGGCCACAGAAACCGTTCCGTAAGGCGTTCACTATTGCCTTACCAAAAGGAAATGGCAGTCGGGACAGCTCCACCGGATTTAGAAGTAATCAACCATGTTTCAACTGCAACCAACTGGGTCATTGGTCCAAGGAATGCCCCCACCCCAAGAAGAATAGCAACCAGAATCAGAACAATCAGAGACAGGCGAATGCCAGGGCACGTCAGGGACACGTGCATTATACCGCTGTGGAAGAAGTGCCCGCTAGAGAAGTTGTCACGGCTGGTATGTTTCTCGTCAATAAGCATCCCGCTGTTGTTTTATTTGATTCGGGAGCTTCTCATTCCTTTATGAGTCAAGCATTTGCATCTAGACATGATCAAGAAATAATTGAAGTAAGTAAAGGGGGTTATAACATAAGTTCAGCAGGGGGTACTGTTACTACCAAAAAGATAGTAAAAAATGTACTCATCTCTATACAAGGGAGGGAGTACACCATGGATTTGATAATATTGCCCGGGTTATCGATAAGTGTAATCTTAGGCATGAATTGGATGAAGGATCATGGTGTTCTTATTGACACCAGCACCCGCACTATTATGTTGAGGGAACCCACGGGAGGGAATGCTTTTCTAGTACCACTCTCCCGCAATTTTGAACCCCAACATTTAGCTTGTGCTATCCAAGCCACCACACTTAGTGATATCCCCGTAGTTTATGAGTTTTCGGATGTATTTTCGGAGGAATTACCGGGCTTACCACGATAGGGAGGTGGAATTCAAGATTGAGTTAGTGCGTGCAGTACAAAGCACCCATATCAAGAAGGCCCTATAGAATGCCACCCAATGAGTTAGCAGAACTTAAGGTTCAATTGCAAGATCTATTGGACAAAGGTCTTATTCAACCTAGCTCATCTCCATGGGGATGTCCAGCGTTGTTTGTGAAAAAAGAAGGATAAGTCACCGAGAATGTGTGTAGATTACTGAGACCACTCAATTTGTGACCATCAAGAACAAATATCCGTTGCCCGCGATCGACATCTTGTTCGATCGACTAGCGAAGGCAAAGGTATTCTCCAAAATTGACTTGAGGTCAGGCTACCATCAAATAAAGATCCGGCCAGAGGATATACCTAAAACTGCTTTCTCTACTAGGTATGGCTTATACGAGTATTTGGTTATGTTTTTTGGACTAACAAATGCTCCAGCCTACTTCATGTACCTGATGAACTCGATATTCATGCCCGAACTCGACAAGTTCGTGGTCGTGTTTATCAATGATATATTGATTTATTCAGAAAATGAGTTAGATCATGAAGAGCATCTGAGGATTGTCCTATCCAGATTGAGGGAGCATAAGCTATATGCCAAGTTTAGCAAATGTGAATTTTGGTTGAGCAAAGTACCTTTCTTAGGTCACATCTTATCAAAAGATGGAATTTCTGTAGACCCATCAAAAGTACAAGAGGTCATGGATTGGAAAGCCCCAACTTCGGTTCATGAAGTTCGGAGTTTTCTAGGGTTAGCAGGGTATTATCGTCGGTTTATTCCAGACTTCTCAAAGATAGCTAAGCCTATGACCAGACTACTTCAGAAAGATGAGAAGTACAAATGGACATCAGAATGTGAAACAGCTTTTCACACCCTCAGAACTTTGTTGACTACCGCACCTGTGCTAGCACAACCAGACATTGAAAAGCCTTTTGATGTATTTTGTGATGCATCGGGAATAGGTTTAGGATGTGTGCTTATGCAAGAAGGGAGAGTAATTGCATATGCTTCTCGGCAATTGAGAAAACATGAAGTCAACTACCCTACACATGATTTGGAACTTGCAGCCGTTGTCCATGCATTAAAGATATGGAGACATTACTTGTTGGGCAATGTATGTCATATCTATACTGACCACAAAAGTCTCAAGTATATCTTTACCCAGCCAGAGCTGAACATGAGACAACGAAGATGGTTAGAATTGATTAAGGACTACAATTTGGAAGTGCATTACCATCCGGGTAAAGCTAATGTAGTAGCCGATACACTCAGTCGAAAGTCCCATTGCAACACTATGGAAGCATTGTTAGAAGATGGATTCAACTTGTTACATCCTGCTGTACTACACAATATCATAATTAGTTGTTCGCTTGAGGGCAAAATCATAGAGCTACAGCAGACAGATGTAGGAATAAGGCACATCAAGAGAAAAATGCAAGAGCAAGAAACCAAACATTTTAGATTGGACGAAAGAGGTGTATTATGGTTTGAGGACCGGTTAGTGGTACCAAAAGACCGTGAGCTAATGAATCAAATTTTAGATGAAGCTCACTCATCCAAATTGTCTATCCATCCGGGTAGTAGTAAAATGTATCAAGATTTAAGAACCCGTTTTTGGTGGACTAAGATGAAGAAAGAGATCGCAGCCTATGTTGCTAGGTGTGATAACTGCAGTAGAGTAAAAGCTGTACATATGAAAACTGCTGGATTACTTCAGCCATTGCCGATTCCAGGATGGAAATGGGAGGAAATCAGCATGGATTTTATCACAGGCCTTCCAATGACGCCATAAGGTCACGATTCAATATGGGTAATTGTTGATCGTCTCACCAAGTCAGCACATTTTGTATCAGTTCACACAACATATCACGTGGGGAAATACTCTGAGTTATATGTTTCCCAGATCGTGAGACTGCATGGAGTACCCAGGACTATAATCTCAGATCGAGGACCACAGTTCATAGCTCGTTTCTGGGAGCACTTACACCAGGCTTTGGGAACCAAGCTAATCAGAAGTTCAGCTTATCATCCACAAACTTCAGGACAGACAGAGCGAGTAAACCAAATCCTAGAAGATTTACTTAGAGCTTGTGTTATATCTTCAAAGGGTTCATGGGAGAAATGGTTACCTTTAGCTGAATTCTCCTATAACAATAGTTATCAAGCAAGTATCAAGATGGCTCCATTTGAAGCCTTGTATGGCAGAAAATGTAGAACTCCATTGAATTGGATTGAGCCCGGTGAAAGGAGATACTTTGGTATTGATTTTGTCAATGAAGCCAAAGAGCAAGTACGTATCATCCAACAACATATGAAGGCAGCTCAATCAAGACAAAAGAGTTATGCCGACAGAAGAAGAAGACCACTGACTTTTGAAGTGGGTGACTATGTATACTTGAGAGTATCACCCATGAAAGGTGTGAAAAGATTTGGGATGAAAAAGAAGCTTTCACCAAGATATGTAGGGCCATACAAAATTTTGGAACGAAAAGGAAATGTTGCGTATAAGTTACAACTACCACCAGAGATGAGTGCAATCTTTGATGTGTTCCATGTTTCTTAGTTAAAGAAATGTCTTCGAGTACCTGAAGAAGCGATTGCACCCACCAACGTGCAGCTTCAATCGGATTTGACCTATGAAGAAAAGCCAATTCGAGTATTAGAGGAGATGGAGAGAGTGACAAGGAGTAAGATTATCAAGTTCTATAAGGTGGTGTGGAACAATCATAGTGAACAAGATGCTACGTGGGAAAGAGAAGATTATCTACGAGAAGTTTATCCCGCCTTTTTCCAAGAATGGTAGGTCTTGCAAATCTCGGGACGAGATTTTTATAAGGGGGAGGGGCTGTAACACCTCGGGTGTTAGCCTTGCATAACTTGACTTTCATAACATAAGCATGATCATCACGCATTCATAAACAAGCATTTACAATTGAAACATTTGATTGAAACGTCTGCAACATTTGCTTGTTATCGCATGTTTCATTAACATATGCAACTTTTCTCGTTATTTCATGTCTCCATGTGTATATGCATATGATCATGAGTGGACACAGGTAATTGGTTAATGTGAGTCATGCAAACATGTAGCCACACCTAGGGTAGCAAATAGAACCTTGTTCAGGGTTACATTTCATAAACCAACACTTAAGCTTTCTTGTGATTACCCTAACTAGCTCAATGAGTGACTACCACATGAGATGATTGGATAACCTTGCAAATTGCCTAAACATGTTTAGAATATCATCATGAACAACTTTGGTATTTAGGGCTAGGGCTAATTTGGTCATTTAGTCATGATTTGAGTATGTATCATCATTTAAAAGTGACATGTTTGACCAAAGTTGAACTAGGTGTTAGAGACCTTGCATGGAGGACATCACTAAAGCAAAGTTGTAGTATTTGGTATAAGGAACAACTTTTATTTTTGGGTCATTGACTGATTTAGCTTCTAACATACTTGAATAGGTCCCACAAAAATTAGCAAAATCCAGGTTTCAACACTTAACGAAATTTTCTAAGTCCTAGATCCCTGACAGCCTGACAAGCCGACCTTGAGCATGATTTTACTCTGTTTCTGTTGCCAATTAGAACAAGTGCTTTGAACAAATATTGTAGCTGGTACATAGGTCTACAAATTCGGTTTAGGAAGTTTTGGCTAGAAGTCCACGGATTAAGAGTTTGTCTAACGTGAAAACCCGTCGTCAGGCTCGGTTTTGGTTCACTGAATGAACTGAATCAAAACCTTCAGTGGCCGACCGGTTCAGGCCGTGGTCGCCGCGTGGCGCGGAGCGTGGCCGCGCGTCGCCGGCGCTCTACCCAGCGTGGCCAAGGCAGGCCGAAGCGCGCCTTCAACACGCCAGCACCCGCCCGCAACGCCTAGCGCCCTCATTTCGTTTTCCCTGCTCCTCCTTCGTCGTCTCGCAGCGCCAACAGCAGCCGTCGAGCTCCCGCAGCTCCGCCGTCGCCATAGCCGTGCGCAAGCTCGCGCCTAGCCACTCCATCACCATCGCAGCACTCCACCGCCACCCTGGCAACCCACCGCGTCCACCAGTGTCTGCTAACCAAGCTCGGTAACCTCCAACGCCATGCGAGTGCTCGCCAGAGCTCCGCCGCCAACCCCGTCGTCGTGGCCCCGCCACCACAGTTCACCTCCCGCTCCGTTAGCTAGCGTGCTAGGTCCTCCAGCGTTCATAGATGCTTGTCCGCACGTTAGGTTGAGCCGCCGAGGTCGTCACCGACGTATCGCCATCGTCCCGCCTCGCCGCTCCGCCATTGCCGTCACCGTCGTCTTTACCGTCGACGATAGGGCCGGCCAAGTGGCTCAATAGATGCGCTAGGTCACGTAGATCACGTCGTGAAGACCTCACCGCCGGCAACCTCACCGTCGGCGAGCTCTGGCCACGTCCATAGGTTAGCGCCGCCGGCTCTGTTTCCGTCTCAATGACAGGTGGGGTCAACTGACCAGCGGGTCCCACCGGTCAGCGACTCCATGTTTTAAATCCAGTTCATTTTGAATGCAGATTTCATATGTTTTGTAATTTTTGTATCTTTAGTTTAGTAGCTCCAAAATTTGTGAAATAAATTTGTGAGTGTTCCTTAGGAAGTTTAGTATTTAGGAAAAATATGTTTTTAACATTTACAGTAGAAATTTTTGGAGATTTAAATAGGGATTTGAAATGTGCTTTTGAATGCATTCAAATTTGTTTATTTTATATCTAGAGTTCCTGTGCTCCAAAATTTATGAAATTTTTGTGGTAAGCTAGTCTTAGCATATATGAGATCTGGTAAAAATTTGAGGACCAGTGCATTTGTAGATTTATAGTTATAGATTTTTCTTCTATGAATAGTTAATCCTTGCATGAATTTTTATAAATTAATTATGAGTCCAAAATTCATGAAATTTGTTGGAGGTAATCCTAGTACCATATGGATGCTAAGAAAAATAGGAAATCTGTTGCTTGACACTTTTCAATAGGGTTTTCCATTTATGCTATTTCAAGCCTTGCTGCCTTATCATTTTTGTATAGGATGTTCTACTTGGTAAAATGACATGAAATTTTTATAGTAGTCCTTTTATAGGATTAGTAAGGCACTGTAAATTTTTGAGAATTTATGAAGTACATCTGATATGTGTTTATTATTTAACCTAGATATCTAAATAAAATAATAAAGGCTTTTAAATAAATAGTTTGGGCTTCACCATTATATTATCTAAAATGTTTTTGGTATGCTTACACTGTTGGTAGATTTTAAGTTGTCAAATTTGGAATGATTACATGAAGTAGAAGTAGCGTTACTTTATATTGCATGTTGAATAGTTTCCGGACAGATTCTATAGTTTGATGAGTTGCATGTTGAAAATGATGTGTACTGTAAAAATGGTTAATAACAAAATGGTAGATAATTTGATAAGCTTTCCAGAAAGTCTAGGATCACTGTATTTGGATTAGTAGAACTCCAGTTATGAGTGAAACAAGTAGCTACTATTTTGGGGCATAGTCGATGCATTGTAGAAGTAGTTAATTAATAATCGAGAAGAGATATGCACCTACTCAATAAACATGATGCACGTGTTAAACATATATGCATTCGTAATACTTATGCCATACTCATGCATCTAGGATCAGAGGAAGAGATCACGTTGCTGGAATTCGAAGAAGCAGAGGAAGGGAACCAGCAGGAGGATCCTCAAGCCGCAGCTCCCGAAGGCGTGGAGCAGAACCCTGAAGAGCTTCCGGAGTGTCCTGATCACCACCCTACTTCCTTCCTGTGAGGCAAGCCCCAAAGCATTCTAAGTCTCCCAGTATTTTACAAATGATTACTTAAGTACTTATGATTGATGCATTAGGTTATAAGAGTTGAATGGAACCACTTGATGCATATACATTCCTTGTCCAGCTATTACACCTTTAACCGGTATAGGTCCAGGATCGAATATATGCTTAGCCATGCTTAGACCGGTAGAAGTCGGGTGATTTCCTATCACCTGCGAGATATAGGTGGATACTGGAGCATGGTTGGTTATAATTGCTATCGTGGAAAAGAATCATGGTTAATGTAAATGGAGACCGGGCGGGATGTTGATAGAGAAGCAACAAGACATGGAGGTCTTGGGTGTGGATCTATCCCCGTCTGTGTCAATCAAGGACCGTACCGTTGTTGGAACTTCTGACAAGATTGAACGCATGCCTCTCACTTAGCTGGCCGGATAACTCGTTCCGACCGCGAAGCCGAGTAATTCAATTCAGGCCAGGACCCGTTCTGTTGTGCGCTCCTTCCGGGGAACGATCAGACCGAGCCCAAGGGCAGGCTGGGCCTGAGCATCCTAGCATCTGGTGTTCCAGATTGTGCGGCGTGGTATGGACCCGCGAAATGTGTACATGAGTTGTACCAAAGGTGACCTAAGGCTATCATGGCTGGTAGACCTGGGTTTGTGTTAGGAATAAATTCCCAGCTGGTTGAAATCGATTCGAATCACCGTCTCTCCCGGATAGTGAGAAACTTGGCTAGCTCCAACATCGTAGTAACTGTGTTATGAAACATGATGGGTCGGATGAATATGGAATTACGATACCTGCTATGGTTACTATTGTATGCTTTTAAATGGATATACCACATGTTTGGCACAGGATAGTTGCTAATCTAGAGATGGATAGTTATAAATAATTGATAAAGGAATCCTAAGTGTACATTAAGTCATTTGCTTTCATGCAAAATGTTGTCAAGCTATCTCCACTTATACAGCCTTGCATAATCCTTGGAGTCATTTTATTTCTGGTTTATGGCGGGTAAGTCTAGCTGAGTACCTTCTCGTACTCAGGGTTTTATTTCCCATGTTGCAGATGGCACTGTATATCATGGTTATTGCAAGAGTTGCTTCTATCCCGCTGTGGATGAGGAGTAAGCCTTGGGCAGACTTCTTATTAATCCTTCTACATGCTTTTGTGGACTGTGATCGTATCTTGGCACTATATTAAACTATGTTGGAAACGTTACTTTCAAACTTAATTTGCTTCCGCTTTTATCTATCAAACTCGGTTTGTAATAACTTTTATTCGTACTCTGATGATGAAATGTATTTGTGAACTTTATGTAATATGTGGCATGTATGTTGAATCCTGTATGATCTTGGTTGTTGTAAATCATTTATCGAGACCCGTCGTGGTACTCGACGGACTACCGGGTTTATATGGGTTCAAGTATGACAGTGCGACCGCTTACGGGCTGCCATTGTACTTGTACTCTTATAAATTGGTCGGTTCTGCCACAATTGCCCTAGGGGTGGCGGTGCCACCAGACACGGTAGGGTGGTGATAGCCCCAACACCACTGCTCTCGGCCATGGCCAGACGGTCACCGCCACCAGGGTGGTGGTGCACCGGACAGCTAGGGGTGGTGCCCCCAGGGCAGCACACCAAACCCAGTTTCGCCTCCTCTTCTTCGCTTTTTTCACCACCTTTGTAAATATGCTAACACCACCAAGTGATCACCACCTTGTGCATGTGTGTTAGCTTTTCACAAACATTTCCCAAAGGATTAGTTACTCCTTTCACCACGCGACTCGATCCTACCACGTATGCAAAGTTAGATCGCTCACATGGCACTAGATGACCGATATGCAAACAAGTTTGCTCCTCTTGATAGTACGGCCATCTATCCTAAATCCGGTCATAAACTTCTTTGCAGACCTATGACCGGTGAAATGAAATGCCCTACAAATATACCTTTATCTTGCGCATTCCATTCCATCTCCTTCAATAATGTCGATGCAACACATGCATCAACCTTGATCGACAAATGATATGATCCCCTTCATATCATCACGTGACCTTATTGGTTCATCGATCTTGACCTCACTTGCTTTTCACCATTGCCTTCGTCCATCAGCGCCAAGTCCTGCTCAAGCTTCACCGCCACGCGATCCATCACTCTAAAGCCTCCAACTTGCCCTTCACGCTTGCAACCGGTCCAACAAGCCAAGTCTTGTGTTGATCTTCTCCACCTTAGTCACATGACTCAATGTCATGTCTCATATGTAATGAGCTCCTTCATCACATGTGTGAGCCTTGCAACAAATCCAAGCCATCTCACCTTCATGGCTTAGGTTGCTCACACATAATGTACTTGTGGACTAATCACCTATGTATCTCACATTTAAACACATTAGTCCACACTCAATTACTAAAACCAAACAAGGACCTTTCAATCTCCCCCTTTTGGTAATTGATGACAACTCTACAAAGATATGGAAATTAAGCACTTTTGGATTCATGTTGCTTGCCCAAGCAATTTTACCATGTGTAAATGATTTTGGACAAGTACCACAAACCCAAAATGGTAATATTAGCTCCCCCTACATATGTGCTAGTGTGTTTGGTTTAAAGCTTGCACATATGCATAGATTGGAATTGTGGGAGAGTAATTACTACCAATGATGCTAAGGTGTAAAGAACTAACCTTTGATGCATGATACCAATCAGAGTGCATATTTTAACGCCATCCTTAGCACCATGAGTAGATAGACAACAAATACACTAGAAACCCCATGAGATCAACATTATAAGCAATGTTCTAGTACTACATGTAGCAATACAAGTCTAGCTACCATCCTATGCATGTGAGTTATTATATCATCAATCAAATTCTACAACTAGCATACACCACACAAGCATGCATATCAAATTTAAAAAACTTATGCAATGCAAGCAAGCACATGACTATGCACATATCAAATGCAATCAATAAAAAATTCATGAGCTTGCTCCCCCTACTTGTGTACTTCTCTTTGTCCAAGAATTTGATCCTTCTCATTTCCTCAATGTTGCCCCCTCTTTATCCATTGTCCATGTCCAAATCCCCCAATTGTCATATCTTTATCTCAATCTCTCCCCCTTTGTCATCAATTTCCATAAAAGGTATGCTTCTCATTGATGCAAGGCTTACATTGGGGTAGATGGTTGATGCTTGAATCTTGCATTTTTTATGGACATTTCCAAATATTGGAATGACACTACATGTATGGCTCTTGAGATATCACATATGGGATCTTTGACCTTGATACGAATTGGTGGGGCACCTCCCCCTATGTCATAGCATGGGTCATTCACTTGATAAACTTGAGCTCTTGTAGGTGAGGGAACTTTCTTCATTTGATGACCACCATCTTGAATGATTGATACCACGTGTAGAAATGTGATACCACGTGTATGATTGATTTGTCAATAAAACCATTTCTTGGACATTTGCTATCTTCATGAGTACCATTTGTAGGATATCAGTTGTAAGTTAATCTAGACACCACTTGTGAATTCTTGATGAAATATTTGATTCTAGATACCACTTGAAACAATCAAACTAGATATCCATTTTGTCGAGTTCATAAACCCGGGGTCCCTTGAGGACCAGTTTCTACGCCAGGGCTCGGCCTAGGAAAACAACATGTAGTTCGTGGGCCGGCCCGAGAGCCTAAAACACGATGGGCTGGAGGGACAGTCTGGTCACCGACCGGAAGGTCTACCCAAAAACAAGCGCTCGCTCATCAGCCTATCCGGCCCGCCTCTTCGACCGGAGCATTCGCTTTA
This sequence comes from Miscanthus lutarioriparius, assembly GCA_904845875.1. Classification (NCBI taxonomy): domain Eukaryota; kingdom Viridiplantae; phylum Streptophyta; class Magnoliopsida; order Poales; family Poaceae; genus Miscanthus; species Miscanthus lutarioriparius. The sequence goes on from CAJGYO010000001.1 coordinate 101,082,936, forward strand.
GGCACCTGCTGCCTCCGGGCGGTCTCTCCGATCGGAAAGGCCTGGCCCAAAACATAGCTTCCTACTCGACCCCGCGTCTCCGACCGGAGACCCCGTAGGAGGCCTGCTTACCACTCTTCTCCGACTGGCGTGGCCAGGGCCGATTGGGGCCATCCGACCGGGGACACCCGCTCAGAAGGGACCAGGGGCAAACGGAGAAAGCAGTGCACAAAGTCAGACCACGATACCAGGACCATACCCTATACGCCTACGGGAATAGTGCGCCTCAATCGCCCTGACACAAACAGTATTGTAGGCGCCAACATTTGTGTCTACAGTATTGTAGGAGCCATTGGGCTCCCACATGGCAAAAAGCCCCCACATACCTCTGGACATCGATAGTGGGTGCCAAGGTTCACCATACCTAGTACACAGGGTAGGGATCCTCACATACCAATAGTATTTTGCAGGTACCGACATCCACCCTTTCTGAAGAAGCCAACGCAACCTCCCAAGTGCACCTGACATTCTATAGTGACATCAACAGTATTATGGGTGCCTACCACCATCGCTACCCTCGTCGGTGTGGGCAATAAGGCTTAGAAACATCCGTACTCTCTCCCTCTCGCCTGTAAAGCCATCCCCTTTATCTATAAAAAGGGGATGCGCTCCCTCCAACAAAAGGAGGTCCACTTCTTTAAGTTTAGACTCACTAGATCGATAGCTCACAAACCCCTTAAGCACATGCTTGAACACCTAGCTCATAGCGGAGTTCCGGTCGCCCTCGGCCCTTCTGGTTGGACCCGACCGGGCCTCTCGTACACCCTCCTTTCTCCTTCTCGTTTGTAACCCCACTACATGACTTCGAGCACCTAGGCTTAGGAATAAAGTCACCGACCGACCCACACTAGACGTAGGGCACGTTGCCTGAACCAGTATAAATCCTGTGTCATTGAGTGCTAGGCCACCTCCGATCACAACGTATAGCAAAACTACAAATATTCACTAGTTGGTCACTTTCTATCCCGACAGTTGGCGCCGTACGTGGGTAAGACGTTGTACGTTCAACACTTTTTGGTCATCGGATGGCCCATTTTTCCGCCACCCCCACCGTGGCGGGCTCGGGCGATACGATTTGCCTTGGCTCACTGGAGTATCCCACACTCTTGCCAGCAGGGATGCTAGTTCCACTAGTTTTCGAGCCATCCCAGGCCTTCCTCTTCGGAAGCCTAGACTTCGTCGCTGATCGGCTCAACGTACTCCACCTCCGTGAGGAGACTCGTGACCTGGCACCCATCGAAGAAACATTCTCCATCGACTCCGGGACGCGCGACCTCAACGGCGCGGCATCTGCTCTTCATTCCGAGCAAACTCTCTGCTCAAACCCTGTTGTGAGTAATATACATGCCGTTCTTTACTTACTACATTCTATCCTCCGCCAAATACCCGGAGGACTGTCGTTGCCCCTGTCGCGGCCATCGTACAACCGGTCCCCCTATAGCCTCGCGTCTCCCATGGACGCGTATGCCCGGGGGCTTCGAAAGATTATGGCGCCGCCTCCTCTCATGTCTGAGTTCATGGGGATGGCGAGCTATGGTCCCACCTGTTTCCTTGACATCATGGACGATGACGTCGGGAGTGACGGCTCCAGCATCGGCGACGTGGCACCCAGCCACCGTCCATCCCGGGAGTGCACCATGACGGACGCTCTGAAACAGCTGCCAGGGGCAACGGAGTCCTCATGGACTCACACCCCTCCGGTCCCTCATACGGAGGCCCCCAAGCTCACACGAGAGCACGGGGAGGATCTACGACGACAGTGGCCGCATCAGCCACCAACTGCGCCAGTGCGCTCGGCGGGCTACGCTACGTCCCATGCGCGTGGACCGGCGAACGGCGCTCGGGGTTGTGCCCATAATGTCCAGCGCAACACCCTGGATAGGGGGACCGATCCCCCGCAGTTCGCTCGGGCCAGTCAGAACATTGCCGCCACGGCAATGCTCCTGCGTGGCCTGTCTGAACCAAACGACCCTCGCGAACGGGTGATCCACCGAAACCTCCAGGCACTGGTGGAGACCGCCACCGTTCAGCAAGCAGAGTGCTCCGTATCGTGACACCGACTCACGACCTCGCTCCTTGTTCGAGGAACAGGGACGCAACAGAGGGGGTAGTACACCCTATCACCACAACAACCGCTGAGCGTGGCACGTTGCCTGAACTAGTATAAATCCTATGTCATTGAGTGCTAGGCCACCTCCGATCACAACGTACAGCAAAACTACAAATGTCATAGAACTGACCAATTTATAAGAGCACAAGTACAAAAACAATCGCCGAAACGATCAAATTCTCGCACTTGAGCCCATATAAACCCGGTAGTCTACTGAAACCACGAAGGATTTCAAACCAACTTGCATACAACCAAGATCACAGTAATTCAACATAACATCTCACACGTTACAACATTTCATAAACAGTTTGCAGATAGATTACAACCCATCAGAGTCATTGTTATTACAAACTAAGTCTTGTAAAGTAGCGGAAGCAAATAGTTTAACTCACACACATGAGTTCAAATACCAGTACCAGTTTGCCGATCACATCCAACAAAAGCATTCAGATGAGATAACAAGAGATCATGCCGATGATCTAGTCTTCGTCACCCGCCGGGTGGAGACAATACTTACAGAAGCCCTGATATAGAAGGTCATCTGCAACAAGAGGGAATAAACCCTGAGTACGGGAATGTACTCAGCTAGACTTACCCGTCGAAAACCAAAATAAATGACACCAAGGATCATGCAAAGCTTTATTTAGAGGATCCGGCTGACACTTCTTTTTTGCGGAAAAGCATACGTAATAATGATTAACTTTTAACCTGAGCTAGCAGTGACTTTAAGCCATTAACCTGTCATCTATATTAGCACCTGTGCTAAGCAATCACTTGATTAATATGCAAACATTATTAACCATAGCAGGTATAAATTGTGGCAACATTATCCATCATCATCATCTTCCATTTAACCATATCGTTAAATTAAGTGAATCTACGTTGCCGCTGCTCAAGTCAAGTTCTCACTATCCGGGAGAGACGGCGATTCGAATTGATTCCTATCCAGCTGGAGGGGTATTCCTAACACAAACCCTGCTTCCCCCGTTAGGGTCGTAAACAAGTCACCTTTGGTACAACTCAGGAGAAAAATAAAAGAAAAGACACGGGTCCGGGCCGCCCTGCATTCTCAGAGAACTACTCTGCCAGGAAGTGCAGGATTTTGAGCCCTGACTCCCCTTAGACTTATGCCAATGGCTCTCCGCACATCCTTACTACCTCCAGAATGCATCCAACCCCCATGGTTCCCGGCCTGAGTTGAGCTACTCGGCTTCGCGGTCAGAACGACTTATTCGGCCAGCTAAGTGTTAGGTTGCGTTCAACATGACTTGAGGACGTACAACATATCGATCCTTAAATGACACAGACGGAGTCACTATGTCCAACCCTACACAAGACTCCGCCCGGTCTTCATTCATTATTAACATGATTCTTTTCCATGATAGCAAATATAGCCAACCGTGATCCACCTCATCCTAAAGCTCGCAGGTGATAGGAAATCACCTGACTTCTACCGCACTAAGCATGGCTAAGCATTTAACCCGTTCCTGAACTTAAATAGGATTCAAGTGCGATATCTGGACAAGGATAGATATATAATGCAGCAATTGGTTCCAACCAATTCCTATACTTAATGCAGTATCAACAATAAAAGATACTCAATATATTTGTAAAGACATGGGCAACTTATAATGCTCCGGGGCTTGCCTTTCAGGAAAGAGGATGGACGGTGGTCAGGGCACTCGGGCAACTCCTCCTCGGCGGCTGCTTCGTCGGTTACCTGCACCTCGGGCTCCTCCTCCTGGCTCGCTCCCTCGAACTCTAGAAGCGTCACTCCCTCCGGCACACCAATTGCATGAATGCGCAAGATAAATATCATGGATGCACATGAACGAATGTCAGGGATGCTCGGGGAATGCACACGTTCGCTGTAGTCTGCATATTCCAACTTAAGCCCTATTCAAATCACTTTACTTACCAAGTTAATACAACCTAATGTATAATTGCTCATCTTCAGTTAATGACCTAGCACCTGCACCTAAGCATATTCTCAAGTTAGGCTAACCCCTAAACAATCAACGAGAACATTGCAACAACATACACTCAAGCATTTGTATTTCAGCAAAATGAAGACAATGTAGCGGTACAGTAAACTAGCCATAACTGGAGATTTATAAATCCAAATGACATGCAACAAGACAATTTGGAAAGCTTATGAAATTGTCTACAATTCATTTTTATACCTATAAGAATGATTCAACACTTTACTAAGTCAAATTCTTTAATCAACAGAACTCTGTCCTCACAAGGCAGAGAGTAAGCAAAAATGGAACCTAACTTTAAACAGCTGTAGTTTCTAAACTACTGGGCCAAATGCCCTCAAATTTTGACAGGAGCTAGATACATAAATTGTCCACAACTTTTGTATTCATCACGTTCACAGCAAACCAAAATATCATGGAGAGCTTTCTAAAGTCCCCAGATCTATCCAGAAGGACATAATGCAAACAAATAATTATTAACTTATGATATAAACACATAATTGGATAAAACTAGCTCTACTCATTACACATATCACAAGAACACCATAAAGTAAGGTGTTCATCACCAATTCATTTCTTTTAATACCTTTCTTAATTTAATTCATTATTTAAGAGGAATAATAAACCTATATGAAAACTACACCATTAAATCTACAAAAATTACAGTAGATACTACATTCCCTAAGTAGACTACCATAAAAATTTCACACCATTTGAGTAAGTATAACAGCCTACACAAAAATAATAAGGCATAATGGCTTAAAATGGCATAATTAGGAAACCTTAGTGAAAAGTGTCAAGCAACAGATTTCATATTTTTTCTAGCATCCTTAAGGTACTAGTATACTACCCACCAAGTTTCATGATCATAGGATTCCTAGATAATTTACAAAAATTCACCCAAGTATCAATCCATGATAAAAGGAAAATCTATAACTCAAAAACCATACATGCAATGACTCTCAAATTTTAACCAGAGCTTCTACTAAGCAAGACTAGCTTACCCACAAAATTTCATAATTTTTGGATCACATAAACTCAAGATATGATTTAAACAAGTTTGCATGCATTCAAAAACACATTTCAAGTTCCTATTTAATTCATCAAAAATTTCTACATCATGTGCTCAAGACATATTTTTCTTAAATACTAGACTTCACAACGAGTCTAACAAAATTTGAATCACACCATTTGGATCTACACATTTGGAGTTAAAAAATTCACAAAACAGCATTCAAAACCTGCATAAATGAGCTATCCTATTTACTAACAGTCACTGGTAAGCGGGGTCCACATGTCAGTGGGTCCACTTGTCAGCGACAGCAAAGCAGAGCATGCTGCCAAGCGCGATGGCGACCGGCGAAGCTCGCCGACGGCGGCTCCTCTGGCGACGAGGAGGGTACCTCCGTGACCGTCATGACCCCCCGAATCGATTGACCTACTCATTCTAAGCTCTATCGACCTCTAGGTACGTCGGCCATGGCGCACAGCGGCTCGGCCATGGCGCACGACGGCGCTTCGGCGAATCCTGGCGCTAAGTACCCAGACGAGGTGCGCATCAGCTTCCAGTGACCAAGGTGGACCTGCCTATGCTACTGCTAATGGTAGTGGTGAAGTGCTCGAGTGTAGCCATGTGATGTCACCGGCGGCGACCATGGCGCGGCGGTGCGCGGCCGTGTTCCGGCTCGGCCGGACTGGCTTCGTCGGTAGCATCATCACTAGAGCAACTACACGTGCTAGAGAAGACGAAACAAAAGCTAGGGAAGAAGGAGCGGTGCGGTGATGCGCTGGCCACGATGAACCGCAACACCGACGAGGTATGGCCATGGCTACGGCGTCGGAAAACTGGCCAAGGGCCCTCACCTAAGGCTCGTCTAGCACAGCGAGAATGTCGACGAGGTTCGTGGGGTGCTAGCGGAGCTTTGGGCGGGATCTTGCTGGCTGTGGTGCAGCGGCGAGCTTGCGCGAGCGCGGCGGAACCAATGGCGACAACGTGGTCCGCTGCGGCTGCACTTCGGCTGCTGCTGCAGTGAGCGGAGGAAGCGAAGGAGGGGGCAGAGTGCGTGCGGAGGGCAGCAGGGCGTCCTCTACTTCAAGCTGGCCAGCGCACGGCATGGTCAGGGTGAGCTGGGAGCATGGCGGCCACGCGGCGGCCACCTTCTGGCCTCGGTCGTCCATGACCAGCCTAAATTTCTCGTTTCAGGTTTCAACAGTACCGACTGACAAGTGAAGTTTGACGATGATTATCTCCTAATCCGTGATGATATAGCTCAAGGTACAATTGACAAAGTTGGACATCTACATGTGAACTACAATTTTTACAATTGGAGCTCGAGCTGGTTTGGCTTTGTTTGGGAGATACACTGCGCTAAACATCAGTACATGGAACTGAAACATGCGTTGTGACTTAGAAAATTTTCAGAGTTACAAAATAGATCTCAAAACTGACTTGTGGGTCCTTTTTGAACATGTTGTGCACATTTTCATGAGTTGGTCATAAAATAACTTTTGTTCATTATATAATTTTCTACAACTTTTCTTTAGGTTGCTCAGACATGCAAACACTCTAAGTTGTACTTTTTAAACAGTCAAACAAAAGAGCTCTGGGGGTCAACACTAGTCAAACTATTACTTGAAAGCATAATTAGACAATATGGTCAGCATGAACATTGTTCCTAATGACATTCTAAGTATCACTAAGTTGTTTAAGAGAATTATTAGCCACACCACACATTGGTCACACAAGAATCAAGCATTGCATGTACTGAAACAATGAAAAACACATGAAATGTTATATCTGTTTCATAGTCATGTTTCACATGTTTCATGATCTTGTTGCATAGTATGAACTAACCATATTTCACTAAAGTGAGTTACACATGTTGCACTTGAGTGTTGCACACTATTCATTTCATAAAACAAACACACATGGAATATAAACATGTGTTGTAATGTTTCAAAAGCATGTTTCATACAATCTAAGCTCATGAATGGATGAATGATGCTCATGTTTATGAAATGCAAGTGCAAATGTGGAAGCCAAACACCTAGGGTGTTACAGCCCTCCCCCCTTATAAAAATCTCGTCCCGAGATTTGAAAAGCGTACCATTGTTGATAGAATTCCTTATAACCATCCCTCAAATAATCTTCCCTTTCCCACGTTGCATCGCGTTCACTACCCTGATTACTCCACATGACTTTGTAAAACTTGACCACCTGACTCTGAGTCACTCGATCACGAGTGTCAATCACTCAGACCGGCTTTTCTTCAAAGGTCAAATATGATTTTAACTCGATATCCCCCAATGGAACTCTCTCTTCAGGGACGCGAATACATTTCTTCAATTGGGATACATGAAAGACATTGAAGATAGCACTCATCTCAGGAGGTAATTGGATCTTATATGCTACCTTACCACTTTGTCCAATGATTTCAAACGGACCAACATATCTCGGCGCAAGCTTTCGCTTTACACCAAAACGTTGGACACTCTTCATAGGTGAGACTTTCAGATAAACCAAGTCTCCAACTTCGAACTCGATAGGTTTTCTACGGCGATCAGCATAACTTTTCTGCCTAGCTTGAGCTGCGACCATATGGGTTTGGATAGTACGAACTTGTTCTTCGGCTTCTTGAACAAAATCAATACCATAATATCTCCTTTCACCGGCTTCAACCCAATTCAATGGGGTTCTACACTTTCGGCCATACAAAGCTTCAAACGGTGCCATCTTGATACTCTCTTGATAACTATTATTGTAAGAGAATTCAGCTAGGGGCAACCACTTTTCCCATGAACCCTTAGACGAGATGACACACGCTCTCAACATATCTTCTAAGATTTGATTCACTCGCTCAGTTTGCCCATTGGTTTGTGGATGATAGGCAGAGCTTCTTACTAACTTAGTTCCCAATAATCCATGTAAGTGCTCCCAAAAGCGAGCAGTGAACTGTGGTCCTCTATCAGAGACAATAGTGCGAGGAATCCCATGAAGTCGGACTATCTGATTGAAGTACAACTCAGCATAGTCAGTTGGACGGAAATCTATGCGAACAGGAATGAAGTGTGCAGACTTGGTCAAACGGTCTACAATCACCCAAATAGAGTTAAAGTTCCTCTGAGTAGTAGGGAGTCCAACAATAAAATCCATACTTATCTCCTCCCATTTCCAACCTGGAATAGAGAGTGGCTGAAGTAACCCGCCCTTCATGTGTACAACTTTAACTCGACAGCAAGTGTCACACCTAGCCACATAAGCGGATATCTCCTTCTTCATCTTAGTCCACCAATAACGAGGCTTCACATCATGATACATTTTACTACTGCCAGGATGAATAGATAATTTAGAGGAATGTGCTTCGGATATGATTTGATCTCTAAGCTCTCTATCCTTTGGAACCACTAACCTATCCTTGAACCATAACACGTCATTTTCATCTACCCAAAAATGTTTGGTTTCTTGCTCTTTCATCTTGCGCTTGATGTGGAACACACCTGGATCTGTCTTCTGTAGCTCAATAATTTGACTCTGTATAGTACAACTGACAGTGATGTTGTGAAGGATTGCCGGATGTAGGAGCCATGACAAATGACAGTCACTTTCAATCAACGAGTGGCAATGCGATTTCCTGCTCAAGGCATCCGCAACTACGTTTGCCTTGCCTGGATGATAGTGCACTTGGAGGTTGTAATCCTTGATCAACTCGAGCCATCTTCTCTGACGCATATTCAACTCAGGTTGAGTGAAGATGTACTTAAGACTTTTATGATTAGTGTAGATGTGGCATACATTGCCAAGCAAATAATGTCTCCAGGCCTTCAAAGCATGAACAACTGCAGCGAGTTCTAAGTCATGCGTAGGATAGTTCACCTCATGCTTCCGAAGTTGGCGAGAGGTATAAGCAATGACTCTACCTTCCTGCATAAGAACACCTCCTAAACCATAACACCCCAGGTGTTTGCCACCAGTTAAGCAATGGGTTAAGCTCAAATATGGCATGTTAAGTAGTGATGGAGATGTTAGGTTAAACATATGAAAATGAGTCACCACTTAAACTTGGACCATGCACCATTGCTTACATGTTGCCCTTTCTAAAAAGTATGCTTGGGAAATGTTGGATGTACTTGTTTCATGTGTCTTGCATCAACATCCATCTATATTGATCACTGGAAAAGTTTCATGAAGTTTGGAATCAAGAAGTCACATGAAATGACAAGTTATGTCCTTGCCGGAATTGTCTTATTAAGTGAATGGAATTATAGGTCATCAACCAAACCTTGCAACCTTGCCCAAATGACACTAATTAAACTCTACAACAAAAGTTATAAAGGGTTTGTGTTGAGCGGAGGACAATAAAATACCTCCATCGGTCTAAAACTTGGATTTAAGCTTTACCGTGATGCTACTTTGATCTGTGTTGACCAATCACTTATAGTGCTTGCATGGAGTTGCACCTTAAATCAAATTTGAAGTTTGAGTAGAGTAGAACAAACTTTGTTTAATGGTCAAGAGCTAGATCAGCTTTGAAGCAAGTCAAACCGAGCCCTCAAGTTTTAATCCATGGCTGTTTTGGAGCTCAAAAATTTGGCTAAGTCCCTAATGGACTAAAACTGAGATTTCAGTTTTCGTTTACCCTGCTTTGGAGCCTTGTATCTCTCCAACCAGGCCGAATCAGACTTTGACGCTTTAAGAAAAGTTGGAGATGTCGCGTAGGTATACAACTTTGATTACTACAGCTTGTGCCAAAACTAACTAGTTTAGGAGATATGAAGGGATGAAGATTGAGATTTTAGGCGTATTTTCGAGGTAGTATTGCTGCTCCTTCAGAATTTTTGAATTTGGAGTTCGGTGGCCGACCGTGCAGTCTGCTTGCTGCCGCGTGGCCTCCATGCGCGCGCGCCGCTGGCCAGCTCGCCCTGTTCTTCTATTTGAGGACCGGCGTTGCCTCTCAAGAGCTCCCACTCACTCGCCTCCCTCTCCTTGTCTGCCTGGGCGCCGAAGGAGCAGGCTGCCGCCGCCATTAACGCTAAGCTATACGTGACTGCCATGGCTCGTTCCCTCTCGGCTCTCTCTCTCTTGTGTGGTTTTCGCCCTAGGAAGCTGTAGCCGAGTTGCCTCCGCCGGATACGGTGAGCTCCTCGCTGTAAATCGCTGCCGCGCAGGCGTACAGGGCCGTCGCCATCCGCTGCGGCCGCCGCGCGTGTGGCTGGGCCGCCTCAGGCCATCTCCGTCCGTGCCACGGCTACCCACGGGCGCATGCGGGTCCCCTGGTCCTTCCTCGCCCCTCCACCGTCGCCGACGCACCGCCTCCGGCGAGCTCCCGCGCGTCCTCTGCTCCAAGCCACGCCAAGGATCTCGCGCAACAATTCGAGAAAAGGGAAGGATCTAAGTGCGAAGCAATCACTCTGATGAATAGTACTCATAAGGACCTCTTCGCTGACGTTTGATTTATATTTTCCGCAGGGTCCTCGATGCAAGATTTAAATTTCCTTTCTCTGATTTTTTTTCAGATTTGAATGCTCCACTTTGAAAATTCATAGTAATTCATAAAAAAATCATAAAATCGAAAATGAGGACTTTTTGGAATCCTTGTGAAATTTTCTATGCATTAGATCTATAATGTGGCATATTTTAGTTTAAATATTTTGCTGTAAAAATAGATCTATGCAGCTAGCTTCTTGATACTTGCCATGTCTTGCCTTTTTCATAACTGCAGTTTTTATGCTCAAATAAATGTGAAATTTTTGTGGAGTGCTACCAAGGCTATTATTCATGTATGGTAAAAATTTCAATATTTTAGGATTGATATTTTAAGAGTTATAAAAATAACAAATTCCCTGTTTTGATTTGCTCCTATTCTGAATAGGACTGCATGTTTGAATTAATTGGCTTAGTTAAGTTATGAATCATGACTTTATGATAATACATGAGTTGTATTAATTTTATTAAGCTTTTCAAAAAGCTAAATATCATGATTTTTGGTTAAGTAGATCTTGAGTTATACTTGCTTAAATCTCTGTGGCTGTTTCTGCCCAAACCCAGATTGGGTTTCCTTGTTCTTACTGTGGGGCCTTCTTACTAGTAGAATTAGCTTTATGTGTTTACAACAAAGTTGTTTGAAATTTGCTAAGCTTTATAAAAAGTCTAGAACCACATTTATTGGACATATATAACTCCATTTATAGCTGTTTAAAGTGGCATGTCAGTTTCTGTTTATGTTTTGGACAGAGGTGCAATTATTGGATTAATTGACCCTTCTAACTGTAGAATCATCTTAATATGAGAATAAGAAAGTTGTAGGTAACTTCCTAATATTTTCAAAAAGTTATGGTTCATGTTTGTTGGAGGTCTAGAACTCCAGTTATGCTTCTCTAAAGTTCCTATCAGTTTTCTGTACCACTGCTGTTGGGCTGCATTTGCAGTTTTGCTTGTGCAATTATTTTCGTGGTGTAAATGATGTTTGCTATGGTTGTAGTGAATACAAAAGTTGTAGAAAATTTCATAATATTGCTTGTGTTCAAATTGTAAGACCATAGGCCTGATAGTTTAGGAGTTACATGACTTTTAAATCTTCTATCAAGTTTTGATTGTATTCGGAGCAGATTTGAAAGATGCTAGTGTTTGATCTAGTTAGGATTTGAATCACACCTAGATGATAATAATAAAGTTGTATATAATTCATGTATCTATATACTGTTAAAATTTGGTGTCATTTGGCCAAGTTGTTTAAGAGTTACAGTTGTTTAAAGTTGGGGTATACAATTGATTGCTCTCTGTCTTATTTAGACCAGTTTCGGTAAATGTATAACTTTGACCTACTTAACTTGTGAATCATGCTATGATGGTTATAGATGAAATGTAGATAATTTCATAATCTTTCCATAATGTCTTCTTGCAAGTCATTTGGATTTGTGTAACTCCAGTTATAGCTAAATCTTGTAGCTGCTGTTTGCATGTCCAGAAATTGACAGATTCCAATTATAGTTGTTTGCTTGTATATTGCTAAGTGTGGCTCATACCTTTGATGATGGTTGAGTTAGAGTACCTGAGATCTTGGGAAACTTGTGTCATGCTTGGTGTTGTCGTCTTCTTTGCTATCGTGGCATGATAAATTGTGCGATATTTAAAGTAAGCAATGCGAAGTGCTTGTGCATGTTAACGTAACCTTGTGCTTGTCTTACTTACTGCATGCGATGCATTGTCTATTGCACTTCCATGTATTCATACACATGCATCTTGCATCTCATTTAGGTATGCTAGATGAACCACGTGAAGGATGTGATGTGGAGTCAAACCCGAAGACGGTGTTTGGTGGATCTATCCCGAAGATGGAAGGACTAAGCAAGTGCTAGGACCGGAGATGTCACCAAGTCGGTGCAAGCTAACTGAACTGACTTGTGTCGGATCCCAGGCAAGCCCCGGAGCATTCTAAGTCTCCTAGTAATTTACAAAATATTACTCAAAGTTCTTATGATTGATGCATTAGGTTATAAGAGTTGATTGGAACCACTTGATGCATATAAATTCCTTGTCCAGATATATACACCGTTAACCCTGTGTAGGTCCAGGATCGAATATATGCTTAGCCATGCTTAGACCGGTAGAAGTCGGGTGATTTCCTGTCACCTGCGAGATATAGGTGGATACCGAAGCACGGTTGGCTATATTTGCTATCGTGGAAAAGAACCATGGGGTAAAAGTAAATCGAGGCCGGGCGGAGTCTATGTGTAGGTTGACTCATGTGATTCCATCTGTGTCGATTAAGGACCGTACCGTTGTTGGCGCTTCTGACAAGATTGAACGCATGCCTATCACTTAGCTGGCTGGATAACTCGTTCCGACCGCGAAGCCGAGTAGCTCAACTCAGGCCGGGCCCCGTTCTGTTGTGCGCTCCTTGCGGGGGGCGATCAGACTGAGCCCAAGGGCAGGCTAGGCCTGAACGACCTGGCATCTGGTGTCCCAGATTGTGCGGCATGGTACGGACCCGCAAAATGTGTACCTGAGTTGTACCAAAGGTGACCTAAGGTGACCGTTGATCGGGTCTGCCTGGGTTTGTGTTAGGAATAAATTCCCAGCTGGTTGAAATTGATTCGAATCGCCGTCTCTCCCGGATAGTGAGAAACTTGGCTAGTCCCAACATCATAGTAATTGTATTATGGAATGTGATGGTTCGGATAAACATGGAATTACTACACCTGCTATGGTTACTATTGTATGCTCTAAAAAGATATACCACATGTTTGGCACATGATAGTTGCTAATCTAGAGATGAATAGTTATAATTAACTTGATAAAGGAATCATAATTGTACAACTAAGTCAATCGCTTTTATGCAAAATGTTGTCAAGCTACCTCCACTTATAAAGCCTTGCATACTCCTTGGAGTCAATTTTATTTCTGGTTTATGACGGGTAAGTCTAGCTGAGTACATTCGAGTACTCAGGGTTTATCCCACCATGTTGCAGGTGAGATTTTGGCCTGCTGAAGATGGTGGCTAACCACCGGTGGGCTCAGTGACTCTATATTCACTTCTCATCTACATGCTTTTGTCTGAGGATGTCACTTATGCTAGCAATGTACTTGGAACTCATATTAATGAAATCCTTCGAAAGCAATGTTGTTTTCACTAATCGGTTTTAAAACCCAAACTTGTACTATTAATTGTGACTCATTGTAATATTATTTCCGCTGCCACTCTATGTATGTGATGTGTATTTGCTTAATCACGCGATCTTGGTTGTGATGTTGATTTACCGAGGTCCTGCGTGACACTTTTGTGATGTTGATTTCGGAAAAGCGGCCAAGGGCCCTCACCTAAGGGTCGCTCGGTGAGAATGTCGACGAGGTTCACACCGTCATGACCCCGAATCGATTGACCTACTCATTCTAAGCTCTATCGACCTCTAGGTATCGTCGGCCATGCGCCTATGCTCGGCCATGGCGTAAAAGCGCCGGCGAATCCGGCGCTAAGTACCCAGGACGAGTGCGCATCGGCTTCCGGTGACCAAGGTGGACCTGCTATGCTCTCGCTAATGGTAGTGGTGAAGTGCTCGAGTGTAGCCATGTGTTCATGGGGTGCTGTGGCCGTGGGCTCGGCCGGGGGCTTCGTCGGTAGCATCATCACTAGAGCAACTACTGCGTGCTAGAGAAGAGGCGAAACAAAAGCTAGGGAAGAAGGGCGGTGCGGTGATGCGCCACGATGAATGCGATGAACCGCAACACCGGAGGTATGGCCATGGCTACGGCGGCGTCGGAAAATCGGCCAAGGGCCCTCACCTAAGGCTCGTCTCTAGCACAATGAGAATGTCGGCGAGGTTCGTGGGGTGCTAAGCGGAGCTTTGCAAGGATCTTCTTGGCGTGGTGCAGGAGAGCTTGCTGTGGATGAGGCGGGCCAATGGCGACAACGTGGTCCGTCGGGTGCAGGCCTTGCCTCTGCTGCATGTGAGCGGAGGAAGCGAAGGAGGGGCAGTGCGTGCGGAGGGCAGCAGGGCGTCCTCTACTTGCGTGGCAGCCCAGGTGAAGCTGGGGCGTGCCGGCCGCCGGCGGCCACCTCCAGCCTCGGTCGTCCATGACTAAGCCTAAATTTCTCGTTTGTGTTTCAACAAAGATGCGGACCGACAGTGAAGTTTGACGATGATTATCTCCTAATCCGTGATGATATAGCTCAAGGTACAATTGACAAAGTTGGACATCTACATGTGAACTACAATTTTTACAATTGGAGCTCGAGCTGGTTTGGCTTTGTTTGGGAGATACACTGCGCTAAACATCAGTACATGGAACTGAAACATGCGTTGTGACTTAGAAAATTTTCAGAGTTACAAAATAGATCTCAAAACTGACTTGTGGGTCCTTTTTGAACATGTTGTGCACATTTTCATGAGTTGGTCATAAAATAACTTTTGTTCATTATATAATTTTCTACAACTTTTCTTTAGGTTGCTCAGACATGCAAACACTCTAAGTTGTACTTTTTAAACAGTCAAACAAAAGAGCTCTAGGGGTCAACACTAGTCAAACTATTACTTGAAAGCATAATTAGACAATATGGTCAGCATGAACATTGTTCCTAATGACATTCTAAGTATCACTAAGTTGTTTAAGAGAATTATTAGCCACACCACACATTGGTCACACAAGAATCAAGCATTGCATGTACTGAAACAATGAAAAACACATGAAATGTTACATCTGTTTCATAGTCATGTTTCACATGTTTCATGATCTTGTTGCATAGTATGAACTAACCATATTTCACTAAAGTGAGTTACACATGTTGCACTTGAGTGTTGCACACTATTCATTTCATAAAACAAACACACATGGAATATAAACATATGTTGTAATGTTTCAAAAGCATGTTTCATACAATCTAAGCTCATGAATGGATGAATGATGCTCATGTTTATGAAATGCAAGTGCAAATGTGGAAGCCAAACACCTGGGGTGTTACAACAAATATTTACTAGTTGGTCACTTTTTGTACCGACACATTTGCATTGTTATCTTATTCTTGTACTCTTGTCACTATCATGAGCTTCTAGTATTGACTTGAACTAAATTGATTTGCCTAAGCTTCCAAGTCCGGTTTGAACCAATGACAAGCTTCTTCACACCTCTTGCAAGGGTTATCTTGCCAATGTTGTACTTGTCACTTGTTAGCAATCCAAATTAAATCAAGTACTTGGGTTCACTGGCTCGTGAACAAACTCATACACATACCACTAGATCATTTAACTATTCAAGCAATAGTGGTAGGCTATGAATTTAAATTTTCATTTGTCATGCATGATCCTATAAGCATGCCCTATATGCACTAACCACATACTAGTAAGGGATGAAAATGATCATGTATATTAGAATGATACCTTTGCTATGTTGGAGAAGAGGATAATCACATAGATTCCAATTCATTTCTCCAATAGCAATGTGAAGTCCAATTTATAGCTTGGTGAAGACCAATCATCATAGATAGAGCCCATTCTTCACCCATATGATTTAAGAACTACTAATGATCAAGTGCACTATCATGATGTGGTTGGCTTGCTTCATTCTTTGATCATTGCTTGAAAGAGAGAACTATTTGGAATACCACTTAAATTACCGTAACTAGCTCTCTTTTGGGTGTTGCTTGCTCTCTAGATCAACCCTTTTGATTTCTTCAACTAAGCATCTCAAATGTCCCTTAGATCACCACTTCCATGTTAGCCTTCCAAGTACCATACTTGGTTTACCTACAAAAGGCGGCAAGCCCCTACACTAGGGAGAAGTGACATCTCTAAAGAACCATTCTTGACACTCACTTGAAATGACTTGATTGATTGATCCAAGTGATTGTCGATGCGGGACCCACGAGATACCCCGCAAGGAAGAGAGGAGATCTAGTTTGATTAGGATTCCTCTCATGTAATCCTAGTAGTAATATTACCCTGTAATCCTATTAGGACTCTACATTGTAAACCGACTAGGACTCTGGCCTCCTAACTATATAAAGGAGGGCAGGGCTCCTTAGATCGAGATAGAGAAGAGAGTTAGAGAGACAACACTTTACAATCAATCCAACGCAAAAGGCTAACGCCGACTGGACGTAGGGCTATTACTCGATCAACGATCGAGGATCCGAACCAGGATAAATCGACTGTCTCTTGTGTTTATCGTCGAGTTCGCATATGCTGAAGCCCGAACAAACTACCCCGGGTACCCCCGTGGCAGGCTATCGGTGGTGAAACATCGACAGCTGGCGCGCCAGGTAGGGGCTTTCGGTGAATTTGCATCCAAGAGCTCGATGGACCTCGACAACATGATCTTCTCGATGGGATCAACCTTCATCTTTGGCTCATGGATCTGCGAGGCGGACGACAATGGCAAGCTCCAAAGCCATCTCCTCAAAGATTCGAATCACCACGAAGACCATTCTATTTCGGTGACTACGACAGGTCAACTCACTGGAAGATTCACGCAACTCGCGATGTTCGATTCGATTCAGATTTCACGACTTTGCGCATCCGACTCAAACTCAGGTTCCGCATCCGAAATGGAGTCTTACCCGAGTTCTTCCGAGAAACTGAGTTCTTTTTCGATGGGGCTTAAGAACGCGGCCTTGGTCTATCAAGACTACAACTTGGAGTGCACTCAAAGTCTTTTCAAGAAGTCAGGTCCTTTTCTGTTTGGACTCCACAACATGGCAACATCTTATTAGACACGGCCCGAAGGATCCCTCGATCCGGTTCTTAGAATGCCACTGAAAGGAGCTCAGGAAGGTCTGATACTGACTATAACATCTCGAGACTGCATCGTCCACTGGCCAGGTTCTGTTCCTGAGGATAGTAGTACCCAACTAGTCGGCACGACGACAACAACAATTCTACCCTACCAAGAAGGAGACTCAATCTACAACCTTGAAGCCTCTACTAAAGTTATCAACTACTCCGACAGTGTGGAAACCGACGCCGATAGTGGAACAATTCACACACGAGAAGTATTCATAGTTTGCCGTCCTCGATCACCATTGGTCCCCCTAGAAGCACCCGACGTCAGGTCATCGGATGAATCTAAATCCAACATATCACCCTTTGCCCAGGGGCACGATGGTGAGATCGAGAATCAGAAGCAAGCCAGAGAAAGAAAAAACAAGTTGAAACAAGGACGCCAACACCATGCTAGGCAGCGCAAGAAAGCTTGGATCAGATATGAGTCAGATCTAGCCGAGTACAATAGAAGAAAATCAGAACGAGAAGTCGAAGAAAGACGCACGGTGAATACACCCTACGATAGGATCCGAGAAGCTCTAGAAGAACTCAGAGCGACCTCACATCCTAGTGAAAAACAAGAACAGCTCTGGGACTTTCTTCGGTCAATAGTCCTAAGGACGCACGACGGAAGGACCCGCTCAAAACTACCTGCTTGGTCAACATCTCATGAGCAGGAAGATCAAAATCAAAGGAAGTCAGCTTTCAAGAGACTTGGACCAAGTGGAAGTCACAATAGAGAAAGTAGAAGAAACCATAGTCAAAACGACCGAGTCGAACAACCAAGAAAGGTCAGAAGCAAAGCACCTATTCGGACAGCCACACAGAACTACTCTCACCAAGACAACAGTTGACAAGAAGGGGGTGCTGAATCAGAATACACAGAAGCCAGAACACACGATAGATTCCCCTATTTTGCAAACAGACTTGCTTCAATACGACTACCTCACAAGTTCAAGCCGTCCAACCACTCTAAGTATGATGGCAAGACCGAACCAAGGCAATGGCTTAGGATTTACTCACAATCGATTGAACTGGCCAGAGGAGACGATGATATCAAGACATTGTTCTTTCCCATGGCCCTAGAAACCATGCCCCTTCAATGGTTTGACAAATTGAATCCAGGATCAATCAGAAATTGGGAGGACTTGCAAAGAGCTTTCTATGAAAATTTTGTGGGTATCATTACACACCCAATCACCCACGCAGAGTTAAAAGAACTCAAGCAGAAAGGAGGTGAAAATCTCAGAAATTACTATCGATGATTTGGCGAACTACGAGCTCAAGTACATGACATCACCGAACGAGAAGTAATCGAAGCTTTCTCTCACAAAATCATGGCTAGGTGGCAATTTCAAGACTTCTGCAAAGAAAACCCGAGAAACAATGAAGAATTCAGATGAACAGTAGAAAAGATGATTACTGCAGAGGAAAAGACACGAGAAAGGTTCCCGGATAGAAACAACCGAGACAACCCGGACAAGCAAAATCATCGAAACAACAAACATCAGGAAAGAAAATGTGGACCAGACAACATCGTAGCGGTGACTGACAAATCAAGGAAGTTTTCCAAACCCAGAAGGTATGACGACATTGAAAGCATGCGTTGCATCTTGCACCCTAAAGGAAATCACACCATCGGAGATTTCTACACCTTTAATGATCGATACACAAGAAAAGATAGTAAGGGGAGCACTAAAGAAGACAATCAGAAAAAAGAAGAAGACAGCCACAAAGACAAGGGATTCCAAAAATCCAGGGGGACAGTAGCAGTGATCTTCGCCGGGGTTCCAGATTCCAGAAGCAAACATCAAGAAAAGCTAGCACTACGAACCATCATGGCAGTAGAACCGGCTACTCCAAGATATCTCAATTGGTCACAGTATCCAATCCAATTTTCAAGAGAAGACCAATGGACTAGCGTAGGAAACGCAAGCCATTACCCACTGGTTCTAGATCCAACTATTGCCGGTATGACTGTCACAAAAGTACTAATCGACGGGGGAGCCGGACTCAACATCATTTTTTAGAAACTCTAAGGAAGATGGGACTACAACTCGCCGGGATGATTACACCAATGAGCACCCCTTTTTATGGCATAGTACCCGGCAAGGCAGCGATGCCACTTGGACAAATCACTCTACCGGTTACTTTTGGGACTCCCTCAAACTACCGTATAGAGTTCATCAAGTTTGAAGTTGCAGACTTCGATTCATCATATCACGCAATCCTCGGGCACCCAGCACTTGCAAAATTCATGGCGATACCACATTATCCATACCTGTTGCTTAAGATGCCAAGGCCTAACGGTGTCCTTTCTCTTCGGAGTGATTTGAAGCGCGCTTTTGACTGCGACGTTTAGGCAATCCAAATTGCAGCAAAAGCACAAGCCGCCGATGGTAGAAAAGAAATGGCCACTATCACAGCAGAAATGAGCCCAGAAGAGCTAGAGATACCGGCTAAAAACCCAGCATCCTCGCACCACCAAAAGAAGCCGACGTCAAGCAAATCGACCTGGGCACCGATGATCCCTCCAAAACGGCAACCATCAGCGCCCACCTCTCGGCAAAATAGGAACTCGCGCTCACCAACTTTCTTCGGGACAACAAAGATATCTTCGCTTGGAAGTCGACCGACATGCCAGGTGTCCCAAGAGAGTTGGCTGAGCACATAATTGATATCAATGAAGGCTCCAAGCCTGTGAAGCAACGGCTACGACGATTCTCACCCGACAAGAAGGCAGCAATTAAAAAAGAAATCACAAAGCTAATGGTAGCTGGATTCATCAAAGAAATCCTCCATCCAGATTGGCTAGCAAACCTAGTTCTAGTACAGAAAAAGAATACAAACGAGTGGCGCATGTGTGTCGACTACACAGATCTCAACAAACACTACCCGAAAGATCCGTTCGGGCTACCACGCATTGATTAGATAGTTGATTCAACAGCAGGATCTGCCCTATTATCCTTTCTTGATTGCTATTCAGGATATCACCAGATCACATTAAAAGAACAAGACCAGAGCAAGACATCTTTCATCACTCCGTTCGGTGCCTACTGCTACAAAACTATGTCATTTGGACTCAAGAATGCTGGTGCCACTTACCAAAGAGCTATCCAAATGTGCCTTGGTGATCAGATCGGCGAAAACGTAGAGGCATACATGGATGACGTAGTAGTGAAGACAAAGAACCCGGATACACTAATTGAAGACTTAAAGCAAACCTTCAAAAACCTAAAAAGATGGAGGTGGAAATTGAACCCAAACAAGTGTGTATTCAGAGTTCCTTCGGGACAACTACTCGGATTCTTGGTTAGTCATCGTGGAATCGAAGCCAGCGCCAAGCAAATTTGAGCCATCACAGAGATGGGCCCTCCTCGAAGTGTCAAAGATGTGCAGAAACTAACAAGCTGCATGGCAGCCCTCAATCGTTTCATATCAAGACTCGGCGAAAAAGGGTTACCTTTCTTTAAACTGCTAAAGAAGACAGACAAGTTCGAGTGGATAGAAGAAGCCAACGAAGCTTTCAAGAAGCTCAAAGCATACCTCACCTCCAAGTCTATTCTCACACCTCCAAAGAAATATGAAGACATGATGATGTACATTGCAGCAACTTCCACTGTGATCAGCACAGCGATAGTCGTAGAAAGAGAAGAAGAAGGGCGAGTATATAAAGTACAACGCCTCGTATACTACATCAGCGAAGTACTGCCAGAATAAAAAATCTGGTACCCACATGTGCAAAAACTACTCTACGCCCTCCTGATCACTTCACGCAAGCTTCGCCAATACTTTGAAAGCCACAAGATCACCGTAGTGACAAATTTCCCACTTGGAGACATCCTACACAATAGAGACGCAACAGGGCGCATATCTAAGTGGGCAGTTGAACTTGGTGCTCTCAATATCGATTTCACCCCACGGAAGGCAGTTAAATCTCAAGCCCTTGCCGATTTTGTTGCCAAGTGGATAGAAATTCAACAACCGATGTCAAATACCATCCTTGATCATTAGAAGATGTACTTTGATGGATCACTCAAGCTAGGCGGAGCCGCTGCAGGCGTTCTCCTCATTTCTCCAGACGGAAAACAACTCAAGTATGTCCTTCTGATATTATGGCAAGCTACAAACAATAAAGTAGAATACGAAGCCCTCATCCACGGGCTACGAGTGGCAATTACCCTCGGAATCAAAAGTTTACTCGTATACGGCGATTCGACAGTAGTCATCAATCAAGTCAACAAAGATTGGGACCGCAACAAAGAAAACATGGGCGCTTACTGTGCTGAAATATGAAAACTCAAAAAACATTTTCAAGGATTAGAAATTCTACATGTCCTGCGCGATTCTAATATTGCGGCATACGTCCTCGCCAAGCTCGGATCGGACAGGGCGAAGGTCCCACCCGGTGTATTCATAGAGGAGTTATCAGCTCCCTCTATCAAACAACCCGGTGAGATAACCCTAGAAATCTCAGCTAAAGGCACCCAGATTTTGGTAATCACCACTTCATGGACCCAAGTTTTTATTGATTATATCAAAGAGAATAAGTTGCCAGCAGATAAAGAGGAAGCTACCCGAGTTGTTCACAGAAGCAAGAACTACATCCTAGTAGGGGACAAGCTATACAGAAGAGCCGCATCATCAGGAGTACTCCTAAAATGTGTCTCATTTAAAGAGGGCAAAGAGATCCTAGACAAAATACACTTAGGTTGCTGTGGAAATCATGCTGCCTCAAGAACACTAGTCGGCAAGGCATTCCGCACCGGGTTCTACTGGCCAACTGCTTTGAAAGACACATAAGAACTTGTCAGAAAATGCAAAGGTTGCAAATGTTCCCAAGACAAGCTCATGTGCCAGCTCACAATCTCATATGCATCCCACCTGCTTGGCCTTTCTCCTGCTAGGGGCTGGATCAAGTAGGACCTCTCAAGAAAGCAAAAGGTGGTTTCAAGTACATCTTTGTAGCAATTGACAAATTCACCAAGTGGATTGAATACAAACCACTCGCAAAATACAACGCAACCAATGCAGTCGAGTTCATCCAAGACATTATGCAACGCTTCGGCATGCCCAATCGAATCATCACAGATTTGGGTTCTCCCTTCACAGCCACAGAATTCCAAAGTTGGGCACAGGACTGCGGCTTCAGCATAGATTACGCATCAGTCGCACATCCAGAGGCCAACGGATAGGTTGAAAGGGCTAATGGACTCATACTAGCCGGATTAAAACCAAGATTATATGAAGAACTAGTGGACTATGGATCAAAATGGATTGAAGAATTACCCAAGGTCATATGGGGGCTACGAACTCAAATAAGCAGAGCCACCGGATACTCACCTTTCTTCCTAGTTTATGGATCAGAAGCCGTACTACCTGCCGACTTGATCTGGACATCACCAAGGATAGAACAATATGACGAAGGTGAAGCAGAACACACCTGAAGATTAGAACTCGATAGTACAGAAGAAGTCAGAGTAAACGCTACCCTTCAATCAGCAGATACCTCCAAGGATTAAGACGCCACTACAACAAGAATACCCAACCTCGATCACTACAAGTCGGAGAGCTAGTACTAAGAAGAATACAAAAAACTGACGGACGCCATAAACTACTCAGTCCATGGGAAGGTCTTTTTATCATCACAAAAGTCACCGGACCAGGCACGTACAAGTTGATAACTGAAGATAGAAAAGAAGTCAACAATACATGGCACATCACCCAGCTAAGAAGATTCTATGCATGAAAACAACTCAAGGAAGAAAATATATACAAGCCATAGGAGATAAATGTTCATGATCAATAAAGATGGTGTTCCTCGACAACATATGTATTATTATGGCTTATCAATGTTCATGATCAATAAAGATGGTTTTTCGACAACAAATGTCTTATTATGGCTTTCCCCGAGTTGTTTCCAATAAGCATACCGGCTGAGAGCAAAAGAGCTGAAAAGATGCTTGAGCCCACCGATGAGGGTAGCTAATAAGCTAACACCCGAACCAAAAAGCAAAATGGCTGAAAATACGCCTGAGCATACCGGCCGAGAGCAAAAGAGCTAAAAAGATGCTTAAGCCCACCGATGAGGGTAGCTAACAAGCTAACACCCGAACCAAAAAGCAAAATGGCTGAAAATACGCCTGAGCATACCGGCCGAGAGCAAAAGAGCTAAAAAGATGCTTGAGCCCGCCGATGAGGGTAGCTAACAAGCTAACACCCGAACCAAAAAGCAAAATGGTTGAAAATACACCTGAGCATATCGGCCGAGAGCAAAAGAGCTAAAAAGATGCTTGAGCCCGCCGATGAGGGTAGCTAACAAGCTAACACCCGAACCAAAAAGCAAAATGGCTGAAAATACACCTGAGCATACCGGCCGAGAGCAAAAGAGCTGAAAAGATGCTTGAGCCCGTCGATGAGGGTAGCTAACAAGCTAACATCCGAACCAAAAAGCAAAATGGATGAAAATACGCCTGAGCATACCGGCCGAGAGCAAAAGAGCTGAAAAGATGCTTGAGTCCGCCGATGAGGATAGCTAACAAGCTAACACCCGAACCAAAAAGCAAAATGGCTGAAAATACGCCTGAGCATACCGGCCGAGAGCAAAAGAGCTAAAAAGATGCTTGAGCCCGCCGATGAGGGTAGCTAATAAGCTAACACACGAACCAAAAAGCAAAATGGCTAAAAATATGCCTGTGCATACCGGCCGAGAGCAAAAGAGCTGCGAACCAAAAAGCAAAACGACTGAAACTAAGCCTGAGCATAAATTAGAGCAATTTCAAGACAAGACCCTCTAGCTCCTTGTTCCAAATAGCAAGAGGCTCGAGGGCTACACCCTGCTGGGTGTGCTTTTTCTTCAAAAAAGCACACACCACTCGAAGATCCCAAGAAGCGCTACACGGTTTCGCTCAGAAAAGCACTCAGACGACGCTTGTACCTACTCGACAGGACCTGAAGGAACAAGACGAGGCTTCCAGAACTCAACCATGAAGTGCTCGGGGGCTTATCAATCCTAGGATGTTTTTGCAACCAGGGAAAGGACCAGATGCTGACCACATCTCGAGTTAAGCTGAAAAGAAGAAGCTGAAGATACTTGAGATCACCGATCCTAAGTCTTTTCAGTACTAACAAGAACAAAAAGTTTGTCAAGACAACGATCTATACCAAGTTGTTTACAAGTCACAGACGAAAGCCAGACAAGCACTCGACAAATCAAGAAAGTCTGTCAAGACAATGATCTACATATACCGAGTTGTTTACACGGCACAAACGAAAGCCAGAAAAGCACTCGATAGATCAAGAAAGTTTGTCAAGACAACGATCTACCTAAATTGGGTTGTTTACAAGACGAAGAAATACAGGCAAAGAAGACATCAACAAAAAATAAAGAATCTTCATTCAATCTTCATTCAAAAAGAAGTATAGTGTTCTATTACAGAAGCTAGAGTACAAAGGTCAATTACATCAAGCATTGTCATCAGGAGAAGAAATATCAATGTTAAGATTATCAACAATCCTCCGGGCTAAATCTTCGACCTCAGGCTCCACCTTCTTAACAACATCTAGATATTCTTGACTCTCGGCTTCATCAGCAACCTTGGACAAAGGAAACTCAAGAGAAAGAACCCGGACCTAGGCAAGAACATTTCTGGTACACAGTTGGGCGCACCTCTTCATGAACTCCTGGAAACGGGTCGACACTTGGGGAATAAACTAAGCCCAAGATTGACCATCATCCACTGAAGTCCGGAGAAGACTAGCTACTGACTGAAAGGATTTCGACAAAGCATTCTAGTTCTCAGTAGTCGTCGCCAACTTACCAGTCAAGTCTTCAATAGTCTTTTGGACCTGCACAAGATCCTTGTCAGCTCCATGCCTAATCAACTTGGCAAGCGCGAGTTCTTCTTCAGCGCGAGTAATTACCTCCTCAGCTCTGTTGTGACTATTGCGAATAGTTATCTTCATTTCCTCAATACCCTCCGAGAGCTTCTACTTTTCAACTCGGAGAGCTAGAACAAGCACCAAAAAAGAAGTTAGCAAAAAGGGAAATCATAATACAAAAGGAAACAAGAAGAACCTGCAATACCATTGCACTCATTCTTCATGGCCTCCACCGCAGCATCCCTCCACTTCTCTGCCTCTACTACCCGGGCACGAAGAGCCTTTTCCTCCTTTTGGTGTGTTTGACGCTCAGTCTCCATCTCGGCCCGATAGAGATCAAGCTCTACTTTTAGGCACTCACCTCAGAGGACAACTTTTTCTCGATTTTAGATGAGAAAAAGAAGCGGGTATGATCTCGAGAAAAAGACTAAACAAAAAAGAGAGAGAGAGAAAGAAGGCATAAGAACAAAGCAAAGACGAACACCCAAAGAAAGAACTTCAGAAAAACTTACCTGGAGCTTTTCCCCAAAAGAAGTCGAAAGGGTCCCCCAGGCGGCAGTCAGCTCTGACAAATGATGAGTGACATCGAACTGCTGCAACATGTCATCATCCAAGCACCGAGCACCGGTACCAAGAGGAGTAGAGGGAGATGCCGCTCGACGTGAAGAAGGCAAGGCCAGGGCCATACCCTGGGAAGCCCCAGCTACCTCCTCAGAAGAACCCACCGCCGTGGCCACGGTCACTTCCGGAGCCATCGAGTCAGCAGCAGCGTGATCATCAGGGAACCCTGTCTCCCTCACAGCCACCTCGCCGACCGTACATGCCAAGTCCCCAGACTCAGCACACAGAGGCGCATTAGAGGACTGACAAGAGGTCGACGGAGGGTTAAGGGAAGGCGAGGGTCTACAAGATGATAAGAAAACTCAACGATAAGAATATGAGTCAGGAAAAAGGAAAATAGAAGCAAAGAAACATAACAAGGAATCACTCACTCCGGTATCTTCTTCTTCATGAAATCAAAAGAAGACCTTACAGGAGGAACTATGGCAGCAAAAACATCACCGCCGCTCTGCGACAGGAGCGACAGGGCTGGTACCAGAGCCCTAGAAGAACTCAAGCTCGACGGCCGTTTACTACAAGAGGACAAGTCCAAAGTTAGAACAAGAAGAGGTGTTCAACAACAGAAAAACAGGGAAACAACTCACTGACGTGGGACAAGGGGCGCATCATCGTCCTCTTCTTCCTCACTCTCAAGCAAGGCAGCCATAGCGCCATCTGAAAAAGGAGAAAAGTACTCGGTTCAAGACACAAACAAACCACAAAAAGACAAAACATATTAATATGCTCACCTAGGAGCACGCTACCTACAACTGGAGTACCTGGACGAGTACTCGACTGGCGAGACTTCTTGGCAGCAGACAAACCAGAAGAAGAACTTTCAGCTCGCCCCCTTTTCCTAACACTACGAGGACCTCAAGGAACTAGACGAGGAACATACTCCACATATACATCAGAAACCGCGAAAGAAACACCAGGAAACATTGTGGTGGTTTGAAACTTACTGGTTAAAGAAGCCCCAGCAAGACTATCCCCAATCCCCACAATGGCAGGACAATCACCAAGGGGGATCGGATCAACAAAGTTACGCCCCAATTCCTATAAAAAGAGTATAATAGCCAGACAAGAAAGATTAAGCAAAAGTGGAGACAGCAAAAGAAATACAAAAAGTACCCGCATAAGAAAAAACAACTCACGGCAGGAGGCGGGTTGTTAGCACTATACTCAAGGATGACAAGAAGGGACGACGCTTACCTCCTTCGGCATCTTACGAAGGCGCTCGAGCACCTCCTCATCAGTCAACTCAAGGGCGGGGACCATACGAGAAGGGTCCTCCGCCCTAGAGTACTCAAACCCAAAATTCTCCCGCTCCTTCAAAGGCTGAACATGGCGGCGAAGAAAACTAGAGACGATACCGAAGCCGATCAAGCTCTGCTGCTTTAGAGTACATATCCTCTCAAGAAACGGCTTGATCGCTTGGCTCTCATCCGTCGTCAGGGGGTTCTTTTCCCATCGGTCATTAACCAGCCTCTGAAGGAGCGGGAGAATTTTGGGTTTGAGTACTCTGGGGCGAAGGACCCTTCTCGTATGGTCCCTGCCCTTGAGTTGACTGATGAGGAGGTGCTCGAGCGTCTTCAGAAGATGCTGAAAGGAGTAAGCGTCGTCCCGCTTGCTGTCCTTGAGTATAGATCCAGAATGAACAGAAAGAGGAGGAATCAAATTGGCGGCATAAAACCAGTCGGCACGCCAATCCCTCACAGAATCAACCAGGTCATAGTCAAAGAATTTGCTCTTAAGACCCTGGCAAAACTGAATCCCGCAGCCACCAAGAACATTGGTGTCATTGCGGTGGGGTTGTGGCTTCAGACGGAAGAAGTAACGAAAGAGAGAAAGAGAAGGTGGAATTCCAAGGAAAGTTTCACAAAGATGAACGAAAATAGAAAGATGAAGGACAGCATTGGGAGCAAGATGGTTCAGGCTAATCCCAAAATAGCTGAGAAATCGGTGAAGAAAAGCGAATAGGAAGGCGAGTCAAAGCACGCGGATAAAAGGAGACGAAAAGAATAATCTCACCTGGACCTGGAGTAGGGACCCGATGCTCGCCTAGAGCTCTCCAATCAGCAATATCCTTGCTCTGGATCAGACCATCATTGACAAGCTCGCATAAACCGATCCTCGGTTGTAGTCGAGCCAGATCTTCCTGAGCAGCCCTCATGGCCATGAATTCTTGATTTTCAATCACGAAAGCGAGGCCTCCTCGTCCACAAAGGCGCATAGGATTCGCTGATTTCTTCCTACCCATATACTAGCGAAAGCAATAAAAGCACTAAGGAAAGGTGAGGCGGTGCTTAGATGAAAGTGATAAAAGACTAGGGTTTCAAGGCAAAAGCGAGGCCTAAAGAAAGAAAAAGAAGAAGAATGGCCTTTAATTAGATTTCACAAAGAAAGAAACCCGGCCCATTTAAACCCATATACTAGCGGAACATAGCTAAAATAAAATGAAAAGCACACTAAGGAAAGGTGATGACTTATCCATCCGGCACCACGGCGGAGTTATCATATTGCTAAAAAAGAACTCATCAACCATGAATAATGGTGGATCCTTATAGAAAGCGGAGTTTCTTAATCGGGACATCGTGAGAATAAAGAATGACAACTCAGAAGACAAGATTCTTTCCATTATAAATGATTTCAAAAAATAGAAGATTACACATCTTACAAGACCCAACGAACTCGGTACTACGACAAGCAAGGTAGAAAAGAGGAACCCGAACACAGCTAGGCTCTGGAATGACTACGTGTTCCAAATTGCTACTCGGTAGAACAAACCGCACTCGGCTACACTATTTTCTTCAAAGGACGGACGTAGTGCATCCAAGGCGGAAATCAGCAGCACGGCGGGACAACACGGAGCAGAGAAGGCCGGCAGGCATCTGTCTACCCAAGTTCAATGTGATGCTGGATATGGTGTTGATCTACATCGAGACGGTCTCGTAAGGTGCGGTGACGAGGATCTACCAAGGCGCCAGATGAAGGAACGTATCCCACATCACAAGACTCCTCTGACTACCGCCACGTACTTCCAAGTACAATGCTGCTGCGGGATTAGTCTACCTCTAATCCCTATCACAAGACTCCCTCCAGCTATGACAAGATACACAAGAACTGCAAAATACGCCTGGGGGCTGCTCTACTTCACAAACTACCATATTCATGACTACGGAGATTTCAGACCACGCAACAAAATGCTCGATGAATCAAAACAGCACACAAGGAGGATATTTATAGGCCAAAGAAGCGGTGCACATGGACCGAGAGCACCAACAGAACAAACCTAACAAAGGACACAGTGAAAAGACATAATTCAATGAAAGAGGACTCAGGCGTGAAGGAGCAGTACTAAAGAACAAGCATATTCGGAAGAATATACCAACACTGTACAACTCGTGAACAAACAACATTTACTATCAACCACCACCATACAACTACATCTGACAACAGTAGACTACTAGAGAACATGCCAAGATCTTGTATCCGAGTTCTTTTCGGATAAAAGAACCCAGGTATATGCTCGGGGGCTGCAATAAAAAAGGCTTTCAGTCATTTAAACAACTCAGATTCAAGACGGGGCTGCAACTGAAGAGGTTTTCAGTAACTTAAACAACTCAGAATCAAGACCCTCCAACTTTTTGTTCCAAATAGCAAGAGGCTCAGGGGCTACACTCAGTGAGTGCACTTTTTTCTTCAAGAAAAGTGCACATCACTCAGAAGACTTCTTCAAGACAGACCACTTCAAGGCCTCAAGACCAAAAGAACCCGGACCTAGCTATATCCGAGCTCTTTTTTGATAAAGAACCCGGGTATAGACTCAGGAGCCCTTCGATGAAGAATCAGAGCGATTTTAAGAGAAGACCCTCCAGCTCCTTGTTCCAAATAGCAAGAGGCTCGGGGGCTACACCCAAATGGGAGTACTTTTTTCTTCAAAAAGGTACACACAATGCGAAGATCTCATGAAGCACTACACGGTTTCACTCAAGAAAGCACTCGGACGACGCTTGTTCCTGCTCGGCAAGATCAGAAGGAACAAGAAGAGGCTTCCAGAGCTCAACCATGAAGTGCTTGGGGGCTTGTCGGTGTGGGACCCATAGGATACCCTGCAAGGAAGGGAGAAGATCTAGTCTAACTAGGTTTCTTCCCATGTAATTTTAGTAGTAGTATTATTCTGTAATCCTACTAGGAACTCACATTGTAAACTGACTAGGACTCTGGCCTCCTGACTATATAAAGGAGGGCAGGGCTCCTTAGATCGAGATAGAGAAGAGAGTTAGAGAGACAACACTTTACAATCAATCCAACGCAAAAGGCTAACGCCGACTAGACATAGGGCTATTACTCGATCAACGATCGAGGGTCCAAACCAGGATAAATCGACTGTCTCTTGCGTTTACCATCGAGTTCCGCATACGTTGAAGCCCGAACAAACTGCCTTAGGTACTTGTCGATGTTTCACCACCGATTGCCTGCCATGGGGGTACCCGAGGTAGTTTGTTCGGGCTTTAGCGTATGCGTAACTCGACGGTAAACGCAAGAGACAGTCGATTTATCCTGGTTCAGACCCTTGATCGTTGATCGAGTAATAGCCGTACGTCCAGTCGGCGTTAGCCTTTTGCGTTGGATTAATTGTCAAGTGTTGTGTCATCGTCAAGTCCTTTCTCTAGGAACCCTGCCCTCCTTTATATAGTCAGGAGGCCAGAGTCCTAGTCAGTTTACAATATAGAGTCCTAGTAGGATTATAGGGTAATATTACTACTAGGATTACATGGGAGGAATCCTAATCAAACTAGATCTCCTCTCTTCCTTGTGGGGTATCTCATGGGTCCCACATCGACAAGCCCCCGAGCACTTCATAGTTGAACTCTAGAAACCTTATTTTGTTCCTCCAGGTCTTGCCGAGTAGGAACAAGCGTCGTCCAAGTGCTTTCTGGAGTGAAACCATGTAGCGCTTCTTGAGATCTTCGAGTGGTGTATGCTTTTTTTATTGAAGAAAAAGCACACCTAGCTGGGTGTAGCCCCGGAGCCTCTTGCTATTTGGAACAAGATCCGTTTCGAGTAAGGCAACCTAGATAATCCATCAAAAGGCTTCGGGTGGGCAGTCCCCTCACCAGAGACCCCGTATCACCCCCACCTTAGAATTTCCAAATCACCGCAACAAGGACGACCTTAGCCAACGAAGTAGTGGCCAAGTAAGGCAGCCTACGGTGGGCGAGCTCCTTACTTGATGACGTGGTCCAGAAAATGGTTCCCTGCAAAGTAATCATACGAAAGTATGTAATAATTGATATACAAGATATCAAATTGGAAGTATGTCCCAGTATTATAAAATGCATATTAAATTTTTTCGCATCTTGCTCTTACTAGGCTATGTAATTTCCCTAGGTAGGTAGCTTGTTACATTTAAACACCTCTCACACCTTTCCGACGAGTAGGCTTTACGGATTAAGGCCTCAGCAACCCAGGTAAATTAACAACCGATAAGAGAAGACATTATAAAATGCATATTAAATTTTTTCACGTCTTGCTCTTACTAGGCCATGTAATTTCCCTAGGTAGGTAGCCTGTTACGTTTAAACACCTCTCGCACCTTTCCAGCGAGTAGGCTTCACGGATTAAGGCCTCAGCAACCCAGGTAAATTAACAACCGTTAAGAGAAGACTTGAGTAGCCGGGGATGCAACTGTAGTAGAGCCATGGAGGCATATGGATAATATCCAGAGATATATGATGATTAAAGAATATTTGAAAAAAATATTAAACCATGACTTAGCTTGATTCGTGAACGATTGTCGACGAAGCCGTGGCGGTCGTTGATGAAGCCGACTAATCGGAGTCGATTCCGACTAGTTGTCGATCACGTGGAATCCACCCTCGACTAGTTTTCTCGATGAGAGGAGTAGTCGAAGTTTTCGCCGATGAAGTTGCGACGGTCGTTGATGAAGCTGACTAGTCGGAGTCGATTTCGACTAGCTGTCGATGGTGTGAGGCCCGCCCCCGACTAGTTTTCTAGTCGAGATGAGTAGTCGAGGTAGTCATCGGCGGGTCGCGGAGCACCCTCGTGAAGTTGAAGTAGTCATCGGTGAGTCGATGCCGACTGGACGTTGGGGTAGTAATGCTCGCGTACGTCTTCTGTGTATGTTGAGCGAAGGTCTTGGAATCTCTTTGGTAGCTTCTTTGTTATACGTAGCAAAATTCTTCTACCAGACGCACATAGCAATTTGATCTAGCGTTGCATGGCAACAGCAGCACGGCAGCCTTTAGTAGATGAACATGTTGAGGCGGTGCAGCACACAGTCTCGATTCCATTTTAGCCTTGTACTCAGAAGGCTGTGGGAGCAGCTTTTCACGTGGGTTGACAGGTCGCTGTTGTAGTCTTCAGCTTCGGTCTTCGTGTTGCCTCTAATTTGGACTGGTCGACATCGTGGCCCATCGTGGTTTACCATACATCGATCAGCAACGCCGCATGTCATCTTCTTTTCAGATTCGACGAGCTTCCGAGATAGCAACGTCGTGCGCCAACTTCTTGTTGGACTCGATGAACCCCGGAGATAGCAACGAGCAGCTTGATTTTGTTGATGAGGTCCTTCGAGCTCGCTGATGATCTCGACGATCACCCCTACCTGGTGCACCAGCTGTCGATGTTTGACCACCGATAGCCTACCATGGGGGTACCCGAGGCAGTATGTTTGAGCTTCAGCATATGCGGAACTCGACGGTTAACGCAAGAGACAGTCGATTTATCCTGGTTTGGACCCTCGATCGTTGATCGAGTAATAGCCATACGTCCAGTCGACGTTAGCCTTTGCGTTGGATTGATTGTCAAGTGTTGTGTCGTCGTCAAGTCCTTTCTCTCGGAACCCTGCCCTCCTTTATATAGTCAGGAGGCCAGAGTCCTAGTCGTTTTACAATGTGAGTTCTTAGTAGGATTATAGAATAATACTACTACTAAGATTACATGGGAAGAAACCTAGTTAGACTAGATCTTCTCCCTTCCTTGCGGGGTATCCTATGGGTCCCACACCGACAGTGATGGAATTAACTTGATGAATGATCTTGAATTCTTATTTAAGTCCTTTTCTTTCTACCTGTTTAAGTTCTTTTCTTTTTACCAAATGATCTCCAATTGTCACTAGAACTTAAACCTTATCTTCATCTTGAGTTTGATCTTGATCTTCCAATTTGAGTACCAAATGTGTGCCAAATACACTGCGCAATCAAATGGCCTTGTACTCATTACTTGTCATTCTTCTAGCTCATCTCAAAACCAAACTTAGGTGCCTCAATCACATATAAATATGTTTCTAACTTAAGGACCTTTCAATCAAAGTGACTCCAAATAAATCCAATAATTGTCACTTTTCTGACAGATTTTGTACCCTTCAAAGAAAAATCCATATCTCCCAATGTTCAGATCCAATTACCATGAAATTTAGTGGAGATGTGATTCACTAAGTCATCTAGTAGATGTAAAAATTTAGGCTTCATTTCACTTCTAGATTGCTACCAGATTTCAATTCTTCCACCACTACTACATGCTGAAAACTGCTGCACTGTAGCTGACAAGATCTGCTCCAAAACCGAAGCATCTCTTATTCAATTCTCATGAAATTTGTACAACATCTCATACCATAAGCCTAGAGCATGCATACCAAATTTTAATCCAATCCAAATATATTTGGTCACTCAAACATGGCTAAGATCACAACTCACTCAGATTTTCAATTATAGGACAGATTTGTTACTTGAGCTATACTTCTTCACAATGAATCAAGCTTGAAACTAACTTGATTGAATACTTTCACAAGACATATATCCATTCAATCCACTTACTAAAAGTCATCTCATGAATTTATCCAACACAAATCAATCCAAACTTGATTACTAAGCATTTAACCATTCAATCATCTCAAAGCAAGCAACATTGCATATTTATCCGATTCAATCAACTCATATGCACCCAAATGAAATGATCAACAAGCGATATACCTTGTTTAGCTCATGATCATCCAATTAGCAAGCTTCAACTCAATCATTTGCAAGCCACCAAATAATCCAATGAATCTCCAACAACTTGACATAATGCACTTGTATATTGATAGCACTTGGACTTCACTCATTTTTCACTTGGCATTGGGTTTGGATGTGCACTAAGCTTCATAACTTGATTTAATACATGATGAACAATAATAAACTCATTGAATCAAGCCTCCAATGTCATGGTACCTACAATCAATCATCCACTTTTTGATGGTACCCAAACTAGTTTGGATGCTCTCAAGTTTGGAGCAAAAATACTTAGGCAAAGCCTTAGTATGGGTAGCGGGATGTTTTGCAATTGCAACCAATGAGGTACCATTGCCATCCTTTCTAAGCATAGAATCATCATTGATTGAAATGGGCTTAGGATTATTACCTAGGGGATTTAAATATGCCATGTGTCCCCTTTCCTGGCATGAGTAGCACTTTCTCTTTGATTGAGCCTTCTCTTCCTTGCTCATGTGGTGCTTCTCATTGCCTTGCCTCTCATGAGTTGCTTGAGCCTTCTTCTTAAGCATGGTTGGACACTTTGAGGCAAATTGTCCCATATCTTCACACATGAAACACTTGATGTGAGCATAGACTTTCTTCTCATCTTGAGTCTTGTTCATCATCTTGGCATCTTGATCAAGCTTTTGATGCCTTGTTCTTCCACCCCTTCTTGTTTTCTTCTTCTTCTTCATCAAGTCACCACCATCTTCATGGTTGATCTTGACTTGCTCTTAGGGTGTCATTTCTTGCTCAACTTGTGGCTTTGGTTGAGGCTCTTCTTGTTGCTTCACCAATTGCTTGGTTGGGCACATAGAGGTAAGGCGACCCCATGTGCGGCACTTGAAGCACTTGACATGCTTTAGCCTCTCTTCTTCTTTCTTAAACTTGAGCTTCTCTTTATTGGGGCAACCATTTGCAAGGCATCCAACTTCATGGCATTTGAAGCACATGAAATGAGATAACCTCTTTTGTTCTTGCTTCTTCATCTTTCTTTCTCTTTTTCTTTCCCCCTTAGTCATGCTCTTGTTGAAACCAAGGCCACTCTTGTCACCGAAGTTTCTTTGAGTCTTCAACATATGCTCAAAGGTGACTTTTGAGTTGTAGCATCTCTCTAACTTATTGCTCAAATTCTTCAATTTATTTTTGAGCTCATTGTTCTCCTTTAAAAGGTTAGTCTCACAAGACATAGAAGTAGAACAAGCATCTATATTTGAAGAGCATGTCATAGCTAATAAATCCACAAGAGGTGGATACATGCTTCTTGCCTTCATCACAAGGGTTAGTGTGATTGATCAATTGACCCATGTGATGAGCTCTCGCTAGTTTTAATTTTTCCATTGGAAAGCTCTTTAGTGAGAAAAGCATGATCTTGTACCAAGTTATCATGAGAAACACTAAGTTCCTCATGAGCCAATTTTAGCTCCTCATGTGAACAAGTAGTAACATAAAGTAGATGCTTTTGTTGCTCACATGTTTTCTTTAGAAAAGAGTTTTCATTTTTCAATTTACTTGTTTTAGCTATCTCATTTTCTAAAGCTATGTTCATGCTAGCAAGTCCACTAACAAGCTCATCATATGAATCAACATGATCAACCACATTAGCACTTTGTACCTTTGTGTCACCTTATAACATGCAGCAATGCGGTGATGATGGAGAGCTTATAGTAGCATCATGGTCATGGTCCGAGCATGAACCATCATCAACACCATCAAGTGTGCTTGAGGTAGAGTCATCATTTGCATCACTTGAGCTCAAGCCATCAATCTCGTCAAGTGAACTTGTGGTAGATCGATCGATCATCCTCACTTGACCATGAGGTGGAGAAATATTCCACAATCACCAAATTGTGGTCATGCTCGACACACTCATGCACCTTCTCCTTGGGCTCATCCTCCTTGAACTTGCCATCATACCACATGGAGGAATCACCGAAGGTGTGCTTGATTGATTCTCATATCTCACGAGCGGTTCCCACATAGTTTATTCTTTTCATCAATTCAAAGATCAAAGCATTCATTAGATAACAACAAGCATGTGCATCAAGTTCAAAGAGAACTCTTTGAGCTTTGGTTCAATTTCTATGGTCTAAGACATGAGTGAGACCACTAGTGACAATCCACCAAAACTTAGGTCCCTTTGCACGAAAATGATCAAGCATGTGATTTTTCCGATGTGCAAAGTTTGTGCCATAAAAAATGTATGTCTCACAAACATCTAGCCCACTAGACGCCATCTTCTCGGGTCGGTGAAGACCACAAATAAGCGACCAAGCTCTGATACCACGTGTAGGGTTGAGATGGCGGACTAGAGGGGGTGAATAGTCCTTTCTAAAACTTGAACACACCGGCTAACCGAAACAAAATCGGAATTAAAACTATCACTCTGGCCAAGACTACACCCCTCTATCTAAGTTTACAAGCACCTTATAAAGATCCTAATTAGGCAATAAAGGTGTCGAGCTAGCTAGAGCTCACCTAATCAATTCTAGAGCAAGGTCACACAAACCTATGCACTACTACTTTGGCAATATGGGGGCTCCTACACATGCTAGTGATGCAAAAGCACAAAGCTCCTAAGCTCACTAGCAATGCTCAATAACAAGGCTACACAAGCCAAATTAGAGAGC
Source organism: Miscanthus lutarioriparius (assembly GCA_904845875.1). Lineage (NCBI taxonomy): Eukaryota > Viridiplantae > Streptophyta > Magnoliopsida > Poales > Poaceae > Miscanthus > Miscanthus lutarioriparius. Next base: position 101,119,465 of record CAJGYO010000001.1, read on the forward strand.
GCAAATCACTTAGCTACACAAACTAAGCAAGGAAACTAATTTACTATAAAAGTAAACTAGTTACACAAGGGAGCTACTTCTATGCTACACAAGCAAGAAGGTAACTAGTAAGCTACACAAGCTAACTAATTACAAGAGCAACTACACAAGCACAATATATGAAATGTAAATACAAGCTTGTGTAAAGGGAAACACAATCCAATAGGAAGATAAGGATGACATGATAATTTTTATCCCGAGGTTCACATGCTTGCCAACATGGTAGTCCCCGTTCTGTCGACCGCTCACTTGGTGGTCCGGTGGCTAATTGGCATCACCCGCCAAGCCCACACGTTGGGCACCACAAGAACCTACCCACAAGTGAGGGTAGCTCAATGACATGCTCAACTAGAGTTGCTCTTCACGATCCCCACGGGGTGAGCACAATCCCCCTCATAAATCCTCCTCTAGAGTACCGCACAATCTTCTCACGTGCTTTAATGGAGTCACAAGCCTACAAGCCATATAGGAGGTGGCAACCTCTAAGAGTAACAAGCACCACTGGCTTGCAACTCAAACACCTAGTGCCACTCGATGCAATCTCACAATGCAACACACTAGAATCACACTCACTCGCAATCGATTCGCACTCTTGCAAGCACAAGTGAATTAGAGGGCATCCAAGCACTCCTACACAAGCCACATAGGCATGAGGGTGCTCAGCAACCAGCCCATGGCCGAGCTCCACCTCTATTTATAGCCCCAAAGCCAAATAGAGCCGTTGGAGCAAAGCTACTGGTTTCTGCGAGGGCACCGGACACAACGTTGCCTGGCACTAGACACTGCGGTGCCCCTCCCAATGGTCAAATTCCAATGGCTAGAATAGTCGTTGGTCATCAGACAGGGTGGCGGTGGAACCGCCGTAGGGGTGGTGATGACCACCCAGCCAGCCACCCGAAACACCATGTCTCTAGAAAAATAGGGTGGTGCACCACCATCACCGTGGCGGTGACCCCCTTGCCTTCCCTTGCTCTCTGTGGCGGTGCACCGGACACCCCATGGCGGTGCCACTGCCCTCCCCATGGTAGTGCACACTGTACATGGCGGTGCTCCGGCTCAACTATGCGCTCTCGGCCGACAACGGTGGAATTCTTCCTCGACATCGTATATAGATTTGGGGTCCCAAACTCCATAATCACCGACAATGGCACACTCTTCACTGTGAAGAAGTTTCTCCAATTCTGTGATGACTATGACATTCGAGTCGACTGGGCCTCCATTGCTCACCCACAAACCAATGGCTAAGTAGAGCGTGTGAATGCCATGATACTTCAGGCCCTCAAACCCCGCATCTTCGATAGGCTCTACAAATTTGTGAGATGGTGGGCGGGAGAGGTACCAGCCGTACTCTGGGCCTAAGGATGACTCCAAACTGGTCCACCGGTTTCACCCCGTTCTTCCTGGTATACGGCGCCAAAGCCGTCCTACCAACCGACCTCGACTATGGAGCGCCATGAGTCCTGGCATACGATGAAGCCAAAGCGGAGAAGGATGGGCAAGACGCACTCAACTAGATGGATGAGGCTCGCGAGACAGCACTCCATCGCTCTATAAAATACCAGCAAGCACTATGAGAAGGTATCACAACAAGAACATCCGAGAGTGAGCTTTTTAGGTCGGCGATCTCATCCTACGGTGGATCTAAACCACCAAGGATGTGCACAAGCTGACACCGCCCTAGGAAGGACCCTTCATCATTGCTGAAGTCATCCACCTGGGATCCTACCGGCTCATGAATGACACTGGCAAGATCTACACCAACTCATGGAACATCGAGCAGCTACGTAGATTATATCCTTAATCTCACTTCCCAAACATACATAAAACCCCTACCATCGCAAACTAACCTTATTACGAAAGGATCATAGACAGGAAGGGTCCCAGCAAAATGAGATGAAGGACAAGGAATGAACAAGCAACCGGCGGAACACACATAAGACATGCAACCCTCTTGTCTGTTTCTTTAACTTCCTACTATATGCAATCTATCTTTGCTTTATGTGCGAGTGGTTGCCATTAAGTCGCGCCGTGACCCAAGGTGTAGCGTGCCCTTGGGACCACGTGCAGAGTGACCCGCCGCATCCATGACCCCACGTTGTGTCTAGCAATCAACCTCTTTGGCCTGTCCTAAGAAGGGCTCGAGACCACAAAGGCATAGGGGCAGGGAGGAGATGGGCCCCCACGGCTCTAATCAGTGGTGTAGAGCCACACAACCATTCCTCTCTGTGTTTGAGTCATCTGCTTCGAAGTCACCTACGTTGACCCCCTCTGGGGGAAGGCATCTTGCCCTCTGACTGCTGCGGAGGTGGTCGAGGACCGATGGGTTTGACTACCGATGATTTATGGGACGTCTCTCGACAAGGCATAGCCAAACTCCATGCCGATTGGGGAGGATATTAGGTCCCACTCGAATTACCCATCGACCCTGATGAGGCGCACCGCTCCGATCGTGTGGTTACGGTGGACATGCCTCTCCCCGCATGGGGTGAAACCAGAATTGCCTAAAAATAGGATGTCGTGACCTCCTGAAGTTGCCAGGGACCCGAAAGAAATGGAGCTAAGTCCCCGTGACAAGCTCCTACCGGAATCCTAGAACCATAACCTGAAGCCAGCAGACCAGCAAAGGTCAGTGACCCCTCATGGACGGTCATTTGGGTTGCGACGATGCCTTCTTTACAAGGCAACGACAACATCCATGTAAAACAACCGACCACAGTTTAAGCATGCATGGTCTGGGCCCGCTTGAGCCTGAGTGACCACTTTTGGCCACAGGGAAACACCCCATGATCGCGCTGACGCTCGAGAACAAGGTCGTAACCTATTGACAAACAGGGAGACTTTGGCCCAACAAAGTCAAAGCACAAACGAGGTGAGGGCTTTTGAGCTAAGGATGACCTCTCCATTTCGTTGGAAGAAAGGTCGACAACCCGCATGGAAGTCCCGACCTCGATGATAAAGCCTCGCAACCGGACCTCATGGACTGGGGGTGTCGTAGAACCGACCAATTTATAAGAGTACAAGTACAATGGCGGCCCGCAAGCGGTCGCACTATCATACTTGAACCCATATAAACCCGATAGTCCGTCGAGTACCACGATGGGTCTCGATAAACGATTTACAACAACCAAGATCATACATGATTCAACATACATGTCACATATTACATAAAGTTCACAGATACATTTTCATCATCAGAGTATGAAACCAGTTATTACAAACCGGGTTTGATAGATAAAAGCGGAAGCAAATTAAGTTTGAAAGTAAAGTTTCCAACATAGTTTAGTACAGTGCCGAAATAGGATCACAGTCCACAAAAGCAAATAGAGGGATTAATAAATAAGCCTGCCCAAGGCTTACTCCTCATCCACGGTGGGATAGAAGCAACTCTTGCAATAACCATGATACACAATGCCATCTGCAACAATGGGAAATAAAACCCTGAGTACGAGAAGGTACTTAGTTAGACTTACCCGTCATAAACCAGAAACAAATTGACTCCAAGGATTATGCAAGGCTATATAAGTGGAGGTAGCTTGACAACATTTTGCAAAAAAAGCAATTAACTCAATTATACAATTATAATTCTATTACCAATTAATTATGACTATCCATCTACATTAGCAACTATCCTATGCCAAACATGTGGTATATCATTTTAAGAGCATACAATAGTAACCATAGCAGGTGTAGTCATTTCATGATTATCCGAACCATCATATTCCATAGTACAATTACTACGATGTTGGGGCTAGCCAAGTTTCTCACTATCCGGGAGAGACGGTGATTCGAATCGATTTCAACCAGCTGGGAATTTATTCCTAACACAAACCCAGGCAGACCAGATCATTAGTCGCCTTAGGTCACCTTTGGTACAACTCAGGTACACATTTCGTGGGTCCATACCACGCCGCACAATCTGGGACACCAGATGCCAGGACGTTCAAGCCTAGCCTGCCCTTGGGCTCAGTCTGATCTCCCCCGTAAGGAGTGCACAACAGAACGGGTCCCGGCCTGAGTTGAGCTACTCGGCTTCGCGGTCGGAACGAGTTATCCGGCCAGCTAAGTGATAGGCATGCGTTCAATCTTGTCAAAAGTGCCAACAACGGTACGGTCCTTAATCGACACAGATGGGGATAGATCCACACCCAAGACCTCCATGCCTTGTTGCTTCTTTATCGACATCCCGCCCGGTCTCCATTTACATTACCCCATGGTTCTTTCCACGATAGCAAATATAGCCAACCGTGCTTCGGTATCCACCTATATCTCGCAGGTGACAGGAAATCACCCGACTTCTACCGGTCTAAGCAGGGCTAAGCATATATTCGATCCTAGACCTATATAGGGTGAAAGGTGTATATATCTGGACAAGGTAGTTCCATGCATCAAGTGTTTCCATTCAACTCTTATAACCTAATGCATCAATCATAAGTACTTAAGTAATCATTTGTAAAATATTAGGAGACTTATAATGCTCCGAGGCTTGCCTTTAAGAAAAGAAGTGGGGCGGTGATCAGGGCACTCCAGAAGCTCTTCTGGGGTCTGCTCTTCGCCTTCGGGAGCTGCGGCTTGAGGATTCTCCTGCTGGTCCCCTTCCTCTACTTCGTCGAATTCCAGGAACGTTATTTCCTCTGTCGATCCTATATGCATGAATATGGCATAAGGTATTGCGAATGCATACATGCGTACAAGTGTAGCATGATGACACATGATGAATGCATTCGTATAAGTATTCTTAACAGCATGGTGTTAACAAATGCATCATATTTTACCGAGTAGGTGCATATCTCTTCTTGATTACTTAATCAAACACATTTACAATTCATTCACTACACACAAAACAACAGCTGCTTGTTTTACTTATAACTGAAGTTCTACTTATCCAAATGCTGTGATCTTTGACTTTCTGGAAAGCTTATAAAATTTTCTACAACTCTTATTTAATCACCAAAAGCTAATTCACACTTTATCTTAATCAAAACAGACAATCAATCCAGCGCTATCCAGAAATTCCAGAGAGAAGCATTTCGGAATACTAAATATAAACAGCTATAAATCCTAAACCCTTTGGCCTATTGCTCTAAAATTTTAACACAATATATATGAACAAGTTACTTACAACTTTGTTATTAACCATTTTTACAGCAAACATCGTTTTGACTACGCAACATTCTAAACCACAGAATCTGTCCGAAAACTCTTCTCTCCCGAATTATAAAGCAACGATATTTCTATTGCATATAAACATTCCAAATTTGACTTCACCAATCATACCAACAGTACAAGGACATCAAATACACTCAAGAAAACATAATGGCCATGCCCAAACTATTTATTTAAATGTCTTTATCAATTTACTAAGATACTTAGGTTAAATAATAAACATATACTAGATGTGCATCATAAATTCTCAAAAATTCACAGTGCCTTACTAATGCTACCAAAAGACTACTGTGAAAGTTTCATGCCATTTTACCAAGCAAAACATTATATACAAAAATGACAAGGCACAAAGGCTTAAAATAGCAAAAATAGAAAACCCTAGTGAAAAGTGTCAAGCAACAGATTTTATATTTTTCTTAGCATCCATATGGTACTAGGACAACCTCCAACAAATTTCATGAATATTGGATTCATAAATAATTTATAAAAATTCACACAAGGATTACCAAATTATAAAAAGGAAAATCTATAACTACAGATCTATATATGCACTGACCCTCAAATTTTTACTATAGCTCATACATGTCAAGAATAGCTTACCACAAAAATTTCATAATTTCTGGAGCATAGGAACTCTAGATATAAAATAAACAAGTTTACATGCATTCAAAAACACATTTCAAGTTTCAATTTAAATCTTCCAAAAACTTTACTGAAAATGCTAATATCATATTTTTCCTAAATACTAGACTTCACCAAGATCTTAACCAAATTTGAACTACAAATTTTGGATCCCCCAAACTCCAGATATAAAATTTACAAAACTGTATGAAATCTAGAATTAAATGAGCTATCCTATACGCTCCAGTCGCTGACAGGCAGGACCCGCATGACAGTGGACCCCACGTGTCAGTGACTCAGAACAGAGCGGCGGCGCTGCCTGATACTGCGCGGCCACGGCTCGGCGGCGGCGAGCTTCACCGACGACGGCACCTGCTCTACGGTGAACCCCTCGACCTGGCGAACGTGTAGGGCTATCTAGGCGGGCGAATAACCGACGCGAAGGACGGCGGCAACGGCCATGGCGGCATGGCGGAGCTAGACAACGGCGCAATGCCGGCGGTGGCCACGGCAATGCAAGTTCAAGCTCGGACGAGCATATACTACCTAAGACAAACTCAACGCGCTAGCTAACGCATGGAGAGGTGGACGGTGGCACTCCGGCCACGGTGACGGGCGCGGCGGTGATGCTCCGGTGAGGTCCGCACGGCGAAACGGCTTACCGAGCGTGGCTAGGGAAACGATTGCGGGCGCGGCGTGACGGCGGGATCATGGAGGAGCTATTGCGATGGGAATTAGGCGACAAGATGCGAGCTTGCGCTGGCTATGGCGACGGCGGAGGTGGGTAAAAGCTCGGCTGCTGCTGTGGTGCTTCGGCCAGCGATGGAGGAGGCAGAAAAATGGAAATGGCGAGTGCGGGCGGGTGCTGGGGGCGTTAAGGCACGCGCTGGCCTAGCTTGGCCGCACGGGGCAGGGCGCCGGTGATGCGCGGCCATGCCTGCCTCCACGCGGCGTGCGAGCTCTGTCGGTGTCGGCCACTGAAGAACGGCGATTCAGTTCGTCAGTGAACGCAATGCCGAGCCTGACGACGTGTTTTGACAGCGCAATTCCTCACGACACAAAGCAATTCACCGAAAGATTCTAAAACAAAAATTGTATCCCTAAGTACCCTCTCCAATTCTCGTTGAGAACTCAAGTCCTAATTCTCAACCAATCTCGATTTATGTCTCCCCAAAGTCAGGCTTGTCCGACTGTCAGTTAACTGACTTGGCAAAAATGTGCTAAGTGTTGAAAACAGTTATTTGATGATTTTTGTGAGCCTAATTCAAGCATGTTAGGAGCTAACTCAGTCAATGACCCAAAAATAAAAGTTGTTCCTCATGCCAAACACTACAACTTTGCTTTAGTGACCACCTCCATGCAAGGTCTTTAGCACATAGTTCAAACTTGGTCAAACATGTTACATTCAAAGGATGACTTGTACTTGAACTCTGACCTAATGACCTATTTACCCCTAACCATGAATATCAAAGTTGTTCATAATGGTACTCTAAACATGTTTAAGCTAATTGCAAGGTCACACACTCATTTCATGCATTGGTCACACATAGGGCTATCCAGGTCAACACATAACATCACTTAAGTGCTTGATCATGAAAGGTGACCTTCATGAACAATGTTCCATTTGCTAACCTAAGTGTTGCTAATATGTTTTAGTGACTCACATAAACCATTTACATGTATTCACTCATGATCATGGGCATGTACACATGGAAACATGAAATAACAAGCAACGTTGCATATGTTTCAATCAAATGTTTCAATTGTAAAAGCTTAATTATGAATGCTTGATGCTCATGCTCATGCTCATGCTCATGCAATGCAAGTCAATTTATGCAAGGCTAACACCTAGGGTGTTACAGGGGGCTCAGCACGATGACCCGAGGCAGGGATACAACATACGGAAGTTAAATCCCATGGGTACGGGCATTACAGGCGCGGCCAAGCCGCCAAGACAAGAAAGGGAAAAGCCCAACGCCACCTCGGGGATGATGCCATCGGGGGTATGAGCTGCAAATATGGTTAGACAAGGTGGAAATTAACACCTTAAAGACCACCTCATAGCATCATGATCCCCAAAACCAAAGCACGCAGGGAGGAGAGAAAGACTAAATGGCCCCTAGTGTGGCAACATCTCGCCATGTCATCACGATGCCATGTTAGGGCACAGTGACGAACGAAACCTCGGATCCATCATTTGGCGGTCATGGAGCGACGGACGTTCTCTCTGGAGAACCGACTCACTGCCTGCTGAAAGGTCCTAATGGTTGGAGGGCGGGTGAATAGCCTATTGAAAATTTCTACAACAACACTAAGCAAAGATGTTAGACAATAAAATGGTGAAGTGAGTGTTGTGCTAGCCTACTAAAAATATAAGCCACCTACCACAATTCTAATGACTATGATCTCTAAGCACACAATTGGCTAAGTCACTACACTAAGTTAGTGAGCTCTCAAAGACTAACTAAAGTGCCTCACTAACCACTAGACCCGACACAAGCTAGCTCTCAAAACTAATTACACTAAAGAGCATAGCAACACTAGGAATGTACTACAAGACAGGGTGCTGATGAATATATCGATGTGTCGAGGAGTGAGCCAGTCACAAGATGATCACAATCAATCACAATGAATGCCAAGAAATCCTCGAACAAGATGACAAGATTTTTTATCGAGATTGACTTGCTTGCCGGCAAGCTAGTCCTCGTTGTGGCGATTCACTCACTGGAGGTTCACGTGCTAATTGGCATCACAGCCAAACCTGCAACCGGGTGCCGCACAACCAACACAAGATGAGGAGCACACAAGCCACAAGCAATGCACTAGAGTACCTTTTGGCTCTCCGCCGGGGAAAGGTGAAGAACCCCTCACAATCACCATGATTGGAGCCAGAGACAAGCACCTTCCTCCGCTCGATGATCCTTGCTACACCAAGCCGTCTAGGTGGTGGCAACCACCAAGAGTAACAAGCAAATCCCACAGCGAAACACAAACACCAAGTGCCTCTAGATGTAATCACTCAAGCAATGCACTTGGATTTACTCCCAATCTCACAAAGATGATGAATCAATGATGGAGATGATGACTGGGAAGGCTTTGGCTAAGCTCACAAGGTTGCTATGTACATGCAAAAGGCCAAGAGAGTGAGCTTGAGCCATCCATGGGGCTTAAATAGAGAGCCCCCATGAATAGAGCCATTGGGCTCCTCACTACAACTTTCTCAGGGCGACCGGACGTGCTGGTCATCATGATCGGACGCATAGCCCGTAGCATTCGGTCAACGGATGCCGTCCACGTGTCCCCCATTTAAATCATGAACGACGATATACAACGGTCAAAACTAGTCACGCCAGCGCCTAAGTGATGACCTGGCGTGCATAGACATGACCAAATGCTCTCATGCCGCGTCAGGTGCTCACAACGCCGCGTGCCTCCACACTGTGAACTAGACGCACAGATCTCCTCGGCACTCCGACGTTAGGTCGGTTCCAGAGAGCATCCAAAGCGCCCAAATGCTGATCGGACATGTCAGATGAGCCTCGATCGGACGTACCCCAGTGTCAGGTCCTTGTTCTCTTCACTGTGCGCAACCACATCATCGTACGTCGGCCTAAACGGATGCAGGACTGTCATGTTGGGTCACAAGTTGACCAGCATCCGGTCAGTTCTCCATCTAGAGTCTGAGCACGCCACCTTGTTCTAGAATTGACCGGACACTGCACCTCTGAGTTCGGTCATCTTGTGACCAGCGTTTGGTCACCGTTTCATAGTGACAAACACCTCTTTGACTTCACCAACTTCTGCACCCTTTCTCAAATGTGCCAACCACCAAGTGTCTTACCCTGTGCACGTGTGTTAGCATATTTTCACAAACATTTTTAAGGGTGTTAGCACTCCACAAGATCTAAATGCATATGCAATGAGTTAGAGCATCTAGTGGCACTTTCGATACAAGTTTCACCCCTCTTAATAGTATGGCTATCGATCCTAAATGTGATCACACTCGCTAAGTGTCTCGATCACCAAATCAAAAAGCTCCTATCAAGTTTCACCTTTGCCTTAAGCTTTTTGTTTTTCTCTTTCTTCTTTTCCAAGCCGAGCACTTGATCACCATGGTCACACCATCATCATGATCTTCACCAATTGCTCCAACACTTGGAATGTGCTACCTATCTCATGATCACTAGAGCAACTAGGTTAGCACTTAGAGTTTTATCAATTCACCAAAGCCAAACTAGAGCTTTCACCTGGACACGCTGATGGACCACAGCAAAGGGGCTAGCCTTCCCTTGATCAACGGCCATCACGGGTACCCGAGCCACTCAGGCACAGGTAAAACCCAGGCTACATGATCACGGGGCCGGCTGAAAGGTCCTAATGGCTAGAGAGGGGTGAATAGCCTATTAAAAAAATTCTATAACAACACTAAGACAAGTGATTAGTAAATAAGATGGTGAAGCTGAAAGGTCCTAATGGCTGAGGGGGGTGAATAGCCTATAAAAATTTCTACAACAACACTTAACAAACAGGTTAGACAAATATGAGGTGAAGCGAATGTTGCGCTAGCCTACTAAAACTGCAAGCCACCTACCATAATTCTAGTATCTATAGTCTCTATCCACACAATGGTTATGTCACTACACAAAGTTAGTGAGCTCTCAAAGACTAAATAAAGAGCCTCACTAACCACTAGACTCGACACAAGCTTGCTCTCAAGACTAACTACACTAAAGAGCGAAGCAATACTAGAAATGTAAATACAAGAGAGGATGGTGATGATTATATGGATGTGTCGAGGTATGAGCCAATCACAAGATAACCAAAGAAATCCTCAGACAAGATGACACAAGATTTTTTACCGAGGTTCACTTGCTTGCCGGCAAGCTAGTCCTCATTTTGGCGATTCACTCACTTGGAGGTTCACGCGCTAATTGGCATCACACGCCAAACCCACAATCGGGTGCTGCACACCCAACACAAGATGAGGATCACATAAGCCGCGAGCAATCCACTAGAGTACCTTTTGGCTCTCCGCCGGGGAAAGGTCAAGAACTCCTCACAATCACCATGATCAGAGCCACAGACAATCACCAACCTCCGCTCGACGATCCTCATTACTCTAAGCCATCTAGGTGGTGGCAACCACCAAGAGTAACAAGTGAAATTCGTAGCAAAACACGAACACCAAGTGCCTCTAGATGCAATCACTCAAGCAATGCACTTGGATTCACTCCCAATCTCACAAAGATGATGAAACAATGATGGAGACGAGTGGGAGGGCTTTGGCTAAGCTCACAAGGTTGCTATGTCAATGCAAATGGCCAAGAGAGCGAGCTTGAGCCAGCTAAGGGGCTTAAATAGAGAGCCCCCATGAAAAGAGCCATTGGGCTCACTACTGCCTGCATTCTCGATGCGACTGAGCGTGCCAATTAGGACGACCGAACATGTGCCACCCTGCGTCCAATCACAAGATTGCAGCCACATGTCACATTGATTCAACCATGATCGTTGATCACCAACGGTCGACTGAGTTCCTTGCGTGTGTTAAAGAGGGACTGGGAGCACTGATCCAAAGATCGGACGCGCTAGCTCCACATCAGATCAGCACAAGCCTGTGTGCCTCCACACTGTGACCGGACACGTCGGTGCCCACAACTATACGGTATCAGGTCATTTACAGAGAGCTAGCCGAGCAGCAAAACAACGACCAGACGTGTCAGGTCCACCATAACCGGGCGCATGGCAGCGTTCGATCCTGCCTTCACCTCTGCACGCCAAGATTTCTGTTGATGTCACCATACGTCACCGCTAACCAGACGCTTAAGTGTCACATCAGGTCACAAACTGACCCTATATTCGGTCATAGGCTAAGAGCAGCACAAGCGTGCCACCAAGTTTATAATTGACCGGACGCTGACACCCTGAGTCCGGTCACAATGTCAACTGCGTCTAGTCACTGATTTTCAGTGAAAATCAACTCCTTTACTTCACCAACTTCTCCACCCTTGCTCAAATGTGCCAACCACCAAGTGTATCACCTTGTGCACGTGTGTTAGCATATTTTTCACAAACATTTTCAAGGGTGTTAGCACTCCACCAGATCTAAATGCATATGCAATGAGTTAGAGCATCTAGTGGCACTTTTGATATAAGTTTCACCCCTCTTAATAGTACGGCTATCGATCCTAGATGTGATCACACTCGCTTAGTGTCTCGATCACCAAACCAAAAGGCTCCTTTCAAAATTCATCTTTGCCTTGAGCTTTTTGTTTTTCTCTTTCTTCTTTCCAAGTCCAAGCACTTGATCATCAACATGGTCACACCATCATCGGGATCTTCACCATTGCTCCACCACTTGGAATAGTTCTACCTATCTCATAATCACTAGAGCACATAGGTTAGCACTTAGGGTTTCATCAATTCACTAAAACCAAACTAGAGCTTTCAATCTCGCCCTTTTTGGTAATTGATGACAACCCTTTCACAAAGATATGAATTTGAGTTGTGGGAGAGTAATGTCTACCAAATGATGCTAAGGTATAAGAGATGGACCTTTGAAGTGTGATACCAATCGGAGTGCACCAAATATACCATCCTAAGCACCAATAGTTATTAGACATACACAAAAACTAGAATACCCTGTGAGATCAACATTAGAAGCAAGGGTCTAGTTTTCACAATATAAACACAAGTCTAGTTACTCAACCTATGCATGCTAGTTTTTCATTTCATCATTCAAACCTATAACTAGCATACACCACACAAGCATGGAATTTTACTTTAAAACTTGTGCCATGCAAGCAAACATATGTAATGTGTATTCAAATGCAACAAACAAGTTTATGAGCTTGCTCCCCCTACTTGTGTGCTCAAAATTTTAATTGATCCCTTTCCTTTGTCATATTTCTCATCCTATGTCAAAGTTCTCCCCCTTTGTCATCTTTTCACTATCTTTGTACATTACTTCTCCCTCTTTGTCATCAATGACCACAAAGGTTCAATTTTAGATAGGGTAAGATTATCAATGTCAATCAATGGGGTGAGGATCATTTTCCCAAATTTGGTTCAATCTAGATCACTTTTAACTCAGTTTGACCCAAGGACAAACTTCTTCATACCTCGTTTCAAGGGTTATCTTGTACCATGTTGAGTTAAACACTTATAGCTCATTTTCTAGATCAAACACTAGGTTCACAAGCCCACAAACATGTCATATGCTACGACTAGATCAAGTCAAGCAAAGAAGCAATAGTGGTACCATACAAGCATCAAATTCATTTGATTTTCATGAATGAACCTATAAGACATGAGGAATGACTAGATGCACTAAACATGTCCTTAGCAAAGGATGTATGCTTGCCAATCAAATTTTACCTTGAATTGCTCGAAGGAGAGGCATGTCATATAAGTGGGAGGGTGCATCAACACATATTTGAGAAATCCAATATGTTGAACTTATTTCTTAGCTTGCAAAACCTCTTCTCATCCAATGGCTTGGTGAATATGTTGGCAAGTTGATCTTTGGTGCCTATCCTCTCAATCCAAATGTCTCCTTTTTGTTGATGATCTCTTATGAAATGGTGGTAGACATCAATGTGCTTTGTTCTTACATGTTGAACCGGATTATTGGTGAGCTTGATTGCACTGTCATTGTCACATAGCAATGGCACTTTCTTGAACTTGATTCCAAAGTCATTCAAGGTGGCCTTCATCCAAAGAATTTGTGCACAACAACTACCGACGGATATGTATTCAGCTTCGGCAGTTGATAATGCAACACTATTTTTCTTCTTTGATGACCATGAAACAAGTGATCTTCCAAACAATTGACAAGTGCCTGAGGTGCTCTTCCTTTCAACCTTGCATCCTGCATAATCGGAGTTGGAGTAATCAACTAGTTCAAACTTTGCTCCTTTGGGATACCACAAACCAACATTTTGTGTATGCTTCAAGTACCTCAATATTCTCTTTGTAGCCTTCAAATGACTTTCTCTAGGTGAGGCTTGAAATCTTGCACACATGCACACACTAAACATGACATCCGGCCTTGATACGGTCACATAGAGTAGGCTTCCAATCATAGACTGATACAACTTTTGATCCACCATGTTGCCACTTGCATCACTATCCAAATTGCCATTTGTTCCCATTGGTGTACTTATTGCTTTGCTATCATTCATGCCAAACTTCTAGAGCATGTCTTTGATGTATTTGCCTTGACTCATAAATGTACAATTCTTCAATGGCTTGATTGAAAGTCCAAGGAAGTAACTCAACTCTCCAATTATGGACATCTCGATCTCATTAGCCATCATTTTTTAAAACTCTTCACAAAAATCTTGATTGGTTGATCCAAATATGATGTCATCTACATAGATTTGCAACACAAACAAGTCCTTTCCAATCTTCTTGGTGAAAAGAGTGATGTCAACCTTGTCCATCATGAACCCTTTAGAGAGTAGAAAATCCCTCAACCTCTCATACCAAGCTCTAGGTGCTTGCTTCAAACCATACAAAGTCTTCTTCAACTTATACACATGGTTGGGCTTCTTGTCATCTTCAAAACCAGGAGGTTACTCAATATATACTTCTTCATTGATGTAGCCATTGAGAAATGCACTCTTGACATCTATTTGATATAGCTTGATGTTGTGGGCACAAGTATAGGCTAGCAAGATTCTAATTGATTCCAATCTAGCAACCGGGGCATATGTTTCTCCAAAGTCAAGACCTTCTACTTGAGTGTAACCTTGTGCTATCAATCTTGCTTTGTTCCTTACTACTATACCATCTTGATCTTGCTTATTTCTAAAGACCCATTTGGTTCCAATCATATTGTGGTTCTTTGGTCTCTCCACTAACTCCCATACTTGATTTCTTGTGAAGTTGTTCAATTCTTCATGCATTGCATTCACCCAATCAACATCCTTTAATGCTTCATCTATCTTCTTTGGTTCAATGGATGACACAAATGAGAAATGCTCACAAAATAAAGCCAATCTTGATCCTATTTGTACACCTCTAGAAATATCTCCAATTATAGTGTCCAATGGATGATCTATTAGAATATGAGTTGGTTGGAGTATTGGAACATTGTTGCTTGCACTTGCTTGATCATTGGGTTGAGATGATGTACTAGCCACTTGATCATGCACATTGTCATGAGAGCTACTTGAACTTGCTTGATTTGTATCAACTTGCACACTTGAGTTAGAGAGCACTTGTACTTGATCATCTTCTTCATCATTCACTTGCCTAGGCCTCAATTCACCAACATCCATGTTCTTTATGGCATTTGAAAGTTGAATGCCTCTAATATCTTATAAGTTCTCATTCTTATCTTGGTAACCCTTGGTTTCATAAAATTTCACATCATGAACTTCCTCAAGAGTACCACTTGCCAAATTCCAAACTCTATAAGCTTTGCTTGTAGTGGAATATCCAAGTAGAAATCCTAAATCACACTTCTTCTCAAACTTGCCCAATCTAGTGCCTTTCTTCAAGATATAACATTTGCAACCAAAGACCAAAAAAAATGCAATGTTGGACTTTCTACCATTCAAGAGATCATATGGTGTCTTCTCTTCAAATGGGTGACAATATAAGCGGTTGCTACAATAGCAAGTCGTGTTGATAGCTTTGGCCCAAAAGATTGACTCATGTTCTACTCACTCAACATTGATCTTGCCATGTCAATCAAGGTTCTATTCTTCCTCTCAATAAGGCCATTTGGTTGTGGAGTGTACTTGGCCAAGAATTAATGTCTAATTCCAAATTCATCACACAACTCATCAATTCTAGTGTTCTTGAACTCACTACCATTGTCACTTCTAACTCTCTTGATGGTTGTTTCAAACTCATTGTGAATGCCCATGACAAATGATTTGAATGTTGCAAACACATCACTCTTGTCCACTAGAAAGAATGCCCAAGTGTATCTAATATAGTTATCCACAATCACAAAGCCATATTTGTTTCCACCAATGCTAGTGTATTGTGTTGGCCCAAATAAATCCATGTGAGCTACTTGAACTTGCTTGATTTGTATCAACTTACACACTTGAGTTAGAGAGCACTTGTACTTGATCATCTTCTTCATCATTCACTTGCCTAGGCCTCAATTCACCAACATACATGTTCTTCATGGCATTTAAAAGTTGAATGCCTATAACATCTTACAAGTTCTCATTCTCATCTTGGTAACCCTTGGTTTCATCAAATTCCACATCATGAACTTCCTCAAGAGTACCACTTGCCAAATTCCAAACTCTATAAGCTTTGCTTACAGTAGAGTATCCAAGTAGGAATCCTAAATCACACTTCTTCTCAAACTTGCCCAATCTAGTGCCTTTCTTCAAGATATAGCATTTGCAACCAAAGACCCAAAAATATGCAATGTTGGACTTTCTACCATTTAAGAGATCATATGGTGTCTTCTCTTCAAATGGGTGACAATATAAGCGGTTGCTACAATAGCAAGTCGTGTTGATAGCTTTGGCCCAAAAGATTGACTCATGTTCTACTCACTCAACATTGATCTTGCCATGTCAATCAAGGTTCTATTCTTCCTCTCCACAAGGCCATTTGATTGTGGAGTGTACTTGACCAAGAATTGATGTCTAATTCCAAATTCATCACACAACTCATCAATTCTAGTGTTCTTGAACTCACTACCATTGTCACTTCTAACTCTCTTGATGGTTGTTTCAAACTCATTGTGAATGCCCATGACAAATGATTTGAATGTTGCAAACACATCACTCTTGTCCACTAGAAAGAATGCCCAAGTGTATCTAGTATAGTTATCCACAATCACAAAGCCATATTTGTTTCCACCAATGCTAGTGTATTGTGTTGGCCCAAATAAATCCATGTGAGCTACTTGAACTTGCTTGATTTGTATCAACTTGCACACTTAAGTTAGAGAGCACTTGTACTTGATCATCTTCTTCATCATTCACTTGCCTAGGCCTCAATTCACCAACATCCATGTTCTTCATGGCATTTGAAAGTTGAATGCCTCTAACATCTTCTAAGTTCTCAATCTCATCTTGGTAACCCTTGGTTTCATCAAATTCCACATCATGAATTTCCTCAAGAGTACCACTTGCCAAATTCTAAACTCTATAAGCTTTGCTTGTAGTGGAGTATCCAAGTAGGAATCCTTCATCACACTTCTTCTCAAACTTTCCTAATCTAGTGCCTTTCTTCAAGATATAACATTTGCAACCAAAGACCCAAAAATATGCAACGTTGGACTTTCTACCATTCAAGAGCTCATATAGTGTCTTCTCTTTCAATGGGTGACAATATAAGCGGTTGCTACAATAGCAAGCCACGTTGATAGCTTCGGCCCAAAAGATTGACACATGTTCTACTCACTCAACATTGATCTTGCCATGTCAATCAAGGTTCTATTCTTCCTCTCAACAAGGCCATTTGATTGTGGAGTGTATTCGGCCAAGAATTGATGTCTAATTTCATATTCATCACACAACTCATCAATTCTAGTGTTCTTTAACTCACTACCATTATCACTTCTAACTTTCTTGATGGTTGTTTCAAATTCATTGTGCATGCCCTTGAGAAATTATTTGAATATTGCAAACACATCACTCTTGTCCACTAGAAAGAATGCCCAAGTGTATCTAGTATAGTCATCCACAATCATAAAGCCATATTTGTTTCCACCAATGCTAGTGTATTGTGTTGGCGCAAATAAATCCATGTGAGCTACTTGAACTTGCTTGATTTGTATCAACTTGCGCACTTGAGTTTGAGACCACTTGTACTTGATCATCATCTTCATCATTCACTTGCCTAGGCTTCAATTCACCAACATCCATGTTCTTCATGGCATTTGAAAGTTGAATGCCTCTAACATCTTCCAAGTTCTCATTCTCATCTTGGTAACCCTTGGTTTCATCAAATTCCACATCATGAACTTCCTCAAGAGTACCACTTGCCAAATTCCAAACTCTATAAGCTTTGCTTGTAGTGGAGTATCCAAGTAGGAATCCTTCATCACACTTCTTCTCAAACTTACCCAATCTAGTGCCTTTGTTCAAGATATAGCATTTGCAACCAAAGACCCAAAAATATGCAACGTTGGACTTTCTACCATTCAAGAGCTCATATAGTGTCTTCTCATTCAATGGGTGACAATATAAGCGGTTGCTACAATAGCAAGCCACGTTGATAGCTTCGGCCCAAAAGATTGACACATGTTCTACTCACTCGACATTGATCTTGCCATGTCAATCAAGGTTCTATTCTTCCTCTCAACAAGGTCATTTGATTGTGGAGTGTATTCTGCCAAGAATTGATGTCTAATTTCATATTCATCACACAACTCATCAATTCTAGTGTTCTTGAACTCACTACCATTATCACTTCTAACTTTCTTGATGGTTGTTTCAAATTCATTGTGCATGCCCTTGAGAAATCATTTGAATATTGCAAACACATCACTCTTGTCCACTAGAAAGAATGCCCAAGTGTATCTAGTATAGTCATCCACAATCATAAAGCCATATTTGTTTCCACCAATGCTAGTGTATTGTGTTGGCCGAAATAAATCCATGTGAGCTACTTGAACTTGCTTGATTTGTATCAACTTGCACACTTGAGTTAGAGACCACTTGTACTTGATCATCATCTTCATCATTCACTTGCCTAGGCCTCAATTCACCAACATCCATGTTCTTCATGGCATTTGAAAGTTGAATGCCTCTAACATCTTCCAAGTTCTCATTCTCATCTTGGTAACCCTTGGTTTCATCAAATTCCACATCATGAACTCCTCAAGAGTACCACTTGTCAAATTCAAACTCTATAAGCTTTGCTTGTAGTGGAATATCCAAGTAGGAATCCTTCATCACACTTCTTCTCAAACTTACCCAATCTAGTGCCTTTGTTCAAGATATAGCATTTGCAACCAAAGACCCAAAAATATGCAACGTTGGACTTTCTACCATTCAAGAGCTCATATAGTGTCTTCTCTTTCAATGGGTGACAATATAAGCGGTTGCTACAATAGCAAGCCACGTTGATAGCTTCGGCCCAAAAGATTGACACATGTTCTACTCACTCAACATTGATCTTGCCATGTCAATCAAGGTTCTATTCTTCCTCTCAACAAGGCCATTTGATTGTGGAGTGTATTCTGCCAAGAATTGATGTCTAATTTCATATTCATCACACAACTCATCAATTCTAGTGTTCTTGAACTCACTACCATTATCACTTCTAACTTTCTTGATGGTTGTTTCAAATTCATTGTGCATGCCCTTGAGAAATCATTTGAATATTGCAAACACATCACTCTTGTCCACTAGAAAGAATGCCCAAGTGTATCTAGTATAGTCATCCACAAACATAAAGCCATATTTGTTTCCACCAATGCTAGTGTATTGTGTTGGCCCAAATAAATCCATGTGAGCTACTTGAACTTGCTTGATTTGTATCAACTTGCACACTTGAGTTAGAGACCACTTGTACTTGATCATCATCTTCATCATTCACTTGCCTAGGCCTCAATTCACCAACATCCATGTTCTTCATGGCATTTGAAAGTTGAATGCCTCTAACATCTTCCAAGTTCTCATTCTCATCTTGGTAACCCTTGGTTTCATCAAATTCCACATCATGAACTTCCTCAAGAGTACCACTTGCCAAATTCCAAACTCTATAAGCTTTGCTTGTAGTGGAGTATCCAAGTAGGAATCCTTCATCACACTTCTTCTCAAACTTACCCAATCTAGTGCCTTTGTTCAAGATATAGCATTTGCAACCAAAGACCCAAAAATATGCAACGTTGGACTTTCTACCATTCAAGAGCTCATATAGTGTCTTCTCATTCAATGGGTGACAATATAAGCGGTTGCTACAATAGCAAGCCGTGTTGATAGCTTCGGCCCAAAAGATTGACTCATGTTCTACTCACTCGACATTGATCTTGCCATGTTAATCAAGGTTCTATTCTTCCTCTCAACAAGGTCATTTGATTGTGGAGTGTGCTTAGCCAAGAATTGATGTCTAATTCCAAATTCATCACACAACTCATCAATTCTAGTGTGCTTGAACTCACTACTATTGTCACTTCTAACTCTCTTGATGGTTGTTTCAAACTCATTGTGAATGCCCATGGCAAATGATTTGAATGTTGCAAACACATCACTCTTGTCCACTAGAAAGAATGCCCAAGTGTATCTAGTATAGTCATCCACAATCACAAAGCCATATTTGTTTCCACCAATGCTAGTGTATTGTGTTGGCCCAAATAAATCCATGTGAGCTACTTGAACTTGCTTGATTTGTATCAACTTGCACACTTGAGTTAGACACCACTTGTACTTGATCATCTTCTTCATCATTCACTTGCCTAGGCCTCAATTCACCAACATCCATGTTCTTCATGGCATTTGAAAGTTGAATGCCTCTAACATCTTCCAAGTTCTCATTCTTATCTTGGTAACCCTTGGTTTCATCAAATTCCACATCATGAACTTCCTCAAGAGTACCACTTGCCAAATTCCAAACTCTATAAGCTTTGCTTGTAGTGGAGTATCCAAGTAGGAATCCTTCATCACACTTCTTCTCAAACTTACCCAATCTAGTGCCATTGTTCAAGATATAGCATTTGCAACCAAAGACCCAAAAATATGCAACGTTGGACTTTCTACCATTCAAGGGCTCATATAGTGTCTTCTCATTCAATGGGTGACAATATAAGCGGTTGCTACAATAGCAAGCCGTGTTGATAGCTTCGGCCCAAAAGATTGACTCATGTTCTACTCACTCGACATTGATCTTGCCATGTTAATCAAGGTTCTATTCTTCCTCTCAACAAGGTCATTTGATTGTGGAGTGTGCTTAGCCAAGAATTGATGTCTAATTCCAAATTCATCACACAACTCATCAATTCTAGTGTGCTTGAACTCACTACTATTGTCACTTCTAACTCTCTTGATGGTTGTTTCAAACTCATTGTGAATGCCCATGGCAAATGATTTGAATGTTGCAAACACATCACTCTTGTCCACTAGAAAGAATGCCCAAGTGTATCTAGTATAGTCATCCACAATCACAAAGCCATATTTGTTTCCACCAATGCTAGTGTATTGTGTTGGCCCAAATAAATCCATGTGAGCTACTTGAACTTGCTTGATTGGTATCAACTTGCACACTTGAGTTAGACACCACTTGTACTTGATCATCTTCTTCATCATTCACTTGCCTAGGCCTCAATTCACCAACATCCATGTTCTTCATGGCATTTGAAAGTTGAATGCCTCTAACATCTTCCAAGTTCTCATTCTTATCTTGGTAACCCTTGGTTTCATCAAATTCCACATCATGAACTTCCTCAAGAGTACCACTTGCCAAATTCCAAACTCTATAAGCTTTGCTTGTAGTGGAGTATCCAAGTAGGAATCCTTCATCACACTTCTTCTCAAACTTGCTCAATCTAGTGTCTTTCTTCAAGATATAGCATTTGCAACCAAAGACCCCAAAATATGCAATGTTGGACTTTCTACCATTCAAGAGCTCATATGGGGCTTCTCTTTCAATGGGTGACAATATTAGTGGTTGCTACAATAGCAAGCCATGTTGATAGCTTTGGCCCAAAAGATTGTCTCATGTTCTACTCACTCAATATTGATCTTGCCATGTCAATCAAGGTTTTATTCTTCCTCTCAACAAGGCCATTTGATTGTGGAGTGTACTTGGCCAAGAGTTGATGTCTGTCGACGAAATATGGTCGGCAGTCTACCTAGGGGTATACCCAAGGTAGTAGATTGTCGGCAAACAGATGCACAAGCTACAAACAAGACGGTGACGCAAGACAGACACAAGGTTTTATCCAGGTTCGGCCGCCAAGAAGGCATAATACCTACGTCCTGCGTCTGATTTGTATTGCTGTATGTCAATGAGAGATGATTTTTAGAGGGGTCCCCTGCCCGCCTTATATAGCTCGGGGGGTAGGGTTACAGATCTAGAAACTAATCCTAGCCAGTTACAATTGACATATGTGGCCGGATAAGGATTCCTATTCTAACCGACCAGGATCTTGATTGATCGCCAAATCCGCCTTGACTCCTTGCGTGGGACTCCTAACAGGTTAACCGGGCCGCACGTCGTCTTTTGGTGGACCGAACCCATCGATCCGGGCCGGCCCAAGCTTAGCCATAAGGGTATAGGGGTTAATACCCACACAGCTAGTCCCCGAGCACCATGTATTATGATGCGACATGCCATTTTAACCTTCTCCGACAAGTAAGGCTTGAGCCCTTGACGTCTCTGACCACCGTTGTCACCGGAGAAGTCGGTTGTCCGAAGAATATATGGTGCTCTTAAGAAAAAAGAAAAAGATTTTCATCCTGGGAAGTGTGCCCACTTGTATTTCTGAAAAGAAATGTAAGTGCGTCATGAAGCGTAGCGTCCTTGATCATCAGAGGCGTAGGGGTCGAAAAACAAATACATTCACCACAAGGTGAAGTGTGCCCACTTAGTCCCCGAGCCTAGTAGTAGGTGACGTAGGCACATGGTGCCAGGGTCTAAAAAGAATTCCCAGTTAAGTTGAGAATCCAATCATCGTACAGGCGATACGAGATGCACCGGCAGGTGCATCGTACCGATGTAGTCCCCGAGCTTGCTGGAAGGCGAGGTATGAGCCTTGTAGCAAGGTCTAAATAAATGTCTCTCAACTGTATATGAGTACAAATCACATGTAGCCGAGAAGAACGATCTCCGAGCAGTGGTCGAGACAGTCCCCGAGCACATCAGTAGTCGGAGCAGTCCCCAAGCGTGGTAGTCGTCTGAGCGGTGCCCGAGCATGGCAGTGGTCTAGGCAGTCCCCGAGCACGACAGTGGTCTGGTCCATCATTGAGCTCAAGATATGCAGCCAAAAGAAAAGAACGCCGATTGTATTATTATTTGGTGTATTTATTTATCTCATTACTCTGTCAAGTCCAATCTGCCACGTCTGGTCAAAAAAGCAGACGGATATAGCATATCACTCTGCCTTCTTACTCTTTCTGACAATCAGTCGCTTGGTGCCTGTATGGAGGCGCATCAGTGTGGGCCCTCTCACATTATCAACGAAGAGGCGCATACACTGGAAACGAAGGGGCACGTTTGCTGGCGTAGATCTCGAGGTTGTGAAAACAATCGTCTGCGGCGTGTGCGCACGCCTCCCAAGAATCTTGGGCGGATGAAACAATGGAGCCCTTGGTTATTTATAATATAGAGCTGGTAAGTTACTTTTTACCGATCCCCATTGTCATTCCCCGCCGCAACCTTCTTCTTCCTCTCGCCGAACCCTACTCCTCCGAAAATCACCACGAATCCCTCCTCCACCGCATCCACCCTCTTAACAAGGGCAGATCAATGGCGAAGAGAAACGCCTAGAAGAAAGGTGGAGTCATGGCGAAGGAGTGGTGGAAGTTAAGGAGCAATGAGCAGACCATCGAAGACCTCGTCGCCATGGGAGTGCTCCACAACAAGGCACTCGTGGGATGGCGTGCACCGGAAGGAGAAAGCTTCCCCGATCCACAACCAGGTGAGATTGTGGTTTTCGAGGATTTCTTCAAGCGGGGTTTTGGGGCTCCAGTACACCCTTTCCTTCAGGGGCTCTGCTTATATTATGAGATTGGGATTTGCAATCTGCATCCCAACTCGATTCTTCTTGTCTCCACCTTCATCCATCTTTGCGAAGCTTATGGTGGCTTCCAGCCCCATTTCGACCTCTTTCGCCATCTGTTCTGTTTGTGGAAGAAAGGGAGCGGAGGCTCGAAGATAGCCGGAGGCGTATACCTCAATCTGCGTGACGGTATGAAGGCCCAGTACCTGCACTGCCCATGGAACACCTCACTGGATGAATGGTACAAGAAATGGTTCTACATCCACGAAGAGCCGAACACGATCACCCTGTGTGACATGGGGTTGATTCCGGAGAAGAAGAATAGCTGGTCGGAGAAGCCCGAGCACTTGGAGCAGATCATAGAACTGCTCGGGTTGATCCCGTGGGGAAAACTGGATGGTCCAAGCGTGGTCGGGAACTTCATCAGCCGAAGGATCCAGCCCTGCCAAAAGAGGGTACATCCTGGCTTCGAGTACCAGGGTAGCGCAGATCCGACGAGGACCAGAAAAGAGGCGCTCGACAAGATAGAAATCAAGGCCAGAATTGGGGAGCTATTCAATCTAGCCGACCCCAATTATGTCAGGTTAAACGACATCGAGCACGCCTTCAAGCTGGCCCGACCTCCCCCAAAGGTAAATGATGCCTCCTTGTACCTGTAGATTTATGTTGCAACAAAAAATTTGACTGTTGTCTCCTTTATGTTTCCCAGAGTAATGGTCATGACCGAGCAGCAGTATTCGTGTCTCCGCCCCCCGGCGTGGATTGGCTGCAAATTGTTGGCTCAACCACCTAGACCAGTGCCAGTACCGAAGACGTCGACTGGGCGGTACTCGGAGTTGGGGAGGATGTAACGGCCAAGGCTGCTAGCAAGCGGCCAGATGCCAACAAACGTCGCCAGGCCATCTTCCCCCTTTCAGACGATGAAACAGAGGATGCGGACATCTTCCGACTCATCCCTCGAAAGAGGAGGAGACAAATGGGGTCAATAGAGCAGGGTAGCTCCTCTGTGCCAGTAGTGATCGCACCACCGACCACTGCAACACAGAAAACAAGCGGGGGAAGTGTCAAGCACCAAACCCCGACGCCAGTACTGGTGGTAGAAAAAGACCCGGTGGAACCCGCCGAGCACGTGGAGCAGGCGCGGTCGAAGAGACATTCCTTCGCCACGTTATTCCGTGCTTCCGAGCTGTAAGTATCTATAACTTTGATATAATATTATAATTTATATTGAATACTATTGTCTTCTGAACTTTCTCTGGTATATTAGGTCGGCGTCCACCGAAAATCCCGACCAGATAGCCGGTTGTGGCACGGCTTCGCCAGTACTGGCGGAAAGAACTGCTCGGCAGCTAACTACGGAGCAACCTGTAGAAGAAATTCCACCGGAACCGCAGCACACGAGCAGCCCAACATCAGTCCCCGAGCAGCTGGTTGAGAAGACAGCCGAGTAAAATACAAATGCTCTGAGCACTAGCCCTGCTGAGGCGGATACCTTGGCGCCAAGGGAACCAGACCGAGCCGAGGAGCAGCAACCAGAGTTGGCATAGAATACGCTTGCCGATGCTACGGCTCGTGGGAAAGCCATAGTGGTCACAGAGACTACTATCTCTGACCCAGCGCCGCCCCCTGAACAAGAGGCCAAAGAGGACAAAGTCAAAGAGATCCTAGGCCGTCCCAAAGACGAACGACAACATGTATATGTGTCGCGCAGACGGAACGACGAGTGGGTTATGTATGAAGAAATCCCTGAGATCAAAGAGACCCAAAAAGTTGAACGAGCGGCAAAGCGTTTGGTGACAGAAGTCCCGGTATGTTTGGCTTGACCACTTGACCCTGTAATGTAGTCAAACTGTCTGACTTAGCTTGCTTATATGCAGGACTTGATGAAGACCGCAAAGTACCGAAAGAGGTGCTTCGACCAGATTGAGGGAATCACGGCGAGCAATAGAGAACTGGCGGCCGAGGTGGAACGCTTGCGCCGCCAACTTGAAGCCACCGACCAGAAGAGGACAGAGCAAGAAAAACAGAACCAGAACCTGGTCGGCCAGCTCAATGACAAAGAACGTCAAAAAACAAGTAAGTTGTCATTTTGTCACATCAAGTGTATGACACGTGTTGTTGCATTGTTGGTAATGACAGCTGTAATGCAGGCTTAGAAGCTGAAGTAACCCGCCTCCAAGAGGAGAATAGCCACATGACCGCAGAGTGTGGTCACCTGAAGGAGGACAACGAGAAACTGGCGCGCAGCCAGTCTCAACTCCAGGACCACACCACCAAAATGAAGGAGGAACTGAAGAGTAAGTATTCCATGCCACCGTTCTCATTCTGTTGCCCGCCTTGACTTGTCGTGCCTTTACATTTGATGTCTTGTACGGTGTGCAGTTTTAAAAGCCAATGCCAAGAGGCATCTAGAAGCTGTGATGAAAGAGCATGACGGCTGGAAAGCACAATGCCTCGAGGCCACCGAGGATCGGGACACATGGAAGAACCGGTGCCAGGAAGTGGCAACTGGCATTTTGCCCATCCTCGACCTTGTCGACCCGGCACTCACAGAGGAAGAGCCAAGGACCCCCCAGCTCGGATTGGTCGAGAGATGCAGACAAGCATGGGGATGGTTCTAGGAGTTCATTAAGGAGGCGGGTGAGTATACGGGCGCCCATGTGCTAAGCATGGTGCGTGCCCACTACCCTCTAATCGATCTCAAGCGCCTGGAGGCTGGATACCCGAAGGAAGTAGACCCAGACAAGGCAGAGGAGCTTCGGGTGGCCCAGCTGGACCTATCGTCAAAGATAATTGGCGACATTAATCTGTGTGGAGGTGGGACAGCACCTGTACAGGGTATGCCATCGACAAGTCAGCTAGAAACGCCATCTGTTGCTAGCCAACCGACGAAGCCTGCGGTCTCGACCAGCCAGGCATCGGCGGGGCCATCCCCTTCAGCTCGGCTAGCACAAGAGTCCCCGAGACTCGAGTAGAATATCGGAACCAGCGAGCAGTAGGTGCCGCACGCCCTGACCAGCCAATGTAATAGGCTTAGAGCTGTAGAAGGAGGACATAGTTGTGTTATTGTAAACTTGGGCCTCTTCAGGCAAGCTTGTAATAACGTAACTATATATCATTATAAGCTTGTTTGCTTTGTATAAAGCGTATTTAAGCTTGAAACTTATGTTGGTGGAACTAAGTGAGAACATAATAACGTTCTGTTTAGTTGTACCATTTTACCCGACACATCATCCTGAAAAGTTTGTGCGGCCCTAGTTTGCCATGTGGTCGGAGTGTGAGGTGCGTGACATGTGCACACGCAGACGCGGACAAGTCAAACCAAGAGGGACCTGCCGATCACCCGCAACGTAGAGAGCGGATCCCATGCACGTGTTGGGAGGAACCGGAGACAGGTCCTGCTCTGAAAACCGTAGAAGAAGTGGTGGTCGGCTTTTACTGGCTAAGTTATAATAACCATATAAGTCGAAGTGACACATTAGAGTGGTCGGAGAAATAATAATAGCTTTATTGAAGTAAATCGAAAATACAAAAAGGGGGTACATATCTCAGTAGTTAAGCATAGAAACGTCTAAGCTTGTTGATGTGCCACGAGTTTGGTACGTCCGTACCATCCAGGTGAGCTAACCTATAAGACGTTGGTCATGTGACCTCCTTGATCATGAAGGGCCCCTCCCATGGGGTTGCGAGTTTATGGACACTAGCCTGGTTCGTCTTCCACTTCAGGACCAGGTCCCCGACCACAAAAAACCGCTCTTTAACGTTCTTGTTGTAGTACCTGCGCAAAACAGCAAGGTACTTGGCCGTACGTACACAAGAATCGAGCCGCTTCTCTTCTGCGCTATTCACTTCTAGCTCTCGTACTTCATTGGCCTTGCCTTCGTTGAAGTTCTCTACCCATGCTGATCTGAAAGCTATATCTGCAGGGAGGACCGCCTCAGCGCCGTAAACCATAAAGTATGGTGAGACGCCGGTGTTACGGCTGGGCTGAGTTCTGAGTCCCCAGACCACGGCTGGTAACTCTTTGAGCCATCTTCCGGGAGCCTTGTCATTTTCTCTATACACCCTCTTCTTCAACGCATCCAAGATCATGCCATTTGCCCGCTCGACCTGTCCATTAGCTCTAGGGTGCGCCACCGAGACGTATTTTACTACTATGCTCCTTTCATCGCAGAAGTCCCAAAAAGCGTTCCCGGTGAACTGAGTACCCAGATCGGTTATGATGCTGTTCGGTATGCCGAAACGGTGGATGACCTGGTTGAGGAACGTGATAGCCTTTTCTGAGGATGCCTGTACCAATGGCATGTATTCTATCCACTTAGAAAATTTGTCGATCAGCACAAAGATGCATGTAAATTTCCCTGGAGCCGGTTTGAAGGGTCCGATCATATCCAGTCCCCAGCATGCGAAGGGCCAGGAGGCTGGTATTGTCTGGATCTCATGTGCTGGTACGTGGATTCTCTTGGCGAAGAACTGACAACCCTCACAGTGGCGGACTAGCCTCTCTGCGTCGGATACTGCTGACGGCCAATAGAACCCTGCTCGGAAAGCCTTGCCGACCAGCGTTCTTGAGGCCGCGTGGTTGCCGCAGGAGCCAGAGTGGATTTGGTCCAGGAGATGTTCGCCATCCTCCTGGGTTATGCACTTCATCAAGATTTCCTCTTTTGCGTTCTTGCGCCATAGCTTGCCATCAACGAGCAGGTACTGCTTACTGCGACGCATCAGACGCTCATTCTCTGTCCGATCAGTGTAACCGCTGCCATATGTTAGGTACTTGATGAAAGGTATTCTCCAGTCAGGCTCTTGAGTGGTTGGAGGGGGCTCGGTGGTGCTTGACGCTGGAACCATAGCCACCAATTGCTGGTCTGGAGGCTTGTCTGCCGTGGAATCTTTCTCTTCGATGGACGGCGTGAGCAGGTCTTGGACGAATATGCCATGTGGGATTTTTGCTCGGGATGATCCTAACTTTGATAGTGCATCCGCTGCTTGATTCTTGTCCCGGACCATGTGTATGTACTCGATGCCATAGAACCTACCTTCCAGCTTTCTGATCAAATTGCAGTATGCTTCCATCTTTTCGCTGGTCGTGTCCCAGTCCTTGTTGAGTTGGTTGATGACCAGAGCAGAGTCTCCATAGACGTAGAGACGTTTAACGCCAAGCTCAACCGCAATGCGCAAACCATGTAGGAATGCTTCGTACTCGGCGGCATTATTAGATGCTGGGAAATAAATCCTGAGGACGTACCGGAGCTGCTCCTTGGATGGTGATATAAAAAGGACTCCTGCTCCCGCACCGTCAATGTTGAGAGAGCCGTCAAAGTACATCGTCCAATATTCATCGGATCCGGGAGAGGCAGGCGTGAATACATGACTAGTGATCAAGGACCCAAGTAAGTTTGGGTGCACCCACTATCAAGAATCCAATGTGTTCCTTTGGCTTTGTAATTCACCTACAAAAGAAGATCAATCCTTTTTAGGTACCCAAACTTACTTGGGTCCTTGAAGGTTAGTCACTAAGCTCTTTGGTACCCAAATGGCTTTCTTCTTTGAGCCCATCCATGGTGCACCAATGAACTTAGCCTTCACACCATTAGTACCCTTAATAAGCACATAAAAAGAATCAAGCTTAATTGATGATACATTAGCATTCTTGTTCTTGTTCTTACAATCATGCTCTTTATGACCGACTTGCGTGCAACTAGTGTAAAACCAACCATTATTCTTCACAAAACTAGTCTTGTAAGGAGCAAAGGCCGCCTTGCCTTTCTTGGGGGTATAGCCAAATCCCTCTTTGTAGAGAGAAGCTCTTTGGCTACCCAAGCACATAAGCAGGATTGTGATCATAAGCTAGCATAGTATTTGAACAATGATGGAGACATTGGTTTCAAACTCTATTTGCTTCCGGTGCTATTTTACCTAAACTTGGTTTGTAATAACTTTTAATCATACTCTGATGTATGGAACTGTATTTGTGAACTTTATGTAACGTGTGACATGTATGTTGAATCATGTATGATCTTGGTTGTATGTTGGTTGAATCGAGACCCTTCGTGGTACTCGACGGACTATCGGTTTATATGGGCTCAAGTATGACAGTGCGACCGCTTGCGGGCTGCTATTGTACTTGTGCTCTTATAAATTGGACGGTTCTGCTACAGCTACTCATTACAATGGTTCCATGTTCATTCACAAAGTTCAAAAAGTAGTCCCCTACCAAAGTAGCTTGAGTACAACCTTTCATAAGGGATGAGATCATAGACGGGGTAAGCATCCTCTGAGGCTGTGAGAAACCGAGTAACCAACAGACAATGTCTATGCCGGTCGTAACTGTTCAATCACTAAGATGCCAACCGATGGAAAACTACATAATATTCCATGTGTGCAGTTCTCTTTCTCTAATGATAACACTGTATTATCTGAGTCCATTGAGTGAGCGGTGAATGTGATAGCTGACTCTGTTGACTCAGTGTTTTCGATGATCATTATTTAAGGGAATCCTCGTATCCAAGCGGCAACAGTTATCTGGGTTGAATCTGATGCAACCTCTTGGGTAAAAACACATGGAAGGTACCAAAGGACAAGTCCACCTTGGAAATCCTTGCTGAAGAAGGATGATAGCGAGGTCTGGAGGACAACAAAGATTGCAAGTATTCACTAACTGGAGAAACAGTACACTATCAAACTGATTGAGTACAATTTCCTTCATGGTGTAGTTGCATAGTAAGTTGGGTTGACTTGCACTATAGCAAAATTAGCCTTGTTGGACTACTTTTGACATTGAGGCTTCTTTCTAATGTCAATAAACAACTCAAAATTATAATCTAAAATCTGTTGTTGGACACTTTTCAAATTATTTTCGACTCATAATGGTATAAATTGACTTATAGAACACCTTGACTGCTCAACATTGCTGATATGAGAGGGCAAAAGCAAGGCACAAAGGGGTGCAAGGAGTCTCCTCTAGGGCACCTAAAGGATTATCTAACGGCAAAACATTAACCATGTTGCAAATCTTGGCATCAATTACAACACAACACCTTCTATTTTGAGGGGTGATAGCAGTCCACTGAGAAATTGTAGATTCTGTACACTTTGGTTTTCAGTTCATATCTCACAAACTACTACTCCATTGTGCACAAATTTTGGTAGTCATATAGATCCATGAGTCCTCTAATTACTAACCAAAATTCAGCTCAAATGGACACCGTTTGGCAATCCAAATAAATCATCAACCAAAACCACTTGGTTCTGAAATTTTTGTGACCCGAACTGACAAAACATCTCTCAAATCCGATGCTTTACTCAACCAATACTCAAACCAACTTAAGGCGTCGAAGCATCCTAAGCGAGGAATGAGCTCGTCAAGTTTTGTGACAATCCAACTATGTTTAAGCCTCTAATCACTGGCTTAAGGATAACCGGTTTAGTGCCATGAAATCTGGACAGATTTCCTGCTCTTCTTTTCCTTTGCATAATACATTGTGGATTGTGTTCTGCACGCTTTAACTCTCCTTATAGAAGCAGCAGTAGCTTTCTCACTGAGGATAGAGGCTAGGGATTTCCTCACATGCTTCTCAGGGAACAACTCCAACCGTTGATTTAGACACCAACTCGACGATGCACAAGCATTGGACTTGTGGGCTATTTTTGTAGAGCACAATGCATACTTCATGTGGAGGGGCAGTCCTACAAGATAAGGGACCATTTTCAACTACCCTTTTGTACTTCCTCCAATAGAGTCCTAAACAAATCCTTTGATAGCACCATATACATAATGATGCTGACCGAACTAGGGACGTGCTTTCTCTAGTTCCTTAACATTGTTCTGTGAGACATAGCCTTCGTAGTTACCAAAGAGTTATTACCTAGTTGTAACTTAACTTTCCTATTGGTAACTAATTAGTTGTCTCTCAACATTTAAAAGCTCCAAAACTCCCTTTTTGACGGCAACAATTGTAGTGGATGCGCAAACAGACAGTCAATATCAAATTCAGCAGAAAAGGGTCACACCGAAGAGATCGGTTGATCATCTTGCACATAAGGTCAAGACTTGGACAGAATGCTCATAAACACCAGGTGACCTATTACAGGACATAATATCCTGGTCCATTTATCATCTGACTGATAACTTGTCTAACTTTAAGTATTGTGTACATTTCTGATCCAACGAGGATGACATAAGTTGCTCACTAGATGATCGATGTCATTATAGGGACAGTCAAGTAGAGTCACTTATCTACCACCTCTTGTAGTCTGTTAATATTTATGTCAGTGATCTATTCTTCAATGGTTATCCTCTGGACGACTTCAGAAGGAAGTCCTACTGCATCTGGTCCGGTATAGGAATCTTCTGATAGGATCCGGAAAGATAACCGAGGAAGAGCTCACGTGAAAATAATACATCGGTGTAGTTCTACAATGGATCATGACTAGAAACCTCGATACCAGCGCGTGCCGAGCAGCACAACCTTGTGGCCATGGTCCATAGGATGCCCTTGGTTTCATCGTGGCACCATAGTTGCTACTCATAACACCATTACCGATCATACAACCAAGGTGAAATTTCAAGTGGCACGGATTGGGTTGTATGAACAAGCACTATGCAAAGGAGGGATAGTAAGCAAAGGTAGTCACAAGGTTAGGAGCCAATGAGGGGTGGTCCAAAGTAAAGATATGGCATAAGAGAAACATAGATTAACAAATGTAGGCAACTGAGCATGAGACTCTTGCTTTATTTCCATCTGCACCTTGTGTCCACAAAAGTGTTTACCAGATAAAGATTAACATGAGATTTGGTCTTGCCGAGCAGCAACATGAGATCAAGACTGATAAACATCCAGAGACTTGAAAGAGTTGGAGACAAAATGTGGGGGTATTAACCCCTATATCCTTATGGCTAAGCTTGGGCCGGCCCGGATCGATGGGTTTGGTCCACCAAAAGACGACGTGCGGCCCGGTTAACCTGATCGGAGTCCCGCGCAAGGAGTCAAGGCAGATTTGGCGATCAATCAAGATCCTAGTCGGTTAGAATAGGAATCCTTATCCGGCCACATATGGCAATTGTAACTGGCTAGGATTAGTTTCCAGATCTGTAACCCTGCCCCCCGAGCTATATAAGGCGGGCAGGGGACCCCTCTAAAAATCATCTCTCATTGACATACAGCAATACAAATCAGACGCAGGATGTAGGTATTACGCCTTCTTGGCGGCCGAACCTGGATAAAACCTTGTGTCTGTCTTGCGTCACCGTCTTGTTTGTAGCTTGCGCATCTGTCTGCCGACAATCTACTACCTTGGGTATACCCCTAGGTAGACTACCGACCATATTTCGTCGACAGTGGCGCGCTAGGTAGGGGGTGTGCGTATTGCTTCCCAAGCAAACAAGACAGTCATCATCTCCGGCTCCATGGCTACGCCGAACGGCCTCACGTTCACCGTTGGCCAGATCACCTGACCACCGGCTTCGACGACTTCATCGCCATGACCCCGGAGGAGGCGTG
Source organism: Miscanthus lutarioriparius (assembly GCA_904845875.1). Classification (NCBI taxonomy): domain Eukaryota; kingdom Viridiplantae; phylum Streptophyta; class Magnoliopsida; order Poales; family Poaceae; genus Miscanthus; species Miscanthus lutarioriparius. Next base: position 101,152,432 of record CAJGYO010000001.1, read on the forward strand.
GATTCAGTCTGCATCGACCACTGCTTCACCTACATCGGCTACGGCTCCGACCACAATGGATACGGTTCTGACCACGGTGGACACGGCTCCGACCACGATGGATACGGCTCCGACCACGGTGGACACGGCTCCGACCACGATGGATGCAGCTCCGACCACGATGGATCTGGCTCCAACCATGGTACATCTGGCTCCGACCACGCCTGCATCACCTTCAGCCACGCCGACAACTTGTCATCCGCTTCCCCGCTACAAAGGGAGGCGGATCGACAACACCGACCTGCTCGACTCCATCGATCGGGTCGGCACCAAGCTCGCTGAAACCCTGGCTCTGGTAAGTACGATTCAAAGTCAGCCTAATGAGCAGGTAACCGCTCCCCACAACAGATCTACTCGACCAGTTCGGACCAGTCGTCCTGCACGACTTGGTACAGATCTCGTGGTCACATCTACTCCTCAAGGGCGCTCTGCTCGTCGTCGGCCAGCCTTCGCGATGGGTCTCCAGCTCTCCGAGTATGAAGCCTCAATGAAGAACTACCAGGTCTAGCCCTACGGCCTACAAAACGCTGCCTCCAGCTATGCCTACGACCTGCAACGCCGCTTGGATCTGTGTCTTATGCACCGACCTCAGCCGAAGCCGCGCGACTTCGTCAACATGATCCAGATTGAAGATTATCAAGAAGGATCCGTTCACACAGTCCAAGAGGGCAACCCCAGCTCCTCGTCTGGCACCGCATCTAATGCATCTGTCCACACCGAGCTTCAGCATCATGAAGATGAAGGCGTCAAGTACGATCTGGATATCCCAGACCATGCCTCGGGGTTCTCACAATTCCCGTCTTTCCCGCCAAGACGGGGGGATCTGATCCATGTTGTCAGCAATGACGAACCGCCAGCAGTTGGCGAAACAGAACAAGAAAGGACTGCACGCGAAGCAAGCAATATTGACCGGTTTAATCGTCGACAAATCGAAGCCGAAGCAGACCAGGAGGCACGACGCATAAGGGTCCAGCCACGTGACCTCAACGATGCTTTCGACAGGGTGGGGGACAAACAGGTCTTTAGAACTCCAAGTGCCAATGTAGCCGTCGCCATGGCAACAATGCAACGGCTACCCAACACCCCGGAAACCCAAGCAGTTCGCGATGAAATACAAGCCTATCTAACGGTTGCTATGGCCCAGACCGCGGAGATTGTAAACCAAGCTCGGGCTCCATCCGTCTCGGTCGAGTCAAGCCACAGCCGCCAGCACCCAAGTCGCTCACAGCCGCCCAACCAATGTGGCTCGCACAAGAACAACCCATCAGACAACCGTCAAGGAGGAAACGGTGGCCATGATGGTGGACAGGACGACAACCGCCGCCGAGACAACCGCGACAATCGCCGCGATAACCACGATCGCAGGGCTAATCCAGATGGCAATCGAGATCACCACGATGGCAATAACGATCTCCGCCATTACCTCAGTGGACGTGATCTGCGCGCTCACATCAACCAGAGAGCTGACGATCGAGCGTCCCACGAAAGTTATCGCCGTATGGAATATGACACTGCCCACGGTCCGCCGTGTTTGAAGCAGTTTACTCCACACCTTCGCCAAGTCATATGGCCCAAGAATTTCAAGCTCGAGAAGCTTCAGAAGTACGACGGCAAGGAAAACCCCGAATTATGGGGCATGCTTTACGAGACTACATGCAGATCAGCCATGGCGGACGAGCACGTCATGTCTAACTATTTCCCAGTCGCTGTTGGCCATGCGGGTCACCAATGGCTGGTCAGCTTGCCGGCGAACTATTTCGACTCTTGGCAGGAGCTCAAGCAAGCCTTCATCGACAACTTCATTGCTACTTGTGAACAACCAGGCAACAAATACGATCTGCAACGTATTCGAGATCGAAAAGATGAGCCGCTGCGCGAGTACGTTCGGCATTTTTCGGAGATGCGCATCAAGGTCCCATCAATCTCCGACAATGAGGCAATTGAGGCTTTCATCACTAGCCTCCGCTTCCACGATGCCCTAAGGGACAAGCTCCTCCGCAAAAGACCTGATTCGGTCACAGCGCTCCTGGCCACCGCTAAGAAATACGCAGACGCCGATGACGCTAAAAAGATAATTATTGAAGAAGCAGCAAGGGTTCCGCGCTCCGACCACCCCCCACACCGCGACGACTACCGTAGCAACCATGGTCGGAACGACAATTTTGACCGCCGCAACCAGCGCAACGACTCCCGCAACCACCGTGATCAACGTAATCAGCGGCGTAACCGCCGTGATGATTACAGGAGCAAGCGTGCTCGGGAAGACGACGGCGAGGTCAACACCGTTAAAAAGGGTGGCGGACGTCATAACTATGAAGACGACTACGCCAAGGCATTAAAGGGGCCCTGCCAGCTCCATCCTAAGTTGAACCATACCATGGAGAATTGCCGCGTCCTCAAGTCTATCTACACGCGTCAACAAGCTCCGGATACGTCCGACAAGCCTAACGACGCAGGGGAATAGCGCAACGAGGATAACGACGATGACGATGCAGACCCCCGTCACAAGTACGTCAAGCCAACCGATCGCGTGCACACCATCATCGGAGGCAAAGTGTCCATCGAGACCAAACGAGAACGCAAGCTGCTCGCCCACGCTTGCTTGAATGTGGCCAACACCGACAATCTCCTCACCGATCCGCGGCTCCCTCCATGGTCTCACCGCGAAATCTCCTTTAGCAGAAAGGACCAATGGGCCGCAATACCTGAGCCAGGGTGTTTTCCCCTGGTCCTCGATCCTTGTATCAACAAAGTTCAGTTCGACAGAGTACTGATCGACGGCGGCAGCTCCATTAATATACTGTTCAAGAACAGTCTGCCCGCCCTGAAGATAGCTCAGGCTGACCTCAAGCCATACGAGGCACAGTTCTGGGGTGTTCTCCCTGGACAGAGCTCTACACCTCTTGGGCAGATCACGCTACCAGTGCAGTTTGGGACCCCGGATCACTTCTGCACCGACTACGTCAACTTCGTGGTTGCCGACTTCGACGGCACCTACCATGCTATTCTTGGTCGACTGTCGCTCAACAAGTTCATGGCCATACCTCATTACAGGTATCTGGTGCTCAAGATGCCTACCGAGAAAGGAGTTCTAACCCTCCAAGGCAACGTGTACGCAGCTTATACATGCGAAGATGACAGTTTGAAAATAGCAGAGGCTCACGACCTCTCTATTCGCATGGCCGAGACCGTGCTCAACACCAAGAAGACCTCGATCGACCACCAGGAGATCCCGGAGCTCGAGGCTCCATGCAAGAACATCAAGTCCAAGGAGCACAAGGTGATCCAGCTGGTCGACGGTGATCCTAGCAAGACGGCCCTTATCGGGGCCAACCTGGATCCCAAATAGGAAGACACGCTCGTCAGGTTCTTGAGGAGCAACGTGGATGTGTTCGCATGGAAACCTGCTGACATGCCCGGTGTACCTCGGAACTTGATTGAGCACTCCTTGAATGTCAATGGCAAGGCCAAACCTACCAAGCAGAAGCTACGACGGTTCGCTCGCGACAAAAAGGAGGCGATTAGGGTAGAAGTTACACGGCTTTTGGCAGACGGATTTATCAAAGAAGTGTATCATCCGGAGTGGTTAGCCAACCCAGTTCTTGTACGCAAAAAGAATAATGAATGGAGAATGTGCGTTGATTACACTGATCTCAACAAACACTGCCCCAAAGACCCCTTCGGCTTGCCTCGCATAGACGAGGTCGTAGATTCAACCGCCGGTTGCGAGCTCCTTTCTTTTCTTGATTGCTACTCTGGTTATCACCAGATCGCTCTCAAAGAGGATGACCAGATCAAGACATCTTTTATCACGCCCTTCGGCGCCTACTGCTACACTACCATGTCGTTCGGGCTCAAGAATGCCGGGGCTACCTACCAACGCGCTATACAAGCTTGCCTCAAAGACGAGATAAAAGATGACCTCATCGAGGCTTATGTTGATGATATAGTTGTCAAAACCAAGGAAGCTCATACCCTTGTTGACAACCTGGGACGCACTTTTGTAGCCCTTAACACATTCCAGTGGAAATTAAACCCAAAGAAGTGCGTCTTTGGTGTTCCTTCTGGCATACTCCTCAGCAACGTCGTCAGTCGCGATGGCATACGCCCTAACCCAGAAAAAGTCAAAGCTGTTTTGGACATGAAGCCGCCCAAAAAGGTGAAGGATGTTCAGAAGCTTACCGGATGTATGGCCGCTCTCAGCCGTTTCATATCAAGATTAGGCGAAAAAGGATTACCGTTCTTTAAATTACTCAAAGCGTCCGAAAAGTTTGAGTGGTCGGAGGAAGCAGACGTTGCCTTCACACAGCTGAAACAATACCTTACGCCACCTCCGGTACTCACTGCTCCAAGAGAAGACGAAACACTCCTGCTATACATTGCGGCTACCAATCGAGTGGTCTCCACGACCATGGTGGTCGAGCGAGACGAGCCCGGCCATGTCTACAAGGTACAACGGCCAATCTATTTCATTAGTGAGGTACTCAACGAGTCCAAGACCAGGTACCCACAGATTCAGAAGTTGATCTACGCCATACTGATAACATCCGAAAGTTGAAACACTACTTCGACGGATATCGTGTGGTGGTCATGACTGAGTACCCTCTGCGAGACATCATTAGCAACAGGGATGCAAACGGGCACATCATCAAATGGGCAATGGAGCTATGCCCCTTTTCCTTGGAATTTGCAAGCCGCACTACAATCAAGTCTCAGGCACTTGTCGATTTCATCGTCGAGTGGGATGGACTTGCCTCTCCGGATCAAAGCGAATATTGGACGATGTACTTGACGGCTCTCTCAACACGGGGAGCAGGAGTCTTTTATATCGATTTATTTCCGGCATCTCCGGATCCATGGTTTTGCGAATATTGGTTAAAGCGTCTCTAAGTCTATGAGACTACGCTGCGGTCATCAACCAACTCAACAAGGACTGGTGTAACGTCCGGTCCCGCTCTCTCAACACTCTTTAGGAGTGGTCCGACCCAGCGTAGCAACCCGCTTGAACTTTCGTCCTCGGTTCAAAAGCGGGAGTCCTTTTATATCACCATCCAAGTTGAGCGGTAATTGAGGATTTCGAGACGTACCCTGGTTGCATGAGTATTTTCGCGATTTACAAGTAACCCAAAGCCATCTAATAATGCCACTTTGGCCCATTAGGATGTTACAATCACAAAGCACGCCTACGAATGGTTTTGCGCCCTTTCGGGACAGTTGAGCTTGGCGTTCAAACGTTGTGTCTACGCGTCTATGATGTGATGCCATGCCGTGACCACGGTCATCAACCAACAACAACAACAAGGCGATTGTCCCCGGGACACGTGAAACCCGAGATCGGCTCGATACCAAAAAGATGGAATACATGGCTGCAATTTGAGTGGTCGTAAAAGTCGCTTCGAAGGCGGTTCAAGAAGGTGGCATCGTCCAGTACATTTAAGTTGGTCCGGGACAAGAATCAAAGTATGGATGCACTGGTCAATTTTTAGGATCATCCCGAGCAAAAATCTTGGACATGGCATATTCATCCAAGATGTTACAAGCTCACGACACGACCATCGAAGAGAAAGATTCCATTTGCGAGAAAAGCGGAAGGCGGGCCTCGAGACATACACGCAATTGGGGACAAGAATAGCGGATTCCGGCGTCAAAGTTAGGATCATCCCGAGCAAAAATCCCACATGGCATATTCATCCAAGACCACTCACGTCGTCCATCGAGAGAGAATACCTTTCATCAAGTACCTAACAGATGGTAGCGGTTCCGGCGTCAAGCACCGCCGAGCCCCTCCGACCACTCAAGAGCCCTGACGAGAATACCTTTCATCAAGAGACGATGGTAGCGGTTGCGATCGACAGAGACGAGCGAGTGCGCGATGCGATGGCGATACGCCCGTTGATGGCAAGCTATGGCGCAAGAACGCAAAAAGAGGAAATCTTGATGAAGTGCATAACCGGGAGGATGGCAAACATCTCTGGACCAAATCCACTCGGCTCTGCTGCGGCAACCACGGCCTCAAGAACGGCTGGGTCGGCAAGGCTTTTCGAGTAGGGTTCTATTGGCCGTCGGCGAGATCCCGACTTGAGAGGCTAGTTCGCCACCGTGAGGGTTGTCGGTTCTTCGCCAAGAGAATCCACATACAAAGACATGAGATCTAGACAATACCGACCTCCTCCGCCCCCTTCGCATGCTAGGGATTGGATATGATCGGGCCCTTCAAACCGGCTCCAGGGAAATTTACATGCGTCTTTGTGCTGATCGACAAATTTTCTAAGTGGATAGAATACATGCCTTTGGTACAGGCATCCTCAGAAAAGGTTGTCACGTTCCTCGACCAGGTCATCCACCGTTTCGACATACCGAATAGCATCATAACCGATCGGGTACTCGTTTCACCGAGAACGCTTTTGGGACTTCTGCGATGAAAGGAGCATAGTAGTAAAATACGTCTCGGTGGCGCACCCTAGAGCTAATGGACGGTCGGCGGGCAAATGGCATGATCTTGGACGCGTTGAAGAAGAGGGTGTATAGAGAAAATGACAAGGCTCCCGGAAGATGGCTCAAAGAGTTACCAGCCGTGGTCTGGGGACTCAGAACTCAGCCCAGCCGTAACACCGGCGTCTCGCCATACTTTATGGTTTACGGTATTTGGCGGTCCTCCCTGCTGAGATATAGCTTTCAGATCAAGACGGGTAGCGAACTTCGACGAAGGCAAGGCCAATGAAAGCACGGAGCTAGAAGTGAATAGCTAAAAGAGAAGCGGCTCGATTCTTGTGTATATACGGCCAAGTACCTTCTGTGTTTCTTGCAGTACTACAACAAGAACGTTAAAAGCGGTTTTTGTGGTTGGGGACCTGGTCACGAAGTGGAAGACGAACCGGTGGTGTCCATAAACTCGCAACCCCATGGGAGGGGCCCTTCATGATCAAGGAGGTCACACGACCAACGTCTTATAGGTTAGCTCACCTGGATGGTACGGACGTACCAAACTCGTGGCACATCGACAAGCTTAGACGTTTCTATGCTTAACTACTGAGATATGTACCCCTTTTGTATTTTCGATTTACTTCAATAAAGCTATTATTATTTCTCCGACCACTCTAATGTGTCACTTGACTTATATGGTTATTCTAACTTAGCGAAGAAAAGCCGACCACCACTCCTTCTACGGTTTTCGGAGGGGACTGTCTCCGGTTCCTCCCATCACGTGCATGGGATCCGCTCTCTCACGTTATGGAGTGATCGGCGGAGTCCCCTTGGTTTGACTTGTTCGGCGCTGGCGTGTGCACAGGTCACGCACCTCACACTCCGACCACATGGCAAACTAGGGCCGCACAAACTTTTCAGGATGATGTGTCGGGTAAAATGGTACAACTAAACAGAACGTTATTATGTTCTCACTTAGTTCCACCAACATAAGTTTCAAGCTTAAATACGCTTTATACAAAGCAAACAAGCTTATAATGATATATAGTTACGTTATTACAAGCTTGCCTGAAGAGGCCCAAGTTTACAATAACACAACTATGTCCTCCTTCTACAGCTCTAAGCCTATTACATTGGCTGGTCGGGGCACGCGGCACCTACTGCTCGCTGCTTCCGATATTCTACTCGAGTCTCGGGGACTCTTGTGCTAGCCGAGCTGAAGGGGATGGCCCCGCCGATGCCTGGCTGGTCGAGACCATAGGCTTCATCGGTTGGCTAGCAACAGATGGCGTTTCCAGCTGACTTGTCGATGGCATACCCTGTACAGGTGCTGTCCCACCTCCACACAAATTAATGTCGCCAATTATCTTTGACGACAGGTCCAGCTAGGCCACCCGAAGCTCCTCCGCCTTGTCTGGGTCTACTTCCTTTGGGTATCCAGCCTCCAGGCGCTTGAGATCGATCAGAGGGTAGTGGGCACGTACCATGCTTAGCACATGGGCGCCCCTATACTCACCCGCCTCCTTAATGAACACCTGGAACCATCCCCATGCTTGTCTGCATCTCTCGACCAGTCCGAGCTGGGGGGTCCTTGGCTCTTCCTCTGTGAGCGCCGGGTTGACAAGGTCGAGGATGGGCAAAATGCCAGTTGCCACTTCCTGGCACCAGTTCTTCCATGTGTCCCGATCCTCGGTGGCCTCGAGGCATTGTGCTTTCCAGCTGTCACGCTCTTTCATCACAGCTTCTAGATGCCTCTTGGCATTGGCTTTTAAAACTGCACACCGTACAAGACATCAAAAGTAAAGGCACGACAAGTCAAGGCGGGCAACAGAATGAGAACGGTGGCCTGGAATACTTACTCTTCAGTTCCTCCTTCATTTTGGTGGTGTGGTCCTAGAGTTGAGACTGGCTACGCGCCAGTTTCTCGTTGTCCTCCTTCAGGTGACCACACTCTGCTGTCACACGGCTATTCTCCTCTTGGAGGCGGGTTACTTCAGCTTCTAAGCCTGCATTACAGCTGTCATTACCAACAATGCAACAACACGTGTCATACACTTGATGTGACAAAATGACAACTTACTTGTTTTTTGACGCTCTTTGTCATTGAGCTGGCCGACCAGGTTCTGGTTCTATTTTTCTTGCTCTGTCCTCTTCTGGTCGGTGGCTTCAAGTTGGCGGCGCAAGTGTTCCACCTCGGCCACCAATTCTCTATTGCTCGCCGTGATTCCCTCAATCTGGTCGAAGCACCTCTTTCGGTACTTTGCGGTCTTCATCAAGTCTTGCATATAAGCAAGCTAAGTCAGACAGTTTGACTACATTACAGGGTCAAGTGGTCAAGCCAAACATACCTGGACTTCTGTCACCAAACGCTTTGCCGCTCGTTCAACTTTTTGGGTCTCTTCGATCTCGGGGATTTCTTCATACATAACCCACTCGTCGTTCCGTCTGCGCGACACATATACATGTTGTCGTTCGTCTTTGGGACGGCCTAGGATCTCTTCGACTTCGTCCTCTTCGGCCTCTTGTTCAGGGGGCGGCGCTAGGCCGGAGATAGTAGTCTCCGCGACCACTATGGCTTTCCCACGAGCCGTAGCATCGGCAAGCGTATTCTGTGCCAACTCCGGTTGCTGCTCCTCGGCTCGGATGCGGTTCCCTTGGCGCCAAGGTATCCGCCTCAGCAGGGCTAGTGCTCGGAGCATTTGTACTTTGCTCGGCTGTCTTCTCGACCAGCTGCTCGGGGACTGACGTTGGGCTGCTCGTGTGCTGCGGTTTCGGCGGAATTTCTTCTATAGGTTGCTCTGCGATTAGGCGCCGAAAGCGATTCTTTTTCCTTGATCTTGGCGGCGGCCGTGCCACAACCGGCTATCTGGTCAGGATTTTTGGTGGACGCCGACCTAATATACCAGAGAAAGTTCAGAAGACAATAGTATTCAATACAAATTATAATATTATATCAAAGTTACAGATACTTATAGCTCGGAAGCATGGAATAACGTGGTGAAGGAATGTCTCTTCGACCGCGCCTACTCCACGTGCTCGGCGGGTTCCACCGGGTCTTTTTCCACCACCGGTACTGGCGTCGGGGTTTGGTGCTTGACACTTCCCCCGCTTGTTTTCTGTGTTGTAGTGGTCGGTGGTGCGATCACTGCTGGCACAGAGGAGCTACCCTCTGTTGACCCCATTTGTCTCCTCCTCTTTCGAGGGATGAGTCGGAAGATGTCCGCATCCTCTGTTTCATCGTCTGAAAGGGGGAAGATGGCCTGGCGACGTTTGTTGGCATCTGGCCGCTTGCTAGCAGCCTTGGCCGTTACATCCTCCCCAACTCCGAGTAAATGGCCGATCGGCGTCTTGATGATCGGCATCTGATGCAGGCGGTTGAGCCGGCAATTTGCGGCCAATCCACGCCCGGCGGAGACACGAATCTGCTTTGCTCGGTCATGACCATTACTCGGGAAACATAAAGGAGACAACGGTCAAATTTTTGTTGCAACATAAATCTCTGGTACAAGGAGGCATCATTTACCTTTGGGGAGGTCGGGCCGGCTTGAAGGCGTGCTCGATGTCGTTTAACCCGACATAATTGGGGTTGGCTAGATTGAATAGCTCCCCAATTCGGCCTTGATTTCTATCTTGTTGGCGCCTCTTTTACGGTCCTCGTCGGATCTGCGCTACCACGGTACTCGAAGCCGGATGTACCCTCTTTTGGTGTTTTGGATCCTTGGTGATGAAGTTCCCGACCAAGCTTGGACCATCCAGTTTTCCCCACGGGATCAACCCGAGTAGTTCTGTGATCTGCTCCAAGTGCTCGGGCTTCTCCGACCAGCTGTTCTTCTTCTCCGGAATCAACCCCACGTCACACAGGGTGATCGTGTTTAGCTCTTCGTGGATGTAGAACCATTTCTTGTACCATTCGTCCAGTGAGGTGTTCCATGGGCAATGCAGGTACTGGGCCTTCATACCATCACGCAGATTGAGGTATACGCCTCCGGCTATCTTCGAGCCTCCGCTCCCTTTCTTCCACAGATAGAATAGATGGCGAAAGAGGTCAAAATGGGGCTGGAAGCCACCATAAGCTTCGCAAAGATGGATGAAGGTGGAGACAAGAAGAATCGAGTTGGGATGCAGATTGCAAATCCCAATCTCGTAATATAAGTCAGAGCCCCTGAAGGAAAGGGTGCACTAGAACCCCAAAACCCCGCTTGAAGAAATCCTCGAAAACCACAATCTCACCTGGTTGTGGATCGGGGAAGCTTTCTCCTTCCGGCGCACGCCATCCCGCGAGTGCCTTGTTGTGGAGCACTCCCATGGTGACGAGGTCTTCGATGGTCTGCTCATTGCTCCTTGACTTCCACCACTCCTTCGCCATGACTCCGCCTTTCTTCTAGGCATTTCTCTTCGCCATTGATCTGCCCTTGTTAAGAGGGTGGATGCGGTGGAGGAGAGGATTCGTCTTGATTTTCGGAGGGAGGGTTGGCGAGAGGAAGAAGAAGAAGGTTGCGTGCGGGAATGACAATGGGGATCGGTAAAAAGTAACTTACCAGCTCTATATTATAAATAACCAAGGGCTCCATCGTTTTGTCCGCCCGAGATTCTTGGGGGCGCGGCGACGCCGCGCTGCATGACGATTGTTTTCACAACCTCGAGATCACGCCAAAGACAAGCGTGCGCCTTCGTTTCAGTGTATGCGCGCCTCTTCGTTGATAATGTGAGAGGCCCCTGGCGATGCGCCTCCATCTGAGCGCCAAGCGGTGATTGTCGAGAGAAAAAGTAAGAAGGCAGAGTGATATGTTATATCCGTCTACTTTTTTGACCAGACGTGGCAGATTGGACTTGACAGATTAATGAGATAAATAAATACACCAAATAATAATACAATCGGCGTTCTTTTCTTTTGGCTGCATATCTTGAGCTCAATGATGGACCAGACCACTGCCATGCTCGGGGACTGCCTAGACCACTGCCGTGCTCGGGCACCGCTCAGACCACTGCCACGCTTGGGGACTGCTCTGGCTACTGATGTGCTCGGGGACTGTCCCGACCACTGCTCGGAGATCGTTCTTCTCGGCTACATGTGATTTGTACTCACATACAGTTGAGAGACATTTATTTAGACCTTGCTACAAGGCTCATACCTCGCCTTCCAGCAAGCTCGGGGACTACATCGGTATGATGCACCTGCCGGTGCATCTCGTATCGCCTGTACGACAATTGGATTCTCAACTTAACTGGGAATTCTTTTTAGACCCTGGCACCACGTGCCTACGTCACCTACTACCAGGCTCGGGGACTAAGTGGGCACACTTCACCTTGCGGTGAATGTGTTTGTTTTTCGACCCCTACGCCTCTGATGATCAAGGACGCTACGCTTCAAGAGGCGCACTTACATTTCTTTTCGTAAATACAAGTGGGCACACTTCCAGAGACGAAAATCTTTTTTTTTTTCTTAAGAGCACCATATATTCTTTGGACAACCGACTTCTCCGGCGACAACGGTGGGAGAGAGACGTCAAGGGCTCAAGCCTTACTTTGTCGAAGAAGGTTAAAATGGCGTGTCGCATCATAATACATGGTGCTCGGGGACTAGCTGTGGGGTATTAACCCCTATACCCTTATGGCTAAGCTTGGGCGGCCCGGATCGATGGGTTCGGTCCACCAAAAGACGACGTCTTGGCCGGTTAACCTGATCGAGTCCGTGCAAGGAGTCAAGGCGATTTGGCAATCAATCAAGATCTGGTCGGTTAGAATAGGAATCCTTATCCGCCACATATGGCAATTATAATTTGGCTAGGATTAGTTTCGGATCGTAACCACCCCCCGAGCTATATAAGGCGGGCAGCGGACCCCTCTAAAAATCATCTCTCATTGACATATAGCAATACAAATCAGATGCAGGACATAGGTATTACGCCTTCTTGGTGGCCGAACCTGGATAAAACCTTGTGTCTGTCTTGCGTCACCGTCTTGTTTGTAGCTTGCGCATCTGTCTGTCGACAATCTACTACCTTGGGTATACCCCTAGGTAGACTGCCGACCATATTTCGTCGACACAAAACAAACGAGATTCAAGGGACAGAGCCGATACACTGACTAGGGATTGAGTTGATAAAGCAACGAAATGATTTGCAAGGAAAAGATTCCAAGGTTCAGGTAGCAAGAGGTTAGTGTTGCACCAGATCATCTGTAAGATAAAAGGGCAGCGATGTCTGACAAGGATTTTTGGGTAAGGTCTTCACAGACAAGAGTAAGACATCCACGACACATGCAAGCATTCAAAGGGACTAAGCTTGGGCTCACGAGTCAAGCAAGGCATGGATACACAAACATTCAAGGGCTAACAATCACCCACACAGGCTCAAGCTCCTAAGCAAGGGAATCTACTTGGAGACAACCATGAGATTAACGTAACTTGAGTGTGGTTCTAGGATTAGGCTCTTCAACACTTGTATGCTCACCATGGACAAAAGGGGTAACGACTATGATACTACCTAGGTAACAAAGCATCCACACATATATCATGGTCTTAAGCAAGCATTTGAGAAACTCAATCAAATTAGCTTAAGCAACTAATAGCAAGCACAAAGCTCGCACATAACAAGCAGTCATCTACAACAACAACACTACACTTAAATGTGAAACATGGTGGTAAGGTACTGTTATCTTTTATTTCCTTTTTACTAAGTAGGTGGATATCTCTTCAAAACAAGTTTTACTTACATTTAGCAAATTAGTTTTCGGTCATGCACAACATGACCATATGGTTACAATAGTTATCCATTAATACAACAAGGGTGAGAGGAGCATGTTTATGCACAAGCAGCAATCATGATGTATGCTCGTCCTCTTCATCCTCATGAAATTGCCAGCCTAAGGTGGCGATCACATTCTATGTCGGTGGCATAACACGTACTCTCTCGATATATAGCTAGTCGTCAGCTACATTCAATCTACGCATTCCTGGTTAGCGTACCTACAGAAGAATTTCATTTCAGCCCAACCCCACAATTATATATATGTAGAAATGAAAATCTGGTCTCTAAGTTGCAAGCTAAATACTCCCATATATATACCCATTATATATATACTTCCATATTAAAGCTACCCATCAGTAAATATGTCCATATATACATATAAATATGCATATACAGCCGTACCAAAGCTAACCCACAATTAAATACTTCCATATATATATGAGCTATATATACTTAAGTATCAAAACTACCTCCCCCTTTGACCGCACGCTCATATGTTGCGGTCATGCCACTCACCAACTTACCTGGGTGTAGAGGTATATTGATCCATACATTACCATTCAAGCGAATGGCATCCATACAATAGCACGTTGTATGGACAATGAAATAAAAATTGCAAAAAAGTAAACCCCCCATAGTTAGTGTTAGTTTACTTATTGCCACCTAAAGGTCTTTAGTTGGGCTTAACTTGAGGTTGTCGCTAGCATAGTTTTGCAAAATAGTTTTGACAATTTGCCTGTAGCTAAAGTTTTAGTCAAAATAGGCTTTTTAAAACAAAAACTTTGTTTTTAAAACTATGTACATGACAGTATTATGTTTCATCTTGCTCTGATACCATCTGTGACAGAACCGCCCAATTTATACAAGATCAAATATGGCTGTCCCCGCTAACTCGTTGACACGCGCATACTTTCACTTATATAAACCCGATAGTTCGCCAAGTGTAACGAAGAACCTCGGTAAATCACCATCACAACCAAGATTGCATGATTAAGCAAATACACATCACATACACAGAGTTGCAAATAATAAATAATATTACAAATGGGTTCACAAATAATAGTACAAGTTTGGGTTTCAAAACCGGTTAAGGGAAAACAACATAGCTTTCAAATGATTACATTAATATAAGTTCTAAATACATTGCTAGCATAAATGACATCCTCTGATAGAAGCATATAGATAAGAAATAAATATAGAGTCACCGAGCCCACCAGTGGTTAGCCACCATCTTCCTCAGGCCGAGAATTTCACCTGCAACATGGTGGGATAAACCCTAAGTACTCGAATGTACTCAGCTAGACATATCCATCATAAACCAAAAATAAAATGACACCAAGGATCATGCAAGGCTATATAAGTGGAGCTAGCTTGACACCATTTTGCATAAAAAGCCACTTATTAAGCTATACATTTTATAATTCGGTCATCAAGTTAATTATAGCTATTCATCTCTAGATTAGCAACTAACCTGTGCCAAACATGTGGTATATCATTTAGTAGCATAACAAAAGTAACCATAGCCATTTATTATATCATCCTCAGAACCATTCCACTTGCATTTACTCACTACGATAGAAGGAAGCTCGGTCAAGTTTCTCACTATCCGGGAGAGACGGTGATTCGAATCGATTTCAATCAACTGGGAATTTATTCCTAACACAAACCCAGACATACCTGCGCCAAGGTAGTCTTAGGTCACCTTTGGTACAACTTAGGTACACATTTCGCGGGTTCGATCAGCGCCGCACAATTAAGGACAACCAGCTGCCAGGACAATCAGGACTACCCTGCCCTTGGGCTCACATCTGGCTCTCCGCACATCCTTACTACCATCCAGAGTGCGCACTCTTACAAAATGGGGCCCGGCTTGAGTTGAGCTACTCGGCTTCGTGGTCAGAACGAGTTATCCAGCCAGCTAAGTAAGAGGCATGCGTTCAAAATGACCGAGGACCAACAACGGTACGGTCCTTAATCGGCGTCAGACAGAATCACATGAGTCAACCTACAACACAGACTCCGTCCAGACTCGATTTACAACATCCATGGTTCTTTTACATGATAGCAAATATAGCCAACCGTGGTTTAGTATCCACCTATATCTCGCAGGTGATAGGAAATCCCCGACTTCTACCGGTCTAAGCATGGCTAAGCATATATTCGATCCCGGACCTACATAGGGTTCAAGGTATATTTCAAGACAAGGTAGTTCTATGCATCAAGTGTTTCCAACCAACTCTTATAACCTAATGCATCAAACATAAAGGACGCAAATGATATTTGTAAAAACACAGGAGGCTTAGAATGCTCCGGGGCTTGCTTGGAATCCAACACAAAGTCAGTTCAGTTAGCTTGCACCGTCTTGGGGAACATCTTCCACTCTAGGCATGCACTCCAGGGATCCTTCCATCTTCGGGATAGGTCCACCAACATCGTCTTCTGGTTCGACTCCATTATCACGTGCTTCACGTCCACGCGTTGTGCATCTAGTGTACCTAGATGAGATGCAACAATACCAGTGCATGAATGCAGAGAATGGTAGCATGAGATGCATCATATAACAGCATTCAAGATAAGTATAAGGTTACACCTCAAGACATATACACTTAGAGAGCAAGTCATTTAACTAACTATCACTCAAGTCTAGCATAGGGGTAGCAAGCATGGCACACCAGTTAACTCAAGTCAAACTATTACAAGCATTTAACAATCAAGAACTAATTAAGCCTAGCATCACATAAGAACTAGGGCTGCGGTGAACGACACCAACATAATTAAAGCTCAAGGTTGGATGTCATGTTTAGTGTGCGCATGTGTGCAATATTTCAAGCCTCACCAAGAGAAAGTCATTTAAAGGCTACAAAGAGAATATTGAGGTACTTGAAGCATACACAAAATGTTGGTTTGTGGTATCCCAAAGGAGCAAAGTTTGAACTTGTTGGATATTCAGACTCCGACTATGCGGAATGCAAGGTTGAAAGGAGGACCACCTCGGGCACTTGTCAATTGTTGGGAAGATCACTTGTTTCATGGTCATCAAAGAAGCAAAATAGTGTTGCATTATCAACCACCAAAGCCGAATACATATTCACCGATAGTTGTTGTGCACAAATTCTTTGGATGAAGGCCACCTTGAATAACTTTTGAATCAAGTTCAAGAAAGTGCCATTGCTATGTGATAATGAGAGTGCTATCAAGCTCACCAACAATCCGGTTCAACATGTAAGAACAAAGCACATTGATGTCCGCCACCATTTCATGAGAGATCATCAACAAAAAGGGGACATTTGCATTGAGAGTGTGGACACCAAAGATCAACTTGCCGATATATTCACCAAGCAATTGGATGAGAAAAGGTTTTGCAAGCTAAGGAATGAGTTGAACATATTAGATTTCTCAAATATGTGTTGATGCACCCCCCCCCCCCCGCTTATATGACGTGCCTCTCCTTCGAGCACCTAAGGTAAAAGTTGATTGGCATGCATACATCCTTTGCTAAGGACTTGTTTAGTGCATCTAGTCATTCCTCACATGTCTTAGGCTTATTCATGAAAATCAAATGAATTTGATGCTTGTATGGTACCACTATTGCTTCTATGCTTGACTTGATCTAGTGGTAGCATATGACATGTATGTGGGCTTGTGAACCTAGTGTTTGATCTAGAAAATGAGCTATAAGTGTTTAACTCAACATGGTACAAGATAACCCTTGAAGTAAGGCGTGAAGAAGCTTATCCTTGGATCAAACCGAGTTAAATATCTTTGGCAAAGTGTTCTAGATTGAACCAAGTTTGGAAAAATGATCATCACCCCATTGATTGACATTGATAATCTTAACCTATCTAAAATTGAACCTTTGTGGTCATTGTTGACAAAGGGGGAGAAGTAAGGCACAAAGATAGGGGGAGGTAACATAAGGGGAGAAATATGACAAAGGAAGGGGATCAATTAAAATTTGAGCACACAAGTAGGGGGAGCAAGCTTATAAACTTGTTTGTTGCATTTGAATGTGCATTACATATGTATGCTTGCATGGCACAAGCCTTAAAATTAAATTTCATGCTTGTGTGGTGTATGCTAGTTGTAGGTTTGAATAATGAAATGAAAAACTAGCATGCATAGGTGGTAGTTAGATATGCGTTGGTTTTGCTTTTCAAAGTGGTACTAGAACCTTGCATATAATGTTGACCTTACAAGGTGTCTAGTGTTTGTGTTTTGCAGGTAATTCCCAAGTGGCATCTAACTAGCAATGGTGCTAAGGATGGTATATTTGGTGCACTCTGCCTTGTATCACGCTTCAAAGGTCCATCTCTTATACCTTATCATTATTTAGTCGACATTGCCCTCCAACATTTCTAATCCATGCATGTGTGCAAGCTTTCAATCCAAACTCTTAGCACATATGTAGGGGGAGCAAATGCTACCAATGGGGGTTCATGAAACTTGTCCAAATCCTTTACGCATGGTAAAAATACTTGGGTAAGCAACATGGATTCGAATTTGAATTTATTTCATATCTTTGTGGAGGTTGTCATCAATTACCAAAAAGGGGGAGATCTAAGCCCTAGTTTGGTTTTGGCTAATTGATGAAACCTATTTGGACTAATCCTTGCATCTAAGTGTGTGACTAGATAGGATGGTCCAATCCAAGTGAAGAAGCTAGGTGGCACTCATGGATGGAGATGGCCACATGAAATGAAGTCCATGGTGGTGGTGTGGACATGTGATGATGATCAAGCTCTGGGACTTGGAAAAGAAGAAAGAGAAAAACAAAATGGGCTCAAGGCAAATGTGATATCAATAGGGCCATTTTGTTTTCGGTGATCCAGACACTATAGAGAGTGTGATCCATTTAGGATAGATGGTCGTACTATTAAGAGGGGAGCTCTTATCAGACAACTCGATCATCTAGTGCCACTAGGTGTTGGAAAACATGCATATGCATTTTAGGCCTAGTGCACAATCGGTGAGAAGTGTTTAACCTTTAAAAATGATTATGAAAATGTTAACACACTTGCACGTGATGGTGAGACACTTGGAGTGTTAGCACATTTGCAAAGGAGGTTAAAAAGGTGAAGAAAAGGAGGCGATTCTTGGCTTGGGGTGCTGCCACAGGGGCATCGCCACCCCCTGTCCGGTGCACCGCCACCCTTGTGGTGGTGACCGGTTGAGCAGGCCAAGAGCATGAAGTTTGACTAGTGGCACCGCCACCCCTAGGGTGGTGCCCACCTGGACGTGGCTGAAGTGAGCTGGTGTAGAGGCTAGCACCGGAAGTGGTGGTGTGCACCGCCTTGGGCACGACGGTGCATCGCCGTGGACACTGCCACTTCGTCCGGTGGCACCGCCCCTTTTTTTAGAGAGGAGGGAAAATCGGGGGTTGTCCAGTGCCACCGTAGCCTGTCCGGTGCCCCGTTGGATAACTGTTGGAGGGGCACTGCCACCCACTGTCCGGTGGCTCACCACCATGTCCGGTGACTTCGCATAAAGCTGCTCCAAAGGGGTAACGGCTCTATTTGCTTGTGGGTTTATAAATAGAGCTAGTGGCCAGCCTTGGCCACTCTCTTGGCACTTCTAATAGCTGCATACACCCTTTGAGAGATGAGAACACCACTCCACTCACTTGCACACTTGATTTCATCATCTTGAGTGAGATTGGAGAGCCTCTAGTGCATTGCTTACTATTCTAGCATCTTGTGGCACTAGTTGGATGATTTGGGCTGGTGGAGATCTTGTTACTCTTGGTGTTTGTCGACACCTAGATGGCTCGGTGATTGGTGGATCATCGAGAGGAGGAAGGTGATTATCTCCGGCTCCGATCATTGTGATTGTGAGGAGTTCTTGTGCCTTCCCTGGCGGAGCGCCAAAGGCAACTCTAGTGGATTACGCATGGATTGTGGATCCTCATCTTGCGTTGGTTGTGTGGTATCCGGTTGTGGGTTAGGCGTGTGATGCCTATTAGCGCATGAACCTCCAAGTGAGTGAATCGCCACAAAGGGGACTAGCTTGCCGGCAAGCAAGTGAACCTCAGAGGAAAAATTGATTGTGTCATCATTGTCTCCTTGGTATTCTTGGTATTCATTGTGTTTGATCACTTGCCATAGCGGTATATCACTTCTACCTTTCTCCTGCATTACTTTGTATTTGTCTTGTGTAGTGCTTGTAGCTAGTGTAGCTCTTTAGTTGTAATTCTCTAGCAAGTTTTGTTCACCTAGGTGTAAATTAGTGACATAGCTCTTGTGTGATATACTAGAGATCATAGAAATTAGAATTGGGTAGGTGGCTTGCAACACAAGTGTAGTGCTAGCATAAAATTCGCTTCGCCATCTTATTTACTAATCACTTGTCTTAGTGTTGCTGTAGAAATTTTTAATAGGCTATTCACCCCCTCTAGCCATTAGGACCTTTCATCTAGGGGTGGTGGTGCCCCTCCAATGGTCGACTCAACAGCTAGTTTGACTGGCCGTGGTCACCGGCCTGGGTGGCGGTGAACACCTGGCCAACTGCCCGAAAACCCCAGTCTCTAGAAAAATATGGTGGTGCACCGCCCTAGGCATGGCGGTGACAGTGGCAGTGGACAACCCCATTTCCCTTGCTCTCTGGATAAAAGTGGCGGTGGCACCGGACAGGGTGGCGGGGCCTCCAACGGTGCACCGTCCCGCCAGTGGCGGTGCACACCGCCCCTTCCGCTGCTAGCCTCAGCTCCAGCTCCTTTCGGCCATGTCTAGGTGGGCACCGCCCTAGGGGTGGTGGTGCCCCACCCGAGCACCTCCTCCTCGGCCTCCTCAGTCGGTCATCGCCACAGGGGTGGCGGTGTACCGGACAGGGCATGGCAGTGCCCCCCCCCGGGGCAGCAAACCAAGCCCAGCAACGCCTCCTTTTCTTCACCTTTTTCACCACCTTTGTAAATATGCTAACATTTCAAGTGTTTCACCATCATGTGCAAGTGTGTTAGAATTTTCATAATCATTTTTTCAAAGGTTATTCACTTCTCACCGATTGTGCACTAGGCCTAAAATGCGTATGCAAGTTTTCCAACACCTAGTGGCACTAGATGATTGAGTTGTTCGATAAGAACTTCCCTCTTAATAGTATGACCATCTATACTAAATGTGATCACACTCTCTATAGTGTCTCGATCACCGAAAACAAAATGGCCCTATGGAAATCACCTTTGCCTTTAGCCCATTTTGTTTTCCTCTTTCTTCTTTTCCAAATCTTGGAGCTTGATCATCACACGTGTTCACACCATCACCATGATCTTCATTTTATGTGGCCATCTCCATCCATGAGTACCACCTAGCTCCTTCACTTGGATTGGACCATCCTATCTAGTCATACACTTAGATGCAAGGATTAGTCCAAATAGGTTTCATCAATTAGCCAAAACCAAACTAGGGCTTTCAATCTTCTCCTTTTTGGTAATTGATGACAACCTCCACAAAGATATGAAATAAATTCAAATTTGAATCCATGTTGCTTGCCCAAGCATTTTTACCATGTGTAAAGGATCTGGACAAGTTTCATGAACCTCCATTGGTAGCATTTGCTCCCCTTACATATGTGCTAAGAGTTTAGATTGAAAGCTTGCACATATTTATAGATTTGAGTTATGGGAGAGTAATGTCTACCAAATGATGCTAAGGTATAAGAGATGGACCTTTGAAGCGTGATACTAATCGGAGTGCACCAAATATACCATCCTTAACACCATTGCTAGTTAGATACCATTTGCAAAAACAAGAACTAGATACCTCGTGAGATCAACATTAGAAGCAATGTTCTAGTACCACTTGTGAAAGCAAAGCAAGTCATATCTAACTACCACCTATGCATGCTAGTTTTTTCATTTCATCATACAAACCTACAACTAGCATACACCACACAAGCATGTATATTGAATTTAAACTTTTCAATGCAAGCAAGCATATGTGAATGCACATTCAAATGCATCAATCAAGTTTATGAGCTTGCTCCCCCTACTTGTGTGCTCAAATTTTAATTGATCCCCTTACTTTCATATTTCTCCCCCTATGTCATCTATGTCATCTTTTCATTATGTTTGCTTCTCCCCTTTTGTCATTAATGACCACAAAGGTTCAATGTTAGATAGGTTAAGATTATCTATGTCAATTGTCACAGAACCGACCAATTTATAAGAGCACAAGTACAAAAACAATCGCCGAAACGATCAAATTCTCGAACTTGAGCCCATATAAACCCGGTAGTCAACTAAAATCTCGAAGGATTTCAAACCAACTTGCATACAACCAAGATCATAGTAATTCAACATAACATATCGTACGTTACAACATTTCATAGACATTCGCAAATAGATTACATCATCACAGAGTCATCGTTATTACAAAACAAGTCTTGTAAAACATGCGGAAGCAAATAGTTTAACTCACACACTCGAGTTCAAATACACATACTGGTTCACTGATCACAGCCCGCAAAAGCATTCAGATAAGAGAACAGAGATCATGCCCATAATCTAGTCTTCATCACCCGCCGGGTGGAGACAATACTTACAGAATCCCTAATATAGAAGGTCATCTGCAACAAGAGGGAATAAACCCTGAGTACGGGAATGTACTCAGCTAGACTTACCCGCCAGAAACCAAAATAAATGACACCAAGGATTATGCATAGCTTAATGTAGTGGATCTGGCTGACACTTTCTTTTTGCAGAAAAGCATAAGTAATAATGATTAACTCTTAACCTGAACTAACAGTGACTTTTTAGCCATTAACCTGTCAACTATATTAGCACCTGTACTAAGCAATCATTTTATTAGGGTGCAAACATTAATAACCATATCAGGTATTCATTGTGGCAACCTTATCATCATCATCCATTTAACCATATCGTTAAATTAATTGAATCTACGTTGCCGCTGCTCAGTCAAGTTCTCACTATCCGGGAGAGATGGCGATTCGAATCGATTCCTATCCAGCTGGAGGGGTATTCCTAAACACAAACCCTGCTTCTCCCGTCGGAGTCGCAAACAAGTCACCTTTGGTACGATTCAGGAGTCACGAGTCCGATCAGATCGACATTCTCAGAGAACCACTCTGCCAAGGTTGTTCGGGACTCTAACCCGCCTTGGACTTATGGAACGAGGAAGGCTGGTGGTCAGGGCACTCGGGCAATTCCTCCGTGGCGACTGCTTCGTCGGCTTCCTGCACCTCGGGTTCCTCCTCCTGGTTGGCTCTCTCGAACTCCAGCAACGTCACCCCCTCCGGCACACCTATTGCATGAATGTGCAAGATAAATATCATGGATGCATATGAACGAATGTCAGGGATGCTCGGGGAATGCACATGTTCGATGTAGTTTGCATATTCCAACTTAAGCCCTATTCAAATCACTTTACTTACCACGTTTATACAACCTAATGTATAATTGCTCATCTTCAGTTAATGACCTAGCACCTGCACCTAAGCATATCCTCAAGTTAGGCTAACCCCTAAACAATCAACGATAACGTTGCAACAACATACACTCAAACATTTGTATTTCAGCAAAATGAATACTATGTAGCGGTGCAGTAAACCAGCAATAACTGGAGATTTATAATTCTAAATGACATGCAACAAGACAATCTGGAAAGTTTATGAAATTGTCTACAATTCATTTTTAGACCTAAAAGCATGATTCAACACCTTACCAAGTCGAATTCATAAATCAACAGAACTCTATCCTCACAAGGCAGAGAGTAAGCAAAACTGGAATATAACTTTAAACAGCTGTAGTTTCTAAACTACTGGGCCAAATGCCCTCAAATTTTGACAGGAGCTAGATACATAAATTATCTACAACTTTTGTATTCATCACAATCACATAAAACCAAATTATCATGGGGAACTTTCCAAAGTCCCCAGATCTATCCAGAGGGACATGATGCAAACAAATAATTATTAACTTATGATATAAACACTTAATTGGACAAAACCAACTTTACAGGCATATCACACATATTACAAGAACACCAGAAAGTAGGGTGTCCATCACCAAAACATTTCTTTTAATACCTTTCTTAATTTATTTAATTAATTCATGGAAATAGTAAACATATATGAAAACTACCCCATTAATTCTACAAAAATTACAGTAGACACTACATGCCCTAAGTAGACTTCCATAAAAATTTCACACCATTTGAGTAAGTATAACAACCTACACAAAAATGGTAAGGTAGAATGGCTTAAAACGGCATAATTAGGAAACCTTAGTGAAAAGTGTCAAGCAACAGATTTCATATTTTTTCTAGCATCCTTAAGGTACTAGGACATTCTCCAACAAATTTCATGGTCATAGGATTCATAGATAATTTACAAAAATTCACCCAAGTATATACCAATGATAAAAGGAAAATCTATAACTCAAAAACTACACATGCAATGACTCTCAAATTTTAACCAGAGCTTCTACTATACAAGACTAGCTTACCCACAAAATTTCATAATTTTTGGATCACAGAAACTCAAGATATGATTTAAACAAGTTTGCATGTATTCAAAAACACTTTTCAAGTTCCTATTTAATTCATCCAAAATTTCTACATAATGTGCTCAATACATATTTTTCTTAAATACTAGACCTAACTGTGAATCTAACAAAATTGGAACCACCCAATTTGGATCTACAAAACAGGAGATACAAAAATATCAAATCAGCATTCAAAACTGCATTTTGAACTAGCCCTATGAACTACAGCCACTGACAAGCGGGACCCGGGTGTCAGCTGACCCCACCGGTCAGTGACTGCGAAAACAGAGGAGCCGACGCGGACCGGCGCAGGAATGGCGGAGCTCGCCGACGGCGACCTTCCTAGCGAGACCAACGACACGACGAGCATCACCATGGCATTGCGCACCTAGAGAACTACCTAACAAGACCTATCGTCGGAGCTCAAGACGACGACGGCGACCATGGCGACAAGACAGCGCGGCTTGACGGCGATACGTCGGAGCCAGCTACGATGACTCAATCAAGAGCTACGATGAGCTTCTACCTACGATGGCGGTTCAATAGCACCAACTAGCGTGACCGGAGGTGGTCGGAGGCGGTACGGCCACGGTGCCGGAGTGAGGCGGCGTACACCGGTGAGGTCCGTGGTGCTGTAGCTTACCGAGCGCTCCTAGCTAGCCAACGTGGACCCGGTGGTGCGGTGGGACCACGGTGAAGCTATGGTGGAGATGGAGGAGGGACGCGGTGCGCTTCGGTCGGCAATGGCGATGACGGCACTACGGCGGCTGCTGCGTTGCTTGCTGCGGGCGAGAGCGGAGGCTAGGGAGAAGGCAGGAAACGAAATGTGGCACAGGGGGCTCTCGGTGGAGTGCTGGGGCTTCAATTGCCGAGCTCAGGCCCGACGTGGCCTGGCCGGTCAGGCCGTCGGTGACGCGCGGTGCCACGCGGCGCTTGAAGTCTGAACCGGTCGAACTACTGTAGCTCGCCATCAGTTAAGTTATCAGCGCCGGTGAACAGCCTGACAGCGAAACTTCGTCGCGTTGGCACGGCTAACTCGTTGCTCAAAAGTGAAATCCGTAAAGATAAAAGTTGTAGATCTATAGTAGGGCTACAAATTTGATTTAGAAATCAACAGCTAACTCTCGATGGATCACGAGTTAAATCAAGCCAAAGTCCAGTTCATGAAACTAAAATCCAGTATAACACTTAGAAAAATTTTCAATTGTTGAAACAGCTTTCAATCCTGACTTGTGAGCCATTTTTGAACATGTTGTGCACATTTTCATGAGATGGTCATAAAAGAACTTTTGTTCCACATATAATTCTCTACAACTTTGCTTTAGGTCTCAGACATGCAAACATCCTAAGCTACACTTTTTAAACAGTCAAACACAGGAGCTCTAGGGGTCCAAATTGGTCAACCATGACTTGGAAACCTAATTAGGCAAAATGATCAACATGAACATTGTTCCTAATGACATTCTAAGTATGACTAAGGTTCTTAGGAGAATAATTAGCCACACCATACATTGGTCACACAAGAATCAAGCAAGGTATGTACTGAAACAATGAAAAACACATGAAATGTTACAATTGTTTCATAGTCATGTTTCACATGTTTCATGATCTTGTTGCATAGTACTAGCTAACCTTGTTTCACTAAATGAGTGGCACCTGTTGCACTTAAGTGTTGCACGCTTTACATTTCATAAAAGAAACACACATGGAATATAAACATGTGTTGCAATGTTTCAAAAGCATGTTTCATACAATCTAAGCTCACGAATGGATGCATGATGCTCATGTTCATGAAATGCGGGTGCAAATGTGGAAGCCAAACACCTGGGGTGTTACAGCCCTCCCCCCTTATAAAAATCTCGTCCCGAGATTTGAAAAGTGTACCATTGTTGATAGAATTCCTTATAACCATCCCTCAAATAATCTTCCCTTTCCCACGTTGCATCGCGTTCACTACCCTGATTATTCCACATGACTTTGTAGAACTTGACCAC
The DNA here is from genome assembly GCA_904845875.1 of Miscanthus lutarioriparius. Taxonomy (NCBI): domain Eukaryota; kingdom Viridiplantae; phylum Streptophyta; class Magnoliopsida; order Poales; family Poaceae; genus Miscanthus; species Miscanthus lutarioriparius. The sequence goes on from CAJGYO010000001.1 coordinate 101,178,129, forward strand.
CCGACGAGTCACTCGCTCACGAGTGTCAATCACTCGAACTGGCTTTTCTTCAAAGGTCAAATCAGATTTTAACTCGATATCCCCCAATGGAACTCTCTCTTCAGGGACGCGAAGACATTTTTTTAATTGGGATACTTGAAAGACATTGAAGATAGCACTCATCTCTGGAGGTAATTGAATCTTGTACGCCACCTTACCACTTTGTCCAATGATTTCAAACGGACCAACATATCTCGGCACAAGCTTTCGCTTCACACCGAAGCGTTGGACACTTTTCATAGGTGAGACCTTCAGATAAACGAAGTCTCCAACTTCGAACTCAATAGGTTTTCTACGTCGATCGGCATAACTTTTCTGCCTAGCTTGAGCTGCGGCCATGTGAGTTTCGATAGTATGGACTTGTTCTTCGGCTTCTTGAACAAAATCAATTCCATAATATCTCCTTTCACCGGCTTCTACCCAGTTCAACGGGGTTCTACACTTCCGGCCATACAAAGCTTCAAACGGTGCCATCTTGATACTCTCTTGATAACTGTTATTGTACGAGAATTCAGCTAGGGGTAACCATTTTTCCCATGAGCCCTTAGCTGAGATGACACATGCTCTCAACAGATCTTCTAAGATTTGATTCACTCGTTCAGTTTGCCCATTGGTTTGTGGATGATAGGCAGAACTTCTTACTAGCTTAGTTCCTAATAATCCGTGTAAGTGCTCCCAAAAGCGAGCAGTGAACTGTGGTCCTCTATCCGAGACAATAGTACGAGGGATCCCATGAAGTCGGACTATCTGGTTAAAGTACAACTCCGCATAGCCAAATGGACGAAAGTCTATACGGACAGGAATGAAGTGTGCTGATTTGGTCAGACGGTCTACAATCACCCAAATAGAGTTAAAGTTCCTCTGAGTAGTAGGGAGTCCAACAATAAAAGCCATACTTATCTCCTCCCATTTCCAACCTGGAATCGAGAGTGGCTGAAGTAATCCAGCTTTCATGTGCACAGCCTTGACTCGACAACAAGTGTCACACCTAGCCACATAAGCGGCGATCTCTTTCTTCATTTTGGTCCACCAAAATCGAGGCTTCAAATCATGATACATTTTGCTACTACTAGGATGAATAGATAATTTAGAGGAATGAGCTTCGGATATGATTTGATTTCTAAGCTCTCTATCCTTCAGAACTACCAACCTATCCTTGAACCATAACACGCCTTCCTCATCAACTCGAAAATGTTTGGTTTCTTGCTCTTTCATCTTGTGCTTGATGTGAAACACACCTGCATCCGTCTTCTGTAGCTCGATAATTCGACTCTGTAGAGTACAACTGATAGTGATGTTGTGAAGGACTGCAGGATGAAGGAGCTTCGACAAATGGACATCACTCTCAATCAAAGAGTGGCAATGAGACTTCTTGCTTAAGGCATCTGCTACGACATTTGCCTTGCCAGGGTGATAGTGCACTTGGAGGTTATAATCCTTGATCAACTCGAGCCATCTTCTCTGACGCATATTCAACTCAGGTTGAGTGAAGATGTACTTGAGACTTTTTATGATCAGTGTAGATGTTGCACACATTGCCAAGTAAATAATGTCTCCAGGCCTTCAAGGCATGAACAAGCTGCAATGAAGTTCTAAGTCATGCGTTGGATAATTCACTTCATGCTTCCGAAGTTGGCGAGAGGTATAAGCAATGACTCTACCCTCTTGCATAAGAACACCTCCTAGCCCAATACCTGATGCATCGCAGAACACATCAAAAGGTTTCTCGATATCTGGTTGTGCCAAACAGAGCCAAAGTTAGAAGAGATCGTTCGCAGGGTATGGAAAGCCGCATCACACTCAGGACTAGACAAACTTCATGTCTTTTTGCAAAGCAATTGAGTCATAGGCTTGGCTATTTTAGAGAAATCCGGGATGAAGCGGCGATAATAGCTACCAAACCCGAGAAAACTCGAACCTCATGCACCAAGATTGGAGCCTTCGGTTCAACACCTCTTGCACCTTGGTGGGATCAACCATAATTCCACCATCGGACAACACGTGTCCAAGAAAAGGTACCTCATGAAGCCAAAATTCACATTTCTTTGAACTTTGCATATAGTGGTGTTCTCGCAATCTAGTGAGAACCACACGCAAATGTTCAACGTGATCTTCTTCATTCTCGAGAATAGACCAGGATATCATCTATAAATATCACCACAAATTTGTCCAACTCGGGCATAAACTTTGAATTCATCGGATACATAAAATGTGCGGGGGCATTAGTCAATCCAAAGACATAACAAGATACTCATACAGACCGTATCTTGTAGAGAATGTGGTTTTGGAACATCCTCGGGCGAATCTTGATTTGATGATACCCGGATCTCAAATCAATCTTGGAAAAGACTTTTGCTTTGGATAAGCGATCAAATAAGATATCTATGCGTGGCGGAGAGGGTACTTATTCTTGATTGTAAGCGCATTCAAGGGTCTATAATCTACACACATGCGTAGGGATTGATCCTTCTTCTTCACAAAGATAGTTGGGCACCCTTACGGAGATGAACTAGGATGGATAAGGCCTTTCTTTAGAAGTTCATTCAACTGGGTCTTAAGTTCAAGCTAGTTTATTGGGAGGCATTCTATATGGCCTTCTAGAGATAGGAGCTGTGCTGGGAAGCAACTCTATCTTGAACTCCACTTCCCGATCTAGGGGTAATCTAGGCAAATCATCGGGAAAAACATTCGGAAAGTCACACACTACTGGGGATATCTCGCAATAGCCTTTGCTTGCACCGCATTAGCTGCACAAGAAAGATTGATGTCCCGGTAGTTGCACCGAAAACCTTCACGATTACTAGGATCTCTGAGCATGACTACTCTAGTCGATGTATCAATAAGCACCCGTGCTGCTCATCCAATTCATTCCCAATATCACATCGATACCAGCCCGGTAAAACTACCAGATCAACTCGATAACTCGCCCCTCTATCTCAAATTGTACATCCCCAACTACCGACTTGGTTGGGATAACGCATTGGCAGCCCTAATACAATAACCCTCACCTCCTCAACGATATATGTTTTACGCATAAACTTGGATGCAAATCTTTGGACTAATAAAGGAATCTGAAGCTTTTGAATCAAATAGTACAAGCTGTGGGGTGTTGATCAATCGAAACTTACCGTGAGTCACTACCTCTCCTAAAGGAATCTCAGGTAATATTAGTGTGGTTCACACTTACCGACGACCACCTTGATAGTTATTCTTCTTAGGGTAAGGGCATTCCCTTGCCCGATGGCATGTCTTGTTGCGGTTCAAAGACGGCATGTTGCTTGGAGGAGCCACAGGAACCGCCTTTGATGGTAGTGCCCTTTGGGAAGAGCAATCAAATGCCTTGCGAAACCCAGTCTTGGCGGGATTCTTCTTCTGCGGTGGACGAAACTTAGCGGCTGACGCTGGAGGATGGAATGGAGCCCTTTATGTGACGGGAGCCTTGGATTGTGAGGCACCCGCCTCATAGGCTCTCTTACAACTTTTTGAAGCAGCAGACACAGCATTGTTGTTCTCTTGCGATAAAGCATCACTCACAAACTCATTAAAATGAGCACACTTGCAATTTCCCATGGTCTTCATAAGTTTGGGGCTAAGTCCCCGCTTGAAACTTGCGATCTTTTTGGCATCAGTGTCAACAAACTCAGTAGCATACCATGCAAGGTTATTGAAAGCCTGCAGGTATTCATTCAAGCTCTTGTTCCCCTAAGTCAGCTTCATGAACTCTGTATGTTTGATCGCCATGAGACTAGGAGGAATATAATTTCCCCTGAAAGCAAACTTGAACTGATCCTAGGTGATTTGGGCATTAGCAGGCATAGTGGACCAATGATGACTCCACCAAATGCCAGCTGGCCCATGCAGTTGGTGAGATGCGTACTCGGTCTTCAAAGACCTCGGTCAAGCGGAGCGAGCATGAACTTCGCTCGAGAGTATTCAACCACTCATCGACTTGTAGAGGCTCCTCGGCCTCCTTGAAGATCGGGGTTTTGTGTCAAGGAAATCCTTGAAATCATTGTATTGATTTGGTTCCGGTCCTTGGCGTGGACCACGACCATCTGATTGATTCGCAATCGCACGGAGGGCCTCGGCCATAGTGCGTTGTCCATACGCAAGCATTGCTATCAATTCCATTGGTGTGGGTGGTGGTGGCGGTGGAAGATCATCATCATCATCACCCTTGCGTGGAAACGAGCAGTACGAGGCATCGCACAATGTGCAACCAGTAATTATTGATGATGTCAGCACATTGGAGAGGAACAATGTAATTGTGCCAAACTAAATTTACTGACGAGAATGAAAACTTCATACAATAACAGAGGCAATAATTCATTCTCCAATCACCACATCATCAAGTAGATTACTAGCGCCTTACTCAGTGCATTCCAACATGACAAGTTTTAAACTTAACCATTATGATACGCATCCCGAAGGGAGCAAATTAAAGTACATTACATGCCGAGTTCGAATTAAAAGAGTACATCCCACATCAGTCATCGTACTTAAGTCCATTACATCAATGACTGCAAAAGCTTAAACTAGCGAGACTTGCTAACGAACTACGCGTCGAAGTGATCGCTGTCCACATCGGAGACACCTTGGACTTCTTCTGGGTCTTCCTCTTCTTCTTCTTCTTCTTTTGCCAGCTCAGCTGCATTGTCAACCATCTGCATGTCCTCTTCTTCCTCATCGGCCTCAATCACTTGAGGTCCACCCACATTTGGATACCTTGGTATGGGGTGAGGAATAGGAAACAGACGGTTGTGCAGTTGATGGTGCTCAACCTGAAGCTCTTCAAGCTGTCCTTGTACTGCTTGCTCCCTTTGAAAGGCGTTGTGGTTGGCCAAAATCCAACCCCGACGTCTTTCTTCTGCTAACTCTAAAGCTGCATCCCGGTGACGTGTCACACGATCCAACTCCTGTGCAGCCTCATCTCTCTCAATAGTGAGGTTCATCAGCTGGTCATGAAGCTCATCTCTCTCGCATGCGGTTTGACCCCACTGTTGCAGACGATAATTTGCAATCCCATGAATCTCATCAACTTCTCGCTGAGCTCTCCCACATCCATTCACCTTACGACAATACTTACGGGCACACAACCTGAACTTGTGCTGAGCTTCCATTGCCTTGCCGGCTTCATCAAGCACACTCGAAAGGGTGTTTTTCTGACTCGACAAAGCTTCAGGACTGCCATCATAGCACTCATTCCAGCGTTGTCGCTCTGCACCCGTTCGCCACGGCCTCGAACCAAGGCCTGACCAACGTCCTGAGTCCACTCAGCCTCAGTAGGAGACACTCGGGGAATGGATGAAGCAGGTCCACCCACTAAATCATCCCCGAAGCTCTGTGCTATATCCATCAGCACATCTAGGGCAGCAACCTGAGCGGCTTCCCATGGGCTTTGCCCATCAGTCTCAATGCTCCACCCATGCCACAACGGTCTTGTGGGGTTTTGTGGCACGATGAAGGTCACGACGTACCATGGTACATCTCCCAATGGTACCGCCTGCCTCCACGTGTAGCTGGGTGCCTCCGGGTAGCCAACTGAACTGAGCACCCTCCAGAGCAAAGTGGGAGTACCGAACTGGTCCAGAAAGGTGCTGCTACCAGTAGGAAACATGGGCGCGGCCATCTGTATCAAAAAGGGATGCAATTCACGTGAGAGGATTATTTTGCTGAGAGATTGCACTTTACACTTGGGATAAGCAATTATAAGGGAGGGGTAATGCAATATGAATGACATGAGTGAATATGATGCATGCGCGTTCCGTACGTCCTCACAAACCTATTAAAATTTAAGCTTTAGCGGAATATACGGTGGCATACATACGTTCTCTCAAATAGCGGTAACTAGTTGATCTACACGGTGCGTTATTAGCGTACCTGCAGAAACTTCATTGCAGCCCAACCCAACAAGATATAATGCTAATTACACAAGCAGTAACTAAGATACTCTCCATATATACATCCCCTGATATATATACTTCGATATCCAAACTACCTGACAAATGTACCCACAATTAAGTACCTTCATATATACATGTATACAACATGTAAATACTCCAGTAACCACAACTAGCTCTCCCCTAGACCGACGATTGGATGGTCATGCTCTCACAACTCACACTTACCTTAGCGTAGAGGCAATTGATCCATACATTACCATTCAAACGAATGTCATCCATACAATATCACGCCGCATGGACGACGAAATATAAATAATCAATTCCCCCAAGTTAGTAATTAGATATAAGCCACCTCGAAGTCCTTAAGTGGGCTATAAAGGATGTGATCACCAGTATACCATAAAAATTTTGATTTTTGAACACTTATATATAACTATAAGTTGGAAAACCGTTTTTACAACAAAAGCTTTTGTCTTAAATAGCCGTAAGACATGTTTAATGTTGAATCTAGCTCTGATGCCAGCTGTCACAGAACCGACCAATTTATAAGAGCACAAGTACAAAAACAATCACCGAAACGATCAAATTCTCGAACTTGAGCCCATATAAACCCGGTAGTCAACTGAAATCTCGAAGGATTTCAAACCAACTTGCATACAACCAAGATCACAGTAATTCAACATAACATATAAATGACGTTACAACATTTCATGCAGACGTTCGCAAATAGATTACATCATCACAGAGTCATCGTTATTACAAAACAAGTCTTGTAAAACATGCGGAAGCAAATAGTTTAACTCACACACTCGAGTTCAAATACACATCTTTGGTTCACCGATCACGACCATAAAAACATTCAGATAAGAGAAGAGATCATGCCCATGATCTAGTCTTCATCACCCAGGGTGGAGACAATACTTACGAATCCACGAGATAGAAGGTCATACGCAACAAGAGAGAATAAACCACGAGTATGGGAATGTACTCACTAGACTTACCCGTCAAAAACCAAAATAAATGACACCAAGGATTATGCATAGCTTAATGTAGTGGATCTGGTGACACTTTCTTTTTTGCGAGAAAAGCATAAGTAATAATGATTAACTCTTAACTTTGAACTAGCGGCGACTTTTTAGCCATTAACATCAACTATATTAGCTTTTGTACTAAGCAATCATTTTATTAGGGTGCAAACATTAATAACCATATCGGTATTCATTGTGGCAACCTTATCATCATCATCCATTTAACCATATCGTTAAATTAATTGAATCTACGTTCTTGCATTGCTCGGTCAAGTTCTCACTATCCGGAGAGGCGGCGATTGAATCGATTTCTATCCAGCTAGAGGGTATTCCTAAACACAAAACCCGCTTCTCCCGTTGAGTCGCAAACAAGTCACCTTTGGTACGATTCAGGAGTCGCGAGTCCGATCAGATCGACATTCTTAGAGAACCACTCTGCCAAGGTTGTTCGGGACTCTAATCCGCCTTGGACTTATGCCAATGGCTCTCCGCACATCCTTACTACCTCCGAATGCCGCCATCTTTCGCGTCCCCCTACTGAGTCGAGCTACTAGGCTTCACGAACGGAACGACTTATCGGCCGGCTAAGTGTTAGGGTGCGTTCAACATGACATGAGGACGCGTGACAGATCGGTCCTTAAACGACTCGAGACGGAGTCACTATGTTCAAACCTACACAAGACCCCGCCCGGTCTTAATTCATTATTCACATGGTTCTTTTCCACGATAGAAAATATAGCCAACCGTGATCCACCTCATCCTAAAGCTCGCAGGTGACAGAAAATCACCTGACTTCTACCGCACTAAGCATGGCTAAGCATTTAACCCGTTCCTGAACTTAAATAGGATTCCAGTGCGATATCTGAACAAGAAAGGATGTATAATGGGCCAAATGCCCTCAAATTTTGACAGGAGCTAGATACATAAATTATCTACAACTTTTGTATTCATCACAATCACATAAAACTAAATTATCATGGGGAACTTTCCAAAGTCCCCAGATCTATCCAGAGGGACATGATGCAAACAAATAATTATTAACTTATGATATAAACACTTAATTGGACAAAACCAACTTTACTGACATATCACACATATTACAAGAACACCAGAAAGTAGGGTGTCCATCACCAAAACATTTCTTTTAATACCTTTCTTAATTTATTATATTAATTAGTGAAAATAGTAAACATATATGAAAACTACCCCATTAATTCTACAAAAATTACAGTAGACACTACATGCCCTAAGTAGACTACCATAAAAATTTCACACCATTTGAGTAAGTATAACAACCTACACAAAAATGGTAAGGCAGAATGGCTTAAAATGGCATAATTAGGAAACCTTAGTGAAAAGTGTCAAGCAACAGATTTCATATTTTTCCTAGCATCCTTAAGGTACTAGGACATTCTCCAACAAATTTCATGGTCATAGGATTCATAGATAATTTACAAAAATTCACCCAAGTATCTACCAGTGATAAAAGGAAAATCTTTAACTCAAAAACTACACATGCAATGACTCTCAAATTTTAACCAGAGCTTCTACTATACAAGACTAGCTTACCCACAAAATTTCATAATTTTTGGATCACAGAAACTCAAGATATGATTTAAACAAGTTTGCATGCATTCAAAAACACTTTTCAAGTTCCTATTTAATTCATCCAAAATTTCTACATAATGTGCTCAATACATATTTTTCTTAAATATTAGACCTAACTGTGAATCTAACAAAATTGGAACCATCCAATTTGGATCTACAAAACAGGAGATACAAAAATATCAAATCAGCATTCAAAACTGCATTTTTGAACTAGCCCTATGAACTACAGCCACTGACAAGCGGGACCCGGGTATCAGCTGACCCCACCGGTCAGTGACCGTGAAAACAGAGGAGCCGACGCGGACCGGCGCGGGAATGGCGGAGCTCGCCGACGGCGACCTTCCCGGCGAGACCAACGACACGACAAGCATCACCATGGCATTGCGCACCTAGAGAACTACCTAACAAGACCTATCGTCGGAGCTCAAGACGACGGCGGCCACCATGGCGGCAAGACAGCGCGGCTTGACGGCGATACGCCGGAGCCAGCTACGATGACTCAATCAAGAGCTACGACGAGCTTCTACCTACGACGGCGGTTCAATAGCACCAACTAGCGTGACCGGAGGTGGTCGGAGGCGGTACGGCCACGGTGCCGGAGTGAGGCGGCGTACACCGGTGAGGTCCGTGCGCGGTGCTGCAGCTTACCGAGCGCTCCTAGCTAGCCAACGTGGACGCGGTGGTGCGGTGGGACCACGGTGAAGCTATGGCGGAGATGGAGGAGGGACGCGGTGCGCTCCGGCCGGCAATGGCGACGACGGCACTACGGCGGTTGCTGCGTTGCTTGCTGCGGGCGAGCGCGGAGGCGAGGGAGAAGGCAGGAAACGAAATGTGGCACAGGGGGCTCTCGGTGGCGTGTTGGGGCTTCAATTGCCGAGCTCAGGCCCGACGTGGCCTGGCCGGTCAGGCCGTCGGCGACGCGCGGCGCCACGCGGCGCTTGAAGTCTGAACCGGTCGGACTACTGTAGCTCGCCATCAGTTAAGTCATCAGCGTCGGTGAACAGCCTGACAGCGAAACTTCGTCGCGTTGGCACGGCTAACTCATTGCTCAAAAGTGAAATCCGTAAAGATGAAAGTTGTAGATCTATAGGAGGGCTACAAATTTGATTTAGAAATCAACAGCTAACTCTCGACGGATCACGAGTTAAATCAAGCCAAAGTCCAGTTCATGAAACTAAAATCCAGTATAACACTTAGAAAAATTTTCAATTGTTGAAACAGCTTTCAATCCTGACTTGTGGGCCATTTTTGAACATGTTGTGCACATTTTCATGAGATGGTCATAAAAGAACTTTTGTTCCACATATAATTCTCTACAACTTTGCTTTAGGTTGCTCAGACATGCAAACATCCTAAGCTACACTTTTTAAATAGTCAAACACAGGAGCTCTAGGGGTCCAAATTGGTCAACCATGACTTGGAAATCTAATTAGGCAAAATGATCAACATGAACATTGTTCCTAATGACATTCTAAGTATGACTAAGGTTCTTAGGAGAATAATTAGCCACACCATACATTGGTCACACAAGAATCAAGCAAGGTATGTACTGAAACAATGAAAAACACATGAAATGTTACAATTGTTTCATAGTCATGTTTCACATGTTTCATGATCTTGTTGCATAGTACTAGCTACCCTTGTTTCACTAAATGAGTGGCACCTGTTGCACTTAAGTGTTGCACGCTTTACATTTCATAAAAGAAACACACATGGAATATAAACATGTGTTGCAATGTTTCAAAAGCATGTTTCATACAATCTAAGCTCACGAATGGATGCATGGTGCTCATGTTCATGAAATGCGGGTGCAAATGTGGAAGCCAAACACCTGGGGTGTTACATCAATCAATGGGGTGAGGATCATTTTCCTAAATTTGGTTCAATCTAGAACACTTGCCAAAGATATTTTACTCAGTTTTATCCAAGGACAAGTTTCTTCACACCTCCAAATAAGGATTATCTTGTACCGTGTTGAGTTAAACACTTATACCTTATTTTCTAGATTAAACACTAGGTTCACAAGCCCACAAACATGTCACATGCACAAGAGATGATGACGAAGACCACGATGGAGGCCACGTCGCATAGGACGGCTGGCGGACCACAACTGTGCCAATAGCACCGCCACGGCCGGCACAGTAGCACCACGCCACACCTTATCGCTACGTGGGCTCAAGACCATGACGACAACCATGCCCAGACGTGCACCACAAGACGGCATAGCTTGCAAGCCAAGTTAGCTAGGCCCTCTCTCAGGCTCATAACCCCTCGGTCGGGAGAACCTCATTCTTTGTACATGCCCTGGCCCCGAACTCTATATAAGAGCAGCCAGGACATCCTATCCAAAGATCTTCATCTTCAACACATTCACACCGTAGTAGGGCTCCTGAGGTTTCACTTCAGGCAGTCCATCTCCTAGCTCTAGCTCTAGCTCTCCTACTTCTTCCACCATTCTTGCACCCCCCATTGTAAGAACTTCAGGGCATTCAAGCGAGGAATACGCACTCGATCATCTCTGAGACTAGATGTAAGGCTCTGGCCTGAACTAGTATAAATCCTCGTGTCTTTTGGATGCTGTCAACGTCTTCCTAGAGCAACACGGCAATCGTATAAGTTTACTAGTCCGGTTTACAAAACACCGACAGGTCCACATGTCAGTGACAGAGAGAAAGGTGGAGGGGCAGTTTTGTCCATATGAAAATACAATGACACCATGTACGCCTGCAGTGGGCCTAACACCTTCCCAAGCGTACACCATGACGTATTTCAAAGAAACAAAGAATTGTAATGGTAAAATTAAGAATAGATGAATAGTAATTGTAGTTCTTAAACTTTGAAAATTATAATGGTACCAATTCACATAACCCTTTGAAGAATGGAATACTTCCTCCAAAAAAGAATGTAATTCTCATTTTTTTTAAAGTCAAGTAATTTTAGGTTTAACCAAATCCTTACATAAAGCGCTAGCATTTATAACTATCATTAGACTAATCGCAGAATATATATTTTTTAGTAAAACACAAAGGTTATTTTTTTATAGATTTAGTCAAATTTATGAAAAATTGACTCGATTCAAATCTAGAATTACATTTTTTCTGGATGAAAATAGTATGTTGATTAACAATGAGGAATAGTTCCATGACCAAAACTGGGTAAAGAGGAAATTAACACCCGATCAACTCTTGCGTTTGTTCAATTTTGACCCCAAACTGCATATGCTGAATGGAAAAGAGTGAGAGAGAGAGAGAGAGAGAGAGGAAATGCTAAGAAAATTTCACTAACATCAAAATTCACTCAAGTCTTCGAGCTGAATGTGTCGTATTCACTCAATCACTTTAGGTATGCTGAATGAAAAGATTAATTGGGCCAAAGAGGAAATGACAAGAAAAGATTCTTAGCATTTAAAAGAGCAAATGCTATCGTGTTCACTGGTGCTGTCGTATTCATAGATAATCTTTTCCTTTTCGATTCTTATTTCTTATCATTTCTTGGAGTCTCAACTGCATATGCTGAATGGAAAAGATTAATTGGGCCAAAAATGGACTGGTTCCTTTTCCTTTTTCCATTCTAGATGAACAACCAATTAATCTTTCATGAGACTCACAGCAAATGACAGAGCACGAAATTGCACTAACAGTGTCTCTACGATGCTGTGTACAGTATTCATCTGGCATGGAAGATAGCAAACATAATTGGGTTTTGGTCGGCCCCTGAGTATGATGGACACTGGCTCCCATGTCCATACGGCCATACCCAAAACATATGGCGATGTCCCAATGTTATCTCGAAATGCCCAGCAAGGCTGAAAGCAAGCAATTCAAGGACAGCCTGGGTTAATGGAGACGTATTGTTTACGTTAACATTAACACTTAAAAAAATTGGCGTGCAGCCATCGTTACTGTGAGTTCCCACAATGCTCAAAAAGAAAACGCTGTCATGTAACGAACGACCAAAAACAAAAGGCTGTCAGGTAAAATAATCGAACTTCTTTACAAGACTATGGAATCCCTTGCTCTGAATCATATGTCACTAATACGGCGGCACAGCCCCATCTTATGCGAGATAGTCTGTCGGACTGCAGCAGCATCGGTTCGCAGAAAAACTTGGGGTTTGCATCATCTTCCATTTGATATATACAAATCACAGTGATTTTGTGTGTCTAATGAATACTTGGAATCTAGATACACGGCAGGCTTGCTATGTGCATAGAGAGAGGACTGCAAACAGGTCTTATGGATTTTTGAGAGCAGCCAGTCTCTTCTCTAGTTCCTCCAACTCCGAACTGCAGATGAGAGAAGCAAAACATTTTTTTTATTTTAACCCAAAGGGACCACAATGTTCAGTAACATGGCAAAGGTGTGGTCTTTGCTACCAGCAATTCATGTTGTATGCAGTGAAGTAAATAGTGCACTTGCTGGCACTAGACGGCATGAGGAATCGTTGGTATACAGCTTGTATGCTTAGTCTAGTCTTATTATTAGTTAGAAGTACAAAGAATCATAAAATATAGAAAAACAATGGTAAGGTAATCAGATGCATAAAAAACGGCATAGAAATGTTTGTGCAGTCATTTTTGTGCGTGAAAGTTGCCTAGATGTCTCAGCTTGTCACCAATAATGCTCAAAAGTCAATACAAGTAAAGAATGTGAAATCCTACATCAGACCTGTGCTTGCTATTTCCAAGAAATGCAGACAATAGTCGTGTTTCTTCCAAACCACTAGAAACTGTCTGAGATGAAAGCTAAGCAATCAAAGCAATAGTCATGTGACTAATTAGTCTAATTTTCGGCATCCAACGGTTTTGCCCAACCCACTGTTGAACACCCCTAAATACAGGGGATAGAGCCTTAGAAATATCTTAATTATTTCATTGAACGCAAAAATAAGTCAGAGAGCTAAATTTTTATCCTGGCCTTTGGTAGTGATTTCAGGTGGAAAAAATATGAAGAGGGGAGGGAAGTTGAAAAACAATAAACAATGTAGAGTTGTGGGTGAAGGATAGAGCAAACCTTTCATCAACCTGAACCTTCTTTCCAGCAATTTTTCCTTTGGGAGCCGAGGACAACTACAAGAGGAAAGATAGAAAAGGTTTATATTAAAGGAATAAAATATGGAATACAAGAATCAGCATCTTCAACTACCTGTGAGGCAATGTCTACACCAATCTCATCCAGAACCTAAAAGGCAATGGCAAGAAACAGAATGAATAATCAAAAGCAAAGTACAGGGCTTATTGAAGAACAATGCAAAAAAAAACAGCGAATAACCTGGTTAGCAAGTTCTTCAGTTTCTTCCTCGGCCTGGTCATCGTCTAAGACATCTTCAATTGAATCAGACATCATCTCATTCTGCACGATGCATAAGATTAATCAGTGTGTACCCTCACATGCATCATTTAATATTAATGCGCAAGCACACATCACATTCATAAGAACTTCCCTAGAATAACAAAAGGTAAAACGTGTATAATTGCCAGAAATCATTCTGCTAAGCTTTGGAGAAGTTTGCGTACCGTCATATCCATTTGTGCAGACTGCTTTTGGAATTCTTTCATTATTTTCATCTGCTTGGTAGGTTCCATTTGCTACAAAATAGATAAGTACACATTCAGTAAAACATATGTATTTGATTCTTAAAAAAGTGTATTCTGCGTAATAGAAGTTACAAGTAAAATACACCCTGTTAGTTCCTGTATAAAATCCATACATGATTTTTCAAAAAACATATATATGAAATGACGCATGCGCAAAAGTTCAGTAGAATATTACCTTATTCAAAGCTCCCATTGCTTTGCTTGCACTTTGTAAACCAGTAGCCACTGAAGTGTTAGCATGCATTGCCTAAGGACACGATTTACCACAAAATAAAAAAAACTAACCTGACAATCCACGTGGAATAAAGCAAAAGAAGGAACAACATTTCACCTGAGTATGTGTCGCAATCCCCCGAATCTGAGCTCGGCTACCTTGCAAATTAGAAATCTGCTGCCTTAACCTGATCAACTGATGGGCTAGAATTTTTGTTGCTGCCTGCAGAAGCAAAGGAAAACCATACACTATGATCTAGATAAAGAAAAATAAGGAGCTGAAACCGAATATAATATAAGAGTAGAAACCTCATTGCCAGTTTTTGCTGTCCTTTTAATTTCAGCAACGAGTTTCTTCTCCTGTAGTTGAAAAAAAAAGTTTGAAAACCTGTTGTTATTGCTCAATTCAACTGCATCAACAACAAAATTGAATAGTGGAACCACATAATGGAAAGGCGGTGACTTTAAAATTATCACATATTTATAGATCCGATACGATGCAGACATAATTTAAGCAACAGAACATACAGAGCTTCCTAAGCATCAGTTGAATATGAAGTATGATCATACAAGGAAAATTCTAAATCATCAATATATATAAGGATATTTTGTTTATGAACCACACTAATATGACTGAATTATCATACCTCTTGCTGTAATGACGCAGTGTCCCTCTCGATCCCTGCAGATGAGACATCCCAGGCATTAAATAAACATACAGTCATTATTTTGTTAGCTATGTGTTTTTTTTTCTTTCCCATCCTGTGGGTTGCTCGCAGAAGAGTTGGCCCTTGCCAATTCTGTATATATAGACCTCCTCTCTTCTTAATTGAAAGGCAGAGCTCCTGCCATTACATTCAAAAAGAAGATGGTACATGTAACCACAGACTAAGCCTAGATACAGGCTGATATATTCCTTCATGTTTCATGATTCAAGCTGACTCTCAACTCCTCACAGGTACGGTTTCAAATAAATAAACTCAATGAAAAAAAGATTAAGGGATTGGACATTTTCGGTATATACATATATAACGTTAATAAAATTAGAACACCTATTATCTAGTTTTCTCAAAATAAGAGCCCTGAAAGTTTCATTACAACATTACTGTTGATGTGAACAATTGTAGCAGCAGGAACAGGCGTTTCTGCCCAGCTCACATAATTGTGTTAGATGCAAAGTGAACTCATTACATGTAACACTGGATGCTCTAAGTAAGCAAGGCAGAAACAATTTTCATTGTCTGTTATAAGCGCGCCACCAGAGAGGGACCAATTACCTCGCGTAGCATTCGTCAGGTCCCGCTTGCTGCTCCGCATCACCTCTGCATAATAACCAGAGCCAAAATTAGAATCCGGAAGTCCAGAACTGGACTACCGCCGCCCCGTTCGGTTGGCTTATAAGCCTATTTTTCTCTCACGACAAGCGAACAGGGCACGCGTTAGTCACGGTGCGCAGAGCCCTAAGCTCCTAGCCTACTCCCCTCCCGAGCAAACGGATTTATTCAGATTCAAGGCACGCAGCGGCGACCGGCGACCTGTGACCAACCGAACTCAAGCACGATCGAGGCGGGGATCGCGCAACAAAAGCCGAATTCGATCGAATTCCTGCCGAGAAGCGGGGGAGGGGGATTGGGGATGGATCATACCTCGCGGAGTTGGTTTCTTCGCGAAGGGATTCATCGCTGACTCGACTCGGTGTGTTCGTTTCGTCGTCAGGAACACGCACCGAGGAGAATGCCGCGTACGCGTGTGGTGTGGCCGTGTGGGTATGTTTTTAATCCTTTTCGTGGCATGTGGCAGCTTCGTTGCTTTCTCCTCGGTGGAAGCTTAAGCTGCTACCAAAAAGCAGAGCATTAACCAGAGGTGCGTTTAGCTGACAGAGCTCTCGGAGCTGCTACTAAATCCAGTAGGGACTGTGCTAAACAATTCTCAGAGAGAAATAATTCTATGTTGATTTTGTCAAGTGATTCTCTAATATAAAATAAGAGATTGAGAGGTGAAAAAAGTAGCTTCTTTCGATTTTGGTCCGGTTCGGCTTACTTTATATCCGGTTTGTTCGACTTCTTTTTTTAGCCGAAACAGTGTTTCTCTCTCCCAACATTTCAACCAGAACAGTGTTTTTCAACCACTTTCAGCCAAGTTTCAGCAAGCCGAACGGGACCTTTATGAAGTGATTCTCCATCGTAATTTTGAGAGTTTATTTAGGTTAAATAATCAAAGAAAATCACTTTAGATCACATAATCACTTGTCTCAGAAAATTAGCTTTCATAGAGAATCAGAATCAAATGGAGCTCTACCAAACAAGCCCTTAAATTCTCAGTAGAATCACTAAAATTATTGTCAAACGTCACAAAGATAAATATATTTTAGGTGAATTGCTTCAAACCGATTTTTTTATTAGTATAGAGAGCACCTAAAATCAGGTTTTACCTCATTCTAGTTTTAGTTTCAAGAACCAACAAGCTAGGCAAAGCTAGGCAAACGGTTACACGAAGTGATTATGATTTAGTAGATAAATATTTCTACAGAGAACGTGGAACTGAAACATTTGGAGAATCTGGATTCCTACTAAACGTGCTATAAATGGATGGAACCTAAACTTACTGTTTAAAGGAGAAGTTTTCGTGTAGTATAATTTTCTT
Organism: Miscanthus lutarioriparius; assembly: GCA_904845875.1. Classification (NCBI taxonomy): domain Eukaryota; kingdom Viridiplantae; phylum Streptophyta; class Magnoliopsida; order Poales; family Poaceae; genus Miscanthus; species Miscanthus lutarioriparius. The sequence continues at coordinate 101,195,159 of CAJGYO010000001.1, forward strand.
TTCACCTTTCACTCTACTTTTGGCTTTCAACTTTTTATGGATATTTCAAAGCAGATAAAGAGAGAGTATGTATCGAGGTTATGACCCTCGGGTGTCTCAAGGCGCCGATTAGTTAGCAGGCCACGCGGCCCGCAACTCATCGGGTTAACAATGGCCCGAACGACCGAGGCCCAGCTGGGACGAGCACGCCAAGCCAACGCCTAGGTCAGGGTCGGTCGCGACCCTTTCTCCTGCCTTAACCACACGGAAGACACTCGACCTCTCCCCCATCACGACTCCTGGGCAGGACGGGGAGAGATAGAGCGTGGCTCAGTACGCATGCTCTGACAAGAGCAAGCACGCCGCTCTGACCTCACAAGGACCGAGGGGACGGCAGTCACCACGGTCCGGTCAGACGCCATGCCTGTGCCACGCCGCATCAATAAGACAACATCGCATAGCGGTGGCCACGGGTACGATGCCCATCGTCCAAATACGGACCGATAGGACGCGTATACGATCCCACCTACTATAGGATGGGATCCATGACAAAGGTCTTACCTTCGGGCGGGAGAACCTCCTCTTTGTAACAACCCCTGGCCCCGAACTCGATATAAGGGCAGCCAGGGCTCCCATCTCGGGACATCTTGACATTCTTCATCCTCTACCATTCCATCCATAGCAGTAGGGCTCCTGGAGCTTCTCTTCGAGCTGCTCCTCGTCTAGCATAGGTTCTACCACCTCTTTCACCATTGTTTGCATCCCCCATTGTAAGAACTTTAGAGCATTCAAGCGAGGAACACGCACTCGATCTTCTCTAAGACTAGACGTAGGGCTCTGGTCTGAACCAATATAAATCCTCGTGTCCATTGGATGCTACCATCGTCTTTCTAGAGTAGCATGACAATCGTATAAATTTACTAGTCCGGTTTATGAAACACCGACAGTTGGCGCGCCAGGTAGGGGACAATCGCGCACTCTCAATTATTGAGGAAGGAAGCGATGGCTCCTCGCACCACCGGCGGACTCGCTGGTGGAATGACCCACGACGGTCACATCTACCATGAAAACTACGGGTTCATCAGCACCAAAGGGCCAGCGCCCGCGTCCGCCATCAGCCACAGTCGAAACCTCTACCTTAGAAATCTAAGTTCCGTGGCCCGCGGCGGACACACTGTCGGAACTGCCCTCGGGGGCTGCATCCCAGAGTTCACCAACCCAGAGGGGCCAGTACCCTCGCTCGTCGCAAGCCATGGCCAAGTTTCTTGTCTGAGAAAACGAAGGACCACAGCTCACGACGAACTCGCCCGAGGAATGACCACGACCAGCCACATCCCTCTAGGGAACCACATGGTTAACCACACCAAAGGGCTACCTCCCGCGTCCTCCCTTGGCCATGGCCCAGACCTCCACCTCGGGAATCTGGGTCCTGCGGCCTATGGTGGGCGCACTCTCGGAACTGCCTGCTGCATCCCAGAGTTTACCTACGTAGGGGGCCCGGGGCCCTCTCTCATCGCCAGCCACGGTCGAGACTTCCACCCAGGGAGCCAAACAGCCGTGGCTCACGTCGACCTCGCCCGGGGAATGGCCCATGGTGGCCACGTCCTCTTAGGGAACCACAAAATCGCCCGAACTAGCGGAACAACTCCCGTCACCGGCTCCTACCCGATCTGGACCCGCCACGTGGTGGAACTGGATCCTACAATAGAAACGCACCCCAGACAATGGCTTTGCCTATGGAACACCGTGAGCTAGGGCGCGCACGAGCAATGAAATCATCCGCTACCCCGCGACGTCATCGACAGTAACTGAGTCGCTAGCCGGCACCACTCCACGAAGGGTCAAACCTGGAGTTAGGATGCGATCCTGTGCAGTGGGCAGACCACGCGACGCGTCCCTACGGGCCATCACATGTTGCATGGAGGCATGTGCCTCCGAGGAGGCAAGCTCCTTGAGTGCACCACACGTCGTGATGAGCGGATCAAACCGCGCTGCAATCACAGCCAACCTCCGCAGCGACAAGGCACACCAGCCCTCCATACAAAGGGGCAGTCGCAACCGGAGGGGGAGACATGACGTTGAAAAGCATCATCACACCAGAAGAACCCAGGCACCAAGACACATAGGTCCCCCTAACCAAAAGCGATGATAGACAAGACACGGAGAAGACATCCCAGGAAGATCGCGAGCCCACCAAAGGCGTCGAAACGGCAAAGGCGAGCTTGAGGCAGCCCAAGAGGATGACCCGTGCTAGCCACGACCGCCTCAAGCAGCCAAGAAGCACCCTCGCCAGCTCGCGGCTTAGGAACCGTGATGGACTCTCTACAAGCGAGCGCTCAGGAGCTCTCCTCAGCGCGAGCAGCAACCACGGGGTAAGTGCCTACTCCCCGAACAAGCATAGGTGATATCAATCCTGTCCCTCTCTTCATTATTTGAACACGTTCATATATGCACGTAGACACAACGATAAACCTGACTGGTTAGCACGTAGTGCCGGATGAAGCTAGGGACAGAAAGTCCACGTGTTTCGTCTCGGAGACATTTCACCTCCTAAACATCATGACCCGCTCCGTAACGACGGCCGCGATATCGTGGCCTATGAAGGGAGCTTACATAGGGCCCCCACGACACACACTCTCACCACCCATGTCACGCGGCATTATAAGAGGTATCGCTCGGCGCGCGGCCCGTAGCCAGCTCTCGCACGAAATAAAGCGATCAATTCATGACCCAAAACCATAGGCCCAATTGCTTTAGGCTAAAGTAAAAATAAACCAAAAATAGTGAAAGCCACGTAACGGCATGAGCAAATAGAAATAAAGACCATTAACAAACTCCACATACGAAAGGTTTGCTTTCAATTTGGCCCGCCGGTGAAGCACACGGGCTGATGGACTACGAACACTCGACGCCACTTAGAAAACCTAGCTACGCCCGTGAAGGCCACTTCGTCTTCACGATCGTCGCAGCAGCCTCCGCAGCGATGACTGGATCACCTAGCAAAGCTAATTCCCCGCCAGATTCTGGAGGTCGCGCCTTAGTGGTGGTTCCCCCTGGAGGGCCTTCATGAGGGTGGGCCTCCCCCACCTCATGGCGGGACGCCGCGAATTGCTCCTCTAGCGCTGCTATACACAAAGTCCCGTCAGAACCTAAGAGCAAGAACCTAGCGAACAAAAGCTAGGAATGAAAGAAGACTCACCGTACGCCCGCACCCATGTGGCAGTAGCCACCGCCCATGCCTCGGCGACCTCCTCCTCTACCACTAGAAGGGTCGCCTGGAGGTAGTCCACGTGGACCTTCAGCTGGGTCACCTCGTGGACAGAATTTCAGTGCTACCGGCGAGCTTCGTCCCTTTCGAGCACATAGCTCCATATCCCCTGTCGTCCGATGGAAAGGGCCAGGGGATGGGGCTCGCCGGTCCCGGTGCCGAAATGGGCTGGGAATGGGGGTGCCTAGGGTTCCCCTGGTCTCCGACACCGTCGCCTGAGGAACAACCCTAAATATGCTCACGATTAGCTCGAACGCGATCGAACTCGAATAACGACATGAAACCACTTACCCCTGCTCTTGCAGAGAAAACGAGAGAAGCGACGATGGCCCATCGACCTAAGAAGACTCCTCATGGGAACTTTTCTCAAGATCCATCACCGGAGGGAGAGCAGCGGCGAACACACGAGCAAAAGAGGGGAAGACATCAATGCGAGAGGCAGGAGAATGAGGCTTCCCACAATGCGCCTTCCCAGCGGACTTATAGCCGCAAGGATAACCTCGGCACAGCGAAACAGGCCCATAACCATTACTAACCACTTTGGTAATCCCATAGAATAGGAGCGATGACTGGACGGAAGGCAAGGCGGCGGTCTCCCCCACGGTGACCCAGACCAGGTATGCCCTGCTCGTGTTCACTTCTTCATATTGCTTCGATTCACGCACCTTCATTCAAAGGGCGCCCCGCAGTCAGCGAGTAGATGTCGTCCAGGGCACACGATCTGGGAGGTCGCATGCCCCCAAATCCTCACGCAAAGGTGACCCACTGTGAACATGCCCCCGTGTCGTGCATAGGAAACCCACACTTGGGCCAGCCCTTAGACGGGCTTGAGGCCAAAAGAGGGATAGAGCAGAGAGAGATGGGCCCCCACGGCTCTAATCGATGGTGCAGAGCCGCACGACCATCTCTCCCTATGTTCGAGTCATCCGCTTTGAAGTCACTCGGGTTGTGTAACACCTCGGGTGTTTAAAATACTAAAACCTGACATGTCATCATATGCATTGCAAAGCATTTGGCATTTGGTGAAAACTTTGAGATGCATACACTAAAACAAGTTTATATTCATGTGGTATGTGTTGAATTGTATTGGTTGACTCTAGTTCAAAGTTTGTTTGGATTTTGAATTTTTCGAGAAAACCCCGCTTTTCAGCATTTAAATCCTACCCTGAAAATCCATTTCAAAATCTAGACCGAATTAGGAGATGGTTATCGAAGCAAAGTTGTAGAACTTTCGATTTTGAACAACTTTTGTTTTTGGAGATTTTTGAGTTGTTATGAAAATTTGAGAGTAATTTGTGAATTTTGGCGTATGGCAATTTTGTAATTTCTATGAATAGTGTTCACCGCCTAAGCTACATTGTCGTCGGACCTTCTTCGGTGTTCTAGGCGTGTCGTGGCGTCCTTGATGTCGCGCTGGCACGAAAATGGCTCCGTCGTGGCTTCCTTGAGCTTCTGCGCCGCGCTATAAGTACCAAGACGTCGTCATCGTCGTTTTTCTTCTTCCTTTGTTTTCACCACCGCCGTTGTCATCGCTCCAACAAGCTCGCAGATCGTCTCCCGGTATTTGTTGCCATCTCGGTAAAGGCCGTCCCTAGTTCCGTCTTTTCCTTGCGAATCCAAATTACCTAACATTGGTCGCTTTGAAATTGCCGAGAACTCGTCGTCCACGTTTTTTTCTTCCTCGAGGTCAAGAACTTCACCGCGGCGGGCGTGTCATCGTGGCGAGTCCTCGGTGAAACGTTATCGTAATCGATTGTGTACTTACCGTTTCGATTCGGCGTTGTAGTCCTTAGTCGATTGTTGTTTACTCATTTTGATCATCTACGATCGCGGTTCTCCCTCACCGACGATCTTTGCTCCGCATAGTTCACCGTAGTGGTCGGATAGTTCACCGTAGTGGTCGGATAGTTCACCGTAGTGGTCGGATAGTTCACCATAGTGGTCGGATAGTTCACCGTAGTGGTCGGATAGTTCACCGTAGTGGTCGGATAGTTCACCGTAGTGGTCGGATAGTTCACCGTAGTGGTCGGATAGTTCACCATAGTGGTCGGATAGTTCACCAAAGTGATCGGTGCTGGCGTGGTCACATCAGTTACGAATATGGTTTGGTTAGTTTGGTTTGTAACTGTACTGCGAAGGAAAATTGTATCCAATTTATTAATTTTTGCATCCATCATCGAGCATCATGTTTCATATTCCGCATCATGTTAAACATGGCAATGTTACTACATGTAGTAAACGAAGGTGAACACGTGGTAGTTAATCAAGTTGCGAAGGAGGTTGATCTGTCTGTTGAGGTCAGATCGAAGACTTGTGAAGCGTCGCAAGATTCGGACTTTTCCGTCAACGAAGGCAAGCCCCGGATGCATACAACCCTACCTTGTGTTTTACAAATTAATTTCGCTTTTGCTTTCCGTTACTGCATTAAGTGATTAAGAGTTAAGTAAGAGCCTAATTGGTGCATTACCACCCTTGTTATTCCATATTTACCATATTACCAGCTTTTGAACTCAGATATGCCTAGTTTTGCTTAGCTATGCGTGAGAACGATGAAGTTAGTGACTACACCGCCACCGCAAGTTTTAAATGGAACATTGGTTAATTATGTTAGCATGTGATATGGGAATGTGGAGTAATAAATCTAGACCAAGGCGGATTTGGGTGTGTGAGCCACAAGACATGGAGGTCTTGTGAGCGGGATCTTTCCTTTGTGTCGATTAAGGCACGTCCGTTGTTGAATTGCATGAGGTGAGAATTTGTAGTACTAACCACATACTCCGGTAAGCCTGAACTTGGCAATTCTATTACGAGAATGGCTACTCACACACTGGGAGTGGAGAGATGGCAGGAATAGCGTGTACCCACGTGGCAATGGGCTGGATTGGTGGAGTACTGTATTCTCCGGTGGCGCGGACCCGTTCTTGTTTTAGAGGATCCGAGAATAGGTTGGTATATGTAGGTCAGGGACCTGCATATGTCGTGTGGTCTGGAATCCCCAGCTGGGTTTATAATCGGTTCGAATCGTCGTTGCTCCTCGGTTATGGAGACTCAACTCACTGATCATCATCGTAGAATTAATAACTGGAACTTGAGAATGGTTGATGAAGGTGTTGGATATGAAGTTTCATGATCTCATTACGGATCGTGTCATCTTTATATATGATTTTATGAAGTTTAAACTGTTGAAACAAAGAATTTTGTCAAAGAGCTTTTACGCAAAATAACTTTGATTATTGCTAAAACCATACCTTGAATCCCTGAGCCTGCATTCCTGAGTTATCAGTTCTTATTTCGGTTAAGTCTTGTTGAGTACTTTTGTACTTAGGGTTCGTTGACCCTTGTTGTAGGTGAGCCTCATGAGCAGATCTGTTTTGGATCGTGCTGCATGACAGTTGTACCTTGTGATGGCGTTGAGAAGTAATTGTGTGGCCCTTGGGTAGGGCAGCCTCATTGTGTGTTTTGTATTATATTATAATGCCGCTCCACTACTTTAGTTTGTATTAATATCGAACTTAGTTGTATGGTTTGAAACAAATGGTTTGTAAATTATGTTATTGTAAGTCTTCCGCTACTTTTACTCTGATGTGTCTATTTGAATAAACTGTTGTAATACTACAATGACTCTGTAACGTGATCCTGCTCGGAAATCGTGGATGATTCGGGGTTCCCCGAGGACACCCGACAGACTTCTTAAGTTACCAGGAACATATGCATTGTTGTCAAAGGTCTTTGGACTGTGACAAATGTATGTGGGTCCTATAATTTAGGAGGTTCTGCCATAGAATGGTATCAGAGAAATCGTTACAAAGTTTTTGTGGTATTGGTTTACAAAAACTTCAAAATGATTTGGGATGACTAAATTTAACTTGATTAATTTGGTCCAAATTGCTTCTGACTTGTCTTATTTCTTTCTCACCATTCCTTATTTGATTAAAAGGGTCTTGTGTGGTGGAGTAGTAATCTTACTATGCCCTATATAAAAAAATAAATGTTGTTTATGTGCATTATAAACTTTGATGTTTTAGTTCGTAAGAACGATTCATGCATCATGAATAATTCACTCGTTACTTCCTTCACCTCTTAGTCTAGAGTTGAGTAGTGAGTCTGGTTTGAGGAATGTAATCCATCATAGCTGCTCTTTAGACTTTGATCAAGTGGTCTTACTTGGATTAAATTGGTTTCCTACAGTATGGCTCGTGCTAAGATGATGCCCCGTAAGTCCACTGGACCCAAAGGAGTTCCTCGTCACCAACTTGCCCCTAGAAATGATGGTGCTAGCAGTAGCAGTTCTAGGCCTGATCCCCAAGCAGAGATACAAAGAATTTCTATAGAATTAACACAAGCTACTAGAGATAGGGCTTTGGATGCTATACAGGTAGGAGAATTACAGGATCAATTGAGGCGTCTCACCACCGCACACAGGAACTGCGAAAGTATATTAGTTCGTACGGTGGAGGGACGAAATGAGGCTTGGCAGAGGGAAAATGTAGCTAGAGCTAGAACTCATGAGCTAGAGTTCTATGTAGAAGATTTAGAAGAACATAATACCTATCTACATGAGGAAGTGCATAGGCTTAGCAATCTACTAAACCCGAATCATGAGCCTCAAGCTGATGCCATGGACCCCAGGTGTCATCCTTGCCAATGATAGCGAATCAGAAGAGGAAGAAGAAGAAGATCCTGAAGAATTAGTAATGATCAATGAAAGTGATGATGAAGGCAGTAATAATTCTAGAATGGATATCGAGCCTGAAGTTTGAAGTAATCACAGAAAAGAGTAGAGTTGTATAATAGTTAATTATGGTTAGGCTATGTAATCTTGGGAATGAATTGGATGTATCAGCATAAGGCTATTATAGATGCTTTGAATAGGACTTTAAGAGTAAGTTTGCCTGATAGTAATTCTCAACTTCTCATCCAACTTCCAACCTTAAGAAGATCAGTGGGCCGAGTTTGTGCAACTGCCGTCAAAGAGATTAGAGATATCTCGGTAGTACGTGAATTTCCTGATGTGTTTCCTGAAGATTTACCCGGTCTACCACCTGATAGGGATGTACAGTTTAGCATAGAGTTACAACCTGGAACAGCTCTGATTTCTCGGAGAGCCTATAGAATGCCACCTAAGGAATTGGCCGAGTTGAAGGCTCAGTTACAAGAATTAATTGAGAAGGGGTTTATCCAACCTAGTTCCTCACCTTGGGGATGTCCGGCAATTTTTGTGAAAAAGAAAGATGAGACCCTGAGGTTATGTGTTGACTATCGTCCGTTGAATGAAGTGACCATCAAGAATAAGTATCCATTACCTCGGATAGATTTGCTTTTTGATCAGTTGGCCGGAGCCAAAGTTTTCTCCAAGATAGATTTGAGATCAGGGTATCATCAAATCAAGATAAAGCCTGAAGATATTCCCAAAACGGCATTTACCACGAGATACGGATTATATGAATACTTGGTGATGTCTTTTGGTTTGACCAATGCTCCAGCTCATTTCATGTATTTGATGAACTCAGTATTCATGCCTGAGCTAGACAAGTTTGTAGTGGTATTTATAGATGATATACTATTATATTTCAAGAATAAGAAAGAACATGCGGAACACCTCAGAATTGTTCTGACTCGTTTGAGAGAACATCAATTGTATGCTAAGTTCAACAAGTGTGATTTTTGGCTTAAGGAAGTGCAATTTCTTGGACATGTTTTGTCAGCTGAAGGAGTTGTAGTTGATCCCAGCAAAGTGAGGGATGTGCTTGATTGGAAATCGCCAACCACAGTTCAACAAGTTCGGAGTTTTCTTGGATTGGCGGGGTATTACCGTCGGTTTATTCTAGATTTCTCTAAAGTATCAAAGTCCATAACTGAATTGTTGAAGAACCAAGTCAAGTTTGTCTGGTCATCAGATTGTGAAGAGGCTTTCCAGACTTTAAAAAGGATGTTGACTACTACACCAGTGTTAGCTCAACCTGATATCGAGAAGCCATTTGATGTTTATTGTGATGCTTCAGGTATTGGTATTGGATGTGTGTTGATGCAAGAAGGCCGAGTCATTGCCTATACGTCCAGGCAACTTAAGCAACATGAAGAACACTATCCTACTCATGATTTGGAGTTAGCAGCTGTGGTTCATGCTCTAAAGATTTGGCGGCATTACCTTGGTAATACGTGTCATATGTATCTGAGACCACAAGAGCTTAAAGTATATCTTTACTCAATCGAGAGTTGAACATGCGACAAAGAAGATGGTTAGAAGCGATTAAGGATTATGATTTGGAAGTACATTATCACCACTGGTAAAGCAAATGTATTTGCGAGATGCTCTCGATCATAAAAGTTATTGTAATTGTGTCGGCGGTGAAAACAATGGGTTTGACTTTATGTCAAGAAATGGAAAAGTTGAATATAGAAGTAATTCAACAAGGAAGTTTGACTAACATAATTGTAGAAGCCACTATTCGAGATCAAGTTATTCTAACGCTCGAGGAAGGAAAACAAGGGTATAGCCCATATCAAGGAAAGAGTCGAGAATGGAAAAGCAGAATGCTTCAGCATAGATGATAAAGATATGTTGTGGTTCAAGGATCGCCTGGTGGTACCAAAGGTTCCTGAGTTGCGACAATCAATTCTAGAGGAGGCACATGCTACTAGGTTATGTATCCATCCGGGAAGTAATAAGATGTACCATGACTTGAAGCAAAGATTCTGGTGGACTAAAATGAAAATAGAGATTGCTAGATATATAGCAAAGTGTGATACTTGTCAAAAGGTGAAAGCTATACATTTGAGGTCTGGTCTTTGGTGAATTACAACCATTGCCTATTCCATCTTGGAAGTGGGAGGACATAAGTATGGATTTTATTATTGGTCTACCCAAGACATCAAAGGGATTTGACTCGGTATGGATTATTGTAGATCGACTCACTAAGTCAGCACATTTTCTTCCAGTCAAGACAATATATCCTACGATCCAATATGCCAGAATGTACTTAGCAAGAATCATGAGTTTGCATGGAGTACCCAAGACTATAGTGTCGAGATAGGGGTACACAGGTTTGTCTCGACTTTTGGAAACACTTACATGCTTCATTGGGTACTAAACTTCAGATAGTACAAACTTATCATCCGCAGATCGATGGATGAATGAAAGAGTCAATCAAGTACACGAAGATATGTTAAGGTGTTGTGTCCTTAATTATTCCAACAAGTGGGACGAATGCTTACCTTTGGCCGAGTTCTCATATAACAATAGTTATCGGAAAAGCATTAGAATGGCTCCATTTGAAGCACTCTATGGCCGTCAGAGGTGTGCGAACATCATTTGAGTTGGTTTGAACTGGAGAAAGAAGATTCTTTGGAGTTGACCTTGTGAAAGAAACGGAAGACAAGGTTAGGCAAATACAAAGTAATTTGAAAATAGCTTAGTCCCGCCAAAAGAGTTATGCGGATAGACAACGGAGACCATTGGTATTCAACAAAGGAGATTTTGTATATCTGAAAGTATCACCAATGAAGGGAGTTAACCGTTTTGGTGTTAAAGGAAAGTTGGCACCCCGATACATTGGACCATATCAAATTTTGGAGAGGTTTGGAAAAGTGGCATATCGCTTGAAATTACCGGAACATTTATCAGCTGTACATGATGTGTTCCATGTGTCTCAGTTAAAGAAGTGCCTCCGAGTGCCTGAGCAGAATGTTGAAGTTGAAGGAGTAGAACTTGAACCAGATCTGACATATTCAGAATATCCTATCCGAGTGTTGGATCAGAAAGATCGTGTTACTCGGAGGAGAACAATAAAGTTCTACAAGATACAATGGAATCAACATTCAGAAGAGGAAGCTACTTGGGAATCAGAAGATTACTTGTTAGAAAAGTTTCCAGAGTTTCTAGCGTCAATATAGAATAGAATAATGTTAGTTGAGCTCGGTTGCTACAAATTGTGTTTTGTAAAACAACCTCAGTTGTTTTATGGAAAAGTTCTGGATGTTTTTGGATTGTCACATTTCCTTTTCCATTACTTACTCTATGGCTTTGAATCTCACGGCGAGATTTCTTTTAGGGGGAAGGATTGTAACCTCGGGTGTTTAAAATACTAAAACCTGACATGTCATCATATGCATTGCAAAGCATTTGGCATTTGGTGAAAACTTTGAGATGCATACACTAAAACAAGTTTATATTCATGTGGTATGTGTTGAATTGTATTGGTTGACTCTAGTTCAAAGTTTGTTTGGATTTTGAATTTTTCGAGAAAACCCCGCTTTTCAGCATTTAAATCCTACCCTAAAAATCCATTTCAAAATCTAGACCGAATTAGGAGATGGTTATAGAAGCAAAGTTGTAGAACTTTCGATTTTGAACAACTTTTGTTTTTGGAGATTTTTGAGTTGTTATGAAAATTTGAGAGTAATTTGTGAATTTTGGCGTATGGCAATTTTGTAATTTCTGTGAACAGTGTTCACCGCCTAAGCTACATTGCCGTCGGACCTTCTTGGCGTTCAGTAGCGTCGTGGCCGTCCTTGATGTCGTGATCGGCACGGAAACGGCTCGTCGTGGCTTCCTTGAGCTTCTGCGCGGCGCTATAAGTACCAAGACGTCGTCATCGTCGTTTTTTCTTCTTCCTTTGTTTTCACCACCGCCGTTGTCATCGCTCCAACAAGCTCGCGATCGTCTCCCCAGTATTGTTGCCATCTCGGTAAAGGTCGCCCTAGTTCCGTCTTTTTCCTTGCGAATCCGGCCACCTAACATTGGTCGCTGAAATTGCGAGAACTCATTTGTCCACGTTTTCTTCCTCGAGGTCAACAACTTCACATTGCGCTGGCGTGTCATCGTGGCTGAGTCCTTCGGTGAGCCGTTGTATCATAATCGGTGTACTTACGGCTTCGTTTCGGCGTTTGTAGTCCTTAGTCGATTGTTGTTTACTCATTTTGATCACTGTATCGCGGTTCTCCCTCACCGACGATCTTTGCTCGCATAGTTCACCGTAGTGGTCGGATAGTTCACCGTAGTGGTCGGATAGTTCACCGTAGTGGTCGGATAGTTCACCATAGTGGTTGGAGAGTTCACCAAAGTGATCGGTCTTTGGCGTGATCACATCGATTCTGAATATGGTTTGGTTAGTTTGGTTTGTAATTTGATCTTTGCGAAGGAAAATTGTATCCAATTTATTAATTTTTGCATCCATCATCGAGCATCATGTTTCATATTCCGCATCATGTTAAACATGGCAATGTTACTACGTGTAGTAAACGAAGGTGAACACGTGGTAGTTAATCAAGTTGCGGAGGAGGTTGATCTGTCTGCTGAGGTCGGATCGAAGACTTGTGAAGCGTCGCAAGAGCCGGACTTTTTCCGTCAACGAAGGCAAGCCCGGATGCATACAACCCTACCTTGTGTTTTACAAATTAATTTCGCTTTTGCTTTCCGTTCATTTGCATTAAGTGATTAAGAGTTAAGTAAGAGCCTAATTGGTGCATTACCACCCTTGTTATTCCATATTTACCATATTACCAGCTTTTGAACTCAGTATATGCCTAGTTTTGCTTAGCTATATGCGTGAGAACGATGAAGTCGGTGACTACCTGCCACCTGCAAGTTTTAAATGGAACATTGGTTAATTATGTTAGCATGTGATATGGGAATGTGGAGTAATAAATCTAGACCGGGCGGACTCGGTGTGTGTGAGCCACAAGACATGGAGGTCTTGTGAGCGGGATCTTTCCGCCTATGTCGATTAAGGCACGTCCATTGTTGAATTGCATGAGGTGAGAATTTGTAGTACTAACCACATACTCTGGTAAGCCTGAACTTGGCAATTCTATTACGAGAATGGCTACTCGCGCACTAGGAGTGGAGAGATGGCGGGAATAGCGTGTACCCACGTGGCAATGGGCTGGATTGGTGGAGTACTGTATTCTCGGGTGGCGCGGACCCGTTCTTGTTTTAGAGGATCTGAGAATAGGTTGGTATATGTAGGTCAGGGACCTGCATATGTCGTGTGGTCTAGAATCCCTAGCTGGGTTTATAATCGGTTCGAATCGTCGTTGCTCCTCGGTTATGGAGACTCAACTCACTGTTCGTCATCGTAGAATTAATAACTGGAACTTGAGAATGGTTGATGAAGGTGTTGGATATGAAGTTTCATGATCTCATTACGGATCGTGTCATCTTTGTATATGATTTTATAAAGTTTAAACTGTTGAAACAAAGAATTTTGTCAAAGAGCTTTTACGCAAAATAACTTTGATTATTGCTAAAACCATACCTTGAATCCCTGAGCCTGCATTCCTGAGTTATTAGTTCTTATTTCGGTTAAGTCTTGTTGAATACTTTTGTACTCAGGGTTCGTTGACCCTTGTTGCAGGTGAGCCTCATGAGCAGATCTGTTTTGGATCGTGCTGCATGACAGTTGTACCTTGTGATGGCGTTGAGAAGTAATTGTGTGGCCCTTGGGCAGGGCAGCCTCATTGTGTGTTTTGTATTATATTATAATGCCGCTCCACTACTTTGGTTTGTATTAATATCGAACTTAGTTGTATGGTTTGAAACAAATGGTTTGTAAACTATGTTATTGTAAGTCTTCCGCTACTTTTACTCTGATGTGTCTATTTGAATAAACTGTTGTAATACTACAATGACTCTGTAACGTGATCCTGCTCGGAAATCGTGGATGATTCGGGGTTCCCCGAGGACACCCGACAGACTTCTTAAGTTACCAGGAACATATGCATTGTTGTCAAAGGTCTTTGGACAGTGACAAATGTATGTGGGTCCTATAATTTAGGAGGTTCTGCCACAGGTTGACCCCTCTAGTGGGAAGGCATCTTGCCCTCTGGGCACTGCGGAGGCGGTTGGGGACCAATGGGATTGATGGCCGATGATTTATGGGACGTCTCATGTGAGGCACAACCGAACTCCACATCAATTGGGGAGGATATCGGGTCCCACTCGAATTACCCATCGACCCCGCTGAGGCGCACCGCTATGACCATGTGGTTACGGTGGACAAGCCTCTCCCCGCGTGGGGCAAAAACTAACCCTGCTCGTAATAACGCGGCACGACCCTCTAGCTTGCAGACACTCAGGAGGAGAGGTCCAAGGTCGCTCGACGACCTTGTCGCCCTACGCGGTGATAGGCCGATGACTCACCCAAAGCCTATGACCTCTAGCTCACAGATACTCGGGAGGAGAGGTCCAAGGTCGCTTGATGACCTCATCGCCCTACGCGGTGAGAGGTCGATGCCTCACCCAAAGCATGCGACCTCCAGCTCGCAGACACTTGGGAGGAGAGGTCCAAGGTTGCTCGACGACCTCATCGCCCTACGCGGCAAGAGGCCGATGACTCACCCAAAGCCTGCGACCTCTAGCTCGTAGACACTCGAGAGGAGAGGTCCAAGGTCGCTCAACAACCTCGTCGCCCTGCGCGGCGAGAGGCCGATGACTCACTCGAAGCTTGCAACCCCAACTCACAAACACTCTGGAGGTGAGGTTCAAGGTCACTCGATGACCTCGTCACCCTGCATGGCGAGAGGCTAATGACTCACTCGAAGCCTGCAAAACTCCGACTTGTGAATACCCAAGGAAAAAGGCCCAAGGCCACGATTCGGGCATGAGAAAAGGTGAATGCCTGGTCAAACACACCCCCAGGAGCTCGAGTAGAGAATCCTAAAGCTGCCCAGCAACCTCTGACGATGAGAGAACAATGGCTGTGATAGAACCGCCCAATTTATACTAGATCAAGTACGGTTGTCCCCGCTAACACGTTGACACGCGCATACTTTCACTTATATAAACCCGGTAGTCCGCCGAGTGTTACGAAGGACCTCAGTAAATTAACCTCACAACCAAGATCGCATGATTAAGCAAATACACATCACATACACAAAGTTGCCACGGAAATAATATTACAAATGGGTTCACAAATAATAGTACAAATTTAGGTTGCAAAACCGATTAGTGAAAACAACATAGCTTTCAAATGATTACGTTAATATAAGTTTCAAATACATTGCTAGCATAAGTGACATCCTCAGATAAAAGCATATAGATAAGAAATAAATATAGAGTCACTGAGCCCACCGGTGGTTAGCCACCATCTTCAGTAGGCCAAGAACTTCACCTGCAATATGGTGGGATAAACCCTGAGTACTCGAATGTACTCAGCTAGACTTACCTGTCATAAACCAGAAATAAAGTGACACCAAAGAGTATGCAAGGCTTTATAGGTGGAGCTAACTTGACAACATTTTGCATAAAAAGCGACTAATTCAGTTGTACAATTATTTTTTGGTCATCAAGTTAATTATAGCTATTCATCTCTAGATTAGCACCTAACGTGTGCCAAACATGTGGTATATCATTTAATAGCATACAATAGTAACCATAGCCGGTGTAGTAATTCCATGTTTATCCGAACCATCATATTTCATAATACAATTACTACGATGTTGAGGCTAGCCAAGTTTCTCACTATCCGGGAGAGACGACGATTCAAATCGATTTCAACCAGCTGAGAATTTATTCCTAACACAAACCCTAACCTACCTGCGCCAAGGTAGTCTTAGGTCGCCTTTGGTACAACTCAGGTCCACATTTCGTGGGTTCGCCCAGCGCCGCACAATTAGGGACAACTAGCTGCCAAGACGTTCAGGACTACCCTGCCCTTGGGCTCATATCTGGCTCCCCGCACATCCTTACTACCATCCAGAGTGCGCACTCTAACAGAGCGGGGCCCGGCCTAAGTTGAGCTACTCGACTTCGTGGTCGGAAAGAGTTATCCGGCCAGATAAGTGATAGGCATGCGTTCAATCTTGTCAAAAGTGCCAACAACGGTACGGTCCTTAATCAACACAGACGGAATCACATGAGTCAACCTACACATAGATTCCGCCCGGCCTCCATTTACATTACCCCATGGTTCTTTTCCACGATAGCAAATATAGCCAACCGTGCTTCGGTATCCACCTATATCTCACAGGTGATAGAAAATCACCCGACTTCTACCGGTCTAAGCATGGCTAAGCATGTATTCGATCCTGTACCTACATATGGTTCAAGGTATATTGCGGGACAAGGAAATTATATGCATCAAGTGGCTCCAATCAACTCTTATAACCTAATGCGTCAAACATAAATAACTCAAGTGATATTTATAAAAATGTAGGAGGCTTAGAATGCTCCGAGGCTTGCTTGGGATCCAACACTAGGTTAGTGTTTGTTAGATGACACTCGCTTGGCGAGTATCTCCCATTTCGGCACTTGCTTAGTCCTTCCATCTTCGGGATAGGTCCACCATACACCGTCTTCGGGTTCGGCTCCAATATCACGTCCTTCACGTGGTTCATCTAGCGTATCTATATAAGATGCAAGATGCAAGTGCATGAATATGAACAATTGTAATATAAGATGCATCACATAATAGCATTCAAGGCAACCATAAGGTCATGCAAGACATAGGCACCTAGAGTTATTTAACTAAACATCACACAACCTATTATAAAGGGATAGCCAGCATATTAGACATGGCACACAAGTGAACTTAAGTTCATATATTACACACATGCATTGATCAAGAACTAACCAACATGTTTAGTCAAAACAAGAGCAAGCTAAAGCAATCACCTAGCACATATATAGAAATCTGGACAACAGCACAACAGTCACTTGTTTTAACCATAACTGGAGATATAAGCCTCCAACAAGGGTGACCCTAGACTTTTTAGAAAGCTAATAAAATTTCCTACAATATTGTTATTATCACCAAAAGTTTATTAGAAAGATAACCAGGTCAAACATGCCAATGTTTTAGATCTGCACAGAACTAGGACAGAAAAGTAGAAGCAATTTCAACAATGCATAACTGGAGTTATGGACATCAAACAAGCATGAACCTTAACTTTCTCGAAATCTTATTAAATTATCTAAAACATGTTTATTATCATCACAAGGTGATTCCTAAATTAACAAGGTCAATCAAGCACAATTGAGCACCTCTGTCCAGACTTGGACAGATTCTGCCATGCAACTTGTCAAGTTTATAACTAAAGATTTAGACCACCAAAAGGAGTGATCTTTAACAATTTGGAAAGATCATGAAAATCACTATAGTTCTTCTATTATCTCCAAGACATGATTCAAAGCTTAGTTGGGTCAAACAACACAATCATTCAAATCTATATAGAGCATGTAAAACCTAACAATGAACTTGTAAAATCTATAGATCCTAAATTATCAATCCTATGGTCAGGAAAATTTAACACAAGTTAGATTATGAAATTATCTACAACTTTGGTATCTATTACAACCACAGAAAACATTATTTACACCATAAAAATAATTGCACAAGCAAAACTGCACATGCAGTCCACACAGCAGTGGTATAGAAAACTGATAGGAATTTCAGAGAAGCATAACTGGAGTTCTAAACCTCCAACAAACATGAATCATAACTTTTTAAAAATATTATGAAGTTACCTACAACTTTATTATTCTCATCTTAAGATGATTCTACAGTTAACAAGGTCAATTAATCCAATGAATGCATCTCTGTCTAAAACATGGACAGAACCTGATATGCAACTTTAAACAGCTATAACTATAGTTCCACATATCCAAAAAAATATGGTTCTACACTGTTTAGAAAGCTTAGAAAATTTTAAACAACTTTGTTATAAGCACCTAGAGCTAATTCATCTATTAACAAGGCCACACATTACCAACAAGACAACCATGTCTGGGTTTGGGCAGAAACAGCCAAAGAAATGTAAGCAACTATAACTAAAAATATACTTAACTAAAAATTATGCACTTTAGCTTTTTGGAAAGCTTAATAAAAGTACTACAACTCCTCTATTGTCATCAAGGCATGATTCATAACTCAACTGAGCCAATTAATTCAAACATGCAGGCCTATTCAGAATAGGAGCAAAGTAACATAGGGCATTTGTTATTTTTATAGATCTTAAACTATCAAGCCTAAACTCCTAAAATTTTTACCAGACAACAACCACCACTTGAGTAGCACTCCATAAAAATTTCTCATTTATTTGAGCATCACAACTACAGTTATGAAAAAGACAAGACATAACTAGTATTAAGAACCTAACTGCACAAATTGATTTTCACAGCAAAAACTTTAAACTAAAGCATTCCATATTATAGATCTACTACATAGATAATTTCACAAGGATTCCAAAAAATCCTCATTTACTATTTTACGATTTTCTACTAATTACTACGAATTTTCAAAGTTGATCATTCAAATCTGCATAAATCAAAGAAAAGGAATGTAAATCTTGCATCGGGGACCCTGCAGTTTCTACAAATTAAACTCAAACAAACATATCCTTTCTGGCACTATTCCTTTGAGTCACGGCTTCGCACTTAGGCCCTCCAACTTCTTCTAATTCATGCCCGTGGTCTTTCTCTCCTTCCACAGCAGAGAGCAGGGGAAGATGGCCGGCTTGGGATGGTGAAGCTCGTCGGCGACGAGTGGCGGTGCTAGGGGCGTGCGCACACTCTAGGGGGAGTCCACGCAGCTGGCCAAGGGGCACAACTCGGCCACAGCGACCCGGGCCAGCTTGGCCGCGGCGTCAGTGCGTACAGAGATGGCGGCCGCCATGTACGGCAGCGCGTGGCGCTCGAAGGAGAGGCACACCATGTGCGCTTGGTGGTGGGGGTAGGCAGGACGAGGTTCGAGCAGGCAGAGGAGGACCAGAGCGGCGGAAACAGTAGCGGCACAGGAGCTTCGCCGCTCCACAATGGCGGCCATGGCCGTAGCTTGGCGCAGAGCGACTAGGCGACGCGGGGAGCGGCAGCACGAGTGAGGGAGGCGTGGGGAAGCTTGGGCGGTCGGTTAGGAGGAGCAGGGGCGTGAGGCGGCACATGGCATAGAGGTGGGACGCGCGGCAGCAATGGTGGGGCACGCTCTGCTGCATGGTCGACGCGTCGGCCTTCTACCGAACACTTGGCATGTAGCGAGGTGGGCAAGGTGGGAGCCAAATTGGGCCAGATCTGGGCTGAATTAGACGTTGGGTCCAAAACAAAGTTTGATCTACACGGACTGCTCTACAATCTTCATTTAGGGACCATGGTCATTAGGGTAGTAGATTAGCGGTTAATGACACTCCAAGACGGCATTGTCAATGTATTAACGGCGATTAACAAACTCCAAAATTGATGGTCAAAATGAAGTCAACGGAGTGCCATCTTTATACATGCTCTTCTCCATCATGTATACTCCAACTTTTATTTTGGGACCCGATCACGTTGCTTAACAAAATCACAAGAACACGAGATGCCAAGGTCGATGACGAAGAATTCCAGACTTAGCAAAATTTTAAGTACTGAAAACAGCCGCAGATCAAAGTTTGAGCCTCAGTTTGACTTGCTTACAAGCTAATCTAGCTCTTGGTCCAAAAACAAAGTTTGTTCTACTCCACTCGAACTTTGACTTTTATTTAAGGTGCAACTCCATGCAAGCACTGTAAGTGATTGGTCAACATAGGTCAAAATAGCATCACGTTAAAGCTTAAATTAGAGTTTTTGACCGATTGAGGCATTTTCTTGACCTTTGCTCAACACGAACCCTTCATGACTTTTGTTGTAGAGTTCAATTAGAATCATTTGGGTAAGGTAGCAAGGTTTGATCGATATCTCATAATCCCATTTACTTAATGAAGCAATCCAAGAAAGTTATAACTTATCATTTCATGTGACTTCTTGATTCCAAACTTCATAAAACTTTTCTACTGGTCTAGATGGATGCATGTTGATGTAATGTATATGGAATGAGCATGTTTAACCTTACTCTTGCATAATCTTAACAAGGGTCCCCATGTACTAAGGGTGTGTTGTCCAAGTTTAAGTTGGAGCTCACTCTTGTAGATTTGATCTTGACACCTTCATCACCACTTAACATGTCATGTTTGAGTTCAAACCCATTGCTTAACTGGTGACAAACATCTAGGGTGTTACAATGGCCCACACGGGAAACCATTAGTCAACAAGCCTGAATCTAGCCAAAATGGCTCGGGGGCTCATCACAGCTTTGAGCCCCAAACAACTCCGGAAGGAGGATTCCTTGAGCTTTTATTCATATCCTATATGATTACAAAGTGATGTGCATGCGATCCGCACAAGGAATGAAAAAACTGATACCACCACACCCTATTGGTGGTATCACAGAAAGGCCCGTGGGGAACGACGCTACAGGGGAAGCGAGATGAAGCAAAAAACGAACTCGCAGACCCCCTGTAGTGTTGCAACCCCGGGAGGAGGAAGAGAGCGATAGGACTGCCTAGCTCCAACAAGACTCTTGGCGACCATCCTGATGCCAAGTTGGAGCAAAAGGGAGGCCAAAGTGCAGCCATGTCACAAAGGCTGCACTGCCTCCTACACGGTGGCCGCGCCCTTCTTCACTCCTCCCCCCGTAAGATTCCTTCTAGCATCGATTGCCAGAACGGATGATGGCCGCCTCTGGCCACCGCAAACTACCCCCAGTGGGTCACATGCTCAAAAACCACATGGTCCTCTCCAAAACCTTCCCCTCTTCGAAACTCAATCTCCCGAAGAAGCCAGGGGTGGTTGAAGTGGGAAAAGAGCCTTTTATAAAGATCGAGGGAAGACCAAGCAGCCCAGGGAGGTCCCGGCCCACAACAGACGCCCGCGAGAGGTCAGAAAAATAAAGATCTTCCCAAAGGCAGGAACGACACAGCGTCGATGAGAACGCTTGGCCCCGCCTGGATCACAAACCCTAGTACATAGCCCACTAACACGACAAGGCATGACAGTCCTGTACCACGACGATAGGATGTCCTGACAGGACAAATCATAACGACCACCCGCTGCATTCAATGCATCAGCCCGTAAGGGGTCGAGCAACAAAGCTCGAGTGGGCCACGACCATGAGCCCATGTTCCATACAAGCACACACATCAGCGCTTTCACGATCACTTTATGATTGCAAAAACGCTCGGGGGCTACTGTCGGGGTTATGACCTCGGGGTGTCTCAAGGCGCCAATTAGTTAGTAGGCCACGCGACCCGCAACTCATTGGGTTAACAATGGTCTGAACAACCGAGGCCCAGCTGGGACAAGCACGTCAAGCCAACGCCTAGGTTGGGGTCGGCCGAGACCCTTTCTCCTGCCTTAACCATAAGGAAGACGCTCGACCTCTCCCCCGTCATGACCCCTAGGCAGGATAGGGAGAGATCGAGCACGGCTTAGTACGCATGCTCTGACAAGAGCAAGCACGCCGCACTGACCTCACAAGGATCGAGGGGACGCCAGTCACCATGGTCCGCTCAGACGCCATCCCTGTAACACGTCGTATCAATAAGACAACACTGCACAGTGGTGGCCACGAGTACTATGCCCACCGTCCAAATACGGACCGATGAGACGCGTATACGATCCCAACCACTATAGGATGGGATCTATGACAAAGGTCTTAACAAAGAAACCTTCTCGGCTGGTGGAGTGCCCCGACCCCAATGATCGGGGTCGTGACCCTTAGCCCCATGAAGCGACCGGTTGAACAACGACCCAGGGCCGCTACCTACTACGGGTACGACGCCCCAAGAAACCTGAAGACGACGGCAAAGACCATGATGGATGCCGCGTTGCATAGGACATCTAACGAACCATCACCGTGGCTACAGTGCTGCCACGCCAGCACAGTAGCACCACGTTAGACCCTGCCGCGATGTGGCCACAAGACCATGACGATAGCCATGTCCGTGCGAGCACCAGAAGACGATGTAGCTTGCAAGCCAAGTTAGCTTGGACCTCCCTCAGGTTCCCGACCCTTCGGTCGGGGGAACCTCCTCTTTGTAACAAGCCTTGGCCTCGAACTCTATATAAGGGCAGCTAGGGCTTATCTCGGTACATCTTGACATTCTTCATCCTCTACCATTCCATCCATAGCAGTAGGGCTCCTGGAGCTTCTCTTTGGGCTGCCCCTTGTCTAGCATAGGTTCTACCACCTCTTTCACCATTCCTGCACCCCTCATTGTAAGAACTTCAGAGCATTCAAGCGAGGAACATGCACTCGATCTTCTCTGAAACTAGACGTAGGGCTCCGGTCTGAACCAGTATAAATCCTCGTGTCTATTGATGCTACCATCGTCTTTCTAGAGCAGCACGACAATCGTATAAATTTACTAGTCCGGTTTACGAAACACCGACAGTTTGTTTCATAGTTGTTTCAATTAAACAACTTACAATATTTTCGTAACATATATCTAACATCAATTTTTCATAGCTCATAGCTCACATCAACTTTTTATAGCTCACGATTGGACCAAACGGACCCTTCAAGCAACTCAGTCCATTAATAATTATGGGCTACTATATGAAATGATCAATATGTCACTTAGATCGGTTTTAGTGGAGATTTTATTGGAGTTTGATAAGTACTAAATAAGCTGACATGACATAATATAAATGAAGAGAAAGATGATAAAAACTTTTATAGGATGAAATGAGTTTTATGAAAAGAAAACTTGTCTACAATGTTTCCAACACATGAAAGTCTTAGAAACTGTGACATTAAACCCCACTGACACTGACCTTAAAGGGGATGAATAGACGTTCCTAAAAATATAGAACTTTGAATAACAAGACCTGAATTTTCGGTCAGGCTCGGAATTTTCAAACCTCCCAAGATCAAAAATCCTAGTCTAAGTAATTTGAAATCATATTCGACAAAGATTGTACCTATTTAATCGATTCTATTTGTTATCGAGAGTTATTGAACATGTAGTGAGTTAATTCCTCCCAAACTATATAACAAAAAAACACAAGAACAAATGGATTGGGGCAAATCGCCAAAAATGAATCTTGAACAATAAAAACACACGAACAAGTAGAAAAGACACCCGGTTTGTTTAATGAAGTTTGGATTTACTCTACGTCTCCGTTGAGGAGCTCCCAAGGAAGTCAGGCCTCTTTCAGCCACTTTTCTCACTTTATTATTTTAATCTCTTCCCTCGCGGAGGCGAGGTTGGGGTATTCACAAACTTCTCACGGCTCACCACAGGCATGGAAGCTCACCATGCAACTCCTTTGTCGTCTAGGAGGCTTCATCTTCAAGAGTAACAAACACTTCACCAAATGCTTGATGAAGTCCACAATTGTTCAAGGGTGGTATTGCTCTCTCTTACTCACAATCACCCGATCTCTCACCCATCTCTCTAGATTTCACAAGAATTAATCAATTAATCAACCCTCACAAAGAGAGATGGGAGAGTTTCTTTGGCATATAGAGAGATGTTTTTCGTGGTTGAGGAGCTATATGGAGAGAAGGCAAGAGGGGGTATAAATAACCAACCCTTAAAAGCTAGCCGTTATGTCACCTTTGTTCATAGGATCATAAACTCTGGCCAGGATCGAAAATTCCGAGACCTGTAAAGTTAGTATTCCCTTAGAATTTTTGACCTCGGCCGGAAAATTCTGTCCAAACCTAGAATCTCCAGCATGGCAAAACACAGTTAAAACATGCATAACTTCTCACTCTGAACTCTAATTTTAATGATCTTGACTCTACGAAGAGCTTATTAGAGGGTTATCGATCACACTAAAAACAAGCTTCTAGATCACCATGTGAAAGTGTTGTGACAAGTTTTCTCTCAAGTTGGCACTTGGGTTAGGTTCATTTGAGCACCATGACTTGTCAATACACTCGATCTTGCATCCCTCGTGAAGGTAACATGTTCAATTCTGTACGCAAGCCCATGTCCACTTGAATCTGGATATCGTACCCGCAATAGACACACACCTAAGAATGTAAATGGTACAAATATTTCTCTCGGATATTCAAACAAATTTTCAAATATTAGATACAAATTTAAATATTTATACTGGATAACAATTATTTTAAAATTCTCTATCGGATAAGATGGCTTATAAGCATCGAATACTAATGTTCAATATTTTAACTCGGATATATCCAAATAAAAATCTGGACAACATCCTCATTTTTTTTGATAAACAACATTTTAGTTTAGTTAATAATTAAATTAAATATATTTATATTGATCATATCTCTATTTTAATTCTGGTTCTCAATAAAGTAGTGTGGTATGCATCAGCACATGATTGCTGCGTTGCTTCTGTATAGCTATCCTCGAGTCTTCTTTATGGTGCACCTCCTTATTAGTATGTTTCTATGTAAGTAGTGTGGTACTAAATTCACAAGCAGCAATAAATAGCGTGCATACACAAGCGGGTCGGAGCATTTCAACAGTTCAGCCTATGCACCAAACAAACACTCCGTTGGGCGTACATGATGGTAGCAACACTTCTTTCTTTCTTTATCTTTTAGAGTAATTTTCTTTTTACGATTTTTCTATGATTTTCTACCATTTTCAAAGTTTTAGCCAGTTTATGAAAAATAAAAAAAGAGCACATGGCACCACATCAGATGTCACCTAGGTGGCAGAGTCCTATATAGCCTGTTTTGGATGACGGCTAGGATGTGGACAAAGTTTATGGGCTCAGACGAGAAGAAAAATTCATAGACCTATATGAGAAATGGAAAAAAGTTTAAAACGCACAAAACAATTCCGACTTTGGAAAAGAGAACCGGTCCTTAAAACTCCCGTGGAATGCCTTGTTTCATAGAAATTTGGAGAAATTCTATCACGATGCTAAATTTCATAGTTGTATCAGCTCCTCCTATCCAATCTCTGTATTTTTCTTTTTGCACTTCATCCAGGCATTCAATCTTACATTTTTTTTTTGTGTATAATCCATACGATCTAACATGTTAGAGTACAACATTATATTTCTACGCTCTTTTTAGATTTTTGGATTTTGGAATTGGAAGTTCAAAGAGACGTGTACACATAGATCTACTCCGAAAGACAAGTTTATTTTTGCTCAATTCTAGCTTAAGCCCAAACCGAGAGTGGCATCCGAAAGACAAATTTATTTTGCCCTCCGCTGTTATATCGACGGCTCGACGCTCACCATTACCACATCACCGTCTTCCCGTCTCTCCCATCTCCTCCTCGCTCGGCTGCTTTGCCTAGGGTTTCGCCTGCTCCCGCCCCGCGCCTCCAGCCGTCGCTTCAGATCCCGCTGCTGCCGGCACTCGATCCTCCTTCGTTGCTCCTCGCTGATCCCGCTGAGCTCCGATTTGCGCCCTTCCTCCCCGCCGGAACAGCGTCCGGACGCGCGGGGGCAGATCTGGGCTTTGGTGGCCGGCTTGGTGTATGAGAAGGCCTCTAGAGCTTGGGAGTAATGGAGGTGGAGCCGGCGAGGAGGGACGCGGCAGCGCTGGACCCGGAGCTACTGCAGCTGGCGGAGCTCGCGCCGGGATCGCTTCGCGAGAACTCCATAATAGCTGATGCGCTCTACTCGCAGTGGCTCGTGCTACCCGAGACGACCAAGCTGGTATCCCTTCAACGCGCCCTCTCGCCTTCCTCGCTTGCTGCTTTGCTTTGTGCTTAAATTTCTCTGGACTCTGATCTTATGCTCAGACAAGTCAGAAACATCGTTGGAACGTTTTGGTTGGCGTCCTTTGTGCTGCGGCGCGTACTGGTTAGGTTGTTACTTCGTATATTGCATTTACGAGCTTGTGACTTCGATGAAATATGATGATGGAGTTTGGTAGGCCAAAGTGCAGGGTTCATTTAGTGGCTTGGTTTGTCTTTGTTCGTACCTATGTTTCTTTGTCTATGATCTTGTTCTTGGAAACTCGCCAATGGAAATTTCAGTGTAACTGGGCAGCATGGATATAGCATTTGTCTCTGCTTCCTGTGATTATCTGGTAGTCTGTGTGCAAGGGTTGGCTTTGATTATTTTAAACTTTGCAGTCCCAAGATGCTACATCTGTAGTTTAGTGAGCCTGGAAGGTTGGGGTGCCCTTTCTTAGTTAAATATTTGATCTGAATTGTTAGTTTGTCGATTTAAGTGACAACCATAGAAGACTGCTTAAAATGCATATACAGTTCGTGTAAAGGATTCATGTTGCTAAACAGTTTTTTTCCTCATGCTGTTGTGCTTGTCAGACAGTTCTATTATGGTCTCTGGAACCTCATTCTGTTGGATTGATTATTCTTTTTTCTTATATCAAGGTTTTAATACCACATTGAATTATTTAAGCAACTTATGGCCGAGAGTCTGGTAGTGATCTTTATCTTCATTGAATTACTTTATTGTTATCTACATTACCATTGTTTTCTGAATTTTAGTAACTTGGTGACATGAGCATGTATCATATTTGTAGGAGATATGTGCCATATACAGTGATCTGATTAGTGTGACCTAAGCTGTGTTTCACGTCAACAATGATATAGGAACTAGCCTGGTGCATGTGAAACTTGTCTTAGTCTGAATCCTTATTTTCATTGCTGTCAGAGCCGTCCTGGCATAAATCAGGGCCTGTGCCAAACTCTAAAGTGAGGCCTTGCTAAATAGAACAATAAACGTATGATTTCAGATGACTTGTCATTATATTTTATAATAAACCTATCTTATGTCTCCTTTTTTAGATTTGAGTTAGATCCTTTCTTCTTTTTTTTCTATTTAAGTCTTTTGGTAACCAGAATAATATCAACGTCTTTATCAATTGGTGCACAGGTACACAAAAGATGAAAAATAAGAAAATTACGAGATATACGACAAACCACAAACAAGCTTGTTCACTGATCTCTATAGTTCATCTGTCATCTGAAGCATTTGTAGAAGAAAAATATTTAAAGAAGAAACTACATGAATCCTAAAT
Organism: Miscanthus lutarioriparius; assembly: GCA_904845875.1. Taxonomy (NCBI): domain Eukaryota; kingdom Viridiplantae; phylum Streptophyta; class Magnoliopsida; order Poales; family Poaceae; genus Miscanthus; species Miscanthus lutarioriparius. The sequence goes on from CAJGYO010000001.1 coordinate 101,222,126, forward strand.
TGCTGAGTTGTTGCCTGTGCCGGTGTGCACTTATTTTGCTTGTCGCTAAGCAAGGCCTGAACCCTGCAGCCATGCAGATCAGGCTGCGCGGCGGCTGGCTTCTGGCAGGCATGCTCCACTGCTGCAGCACACTGGCACTGCCTGTTGGTGCTTGGCCCTTCCGCATGTGATGAACAACAGAACAAACGCCTCTCTGATCGTCCTAGACGGCTGGATGGGATATGAACAGACACTAGCCACGAGCAAATGGAATGCTGCATTTGTGTTGGTCGGTCAAACACAGTAATTTTGCCATGGAATATAGCGGGTCACTGGTGCGACATTGCCTGTAGGGGCCCTCAATTTGGGTCGCACCGGCCTCACACCCCTAGGGACGGGCCTGATTGCTGTATAAGTAGAGTTTAAGAGAGTAGCTGGTGGTTGATTTATGGTTGATACTAGTGAGGTGGTCTGAGCTTTATGAGCAGATCGTATGTGTTGGGTATGCAAACATGTACATTCCTATTGATGCCATTTTTGTGGTGCTACACTGTAAGAACACTAGCTTAAGATGGTTAGCTATGCCTGTCTCCAATTTAAGTTAGGTTGTGTTGTCCATCAATTTTGCAAAGTGCTTATTGGGGGCCTAGTACATAGATTGATTCTACCTTTTCACGGACATGAAATTTTTGACTTGAGGTTTTCTCTTTGCAATAGCATTACGGTAGAGGCATGCAGAATATTTTAAGTTAGCTGTACTATATTTTAACTTTCCAACAGTGATGCTGATTTTGATTCTTAGCTCATTTCTGGTTTGTGGCCGGTAGCTTTTTGTGAACAATTGCATTTATTTATTTGACGCTGAGTGCAATGACTTTTGAGTTGAGAGAGTGTGCGCTGTTCCTTTGATTTTTCTCAAGTGCTCCTTGGTAGCTTAGTTTATACTTGCTCGTTTAGGTATATATGAACCTTATTGTTGTTTCAAAATAGTATCTGTTTGCGGTGCTGCAGCTATAGACCATGTAATGACCATGGTGCTACCACTACAGTAGATTATTTTTTCTATAGCACAACAGCGAGCGGACGAACAATGCACCGGCTGAACGGAGGATGAAGACACCGGCATGAAGAGTGGATAGTGGTTGGGTTAAAAGTTAAAACATTGGATTATCACTAACCCTACCCCTAATCCATGGCTTTGATACCATGTTACTAATCTCAAAGATTTCAGAAGACAATGACTCCATTAGTGGAGATGACATTATATAGAGAGCCTCATGGGCCATATGGGCTTAGAATGATCCTTGATACGTACTTAACATAGATATATTGGAAGCTATAACTCTTTCTGTGGCCTGGTATGTTTTGGTTTCTAAATTTATCTGTTTGCCCATAAGATATTCCATCGGGAAATAAGGATGGCCAGTTGCAATGGGTTTTAGGCTTGAATTGATTGAATAAATGCATGATACCTAGGGGTGAAAATGGAAAACTTGCATTGGCAATATGATGCTTTATGAAACCTACAGCAGTATTGCCTACAGAATTAGGCTTTATGAACTATGAGGATACTGTTACTTTCTCCAATGGTGCTACAATATTCTTCTTCCTTTGCGACCACTACCACTGTTAGAGCTGTATTTGCACATCTGCTGTGTGATTTTTTTTCCTTGTGTGTGGTTATCTATAGGTATCCTCTCCAGCAAATGCAGATCTTTTGTAACTTTCTTTATTGTAAATTGTTGAGTTTTTCTTTCTCTGTGTTTATGTGAATGATCTGAAACTCTGCAGTGTACTCCCTCTGTTTCAAATTGTAAGTCATTTTGGCTTTTCTAGATTCGTAGTTTTTATTATGTATCTAGACATAGTGTATATCTAGATGCATAGCAAAAGCTATGTATATCTAGAAAAGCCAAAACGAATTACAATTTGGAACGGAGGGAGTAGATAGGAAGTCAGATGCACAGTTTCTTACAGTGTTTATTTTTCATGCACATTAGGTAAAGTCTTTGATTGAGGATGCAAAGACTGGTGCCGTGCTTAATGTTGCTGGAAGCTCGGCTAGCACAAATGCTGCTTCAAGTGGTTCTCTACCATCGATGTTTCCTGCTGGTAGTGCTCCACCACTTTCTCCTAGGAGCACTTCTGGTTCCCCCCGTGTTATGAGACGAGGATCTGGAGCTGGACCATCGTCCTTGGGTTCTCCATTAAAATTAGTTAGTGAACCAGTGAGAGAAGTTATACCTCAGGTACTTCACACCTGTCCTTGTAACTATTATTGTAGTTTTTGTTGCTACATTGTTTAAGCACAAAATTTTCCTGGACCAATATGTTTTATAGTTTTACTTCAAGAATGGGCGTCCTCCTACAAAAGATTTGAAGGAGCAGTGCTTATCAAGAACAGATCACCTATTTTTTGGTGGGGAGGGACTTCAGATTCAAGGTGAATACAGCTTCACAGCTTATTTTCTGTCATTGCAATGACTTCTGAAGCTTATATACTTTTACGTGTCCATACCAGAATTCAGATCGGTCACAAAGGACATATGTAAACTTCCTTCATTCTTCTCTAGTGTCCTTTTCAAGAAAATTGATGTTGCATGCACCGGAACTGTCTCAAGGTATGAAGTATGATGTTCGACATGTGAACCCAAGGTCTATGGTGACGCCCATGTAATGATGTAAAGATCCAGTTGAGGAACTATAGTTACTTTTAGATGTCAGGCTAGTGTCTCCTTATCCTATTTCAGTTTGTTCTTTATTCTTTGGGGTGTTGGTTTCTTCTGCGTCCTCGTTGAAGCTTGTAAACATGCTAAATGCTAGTTCTACTTGGTTACGGTCATATGTGTTTATGCCTTTTACCTCCTTTGTCACTTAGACAAACATTAATCTTTGCTTTTGCCACAACTTATCATAGGTTTTCAGCACTTTAGTTGGATATCACATGTTGACCATTCGTTTTTAAGCCATCACATGATTCTTTAATTGACTGTGGGCAGTTCAACTACTATAAGGACCATTAAGATAATAATGAGGAAAAAAACCACCACCAAAATCTGAGGTGTTTTTGTTTTTGTTTTTGTTTTGACCTAAGTCAAACTTCACTTTGCCCAAGTTTATAGAAAAATGCACCAACATCCACAACATCAAATTAGTTTCAAGTCCACCATGATAGCGCATTTATTTGGTATAGTAGATGCTAAACCCCTCTTATTCCAAATGTTGTTTAAGACTTGTGCACAAGGATTAAGAAAGTAGGTCAAATGACCTTGTTGCCCTTCATTATTCTGCATTGGGAAAGAGGGCTCATTCATCTGTGAGAGAATTGGCATTTATTAAGTAGGGAAGAAAAGGGTAAAAGATGCATATAGAAGTTCTAGGTTGACTTGCATTTTGAGAATAGTTGAGAGGGCTAAAAGAACCTACATTTGTAGTTTTTTCTTTTGGGGGTGGGTGGTAATATGTTTTCCATAAATTTCTCGAAGTTAGAGAATTTTGACTCGACAAAATTAAAAAACCTGACATTTTGGAATGGAGGGAGTATACATTTTGGTCAGTTAGTTTTGTCTTGTTCATGCAAGTGCTTACAGTTTTAGTGGTGTATCATGCTTGGCTAGTACCTGGACTACTGGGCATGACATTTCAAGGCTAAGTGATACTCCATCACAGAAATGGCTTCAACCTTTTGGTTGAAAGCTGCATCCATATGTATATTCCTCTTCAAAGGAATTATATAGGTTATTGGTTAGTAGTTACAAGGTCTAGCAAAGTTGCCATTGCAAAAACATTGATACATGCAAAAGTGGTTTCTGTTATCCTGCTTCCTCCTTGAATCACTGATGGTAGCTTTTCTTTGATTTGGTTCATACCTGTAATGCTAGATCGTACCTTAGCCACTGGTTTGGAACCTGATTTGCTGAATTTGTTCATTAAGAGAAGTGTTGCAGCTTCTAGCTTGCCTTTCCCCTACTAGTGTGTCAGATCATGTAACATGCTCTATAGCTTTGATGGTAAAATTTGGCGTCACTCAACTTCTGCTTTGTTTCATAGTTTCTCAATTATTAGTTGGGAATGTGATTTATGTTTAGTAATGTTTTCTTTACTATGTTTGAACAATTAGGGAAACAAATGCGTCAATTAACCCAATGACGCACTCTACTTCATTTGGTCTGTAAATCCTAGAAAAAAAAGAAAAAACAAAACACTATTAGGTGGAGGTAGAGTTCAGTGTGGAAGATTGGGTTTTGGGTTGACCCGCCTTTCATCAAACTTGAATCTCTACATGTGATAAATTGTACTAGTGATTCGATGTAAAATGGCAGTCTGTTTCACCAACACTGATTATTCTGAAGAAAGATTTAAGTATGGTAGTCTAACTCTATCTAAACACAGGGATGCATTTGTGGAGTACTGGATCAATGACAATAAGATTACAATGGATATGGCTAGTCAAATATTTGAAATATTAAGAAAGCCGGGTTACACATATCTCACTCAGGTCAGCTATTTTCTTCCGAATGTTCTCAGTGCTAACATGGGCATAGATGAATCTAGGAGAGATTTTAGTTCTTTCATTCTGTGTGACTAATTTTATACTGATGGGGGGAAAATACATTCGAATGTACAGGATGACTTCAAGCCTGTCCTGAAAGAACTACTGGCAACTCACCCTGGCTTAGAGTTTTTACAAGGGACCCCTGAGTTTCAGGAGAGATATGGTAGTTCCTGCTATCCAAAGTCCAAGTGAATTAGCAGACTTGAGAATTAATTCTTCACTCCAATTTGTACTTCATAGATGTGCTTTTCCATGCTTTTTTATTCTTCTATTCCTTGAGAAATGCACATATGAATGGCAAGCCCTTTACTTGGTGGTAGAGCAGCATCCTTACAGTGTTAGGTGTTTACAGCCGATCGGTCTTTTGCTAGACATATTTGAAATATGATTTTGTGGACTCTTATATGTTTTCCAGTAAGCTTGTCTGTCACATAGACATGGACACATAATATGATACCTTTTCATTTAAAGTAGTTCTAGTGTAGCCGGACAGCCTTGTCTTTCACTTCGTGGTTCTTGCCATCGGAATTTACGGGCAATGATGGCACCCTGATTTGAATTCTTTCCCTTAGCTATTGGAAAATGCTGGTAGGCAACAAGTGTTGGTTGCATGAAGTCTGGAGCATTACCAACCATCACTAAAACTAACTCAACTATCCATTTTGTTTTTAAGATCAGATTTGCTGAATGTTTTGGACTGTTGCTAATATTTGCTGCATTTCTTGTTGTTTTCTTCAGCGGAGACTGTAATATATAGAATCTTTTACTCCATAAATAGATCTGGGAATGGCCATCTGACTCTGAGAGAGCTCAAACGTGGAAATTTAATTGCTGCACTTCAGCAGTTAGATGAGGAAGAAGATATCAACAAAGTGTTGAGGTAATTATATATGGCAGATTGACATCCTAACAGATCGCCACTGTCTATTCATTGTGCATCACCATATGAGTTCTGAGCAGAACTGAGGTTTTTATCACACTATTTATCATGATGCAGTTGCGTACATGCATTTTTGTACTCCCTCTGTTCGAAATTGTAAGTCGTTTTGGCTATTTTCAATACATAGTTTTTACTATGCATCTAGACATTGCGCATATGTTTTTGTGCATAGCAAAAGCTATGTACCTAGGAAAGCCAAAACAACTTACAGTTTGGAACGGAGGGAGTACCTGTCCTCTGCTTCCATTTGTTTTTGTGTGGATTACATTTGTTCACTGTGTTTTCTTTATATAGTCTTAACAGTATCCTTTGTATAATGTTTCCCAAGTTGATAATCTTGGCTCATGATTTGATGCAGATACTTCTCATATGAGCACTTTTATGTGATCTACTGTAAATTCTGGGAGCTGGATACAGATCACGATTTTTTGATTGATAAGGAAAATCTCATCAGATATGGAAATCATTCGTTGACCTATAGAATAGTTGATAGAATTTTCACACAGGTTAGTCTATTCCATTTTGGCATTCAAACCTTAGCCCTTTATTACCAAAATGTTGTGCTTTGTGTCCTTATATTGGCTCTTTTACTGTTATTAGATCCCAAGGAAATTCACAAGCATGTCAGAAGGAAAGATGGGTTATGAAGACTTTGTTTACTTTATATTATCAGAGGAAGACAAATCATCTGAGCCTAGCCTTGAATACTGGTAAGTTGTAGCTGTGTTCTGAATAGTTTTTTTTTTGTAGAACTGTTCCTTTTGTCTTAATGTGATAAGATGATTCCACCTTACAATTTGTAATCTTAGGGTGTGTTTGGTTTGAGGAATGAGTTGATCCATTATCATGTCACTCCTTACTTTTTTGTTTGGTTTGTGTAATAGAATGGTTGATACATCACCACCTCATTCCTCTCAAACTAATAATTAGTATATGCATGAGGAATGGGTTGATTCCACCAAAGTTCATGGGATGAACTCATGATGCACCAACTCATGTAGTATGAGGTGGTTCCTCAAACCAAACCCATTTAGACTTTGTATCATTGCTAGAGTTTAAGGTGCTGTTTGGTTGGACTGATTTGGCGTGGGGTCCGATCACAGTGTCAACGAATCACGCTAGGTTGTGTTTGCTTGTGATGTGCTGGTATCAGGTGCCCTGCAAACGAATACTGGCTTAGTAGAATCATGACTACGCTCCCCATCCAGCGGGATCAGATAATGCTACGGATGTGGAGTGAACCAAACAAATCATGTAATCTCTTGTTCCATTTCGGATACTGCTGCAGCTTGATTCCTTTACGTTTGCATTACCTATCCTACAACCAAACAGCACCTAAGATGAGTAGCAAGTATATCGCGTTGATCAATGTGCATTTAGGTAGGGATAGACATGGAAGAATGAAGCAAAAAGGTGCATTGGAGTTATCATGGACTTATATTTGTTGCATGATGCATTTGAGAGATGGCTGAATGGACATATATATTTGGTATTGGAGGGAAAAAACTTTCTATCTTTGCTGTGCACATTGTATAACTCAGGTTATAGTGTGTAATTTTATTGAAATATTGTAATTGTTTGTTATTGAAATATGGGAAACAACTTTCACAGGTTTAAGTGCATCGATCTTGATGGTAATGGTATTTTAACTTCCAATGAAATGCAATTTTTCTACGAGGAGCAATTGCACCGAATGGAGTGCATGGCACAGGAGCCTGTGCTTTTTGAGGACATATTATGCCAGATGATTGATATGATTGGACCAGAGGTAGATTCTCATACATATTCCGCAAACATTTTATCTGGGCTTGATAAATATTTTCCTTTCTACAGAATGAGAGCTATTTCACTCTACGGGACTTAAAACGGTGTAAACTCTCAGGAAATATATTCAATATTCTTTTCAATCTCAACAAGTTCATGGCGTTTGAAACTCGTGATCCATTCCTCATTCGCCAGGTGATTATAACCCTTAATAAACTTTAGATTTGCTGCCAAGTATTAAGTTAATTAAGTTAAATAATTGGATAATGTTTAATTGTAGGAACGTGAAAATCCAACTCTAACTGAGTGGGATCGGTTTGCGCATAGAGAATATATTAGATTGTCCATGGAAGAAGATGGTGAGGATGCTTCAAATGGAAGTGGTGATGTGTGGGATGAATCACTTGAGGCTCCATTCTGAATGGTGTAAGTGTTTACTAAATATTGTCCAATGAATCTAGTAACACAACATGATAAGATAGCTAAATTAGTTTTGTAAGCTACACCATGAAATGATATAAACACCATGAAATTTTGCAGAGTATATAGGACAGCATTATTTCTTTTGTGTAATGGGCATATATCTTTTGTGCAATGGAGGCAATATTGCTATCTTACTTCCTCTTGCAATTAAACCCCGACCTGTTCTGCTGTTCATGTCTTCTGTACACCTTAGACTTCACAATTATAGGGTTAGACCAGAAATAGCATGGAGTTTTGGGGGTTTAAAACCAAAACTGTCACCCAATGGTTTGCTGGTCGAATACAAATCTGAGATATTTTTTAAGTATAAATATACTTGTGGTCATGTTCCTACTAGTTTTTTTATTATATTTTTTTGAATTTTCTGTTTACAGGTCTTGCTGCATGAATTTGGTTGGACATGGATGATTATGGTTGTGAAGCGTTAGAATTGTAAGTTGGTGGAGGCTATTGTAGGCTCACAGCAGATTCAGTAACACCAAAGACTACTTACAAGTTTTACTGTGCAGATCTGATTCGATATTTGTCAGTTATCCTGTTGTGCAAACATTTTTGCTTGGCTGGAAAATTGGGGAGGGAGGTTGGTGGGCGCCCTGCAGTTTCAAGGCAACAACCTCAGCAGTCACAAATGATACTATAGTGAAGGACCCTTCCTGGTCGACTAGATCCATTTGTGTTCTGATTGGTCCTTAGGGGGATATCCGTTAATTCAATTGTGCACAAATTTTGGAGCTGAACTGTTAATGTTTGGCTGCCATTTTCTTTGTTAATCTTGGAAGCGTGGGCTAGCAATTCCATCACAACTAAGATCGTGGCATGTAGCTTTCAGGTTCTGCTTTCTCATCAGCATGGTGTTTAGTAGTTTCTGGTTTGTTGCCGTTCTTGGTTCTTGGGAGGAATGATCCGAGACCTTGGAGCATGGATACTGTTGTCATTTTGTAACATTACCGAGAAGCTGTGGATTGGGTGCATAGTAACACAAAGGTAGGTAACATTGGCAATCCAATTTTTGTTAAGGTGTAAATTCAGAGAATGTTTTAGGTTGCAAGTACTATTCGTTAGGTTCGTTCTCTTCCTTGAAAGTGCTTTGCCTATTGAGCTACTTATGTCGTGATGCGCTGAAACTTCATGTGTATTCTTGCTCTCTTTTCCTTTTAAAGAACATGTTTTCTTAGCTATCAGCCTGTTCGCTTCTTCGTAAACGATCGTAAATTTTCAACCGGAACAGTGTTTTTCTCTCACACCAAATCAGCCAGCAGTAAATAATCCACGATATGATACGGCTTTTCGAACAGGCTGCATATTTTTCATTTGTTGGTTCAGTTTTGTCAATAATTTTGCGCCCCTCCCCTCACTACCTCCATACGCAAACAGTAACATTTGCACTTTCCAAGGAATGACACTTAATGGAGTGTTTGGTTTAGAAAATCAACCCATTCTAGATGCAGTGTGCATTATGAGTCTTACTCAAATTTATGAAAATAATTTTATTTTTCATATTAGTATCAATAACTAGCTTACGTTGAATGTGATCTTTCAAGCCAGACAGCTAAAAAGTGGGATGATAATGGACTACTTCATATCACCAACCAAACACTAATTGCCTACCAGCATTTTCCAACAGTCTTTAGGGTTGTTTGGACTTGTATTTTATCTAAACTAGTCTTGATAAAACTTGTTTTATCGTAACTACCGCTAAAAATATACTTGGATCTTCCAGCAAACTCACGAACATGATAAACTTGACTTCCACAAAACTACAAAAATGAGTATATTAATTAAAATTAAAATGTCCACATCGTTTTTTACTAACACTGTTTTTCTATGTCCACAAATTGGGAGGCCGTAGTCGCACGGGAAACATTTTTCTACGTCGTGTTTCCGCACGTCGTCACATAATGAGTAGGAAGCTCGTAGGAAAAGCTCTCTACTCATTCCTGAAATAAACAAAAACAAATTTAAACAACTCATATAATAATTAACTACATAGTACGTACCAATCATAATTATCTGAATGCACACCAACCTCCGACGGAATAAATGTGGACCATATGTCGGATCATCCGCCAAATAATCTTGAAATATCCTTTGGTAGCTGTCTTCTCTATCTCGATAGATAACTTGATGGCCTAGGACAGAATCACCATGTCTTCCTTTAGCATTCGAATATGTCTGCACAATTTGAGCAGCTGAGAAGATCAAATAATCGTCGTCATCTGAGGATGAATCATCCAATTCTCTTTGAAGAAGTGATTTCGTCATGACGTCTACCCTGCCTGCCTGAGAATTCACTATGTACAAATGACTGGTGGCCTGGAAATACTAATATGAATCTCATTCAACAATTGATCATCAAGGCATAAACACATCTACGGCCAATCTCAAGCCAAAATATACTGCGTGCGAATACTAGTAGTATACGTTCACATACCTGGCTGCCAAAGGCTACGAGAGGGAGCTGAAGGCTGGAGGGGCCGAGTGCCTGGCTGCCAAAGGCTGGCACTGCCGGCTAGGAGAGGGACATGCAGGCTGGAGGGGTCGGGTCCTTGGCTGCCGCCGGCTGGGAACCGCATGCGACGGACACGACGTCCAAAACGGAGGCAACGCGAAAGGTTTCGCGGTGCCGTGCCGCGAAAGAGATCGCGCCAGGAAAAAAAAGCCGCAAAAAAAAACCATCGTGGGTTCACAATTTTGATATTTTGGAAGTTAAATATGGGATACTCTTAGAGATGGTCTTTTTTTTTCTCCTCATACTACTCTGGGAGTTGGCAAAAAATCATGGATAGAGAAACAAAATTTAGGGTACTCCTGGAGATGCTCTAACATTATAAATGATGACCATAAAAGGACATGTTGTAGCAAGATGATCTAAGAAAAAAATGGTGGCCTAAAACATGAACATGTGTTGTTCTGTCTCCTATGGAGGTTGCGTCAGTTTCAAAACTGAGTCATGCCATGGCAGCAACCAGCATAAAAAGAGACATCGGCACTATGTGTCGAGTTGGTTGGGAAGGAATTAGCACCACCTCTTTGTGATTTATCCACAGGAATGCCTGCATAAAGGGAAATTCAGCAATCTAAGTTGTAAACTGACTGAACAACTTAACAGGTTGTGTGTATCCAAATTCCTGGTTTTAACAGATATGTAATTCAACTATGAGAATGACATGTTAAACTGTAAGGACTAACATATCATGAGATTTTAATAGTCAATCCAGGCCCAGTACAATGCCCGCTAAAGGGAAATTCAGCAATTCGAGTTGTAAACTGACAGTGAACAATTTAACAGCCTGTGTGTATCCAAATTCCTGTTTTTAACGGATACTTAATTCAACTATGAGAATGACGACTGTAAGCACTAACATACCACGAGATTTTTAATAGTCAATGCAGGCTATCCACGAAGGGCAGGTCTGGTGCAAGCGGTAGAGTCTTACCGTCTGTGATCGGAAGGTCTCGGATCGTCTGTGATCGGAAGGTCCCGGGCTCGAGTCGCGGTCTTTTTATATTGCATAGGCGAGGGTAAGACTGGCCACTAACACCCTTCCCTAGACCCCGCACAGAACGGGAGCTCTCTGCACTGGGTACGCTTTTTTTTTAATGCAGGCTATCCACAAGAAGCGGAAGCTGCCATTTTTGTGGTGAAACAAAGGAAAAGGTACATACATCACTTTAGCCTTGAAGGCCAACATGTTAAACAGCATCATCATCAACAACAACAACAAAGCCTTTAAGTTCCAAATAAGTTGGGGTAGGCTAGAGTTAAAACCCAGCAGAAGCAATCAAGGTTTAGGCACGTGAATATCTGTTTTTCACGCACTCCTATCTAAGGCTAAGTCTTTGGGTATATTTCATCCTTTCAAGTCTCCTTTTATTGCCTCTACCCAAATTAATTTTGGTCTTCCTCTGTTTCTCTTCACGTTACTATCCTAGCTTAAGATTCCACTACGCACCGGTGCCTCTGGAGGCATCCGTTGGACATGTCCAAACCATCTCAACCGGTGTTGGACATGCTTTTCTTCAATTAGTGCTACCCCTAATCTATCACGTATATCATCGTTCCGAACTCGATCCCTTCTTGTATGACTGCAAATCCAACGCAACATACGCATTTCCGCGACACTTATCTGTTGAATATGTCGTCTTTTCGTAGGCCAACATTCTGCACTATACAACATAGCAGGTCTAATCGTCGTCCTATAAAACTTACCTTTTAGCTTTTGTGGTACCCTTTTGTCACATAGAACACCAGATGCTTGACGCCACTTCATCCACCCTGCTTTGATTCTATGGCTAACATCTTCATCAATATCCCCGTCTCTTTGTAGCATTGATCCTAAATATCGAATGGTATCCTTCCTAGGCACTACTTGATCTTCCAAACTAATATCTTCCTCCTCCCGAGTAGTAGTGCCGAAGTCACATCTCATATACTCAGTTTTAGTTCTACTGAGTCTAAAACCTTTGGACTCCAAAGTCTCCCGCCATAACTCCAGTTTCCGATTCACTCCTGTCCGACTTTCATCAACTAGCACTACATCGTCCGCGAAAAGCATACACCAAAGGATGTCCCCTTGTATGTCCCTTGTGACCTCATCCATCACTAAGGCAAACATATAAGGGCTCAAAGCTGACTCTTGATGTAGTCCTATCTTAATCGGGAAGTCATCCGTGTCTCCATCACTTGTTCGAACACTAGTCACAACATTGTTGTACATGTCCTTAATGAGTCCGACGTACTTTGTTGGGACTTTATGTTTGTCCAAAGCCCACCACATAACATTCCTTGATATTTTATCATAAGCCTTCTCCAAATCAATAAAAACCATGTGTAGGTCCTTCTTCTTCTCCCTATACCGCTCCATAACTTGTCTTATTAAGAAAATGACTTCCATGGTTGACCTTCCAGGCATGAAACCAAATTGATTCATAGAGACCCGCGTTATTGCTCTCAAGCGATGCTCGATAACTCTCTCCCATAGCTTCATAGTATGGCTCATCAACCTAATTCCCCGGTAATTAGTACAACTTTGAATATCCCCTTTATTCTTGTAGATCGGTACCAATATACTTCTCCTTCACTCGTCAGACATCTTGTTCGATCGAAAAATATGGTTGAATAGCTTGGTTAGCCATACTATAGCTATGTCCCCGAGGCATCTCCACACCTCGATTGGGATACCATCCGGTCCCATTGCCTTACCTCCTTTCATCCTTTTCAACGCCTCTCTGACCTCAGATTCTTAGATTCTCCACACAAAGCGCCTATTGGTGTCATCAAAAGAGTCATCTAACTGAAAGATTGTGTCCATATTCTCACCATTGAACAATTTGTCAAAATACTCTTGCCATCGATGTCGGATCTCATCCTCCTTCATCAAGAGATGCTCCCTTTCATCCTTAATGCACTTAACTTGGTTGAAATCTCTTGTCTTTCTCTCACGAACCCTAGCCATCCTATAAATGTCCTTCTCTCCTTCCTTCGTACCCAAATGTTGGTAAAGATCCTCGTACGCTCTATCATTTGCCACACTTACAGCTCGCTTTGCAGTCTTCTTTGCCACCTTGTACTTCTCTATGTTGTCCACACTCCTGTCATGGTACAAGCGTTTATAGCATTCTTTCTTCTCCTTAATATCCCTTTGGACTTCCTTGTTCCACCACCAAGTATCTTTAGCCTCGTCTCCACTTTCTTTGGTTACTCCACACACCTCTGAGGCCACCTTCCGAATATTGGTTGCCATCTTCTCCCACATGTTGTTTATGTCCTCTTCTTCCTTCCAAGAGCCCTCTTTGATAACCAGCATGAAGGCGCTAATTAATTTGTGAGAAAAGGAAAAGGAGGAGGGAACATGGTGCTTATTGAAGCATTACATAATGTAGTTACCTTGTAAACTGACAGTGAACAATTTGGCAACCTGTGTGTTTTTGAATTCTTATTTTTAACAGATATGTAATTCAACTATGAGAATAACAACGTAAATTGTAAGGACTACCATACCATGAGATTTTAATAGTCAATCCAGGCTATCCACAAAGAGCAGACGCTGCCTTTTTTGTGCTGAAACAAAGAAAAAAAAACATACATCACTTTAGCCTTGAAGGGCAACAGGTCAAACAGCACGAAGACGCTAATTAATTTGTGGGAAAAGGAAAAGGAGGGGACATGGAGCATATTGAAGTCCCCCGCAGCATGTCAATCTGACGGCCACCTTGAGGTTAGTTCTGAACATCAGAAAAACTGCTGCTGTGCTTTGCAGTCATAACACACAGCATTGTGTATGTAAATTAATAAATAATAATCCATGTACTGTATCCATGGATGGCTAAATTCAATATGCAAACTTATTTGATATATAAATATTTGTATCTTGGGAGCAGCACAATGTACCTGAGCATCACTATCTGCCTTTCTCCTCTTCACGTTAGTAGGCCTCAGGCTGCACGACATCCGCAGGCTTCATCGGCCTGACGCACCAGGGAGGTGGAGGGTGAGGGAGACGACCCAGATCGGGGTTGTGAAGCGAGTCGTTGGCCTAGCCGACGGCCGAAGATGAAGGCGGCAATGCAATAGGAACAGGCATGAGGACTGAAACCCTAGGTGAGGAACCAAATCACTGGAGTATTGGAAAAATTAGAGAGAGGGAGAGGAAGGTGCAACCTCGGAGGTGTCTCTGTCGGGTAGAGGCATGGACAGGAAGACGCCAAGGTGGAGGAGGCCGACGAAGGCTTCGAAAGGCGAGGGGAGGTCCGCTACAGGTGCCGCGGGGGCGCACGCACCTTGCGCTGCGGCGACCTTGGTGGGAGGAGCGCCGACGGCGGCCGGCAGCGCGTCACTGGCAGGGGCTGCGCCGGAGGAAGGGCAATAACGGAGGCAGGGACGCGGGAGGAAGAAGACTTACGGAAGAAGGTGGCGACCTCGAAGGAGAAGGGGCGCGACCAGCGGGGCTGCTGGCGTGGTGGGGGGGGGGGTTGGGGGCGCCAGAAGCTAGGTTGGTGGCCTGGGTCGGAGAGGCCGATGGTGCGGACGGTGAAGCTTCGCGAGGAAGCAAGACAACGGATGAGGAGAGAGGGAGGAAGTATATATTTTGTGGAGATGGCTCTAAATAATCTGCAGCCCGTTCGGCTGGTACACAAAACTACTGTGTACTGGCTGGTTTCATCTGATTTAATAGTGTTTTATGAGAGAATAAGCTGAAACAAGCCAAGACAAGTCGAGCCGAACAGGCTGCACACGCTGTTCGCTTCATCGTATCGGCCATGCTTATCATCTATGATACAATGTTTTTCTCTCACAACAAGACAACATCAGCCGGCTTATAAGCCACAGAAACGATCAAGCGAACAGGGTGTTAGACTAAAGTTTGGATGGCTTGGGTTTGCCGATGACATGGACGCGCGAGGGGCAGATTCTGGTATACAGTAATAAGGATCTACCATGGTAGATAAGATCGGGGAGAGGGTCGTCGACCCTGTTGGCTGTCCATCGACTCTCCACCCTTAATTTGAGCTTCTTCTCACTTGTCACAACCCTCTGCACGGAAGTAGATATAAAGTACATTGCATACTAATCAACAGATCTTAACTTGAGCTTCTTCTCACTGGTCGCAACCCTCTACATGGAAGTAGATATAATGTACATTGCATATTAATCAACAGAAAGAAATACCATGAAGATTGACGAGATCACATTTTGTGTCTTGGTGTGCTTGAGTTCTTGAGCTCCTATTTCTTGTATTTTTATCCATGTGGTGGCTTGGTCTACGTTTTGTATAGGTATTGGTGCAAGTGTCCGTGTGGAATCCCTTCATAGCACTCTCCTACATGTGTGGTAAAAGCTGATCCGAACTTTGTTCCTTAAATTGGTAGTTCTAGGTTTTCACTCTCTATCAGGGCCCAAAAATTCAGTCCTTCCCCAAAATTCTAGACAAGGCCATAATTTCCGATCAGGATCGACCTATTTTAATCTGTTGCAAAATTTTAAAGTAAGTTATGCCTATTCAAGGTATTGTTGGTCCTTTTCAAAACATAGGTGGGACCACCCACAGATACTTGGCAATGGTGACCTACTCATCGATAGTCTCACCGAGCACCGCGAGCTGGCTCACGAGTGACTGCAAATGTAATACGAAGGCCTCCACCACCTCCCCATCATGGAACACGATGGCCTCATACTCCCACTAGAGCTGTGGCGCCCTCGCCCACACGATCCTTCCAGTCGTGTGGACTTGAGGTTGTCCAGGCTGAAAGCTCTAGTTTGGTTTTGGTGAATTGATGAAACCCTAAGTGCTAACCTAGTTTATCAAGTGATCATGAGATAGGTAGCACATTCCAAGTGGTGAAGCAAATAAAGATCATGACATGATGATGGTGATGCCATGGTGATGATCAAGTGCTTGGACTTGAAAAGAAGAAAGAGAAAAACAAAAGGCTCAAGGCAAAGGTATAAATGGTAGGAGACATTTTATTTTAGTGATCGAGACACTTAGAGAGTGTGATCATATTTAGGTTCGATAGCCATACTATTAAGAGGGGTGAAACTCGTATCGAAATACGGTTATCAAAGTGCCACTAGATGCTCTAACTCATTGCATATGCATTTAGGATCTAGTGGAGTGCTAACACCCTTGAAATGTTTGTGAATATATGCTAATACATGTGCACAAGGTGATACACTTGGTGGTTGGCACATTTGAGCAAAGGTGGGAAACTTCACCGATGGAGTGTCCGCCCATAGAGTGCGAACAGTCTGACGGTGCCACCGACGCCCTAAACAGAAAAGACAGAGATCACTATAAGTGACCGGACGTTGGTCTCGGTAGGACCGGCGCGTCCAGTCAGGTGAAGCATGAAGACGCTGGCGTCGGTCTCTGACCGGATGCTGGGTCACTTAGTGACCGGACGCTGGAAGGTCGCGTCTGGTCCTGCTGACGTGGTAGCGCACAGGGAGTCGCCATGTGACTAGACGCTGGGTGTGTCCGGTCAAGCATGACCGGACGCGTCCGGTCATGAAAAGCGTCTCTGGATGCTTACTGAAAACGACCGGACGCTGGGGTTCAGCGTCCGGTCACTTTGAGCTGCTGCGTCCGATCGTCACTTGACCGTTGAGATCGGGCGATCAACATCTGAAGTGAGGGGACACGTGGCACGCATCGCGTGATCGGACGCTGAGGTCCAGCGTCCGGTCAATATGACCGGAGCGTCCGGTCACCCTGTGTTGTGCCCAGTGAAGGGGTACAACGGCTCTATTTTGTGGGGGCTTCTATTTAAGCCCCATGGCTGGCTCAAGCTCACCCTCTTGGCCATTTGCATTGACATAACAACCTTGTGAGCTTAGCCAAAGCCCTCCCACTCCTCTTCATCATTGATTCATCATTGTTGTGAGATTGGGAGAGAATCCAAGTGCATTGCTTGAGTGTTTGCATCTAGAGGCACTTGGTATTCGTGTTTCGCTGTGGGATTCGCTTGTTACTCTTGGTGGTTGCCGCCACCTAGACGGCTTGGAGCAGCAAGGATTGTCGAGCGGAGGTTGGTGATTATCTCTGGCTCCGATCGTGGTGATTGTGAAGGGTTATTGACCTTTCCCCGGCGGAGAGCCAAAAGGTACTCTAGTAGATTGCTCGTGGCTTGTGTGATCCTCATCTTGTGTTGGTTGTGCGGCACCCTATTAAGGGTTTGGCGTGTGATGCTAATTAGCGCGTGAACCTCCAAGTGAGTGAATCGCCACAACGAGGAGTAGCTTGCCGACAAGCAAGTGAACCTCGGTAAAAATCATTGTGTTCATCATTTGATTCCGAGGTGATTGGTCTTCATTGATATTGATTCTTGTGATTGATTGGTTCACTTCTCGACATGGCGGTATAACTATCTTTCTCACTCTCTTTACATTACCGCAAACTAGTTGTCAAGCTCTTTAGTGTAGCTAGTTGTGAGAGCTTGTTAGTTTGGTTAGTGTGGCTCTTTAGTTAGCCTTTGAGAGCACACTAACTTAGTGTAGTGACATAGCCATTGTGTGGATAGAAACTATATCAACTAGAATTGTGGTAGGTGGCTTGCATTTTCGGTAGGCTAGCGCAACACTTGTTTCGCCTCATAATTGTCTAACCGGTTTGCTAAGTGTTGTTGTAGAAATTTTTATTAGGCTATTCACCCCCCTCTAGCCATTAGGACCTTTCACAGGCAAGCTTTGCCTTGTCCTTGCTATCGAGCGTCTAGACATACTCTAGTGGCACTATTCGGAGGATGGCCTCGATCACGGACCATTCCTAGACTTCATACGTGATGCCGGTTTCCACTGTGCGCCACAACCTTGAACCTAGAGCATCACCTTCACTAACACCGTCCAATCGTTGTAGTTGGTGTGGGTGAGCTTGGGATACTATGCTCCTCCAACCTCCCTCACCGTCCTCTGCACTACGAGCTGGTGTTGTTCTGGTGATGTAAGGAAAATGGACTCTAGGCCTATTTACTTTGGATTTTGGTGTTTGATGACCAACACAACCAAATTGGACTAATGAATTTGCAAGTGATTGTTTTATAGTCCAATAGGATGCAAGACGTGACTTGGACGAAGACGACGTGATGATCCGATGATCAACACTATAAGCAAGACCCTAGAAGCACAAGAGAAGACCCAAGATATCAAGCAAAGTCCAAGCACGAAGATAGGAACCAAGTCGGACGCAAGATCGCGAAGAAACGAGCTTACAGAGGTGACCAGACGCTGGCGACACAGCGACCGGACACTCTGATCAAGAGGCTCGGTAACAGAAGGCGTTAGAAGCAGCGACTAGACACTGAGGACTGAAAGTGACCGGACGCACCGATGGCACTGTTCATCATCCCAGCAACACACTCAGCACTGACCGGACGCTGACGGCTAATCGACCGGACGCATGAACTGTAGTGTCCGATCGAGTACAGAGAGGTTCTAGAGCAACGGAATTACGACCGGACGCGTCCGATGGCATGTGACCGGACGCCATCAGTGTCCAATTAGTTGATCGTGCTCTAACGGCCGGGACGACCGGACATGTCCGGTCAGGACGAAAGCAACGTCCGGTCAGTAGTAGAAAAGTGGGATTTCGTCCCCAACGGCTACTTTCTCAGTGGGGCTTACAAATATACCCCCAACTAGCCATTTGGCATGAGTGGAGCTGAGGAAACATATCTGGGCTATTGATACACCATTTTAGTGATCTCTATTTGCATAGTACTTAGTGATTCATTAGGTGATTAGCGTAGGTGCTTTGCGAAGTGCTTAGGTTGATTAGACCACCGCTTATGCGCTTGCTCTAGGTTTAGGCCTAGTGTTTAGTGAGGTTTACATACCTCTTACTACCCGGTGCTTGCGCGCACCATTGTTGTACGTTGGAGGGGCTTGTAGTCTTGCGAGATCACACCAACCGTATTTGTGGTGTGGCCGCCACCGTGTATTGAAGGGAACAAGGCCCACGGCGGTTCGGCCGGAAGCTTGATACTGAAGACGGCGGGGAGCGGTCTTGGAGAGGCTTGCCGAAAGGCACACCGGAGACTCACTTGCGCATGGGGAAGGCCCAGGGCTATCCATGAAGTTACACAACCGGGAGCTTGGCCCTTATGAGGGATTCCTTGCGAGGGGCTCCAATAAGGACTAGGGGGAAGATT
The DNA here is from genome assembly GCA_904845875.1 of Miscanthus lutarioriparius. Lineage (NCBI taxonomy): Eukaryota > Viridiplantae > Streptophyta > Magnoliopsida > Poales > Poaceae > Miscanthus > Miscanthus lutarioriparius. The sequence goes on from CAJGYO010000001.1 coordinate 101,241,493, forward strand.
GCGCACTTCTCGATACCTCGGTAAAAATACCGAAGTCATCGATGGGAGTTTACATATCTCTACCTTACTCTTTAGCTTCCGCATTTATGTTGTTTGCATTACTCCTTTTTGCGGTAGGGATAGCAACACACCAGCAAAACCGTAGTTGCACATTTAGATTGTTCATCTTTTGCATAGGTTTTGCTAAGGTTAGAAAAAGAGGCCATAGTTTAGAGCTAGAGTTTTAAATTGCCTAATTCACCCCCCTCTTAGGCGTCACGGTCCTCTACAAGTGGTATTGGAGCCGGTTGGCTCAATTTGGACCTTTGGCTTCACCGCCGTTGAGCCAACACTATTTAGAGTGGTTGGGATGGATACCTCTAGGTCTCCGCACTTTGACGGCACTAACTTCCCCTACTATAAATCTAGAATGGCTTGTCACCTTGAGACCGTAGATTTGGGTGTTTGGAGAGTCACTCGTGACGGGATGAAACCCATTAAGAATCCCGATAAACCCACAAAGAGTGAAGAAAAAGAAATTCATTTCATTGCTAGAGCTAAAAATTGCTTGCTTGAATCTTTTAGCATGGATGTGTTTAACCAAGTGTTCACTTTAAATACGACACATGAAATTTGGTTAAAACTCTAAGAGCTCCATGACAGCACAACTAATGTCCGTGAGCAAAAACATTGTCTAGCTAAACAAAATTATGACTCCTTTGAAATGAATCATGTTGAGCTTGTTCATGATATGTATTCTTGTTTAAATCTAATTATCAATGAGCTCCATTCAATAGGATTAACAAAGCTAGATGATGCGGACATCATGAGAAAGATCATCTCCGTGCTACCACAAGAGAAATATGCAAGTATCATCAGCATCCTTCACAACTTGGAGGACTTGAGCACGATGACCCCGGCCATAGTCATTGGCAAGATAGTGGCATTTGAAATGTCACACAAGATGGGTCAAGAAGAAGCCTCTTCATCAAGCAAAGGCAAAGCTCTCGCATGTAGTGAGAAAAAGAAGATGAAGGGCAAGCAAGTTGTGACAAACTGAAGCTCAAGCTCCTTAAGCGAAGATAAAAAAGAACATGAGGATGATGATGATGAAGAATCAAGTGATGATGATCAATCTTCCTCCTCCACCTCTGAACTTGATGAAGAATCTATCAAGCTTATCAACAAGGTGGAGAAGATGATCTGAATACTCAATGTCAAGGGTGTGCCCATCTAAATTCAAGATTTCATCTTCACCAATCAAAGAAATGAGCAAAGAAAGAGAGGATGCTATGGATGCGGCGAGTTGGGGCACTTTGTGGAAGTTTGTCCAAACAAGCCCACACCCAAGACAAAGAAGAAGGCATGTAAGGACAAAGCCCTCACATCAATAAGGTCATGGGATGATTCTTCAAGTGAAGAAGAACACCATCACAAGAGGCGAGGCCACAAGCACTCATCATCAAGCTCTTCTCGTATGTGCCTTATGGCACGTGGTAATGAAAGCTCATCCTCTAGTGAGAGTGATAGTGACGATGAAATGCCTTCTCTTAATGAACTTATGCAACAAAATCTTAACTATGCTAAAGTTTGCACTAGTGTCGATGTTTTGGACCGGCGGATCCTCAACCAACTAGTGAAAGTGTACTGCGTGCCCCTAATCCGGGATGGTGATGCAAAGAGACACAAGGTTTATACTGGTTCAGGCAATAGGTGCCCTACGTCCAGTCTGAGAGAGCGATCTTGTATTCCTTGCACCGAGGTGCTTGTAGTAGGGGTTTACAAGCAGGGCGAGAGAGGGAGTTAGTCCTAGGTCTCTGCGTCGAGCGGCGTGGGTTGGTTGAGATGTTGATCTCTTGCAGTGAGGGAGTGTGTGTATTATAGAGTGTTGCTCATTGCTTGCGCGTGTGTGTCTATCTGAGCGATGTCTCCGTGAGTACCTGTCTAGAAACGGCCCCGGTCACTCCCTTTTATAGTTGAAGGGGAGGGCAGGGGCGATACATGCGTTCGCTACGTGGCATTTTGTGGGTGGAGGCGGTATGTCCGAGCCCTGTGCTTTGTCACTGTGGTGGCATGGTCGACGGAGCGGTCTTGTCCTCGGTGCACTAGAGCGACGCGTCGGTCATGCCTGATCCTGTGCGATGTGGGGGCTCCTATGATGGCTTGACGCAGGGCATGACGCAGACTGTGGACGACATGCCAGTCACTGTATGTCGACAGCGTAGAGAGCCGAGGCCCCGTCGGTGTAGAGGCTAAACCATTGTGGGGGGGCTCGGTGGGCGTGAGTCCCGAGGCTATAGGGGTACGGAGGTGGGTAGCCGAGGCTCGGAGGGGGCAGTTGGTCTTTTATGCTGATTCCGAGGCTACAGGGACCTAGACATGATTCTCCATGCCACACAATCCTCAAAGCAGGTGGGGTTAGGTAGCACAATGCCGCATGGGTGTCAGTCGTGGGCACAGTGCCGAGCATAGCGGTCGGTAAGCCCTGCCCCGTTCCATCTCGGACGACATGGCGTTGATGCGACTCCCATCTTGTCGGTCACTCTGCTGTGTCGAGCCGTCGTTCGGCTGACGTCGCGGAAGTGGTTGGTTGCGTTAGTTGGACATGACGTCCCGGTCGAGGCGGCGGTGATGGGGTAGCTGCCGAGCTGGCCTCGAGCGAGGCGGAGAATCGGTACCTCGTCCGAGGCCTTTCGGGCGGGGCCTCGGGCAAGGCGGAGAATTGGTACCTCGTCCGAGGCCTTGCGGCGTGGGCCTCGGGTGAATCGGACAATCGGCCGAGGCCTCGTGGTTGTCTCTTGGCTTCGATATTTACAAGGTCTAAGCAATTTTTTCGGTTCTTGCTTAGGGTACCCCTTTTTATGGTATCCGACAGTAGCCCCCGAGCCTCAGGGGGAGTGCAAGAACTCTCCCTGAGGTTTTGACGAGACTTGGCTCGCAGCAGCTCCCGTCGGGATTATGTTTTGTGCTCGAGGCCTCGGTGGGTGCGCACGAGCGCACCCACCGGGTGTAGCCCCCGAGGCCCGGGAGCAGTGGATTTACTCCTCCAGAGGCTTTTTCCCTGTTGAGTGAGGGGTTTTATCGCGTTTGCTGAGCCCCTGAGTTCGGGTCGCTGGGTCTTGGCTTGGTTGTAGGAAGAGCCCCCGAGCCTCTACGCGGAGCAAGAGGGCGATTAGGAGTTTCCCTGTATTTTTTGGGCGGCCCTCGTGCATCCTTTTCATTTGGAAGGAGGGGTAGAGTATGTCAGGATACCCTCGGTGGGCGCGAGCAGTGACACCTCCGGTGAGCTGTTATCGGGTAAGTCCAAGTGGAGGCCCGTGCCCCATTCAATAGGGGTTGGCTAGCGGTCCGAAGACGTGCTCCAAAAGTACCAGAGGGCTTCTCTAGTGGGTCCCAGGGCCACTCGATTGGCCCTAGGGGCTCTGTGCCACCCTACGGTGGGATCCCATTTAGAGACCTCCCTGTCGGTCTCGAACATGACTTAGGGCATCCCAAGCAATTGCTTGCTTGGGCCTCGGCCCTGTACGGGCTCGCCCATAGTCATCCCTGACTCTGTTTCTCCTAGGGCGGCTGTCGAGACCCTCGGGGGCCCAGCCTTCGAACCCCTGGACCATAACGGGCTCGGTGCCCAGTTCCTTAGTCTAAATGGAATCGGCTTGGTTGCAGGAGGAGCCCTCGAGCCTCTGCTCAGAGCAAGAGGGCGATTAGGAGTTTCCCTGTCTTTTTTGTGTGGCCCTCGTGCATCCTTTTTGTTCGGAAGGAGGGGTGGAGTATGCCAGGCTACCCTCGGAGGGCGCAAGCAGTGACACCTCCGGTGAGCTGTTATCGGGTAAGTCTAAGTGGAGGCCCGTGCCCCATTTGATAGGGGTCAGCTGGCAGTCCAGAGACACACTCCAAAAGTACCAGAGGGCTTCTCTAGTGGGTCCTAGGGCCGCTCGATTGGCCCTGAGGGCTCGGTGCCTCCCTACGGTGGGATCCCATTCAGAGACCTCCTTGCCGGTCTCGGACATGACTTAGGGCATCCCAAGCAATTGCTTGCTTGGGCCTCGGCCATGTACGGGCTCACCCATAGTCATCCCTAACTCTGTTTGTCTTGGGGCAGCTGTCGAGACCCTCGGGGGCCTAGCCTTTGAACCCCTGGACCGTAACGGGCTCGGTGCCCAGTTCCTTAGTCTGAAAGGAATCGGCTTGGTTGCAGGAGGAGCCCCTGAGCCTCTGCTCAGAGCAAGAGGGCAATCAGGAGTTTCCCTGTCTTTTTTTGTGCAGCCCTCACACATCCTTTTCATTCGGAAGGAGGGGTGGAGTATGCCAGTCTACCGTCGGAGGGCACGAGCAGTGACACCTCTGGTGAGCTGTTATCGGGTAAGTCCAAGTGGAGGCCCGTGCCCCATTAGATAGGGGTCGGCTAGTGGTCCGGAGACGCACTCCAAAAGTACTAGAGGGCTTCTCTAGTGGGTCCCAGGGCTGCTCGATTGGCCCCGGGGGCTCGGTGCCTCCCTACGGTGGGATCCCATTCAGAGACCTCCCTGCCGGTCTCAGACACGACTTAGGGCATCCCAAGCAATTGCTTGATTGGGCCTCGGCCTTGTACGGGCTCGCCCATAGTCATCCCTGACTCTGTTTGTCCTGGGGCTGCTGTCGAGACCCTTGGGGGCCTAGCCTTCGAACCCCTGGACCGTAACGGGCTCAGTGCCCAGTTCCTTAGTCTGAAAGGAATCGGCTTGGTTGCAGGAGGAGCCCCCGAGCCTCTGCTCGGAGCATGAGGGCAATCAGGAGTTTCCCTATCTTTTTTGTGCGGCCCTCGCGCATCCTTTTTGTTCGGAAGGAGGGGTGGAGTATGCCAGGCTACCCTCGAAGGGCGCGAGCAGTGACACCTCCGGTGAGCTGTTATCGGGTAAGTCCAAGTGGAGGCCCGTGCCCCATTCGATAGGGGTTGGCTAACGGTCTAGAGACGTGCTCCAAAAGTACTAGAGGGCTTCTCTTGTGGGTCCCAGGGCCGCTCGATTGGCCCTGGGGGCTCGGTGCCTCCCTACTGTGGGATCCCATTCAGAGACCTCCCTACCTGTCTCGGACACGACTTAGGGCATCCCAAGCAATTGCTTGCTTGGGCCTCGGCCATGTACGGGCTCGCCCATAGTCATCCCTAACTCTGTTTGTCCTGGGGCGGCTGTCGAGACCCTCGGGGGCCCAGCCTTCGAACCCCTGGACCGTAACGGGCTCGGTGCCCAGTTCCTTAGCCTGAAAGGAATCGGGTGGGGGATATTCCCCTCCGATCGGCTGACAACGGTGGGCGTGCCTTTTGAGGCAGTTTCTCAGGAAGACAGAAGGACGCCTGCCGTCGCTGCGGTCGGATGTGACGCGATGTCTGCGGATGAGACGTTACTGTGCGCGCGCGGTTAATAAGGAAAAGGTGGACGCGTGGGTGGTTTAGTCGGATCCGGATTAACTGCGCTAGATCTGAGGGAAATTTCCCCGGTTTCATCACCCGTCCGTTTCACCCCCTTCCCTCCCTCATAAATATGTGATGAGCCTCACCCCATCCCTCCTTACCATGTCTGCCTGCGTTCGCCCTTTCTGCCCTCGAGCGGTTGCTAAGAACAGAGGAAGAGAGCGCCGGGGAGAAGGGAGAAGGGGGAGGAAAGGCGAGAGAGAGAGAGAGAGAGAGAGAGAGGGATAGCGAGAGCACGCCTTACCGCTATAGCCGCGTTCTCCACCACACCCATGGCTGGCGGCGCTATTGTCGTTCAGGCAGATCCTTGGGGTCCGTCCCATGTGTCTGCGGTGACGCTACAGTCGCTTGTCAACGACGGCCTCCTCCGCCCGGTTACCGACCCTAACAGACCGGAGTGGATTGCTCCGGGGGCCGAGCCGGAGCCAAGGCCATGCGATGGCTACATCGTCAGCTGCGTGGCCTTCCATGAGCGCGATCTCGGCCTACTGGCGGACTGGTTCATGCGGGCGCTCCCGCATTACTACGGCGTGGAGCTCCACAACTTCAACCCCAACTCCATTGCGTAGGCGGCCATCTTTGTCGCCGTCTGCGAGGGGTACCTGGGCATTGCCCCACACTGGGAGCTGTGGCTCCACCTCTTTCGGGTGGGGCTCACCACCAAGCCAGCGGGTACAGTGGGCATGCGGAAGGCGATGAGGGCTGGCGGCTGCACTCTCCGAGTGCGCCAAGACCGGCAGCTCCTCTACATCCCAGCCCAGCTCACGTCGTCTAACCATCCCTGGTGCAACAGCTGGTTCTACCTCTGCAACGATGACGGTGGACTTCCCCCCTATACTGGGTGGGTCATGGAGAGCCAGCCTGAGAAGTGGAGGTACGGCGTCCTGACGGCTGATCAGCCCAAGCTGCTGCCGCTTCTAGAGGCGCTGGAGAGGCTGCGCGGCCGTGGCCTTACGGCGGCTGTGGTCGTGGTGGCCTTCCATCGCCGGAGGGTGCTGCCGCTGATGGCTCGGCGACAGGGCCTGTTCGAGATAACACCGGACGAGCCGCTGATGCCGCTGATGGTCCGGTTGTCCGCCGTCGCCCTCTCCGATGAGGAGATTCTACGTCGGGTGAGAGAGACGGTGGAGGGGCGGCTGAGGAGCAGTGGTCTATCCTCATTCCCGATGCGCCCGTCACGGGGGTACATCTCTCTAGTGAGTCACACATCGCTGTGGCCCCCGAGGCCTCCTTGCTCCTTGCATTTTCCTGTTCCCTTATTTGTGTTCACCGTTCCTGCAGGGGATGAGGGATGTGCGAGCCTCCCCGCTGCCCGTTCCCGAAGGACGCAGAGCGGCGGGTGGTGAACAGGGCGCATGCCAAGGCATACAAGGAGCGGAAGGACGCTGAGGAGGCAAGGCGCAAGAGGAAGAACCTCGAGCGCGATGAGCTGGAGAAACATCATCGACAGCAGAGGTACGATGGTCTCCCGGTGGAGCCATCTCCGTCACCATCGTCGACGGACTCTTTGAGCGATGACAATGAGAGCGAGGCATGGCGGGGTCCCCTGGACCATCTCCCTGATGTTAGGGGGACAGCGCCCGGGGCATCGGCGAGCGGCCCGGCGTCTCTAGGAGGAGGAGGAGAGGACGCCTTGGGGCTAGAGATCGCCCGATCCGGGGCTAAGGCTGACACGCCCGAGGCACGGGCATTGGCGAAGCGCGCTGTCAACCCAATGGGCTCGACGGTGGAGGTGGAGCAGGCGACGGCGGGGGCAATACAACTACCTCCGTAGAGGGTCGAGGGGGTGCCGGAGCCTAGCGAGGGCCGGCCGGCACCGGCGGACACGGAGGTCGTGCCACCACCGCCGCCACCACCGCCGTTGCAGAGGATGAGGGACGTAGTGCCGAAGCGGTTGTGTCCCCGTTCGAGGTGAGTGTTTTGTCAGTGGACTTTGCAGCATCTCCCGCTCGTCCCTTGGTCGTATGCTGACCTTGTGAGTGCTTTTGCTTTCAGCTGGAAGCATCAGGCGGAGGCACCCGCCCTGGCGCCATGTAAGGCGCTCAAGGTGAGCACCAGCTCCACCGCTCATTGGGTGGTGGAGGCGCAGGCCACCACACAGTGTGGTGCGGTGTCGGTGAGGGCCGACCCAAAGGAGCCGGTCGCCCCAGAAGAGGCTACCGAGGCGGCCACGAAGCAAGCGAGGGAGGAGGTGCCTACGTCCCACGAGGCCGAGGCCCGCGAGTCAGATGAAGCCGAGGCGCCTTCAGTCGTTGAGGCCGTCGAGGGCGAGGTCGAGGCCCCTAGGACCTCCGAGGCTGAGGTGGTGGAGACCGAGGCATTTAGGGCTAACGAGGCTGAGGTGGCAGAGGCTGAGGCGGGGGAAGCTTCAGTACCGCCCCCGGTCCAAGACCTGCCGCCGTCGTACGAGAGCACCTGGGAAGTGGAGGTTCAGACAATCTCCTCCAACGATACTTCCCGGGGGAAGGAGGTGGCAGACACCGAGGCGGCCAGCACCGCGGAGCAGCCAATCCCGACTCCTGTCGAGGTGAGTTCGGCCTTCGTGCGGGTACAACTCGAGTACCGTGAGTGGGATCACCCGCGTGTCTTGTGGCGGAGCCGGGACAACCCTGAGGGGGAGCCTCTGTTCGCCCTTGAGGACACGGCCGAGGGGGGGCGCTGGGGCTCCTTCGACCAATTTCGCCAGCTGGCGGAGCGGTCGCTGCGGACAGCGCTGTCCGTTGTAGCTGACGATCTGCCCGGGGTTGCCCAGGTGCGCGTTTTCTTTCTCGGTGCTGTGTTGTCTTTTTCCGAGTTTTCTCGCAGTACTTGACCCCCGTTTTGCCTACCCAGGAGCTCGAGGCCCGGTCCCTCGGGAAGTTGATGTTCCTGCGGCGAGAGAGGGACGTCTGGGAGCAGCTCCGGCAGCAGAAGGACTTGCTCGCCAATGCTAATGAGCTTCTATCAGCGCGGAGCGCGGAGGTGGAGGACCTCCACCTTCGCTGTGCTGATATGAAGGCCGAGGCATCCACAGCCCGGGAGCAGGCCGTCTCTTTGGCGGCGTGGATCAAGGAGCTAGAGGAGGAGCTGACCCGGGTGGGTAGCGAGCGGGACACCTTCAGGTCCCGGGCTGAAGAAGCGATGGCCTCCGCCAAGGCCATCGCTGGGCAACTGGGTGCGGAGTAGGGCACGCATCTACTGACGAAAGGTGCCCTGGTAGAGGTCCTCAAGGTGGCCGAGGCCTCCCGGGTCGAGGCCTTAGTCTGGAAGAAAAAGTCCGAGGGTGAGTCCTGTTAAACCGCGCCCCTTGTTTTATTTGTTTTTCTTGCGTTCTTAACCCCATCCCGCCTATCTAGGCACAGGGCTAGAGAAGGAGGTCTCCCGGGCAGTCGAGGCCTCCGTCGAAGTGTAGGCGGTGCTCGAGGCCGAGATCCGGGAGCATAACGCGCTGCAGAGCATCGCCCGTACCGCCTGCGAGGCCCTGGAGGTTGGGGGGTTCGAGTCGGGCAGCTCCCTCAGGAGCCGCCTAATCGCGTTGAGCAGCCAAGTCCACGAGCGGCTCCGGGGGGCGCTGCATATGGGCGTCAAGCGCACCGTGGCCATCGTCTCTCTCGACTATGCCAGCATCGACATCGAGGCCGTCAGCGATGGTTATCTCGTGGCTGAGGATGACGAGGAGGCCGAGGTGGAGGTCATGAAGCTGGAGGAGGCGGCTGAGGCCCCTAGCACGGCGCTGGCCAGTTTGTTCAAAGAGGAGGTGGTTCCTCCCATGCCGTCCGCCAACGCTGGTGACCCTGAGTTTTGACCTGGGCCAAAGGGGTCATGCAAATAGATTAGGACTTATGTTACCGTATCGTAACGCTTGTGGCCGTCGAGGCTTTTTAAAGTACTCGTGTGTATATGCTTTTTAATCATTTTTTATTGTATTTCCGAGCCTCTGCCCTCTGTCTCGTCTCTGAACATATCACTTGCAAAAAACTTCCTCAGAGCCTAAGCTGCCCCTTGGGCAAAAGGTGGTGAGGGAGTTGCCGTAGCCCGGAGGCGTAGGCTGTCTCGCAGCTTGGCTGACCTTTTGGCCCTGAGACAAACTTTCGGTCTTTAGGTTTTTTACAATCGATTTGTCAGAGTACGCGAGAGAGTTTGGCGTAGATTTTTTTTGAAAAACGACTAAAAAATGGTGCCTGGGACTTAGGGGGTCCCTCCCTTTTAGCCCCCGAGGGAGGCTCGGTTCTGCAGAGGCAGAGCCAAGTCTTGTTCGAGCCCCACGGTGGGCACCTCTGCAGAGGCAGAGCCGAGTCTCCCTTGTAGCATTATCGTAATGCCGATCCCCCATCGATGGGCTCGGGGGGTTTCTCTAAAAATTAGAACAACTAAAGAACGCTTCTTTAATGTATTTCGAGAAACAATGTATACAATGCTTGGAAATTTAAGGGTAGAAACAACGTAGCTGTTCTATGTTCCAAGCATTGGCCTTCCTGGACTTGACCACGATGTCGTCCACGTGGGCCTCGACGGTTTGCCCGATGTGCTCGCCAAAGACCTAGGTCATGCACCGCTGGTATGTGGCCCCTGCGTTTCTGAGACTGAATGGCGTAGTCCCATCGTTGTCGTGGTGCTGTCGCCTGCTGACCACATCGTGGTCGCCTTGCGCCTCGCGTCGATCGCTGAGGCGGTCGTGCACCGAGGGGGCCTTGTTGGCTGTCAGTGCGCAAGCAGGCTCGAAACGAACCGAGGCCTCTCTATCCTGCCGAGGCGGTGCCGTGGGTAGTTCCGGGGCACCCCCGCACCGTCGAGAGGTGGACCTTTTGGCCTGCTGTACCGTGGCGGTCTCAAGGAGGTCTCAGAGCTCACCGTGGACCCGCCGCCCCTCCAAGATGGAGGGCTCGGGCATTGTTCGGAGTAGCATCACTGCTGCCGCGACGTTCTGGCAAGCGCGATTGAAGATTGGGGGTTGATCACCCCCTTCATCGTTGTTGATGCGGTGGTTGACGTTGCGAGCCCTCCACCGGGCTGCTCCGCCGTCACCGCGACCCCGCTGCTCTTGCTCGAGAGTGTCTCGGAGCTGCTGCAGAAGGAGTCGGTCTTGTTCGACCTTGACCTGAAGCTCACAGAGCTGCTCCAAGTCAAGGTGTCAAAGTTCCTCGTGGGTGGGGTTCCCATTCCGTGCTGTCGGGGGCTTGATGCGTGGGGGTGTGGTGTCGCCTACCCCCTCGTGGGGCGGGGTGTAATAGAACCGACCAAATTATAAGAACGTAAGTACAAAAACAATCACCGAAGTGATTAAATTCCTGTACTTAAGCTCCCATAATCCCGGTAGACCGGAAATCATGAAGGATTTCAAACAACTCTTGACATACAAACCAAGACCATAGTGATTCAACATAACACATCATTCATTACAACATTTCACAAGTGGCATCCGGATTACATCCATCAGAGTGCGAATAAAATATTACAAACCAAGTTCAAATTTGTAGAAGCAACATAGTTTAGTACATAACTTTATAGTTTCAAATACATTGCCAGATCTTAGTCATGTCCTACAAAAGCATTATTAGGTACGAGAACTAGGAGAGACCACGCCCAATGGTCTAGTCTTCATCTCTAGCCGAGAGAAGGCAATACTTGTAGCAACCGAAGTAGAACTGGTCATCTGCAACAGGTGGGAGATAAACCCTGAGTACGAGAAGGTACTCAGCTAGACTTACCCATCAAAACCAGAAATAAAAGACACCAAGGGTCATGCAAGGCTTATGAGGTGGGCTAGCTTGACACAGTTGCATAAAAGAGCTTATGAATATAGTGACCAATTTAAACTTAGCATCAAGCTTATCATCATTTACCTGTCCACAAGATTAGCACCTGTACTAGAGCACTCACTTATTAGGAGCAATCAATATTAACCATAGCAGGTATAATAAGGCTGTCATCATCATATCATCATTTCTGAACCATTATGTTATTTAGTGTATCTACTTTGGAGATAAGCCCGTCAAGTTCTCACTAATCGGGAGAGACAACGACTCGAATCGAATTACAACTCAGCTAAGGGGGTATTCCTAACTCTCACCCTGGCATACTTTGCAAGGGTAGCCGTGGGTCACCTTTGGGACAACTCAGGAACCAAATTCACGGGTTCGATCGATGCCAAGACTCTCGGGGATTACCCTTACGCCAGACGATCGGGACTTTTAAATCACCGCCTTGGACTCACGCCACGGCTCCCTTCGAGGCGCACTTTATACTTATCGACTCCCTACCGAGGTGAGCTACTCGGCCGTGGTCGGTCTTGAGACATGGCCAACTAAGAGAGAGGCATCGTTCAACATGAACAGGAAAGGCTCCAAGATTGGTCCTTAAGCGACTACTGACGGAGTCACTACAAACCGGCAAGCCTCACTTTGGTCTTTATTTCAAATTAAAAGACAGGTTCTTTTCCACGATAGCAAATATAGCCAACCGTGCCATATGTATATTCCTATATCTCGGTGGTGAAATCACCGACTTCTCTAGCGTTTAAGCGAGGGGCTAAGCACTACCTTAGCTTCGAGCTATATAGGATTCAGGGTATCAATATCTGGACAAGGATTGGATAATCAATGCAGCAAGTGTTTGCATCCAACATCAAACTTAATGCAACAATATATATATGTAACAATAATACTTTAACTGCATTTTGGAAATTAGGAGGCTTAATATGCTCCGGGGCTTGCCTTTCACAAAGTTGCACGGACAGTGATCTGGGCACTCAACGGTGACCTCATCGGCACTTCTCACGAGGGTTTGCACCTTCGAACCTCCGGTGTTATCGCTTGCTTTGCTCCCCATTCGGTTCCTCGAATTCCAGCAGTGTCACTCCTTCCGGTACACCTATTGCATGCCGATGCACAAGATAAATATCATGGATGCATAAGGAATGACATGATGCTCATGATGAATGGATCACAGTAAGTGTTTAACGGAAACATCACTGGACACTCATTTACCGATTAAGAATAGCTCTATTCAAATCACTTTAAAACATGTATCTATCTTAACTTGAAGAACAAGATCAACTTAGCTAACTTGCATAACCTAAGATAAAGATGCTCATCTTCAGTTAAAGGCCTAACACTTAGAAACATTACCACAAGCTTAGGAATAGTAAAGGTATACGTAATTCAAAAGTTAAGATTTCACATGCAAACGAGCAGTTTCTTAATTCAATCACAACAAGAGTTCTATAATTTCAAATGACTTGCAAGAGGACATTCTGGAAAGCTTATGAAATTCTCTACAAATCATTTGTAAACATCAAAGCATGATTCTTACGTTAACCAAATCGAATTAAAGTAAACATAGAATCTGTCCAGAAATGACAGATTTACTAAATTAATTATTTAGTGATGATGCAAAAGCATAATTGGACCAAACCCAGTTTACCAACTTGTTGTACATACCAGAGGAACATCAGAAAGTATAGTGCCAACCTCTAAATAAATTATTTAATGTCCTTTTCTAATTTATTTAGTTAATTAGGTGATTAAAGCAACATATAGTAAAACTGTACAGAAAAATCTACAAAAATTACAGTAGCTACCTCATGCTTCACATAGACTACCATAAAAATTTTAAAGCAATTGGGCAAGCAGAACTTGCTATATCAAAAATAACAGATGGCAGGTCTATTTCTAGCATAATTAGGAAACCCAATTGAAAAGTGTCAAGCAACAGATTTCTCATTTTTCCTATTATCATTCTAGCATAAGAATAGCATTCACCAATTTTTACCGTTACTGGATCTATAGAAAAAAAATTATGAAAATTCACACAAGATCCATACATGCAAACAAGAGAATTACCTAACTCGTACATACAGTGTCCAAAGTGTATGAAAATTTAACTACAAGCTATTCATGATATGAGCAGTACACCATAAAAATTTCATGCCATTTGGAGCTACACAGAAAAAGATATAATTACCCCTATTTCCCACATGATTAAAAGAGATAATCAGCAACTCCATTTTTCATAACAAAACATGGCATAAATTATATTTTTAGTATAAACTAGACATTACCAGGAACTCAACAAAATTGGAACCACATCATTTGGATCTACCAACCAAGAGATATACATTTTTGAATATGTACACAAATCTGTGAAAAAGAATAAAACAAAACAAAATGGAAAACATAACCACTACTGCTGGGCCGGCCCGGAAGAACACAATGACCCAAGCATCACGCTGTCGGCGTCGGCGCAATGCTGTGACTTGAAACGGCGCTGCCCACGGCCGGCTCCGCTTCACTGCTGTGGCTGACGAAAGGGCCCGTCGGTCGTCGGAAAGAAAACAGATGAGGGGAAGAAGAACGACGGCGTAGCTCATTGCCGGTGGCACCCCACCCGTGCACACCTAGGGGTACCATCAATCACGGCTATTATGGTGGCTAGGGGAAACGGCGCCGGCCATGGCGGCGCACGGCCGCGGGTTGGCCAGCTCCAGCGAGGTCCGACCCCGTAGGGCGCGGCTAAGCTCGGTACGAGCTTCCAAAGGTCGCTACCATGCTAACCAAGCAAAAAGGAGGGGATGGGAAGGCCTCGGTGGTAGTTGGCCGCATGGAGCGCCAACTCCGGTGAGGTCCCGTCATGGCAGCGGTGGTGGAAACGGCGAATGCGCCCTTACCAAGACCCAATCGACACGGCTGAGAGGTGGAGGAGATAGAGGAGAACACGGCGAAGCTATGGACGAGTTGGCCGACGCGTTTTTGCGGTGGCGAGCGAGCTCGAGCTCGTTGGAGTTGCTGCGGCTGTTGCTGCGGAGCTACGGGCGAACAGAGGAAGCCGAGGAAATAGAAATTGAACTGGCGAGCTGGTTGACAGGCGCGTGGGGGTGCTCATGTCGTGGCCGGCCGTGCTAGGGCGTCCGCTGCGTGTGGCAGCGCGATCAGGCGACCGGCGACGCACGACGCACACGCGGCCGTCGGACTCTGAACCTATCGAGCACTGTAGCTTGCCATTCGGTGACCCAAACAAACCTGACAGTGCAACTTCAATGCATTAACACGACTAAATCGTTGATCAATAACGAAAACTGTGTACATGAAAATTGTAGCCCTACCTTCCATCTTCAACTTCTATTCAAGGATCATAGTCTAATTCACCACGAATCAGAAGTTACATCAAGCCAAAGTTGGCTCGATCCAACTGGAATGGTATTTATGACTTAGAAAATTTTCTAAGTATGAAATCAGCAGGGAAACCTAACTTGTGGGCCTTGTTTGAGCATGTTCTAGCCCTTTTCATGAGATGGTCATATTGAGACTTTTGTTCCTTGATAAATGGCTACAACTTTGGTATAGGGTGCACATCCATGCAAGGTCTCTAGGTTGGACTTTTGAATCAGTCAAACAGTGGCACTCTATAGGTCATCCTAAGTCAAACTTCCACCTAGAGGGCAATTTAGTCATTTTGGTCCACATGAACAATGTCCCATCAATTACCCTAAGTGTAGTTAAGGTGTATTAGACCATAATTAACCATTCTACACAAGTGCTACACCAACTTCTAAGTATCACATGTGATGAAGCAACAAAACACTCAATTTTACTCTAATGTTGCAATTCCATGTTTCACATGTTTCATGACTTGGTTGTAATTTTCAACTTGTCATATTACTACCATGTTGCCATGTTCCAAGGTATGAGAAACTCATGTTGCATTCACATGTTGCACTACTACCATTCACAAGCAATCAAGTATGAAACGAACATAATTGAGAATGTTGCATATACATGTTTCGGTACAATGGCATGATGAGGTAGATGATGCACATGTTTATGAATGAAATGCAATTTTGTGGGAGCCAAACACCTAGGGTGTTATAGCCCTCCCCCCTTAGAAAAATCTCATCCCGAGATTTGGAAAGCGTACCATTTAATATAGAAAGCCAGGTAATTTTCCTTTAGATAATCTTCCCGCTCCCATGTTGCAATCCGATCACTATGATTACTCCAAACTACCTTGTATAACTTAACTACTCGCCTATGAGTCACCCTTTCTTGAGTTTCCAGAACTCCCACGGGCTTCTCCTCATAAGAAAGATCAGATTTCAAGTTGATTCTCCTCATTGCTACTCTTTCCTCGGGAATACGGAGACACTTCTTCAGCTGAGACACATGGAATACTAGGAATATAGCTCCCATTTCATGTTGAAGATCGAGTTTATAGGCTACTCTTCCACTTTTCTCGATAATTTGGTAAGGTCCAACATATCGAGGCTCAAGCTTCCTTTTAATTCCAAAACGTTTTACTCCTTTCATAGGGGATAACTTCAGATAAACATGGTCACCTACTTCAAACTCAATAGCTTTTCTTCTCTTATCAGCATAGCTCTTTTGTCTAGCCTGAGCAGCAATCATATTCTTCTATATAGTTCGGACTTGCTCTTCGGCTTCTTTTACAAAATCAATACCATAGAATCTTCTTTCTCCGGGTTCCACCCAGTTTAAAGGAGTCCTACACTTGCGGCCATATAGCGCTTCAAAAGGAGCCATCTTTATACTCTCTTGATAACTGTTGTTATAAGAGAATTCAGCGAGAGGCAACCATTCCTCCCAAGAGCCTTAGCAAGAGATAAGACAAGCTCTAAGCATGTCTTCAAGAATTTGATTAACACGCTTAGTCTGTCCCGATGTTTGCGGATGATAGGCAGAACTGCGGATTAGATGAGTGCCAAGATTCTGATGTAAGCATTCCCAAAAGCGAGCCATGAATTGCGGTCCTCTGTCTGAAACAATGGATTTGGGTACACCATGGAGACGTACCACTTGTTGAAAATAAATATCAGCATAGTTGTGAGGGTGATAGGTAGACTTGACCGGAATAAAGTGAGCGGATTTGGTTAGACGATCTACGATGACCCAGATAGAATCACAACCCTTTTTGGTAGTGGGTAACCCAACAATGAAATCCATAACAATTTCTTCCCACTTCCAGCCAGGAATAGAGAGTGGCTGCAATAACCCTGTCCTCATGTGAATAGCCTTGACTCTGCAACATGTATCACACCTTGCCACATAGGCTGCGATTTCTTTCTTCATCTTGGTCCACCAATAATACAGCTTGAGATCTTGATACATTTTACTGCTACCAGGATGGATGGACAATCTAGAAGAATGGGCTTCGGCCATAATTTGATTTCTAAGTTCTTTGTCTTTGGGTACTACAAGCCTATCATTAAACCAGAGAATTCCTTTGTAATCGACCCTAAAGTGCTTGGTCTCTTGCTCTTTCATCTTCCGCTTGATGTGAAACACACCCACATCAGTCTTCTGGAGTTCGATAATTCGACTTCTAAGAGAGCAATCCACAATGATATTGTGGAGTACTATAGGATGAAGGAGGTGTGCTAGATGAAAGTCTTCACTAACTAAGGAATTGCAATGGGCCTTTCTACTTAAGGCATCAGCAACCACATTTGCCTTGCCAGGATGGTAGTGCACTTGAAGGTTGTAGTCCTTGATCAATTCTAACCATCGTCGTTGACGCATGTTCAACTCAGGTTGAGTAAAGATGTACTTGAGACTTTTATGGTCGGTATAGATGTTGCACACATTACCTAGCAAGTAATGTCTCCAAATCTTCAGGGCATGAACAACCGCGGCTAGCTCTACTTCATGGGTAGGATAATTGACTTCATGTTTTCGAAGCTGGCGTGAAGCATAAGCAATGACTCGGCCCTCCTGCATAAGAACACACCCCAAACCGGTGCCACATGCATCATAGTAGACATCAAAAGGCTTCTCGATGTCAGGTTGTGCCAATACAGGAGCAGAAGTTAGTAAGGTCTGCAAAGTGTGGAAAGCCTCTTCACACTTCGGCGTCCACACAAACTTCTCATCCTTTTGAAGTAGTCGAGTCATGGGCTTGGCGATTTTAGAGAAATCCGGGATAAAGCGATGATAATAGCCAGCCAAACCTAGGAAACTTCGGACTTCTGTGACCGTAGTAGGTGCCTTCCAATCTAGGACTTCTTGCACCTTAGTAGGGTCAACCGAAATTCCATCTCCAGATAACACATGACCTAGAAAAGGTACCTTGTTCTACCAGAATTCGCACTTGCTGAACTTGGCATAAAGCTGGTTGTCACGTAATCGAGTTAAAACAATTCTCAGATGTTCAGCATGCTCTTCTTCATTCTGAGAATATACAAGGATATCATCAATGAACATGACGATGAACTTGTCCAATTCCGGCATGAATACCGAATTCATTAGGTACATGAAGTGTGCCGGAGCATTTGTCAACCCAAAGGACATGACAAGATATTCGAACAAGCCATAACGAGTAGAGAAAGCTGTCTTAGGTATATCTTTAGGATGAATTTTGATCTGATGGTAGCCAGACCTCAAATTAATCTTGGAGAATACCTTTGCTTTGGAGAGTTGATCAAACAAGATATCGATGCGAGGAAGAGGGTATTTGTTCTTGATAGTAACAGCATTAAGGGGGCGATAATCCACGCACATGCGTAGAGACTCGTCCTTCTTCTTCACAAAGATAGCCGGACAACCCCAAGGAGAAGAACTAGGCCGAATCAAACCTTTCTTTAATAGCTCATTCAACTGAATCTTCAGCTCAGCCAACTCATTGGGTAGCATTCTATAGGGCCTTCAAGAAATAGGAGCCGTACCCGGAACAAGTTCTATCTTGAATTCTACTTCACGGTCCGAAGGTAATCCAGGCAAGTCATCAGGGAAGACATCTGGAAACTCACAGACAACCGGTATATCCTCAATGGCTTTGGCTAGGGTAGCATTGGCTGTATTGTGGATAGCGATATCATGAGGCAACTGCACTAGAAAACCCTTCTTATCCACAGGATCTCTCAACATTACCACACGGATTGATGTATCGATCAACACTCCATTCCCGCTCATCCACTTCATCCCTAGGATTACATCGATTCCTACCCCCGGCAGAACTACAAGATCTGCAAGGAACTCTCGATCCCCAATCGCAATCTTTACATCTCTAACTACTTGGTTAGTCATGATATTATTCCCAGCAACACTAATATAATAACCACCCTTGACAATTGTAATCACATTCATCTTATGCTTAGACGTAAAAGTAGAACTCATAAAGGAATGTGAAGCGCCCGAATCAAAGAGCACAACTGCAGGGTGATCATTAACAGGAAACTTACCAGCGGTGACCACTTCACCAGCAGGAATTTCCTCCACAGTAGTGTAGTGAACACGCCCCTGACGGACATTTCCCTGAGCATTCTGCTTGGGAGGATAGGGACAAGTACTAGCCCAGTGACCAGGCTTGTTACAGTTCCAGCACGGCATGTTAGCTGGTGGGACATTGGAGCTACCCTGCCTAGAGGTATTCTTTGGCAAGGAAATTGTGTACCCCTTGCGGAAACCAGTTTTAGCTTGATTCTTCTTCTGAGGCGGGCGGTATCGGACATTAGCATTGGGTGGACGATATTGGGTTTTGGATACCACTGGTGCCTTAGACTGAGAAGCACCTGCCTCAAAGTTTCTTTTACAGGTCTTGGAAGCAGCATATACCTTATCATTATTCTCTTGAGTCAGGGTGTCACTAATAAACTCATTGAAGGTGACACACTTACAGTTGCCCATAGACTTCATCAGTTTAGGGGAAAGTCCTCTCTTGAAACTAGCTATCTTTTTGGCATCAGTATCAACGAACTCGGGAGCATACCTCGCCAGGTTGTTAAATGCCTGGAGGTATTCATTAAGACTCTTGTTGCCTTGAGTTAGCTTCATGAACTCGGTATGCTTAATTGCCATGAGACCAGGAGGGATAAAATGTCCCCTGAAAGCTGCCTGGAATTGGTCCCAAACCACCTCAACGTTTGTAGGGAAGGTGGTCCTGTGATGGGTCCACCAGATGCCTGCAGGGCCTTGGAGCTGGTGTCCTGCATACGAGGCCTTCATACCTTCTGTCAATCGGAGCAATCCAAACCTTTGCTCTATCGTACTCAACCATTCATCAGCTTGTAATGGTTCTTCTGCCTCTCTAAAGATAGGAGGCTTTGTGTCCATGAAGTCCTTAAAGCTGCTATACTGGTTTGGCTCTAGTCCCTGGCGGACATGTCGATCATCACGGTTAGCCAGTTGGTGCATAGCCTCAGCTAGCATGCGCTGACTTTCGACGACTGTCTGCATTAGCTCAGCTGGTGTGGGCGGTGGTGGAGGAGGTGGTTGTTCCTCATCTCCAAAGCCACGACCACGACGAAGATTATAAGCCATCTGCAAAATGTATAGCCAATGAGCACCGACGATGTGGAAATTTTATAGATGAATTGTATAATTATGCCAAACTGACTCCAATGGAGAAAATGAATTTATACTATCAACAGAGGCACAATCATCCATCACAATCACACAACTCATCAAGCGCATCGATTGACACATTAATGCGATGAACTTAACCAACAACAAGATCTATAGACCGCATAGATGGAATTTATCAAAGCTCACATACGTGGAGCACAACACATTTGATAGGTTACATCTAAGCCATAGGGGTTCCAAACTGACATCATGGATCACATAGGGTTCGATATTACATCCCAACGATTAACTTATTACAAGCTACTCGTTCATGCATGAGGATCAACAAAAGACTAGCTCTAGTGCATTAGCTAAGTAGTAAGCTAACTACGCATCATCCTCGGAGTCAGTGTCGAAGATCTCTCCTCCATCTTCATCACTAGCAGGTTCTAGCTCCTCATCTTCCTCCTCTCCAGGTGGAATGTCCTCAGGTCCATTAATCTCAATGTCATCATCATCTTCAGCCATGATGATACCAGAGCCCATCTCATCCTCATCGTCAGGGGGTAGGAGAGGGTGAAGCTGATTGTGTAACAGGTGAACCTCCTCATGCAGATGGTCATTGTACTCTTCTGCAGCTGCCAACTACTGCTCCAGCTCAACCAATCATGCTCTCAACGCATTCTCTTCGTTCCAGGCTTCATTCCGCTGGTTCAGCACGTGAATCAACATGCGCTCACAGTTGCGGTGAGCAACCGTCAACCTCTGAACCTCCAGGGTCTCTTGATCCTGTTCCTGCGTTACTTGCTCCAAATGCTGCTGAGCCGCACTCCTCTCAGCAGTCACTCGGGATAGCTCTGCCCTCAGCCTTTCCTCCTCAGTAGGCTCCGGACGGGGCTCACGAGGAGCTAACTGGTGATGAGGCGCCCTACCTCCGGCGGACTTGCGAGCGGTGCATTTCGTGCGCGCCATCTGTAGCAAAAAGTTGCAACGTAAGGGGAGAATAATTTAAGGGATACGAAATTTAATTAGTCGAGACCATCAAATTTTTAAAGGAGGGAGTAATGCAAGAAATGCCATGTATGCTTGAACATGATGCATGCACGATCCGTACGTCCTCACAAACCTAGAAAAAATTAAAGGCTAGCGAAATATACGGTGGCATACATACGTTCTCTCATATACGGTAGCTAGTCGATCTACAATGATACATTATTAGTGTACCTACAGCAAATTTCATTTTAGCCCAATAATTTCCCAAAAAGGCATGTAAAGTAAGCAGTAAACT
This sequence comes from Miscanthus lutarioriparius, assembly GCA_904845875.1. NCBI lineage: Eukaryota > Viridiplantae > Streptophyta > Magnoliopsida > Poales > Poaceae > Miscanthus > Miscanthus lutarioriparius. The sequence goes on from CAJGYO010000001.1 coordinate 101,262,479, forward strand.
GAATACTTTCGTACATACATCCCCCGTTGTATATACTCTAGTATCACAGCTACCCGACAGAGATACCCACAATTAAGTACTCTCATAGATACATGATTGAACATGTAAGTATGCGAGCAACCACAACTACTCTCCCCTAGACCGACAGTTGGACGGTCATGCTCTCACAACTCCCACTTACCAGAGTGTAGAGGTATTTTGATCCATACATTACCACCCAAGCGGATGGCATCCATACAATAGCACGTCGTATGGACAACGAAACAGAATCAAGTAGGAACCCCCAAGTTAGTACTTTAATAAGCCACCTAAGAGTCCTTATTTGGGCATAAAGGACATGACAACTGACAACACTTAGTAATTAATTTAGGATTTTCACAAATACTTTTGTTTTAAATACACAAATGACATGTTTAGTGTCGAATCTTGCTCTGATGCCAGCTGTTGCAGAGGACGAGGGACGCAGTGCCGAAGCGGTTGTGTCCCCGTTCGAGGTGAGTGTTTTGTCAGTGGAGTTTGCAGCATCTCCCGCTCGTCCCTTGGTCGTATGCTGACCTTGTGAGTGCTTTTGCTTTTAGCCGGAAGCATCAGGCGGAGGCACCCGCCCTGGCACCACATAAGGTGCTCAAGGTGAGCACCAGCTCCACCGCTCATTGGGTGGTGGAGGCGCAGGCCGCCACACAGCGTGGCGCGGTGTCGGCGATGGCTGACCCAAAGGAGCCGATCACCCCAGAAGAGGCTACCGAGGCGGCCATGAAGCAAGCGGGGGAGGAGGTGCCTACATCCCGCGAGGCCAAGGCCTGCGAGTCAGATGAAGCCAAGGTGCCTTCAGTCGCTGAGGCCGCCGAGGGCGAGGTCGAGGCCCCTAGGACCTCTGAGGCCGAGGTGGCGGAGACCGGAGCTTTTAGGGCTAACGAGGCCGAGGCGGCGGAGGCTGAGGCGGGGGAAGCTTCAGTACCGCCCCCGGTCCAAGACCTGCCACCGTCGTACGAGAGCGCCCGGGAAGTGGAGGTTCAGACAATCTCCTCCGACGATACTTCCCGGGGGAAGGAGGTGGCAGACGCCAAGGCGGCCAGCACCGTGGAGCAGCCAATCCTGACTCCTATCAAGGTGAGTTCGGCCTTCGTGCCGGTACAACCCGAGTCCCGTGGGTGGTATCACCCACGTGTCTTGTGGCAGAGCCAAGACAACCCTGAGGGGGAGCCTCTGTTCGCCCTTGAGGACACGGCCGAGGGGGGGGGGCGCTGGGGCTCCTTCGACCAATTTCGCCAGCTGGCGGAGCGGTCGCTGCGGACAGCGCTGTCCGTTGTGGCTGATGATCTGCCCGGGGTTGCCTAGGTGCGCATTTTCTTTCCCGGTGCTGTGTTGTCTTTTTCAGAGTTTTCTCGCAGTACTTGACCCCTATTTTGCCTACCCAGGAGCTCGAGGCCTGGTCCCTCGGGAAGTCGATGTTCCTGCGGCGAGAGAGGGACGTCTGGGAGCAGCTCCGGCAGCAGAAGGACCTGCTCGCCAATGCTAATGAGCTTGTATCGGCGCGGAGCATGGAGGTGGAGGACCTCCACCTTCGCTGTGCTGATATGAAGGCCAAGGCGTCCACGGCCCGGGAGCAGGCCGTCTCTTTAGCGGCGTGGATCAAGGAGCTAGAGGAGGAGCTGACCCGGGTGGCTGGCGAGCGGGACACCTTCAGGTCCTGGGCTGAAGAAGCGACGGCCTCCGCCAAGGCCATCGCTGGGCAGCTGGGTGCGGAGTAGGGCATGCATCTGCTGACGAAAGGTGCCCTGGCAGAGGCCCTCAAGGTGGCCGAGGCCTCCCGGGTCAAGGCCTTAGCCTAGAAGAAAAAGTCCGAGGGTGAGTCCTGTTAAACTGCGCCCCTTGTTTTATTTGTTTTTCTTGCGTTCTTAACCCCATCCCGCCTATCTGGGCACAGGGCTGGAGAAGGAGGTCTCCCGGGCAGTCGAGGCCTCCGTCGAAGTGCAGGCGGTGCTCGAGGCCGAGATCCGGGGCATAACGCGCTGCAGAGCGTCGCCCGTACCTCCTGCGAGGCCCTGGAGGTTGGGGGGGGTGTCGAGTCGGGTAGCTCCCTCAGGAGCCGCCTGATCGCGTTGAGGAGCCAAGTCCACGAGCGGCTCCGGGGGGCGCTACATACGGGCGTCAAGCGCGCCCTGGCCATCGTCTCCTTGCACTATGCCAGCATCGACATCGAGGCCGTCAGCGACGGTTATGTCATGGCTGAGGATGACGAGGAGGCCGAGGCGGATGTCATGAAGCTAGAGGAGGCGGCTAAGGCCCCTAGCACGGCGCTGGCCAGTTTGTTCGAAGAGGAGGTGGTTCCTCCCACGCCGTCCGCCAACGCTGGTGACCCTGAGTTTTGACCTGGGGCAAAGGGGTCATGTAAACAGATTAGGACTTATGTTACCATATCATAACGCTTGTGGCCGTCGAGGCCTTTTAAAGTACTTGTGTGTATACGCTTTTTAATCATTTTTATTGTATTTCTGAGCCTCTGCCCTCTGTCTCGTCTCTGAACATATCACTTGCAAAAAACTTCCTCGGAGCCTGAGCTGCCCCTTGGGCAAAAGGTGGTGAGGGAGTTGCCATAGCCCGGAGGCATAGGCTGTCTCATAGCTCAGCCGACCTTTTGGCCCTGAGACAGACTTTCGGTCTTTAGGTTTTTTACAATAGATTTGTCAGAGTACGCGAGAGAGTTTGGCGTAGAATTTTTTTTTGAAAAACGACTAAAAAATGGTGCCTAGGACTTAGGGGGTCCCCCCCTTTTAGCCCCCGAGGGAGGCTCGGTTCTGCAGAGGCAGAGCCAAGTCTTGTTCGAGCCCCACGGTGGGCACCTCTGCAGAGGCAGAGCCGAGTCTCCCTTGTAGCGTTATCGTAACGCCGATCCCCCATCGATGGGCTCGGGGGGTTTCTCAAAAAATTAGAACAACTAAAGAACGCTTCTTTAATGTATTTCGAGAAACAATGTATACAATGCTTGGAAATTTAAGGGTAGAAATGACGTAGCTGTTCTATGTTCCAAGCATTGGCCTTCCTAGACTTGACCACGATGTCGTCCACGTGGGCCTCGATGGTTTGCCCGATGTGCTCGCCAAAGACCTAGGTCATGCACCGCTAGTATGTGGCCCCTGCGTTTCTGAGACTGAATGGCGTAGTCCCATCATTGTCATGGTGCTGTCGCCTGCTGACCACATCGTGGTCACCTTGCGCCTCGCGTCGATCGCTGAGGCGGTCGTGCACCGAGGGGGCCTTGTTGGCTGTCAGTGCGCAAGCAGGCTCAAAACGAACCGAGGCCTCTCTATCCTGCCGAGGCGGTGTCGTGGGTAGTTCCGAGGCACCCCCGCGTCGTCGAGAGGCGGACCTTTCGGCCTGCTGTACTATGGCGGTCTCGAGGAGGTCTCAGAGCTCACCGTGGACCTGCCGCCCCTCTGAGATAGAGGGCTTGGGCATTGTTCGGAGTAGCATCGCTGCTGCCGTGACGTTCTGGCAAGCGCGATTGAAGATTGGGGGTTGCTCGCCCCCTTCGTCGTTGTTGATGTGGTGGTTGACGTCACGAGCCCTCCACCGGCTGCTCCACCATCACCGCGACCTCGCTGCTCTTGCTCGAGAGTGTCTTGGAGCTGCTGCAGAAGGAGTCAGTCTTGTTCGACCTTGGCCTGAAGCTCACGGAGCTGCTCCAAGTCAAGGTGTCGAAGTTCCTCGTGGGTGGGGTTCCCATTCCGCGATGTCGGGGGCTTGATGCATGGGGGTGTGGTGTCGCCTACCCCCTCGTGGGGCGGGGTGTAATAGAACTGACCAAATTATAAGAACGTAAGTACAAAAACAATCACCGAAGTGATCAAATTCCTGTACTTAAGCTCCCATAATCCCGGTAGTCCGAAAATCACGAAGGATTTAAAACAACTCTCGACATACAAACCAAGACCGTAGTGATTCAACACAACACATCATTCATTACAACATTTCACAAGTGGCATCCGGATTACATCCATCAGAGTGCGAATAAAATATTACAAATCAAGTTCAAATTTGCGGAAGCAACATAGTTTAGTACATAACTTCATAGTTTCAAATACATTGACAGATCTTAGTCATGTCCTATAAAAGCATTATCAGGTACAAGAACTAGGAGAGACCGCGCCCAACGGTCTAGTCTTCATCCCCAACCCGGAGAAGGCAATACTTGCAGCAACCAAAGTAGAACTGGTCATCTGCAACATGTGGGAGATAAACCCTGAGTACGAGAAGGTACTCAGCTAGACTTACCCGTCAAAACCAGAAATAAAAGACACCAAGGGTCATGCAAGGCTTATGAGGTGGGCTAGCTTGACACAGTTGCATAAAAGAGCTTATGAATATAGTGACCAATTTAAACTTAGCATCAAGCTTATCATCATTTACCTGTCCACTAGATTAGCACCTGTACTAGAGCACTCACTTATTAGGAGCAATCAATATTAACCATAGCAGGTATAATAAGGCTGTCATCATCATATCATCATTTCTGAACCATTATGTTATTTAGTGTATCTACTTTGGAGATAAGCCTGTCAAGTTCTCACTAACCGGGAGAGACAACGACTCGAATCGAATTACAACTCAGCTAAGGGGGTATTCCTAACTCTCACCCTGGCATACTTTGCAAGGTAGCCATGGGTCACCTTTGGGATAACTCAGGAACCAAATTCGCGGGTTTGATCAGCGCCAGCACTCTCAGTGATTACCCTTCTGCCAGGACGACCAGGACTTTTAAATCACCTGCCCTTGGACTCACGCCTATGGCTCCCTTCCGAGGCGCACTTTATACTTATCGACTCCCAGCCTGAGGTGAGCTACTCGGCTTCATGGTGGTCTTCAGACACGGCCAACTAATAGAGAGGCATGCATTCAACATGAACAGGAAAGGCTCCAAGATTCAGTCCTTAAGCGACACAGACAGAGTCACTACAAACCGGCAAGCCTCCGCCCGGTCTTTATTTCAAATTAAGACAGGTTCTTTTCCACGATAGCAAATATAGCCAACCATGCCATATGTATATTCCTATATCTCGCAGGTGACAGGAAATCACCTGACTTCTACCGCGTTTAAGCAGGGCTAAGCACTACCTGAGCCTGAGCTATATAGGATTCAGGGTATCAATATCTGGACAAGGATTGGATAATCAATGCAGCAAGTGTTTGCATCCAACATCAAACTTAATGCAACAATATATATATGTAACAATAATACTTTAACTGCATTTCGGAAATTAGGAGGCTTAATATGCTCCGGGGCTTGCCTTTCACAAAGTTGCACAGACGGTGATCTGGGCACTCAACGGCGACCTCGTCTGGCACTTCTCTTGAGGGCTGCACCTCCTGAACCTCCGGTGTTGGCTGCTGCTGCTCCCCGTTTGGTTCCTCGAATTCCAGCAGTGTCACTCCTTCCAGTACACCTATTGCATGCCGATGCACAAGATAAATATCATGGATGCATAAGGAATGACATGATGCTCATGATGAATGGATCACAGTAAGTGTTTAACGAAAACATCACTGGACACTCATTTACCGATTAAGAATAGCTCTATTCAAATCACTTTAAAACATGTATCTAACTTAACTTGAAGAACGAGATCAACTTAGCTAACTTGCATAACCTAAGATAAAGATGCTCATCTTCAGTTAAAGGCCTAACACTTAGGAACATTACCACAAGCTTAGGAATAGTAAAGGTATACGTAATTCAAAAGTTAAGGTTTCACGTGCAAACGAGCAGTTTCTTAATTCAATCACAACAAGAGTTCTATAATTTCAAATGACTTGCAAGAGGACATTCTGGAAAGCTTATGAAATTTTCTACAAATCATTTGTAAACATCAAAGCATGATTCTTACGTTAACCAAATCGAATTAAAGTAAACATAGAATCTGTCCAGAAATGATAGATTTACTAAATTAATTATTTAGTGATGATGCAAAAGCATAATTGGACCAAACCCAGTTTACCAACTTGTTGTACATACCAGAGGAACATCAGAAAGTATAGTGCCAACCTCTAAATAAATTATTTAATGTCCTTTTCTAATTTATTTAGTTAATTAGGTGATTAAAGCAACATATAGTAAAACTATACAGAAAAATCTACAAAAATTACAGTAGCTACCTCATGCTTCACATAGACTACCATAAAAATTTCAAAGCAATTGGGCAAGCAGAACTTGCTATATAAAAAATAACAGATGGCAGGTCTATTTCTAGCATAATTAGGAAACCCTATTGAAAAGTGTCAAGCAACAGATTTCTCATTTTTCCTAGTATCATTCTAGCATAAGAATAGCATTCACCAATTTTTACCTTTACTGGATCTATAGAAAAAAATTATGAAAATTCACACAAGATCCATCCATGCAAACAAGAGAATTACCTAACTCCTACATACAGTGTCCAAAGTGTATAAAAATTTAACTACAAGCTATTCATGATATGAGCAGTACACCATAAAAATTTCATGCCATTTGGAGGTACACAGAAAAAGATATAATTACCCCTATTTCCCACATGATTAAAAGAGATAATCAGCAACTCCATTTTTCATAACAAAACATGGCATAAATTATATTTTTAGTATAAACTAGACATTATCAGGAACTCAACAAAATTGGAACCACATCATTTGGATCTACCAACCAAGAGATATACATTTTTGAATATGTACACAAATCTGTGAAAAAGAATAAAACAAAACAAAATGGAAAACATAACCACTACTGCTGGGCCGGCCCGGAAGAACACGGCGGCCCGCGAAGCACGCGCGTCAGCGCTCAGCGCGGCCTAGAAACGGCGCGGCCCACGGCTGGCTCCCGCCTGCGCACGGCGGCTGACGAGCGGGGCCCGTCGGTTAGAGAAACAGACAGGGGAGGGAAGAAGAACGACGGCGTAGCTCGTCGCTGGTGGCAGCTCCAACGAGGCCATCAGTACCGGCATGTTCACCCCACCCGTGTGCACCTAGGGGTACCATCAATCGCGGCTATTACGGTGGCTAGGGGAAACGGCGCCGGCCATGGCGGCGCACGACCGCGGGTTGGCCAGCTCCGGCGATGTCCGACCCCGTAGGGTGCGACTAAGCTCGGTACAAGCTTCCGGAGGTCGCTACCATGCTAACCAAGCAAAAAGGAGGGGATGGGAAGGCCTCGGTGGTAGTTGGCCGCGTGGAGCGCCAACTCCGGTGAGGTCTCGTCATGGCAGCGGTGGTGGAAACGGTGAATGCGCCCTTACCAAGACCCAATTGACACGGCTGAGAGGTGGAGGAGATAGAGGAGAACACGGCGAAGCTATGGACGAGTTGGCCGATGCGTTTTTGCAGTGGCGAGTGAGCTCGAGCTCGTTGGAGTTGTTGCGGCTGTTGCTGCGGAGCTACGGGCGAACGGAGGAAGCTGAGGAAATAGAAATTGAACTGGCGAGCTAGTTGACAGGCGCGTGGGGGTGCTCAAGTCGTGGCCGGCCGTGCTAGGGCGTCCGCGGCGCGTGGCAGCGCGATCAGGCGACCGGCGATGCGCGGTGTACACGCGGCCGTGGGACTCTGAACCTGTCAAGCACTGTAGCTCGCCATTCAGTGACCCAAACAAACCTGACAGTGCAACTTCAACGCATTAACACGACTAAATCGTTGATCAATAGCAAAAACCGTGTACATGAAAATTGTAGCCCTACCTTCCATCTTCAACTTCTATTCAAGGATCATAGTCTAATTCACCACGAATCAGAAGTTACATCAAGCCAAAGTTGGCTCGATCCAACTGGAATGGTATTTATGACTTAGAAATTTTTCTAAGTATGAAATCAGCAGGGAAACCTAACTTGTGGGCCTTGTTTGAACATGTTCTAGCCCTTTTCATGAGATGGTCATATTGAGACTTTTGTTCCTTGATAAATTGGCTACAACTTTGGTAAAGGGTGCACATCCATGCAATGTCTCTAGGTTGGACTTTTGAATCAGTCAAACAGTGGCACTCTATAGGTCATCCTAAGTCAAACCTCCACCTAGAGGGCAATTTAGTCATTTTGGTCCACATGAACAATGTCCCATCAATTACGCTAAGTGTAGTTAAGGTGTATTAGACCATAATTAACCACTCTACACAAGTGCTACACCAACTTCTAAGTATCACATGTGATGAAGCAACAAAACACTCAATTTTACTCTAATATTGCAATTCCATGTTTCACATGTTTCATGACTTGGTTGTAATTTTAAACTTGTCATATTACTACCATGTTTCCATGTTCCAAGGTATGAGAAACTCATGTTGCATTCACATGTTGCACTACTACCATTCACAAGCAATTAAGTATGAAACGAACATAATTGAGAATGTTGCATATACATGTTTCGGTACAATGGCATGATGAGGTAGATGATGCACATGTTTATGAATGAAATGCAATTTTGTGGGAGCCAAACACCTAGGGTGTTACACAGGGAGCGATTGCCTGCCCCTTCGTCCTCATCGCTCGCTCTCGGCATCCCGAGCTCGACGTAGAAGCACTCACGAGTGGGATCGTAAGTGCCTTCGTCATCGGAGTCAGAGTAGCCGAAGCAGTAGTCGCTTGTGGCCATGAAGCGGCGCATGGCTTCAGGGTCACGAAGCTCAGAGAAGTCCGCTCCGGCCCATGACTCATCCTCCTCCGAGGAGTCAGTGTGGGTGTGTGTTGAGGTTGTGGCGAAGAGGTCGAGGGCAAAACGTTGGTGGCGTCCTGAGGGCTCTGCATGAGCGGAAGCGTAGGCGGAAGCATAGGTGGTGGTGGCATTGCTCAACCCGAAGGGGTACGGGGATGGTGCCATCGCCGGGCTCCGCTCCACCGGAGTTGATTCCTCAGGAGGTGGCGGGGCAGAGCTTGATGACGGGGCGTTGCTGCGCGCCACCGGCGTCTTTCCCTTGCCCAGGCTTAAGCTGGACTGGTCCCCAACCAGGGACTCTATACCAACAACTGGGTGTGGGATACTGGTGGAGTGCGGTGCATTGCCCTGAGCTCACAGGGTGTCGGGGTGGTCTCGCCCGCGTCGTACCTAGCGAGCGTGACGCGAGCGGCAGCCCGGGCGCCATCTGCGCCTGAGGCTGCTGGTACGTGATGTTGTCGTCGGTTGGTGGGGCTCTGGGTGTGAGGAGTACCATATCGTACTCACATCCTAGAGACATGAACTCTAGGCTCCCGAACTAGATCACCGTGCCGAGACGCAGTGGTCACACGGGGTCTGCCATCCGAAACTTGTTGGGATGATTAAGCTAACACGCAGTATGTCCCCTACCTGGCGTGCCAACTGTCGATGTTTTGGACCGGCGAATCCTCAACCAACTAGTGAAAGTGTACTGCGTGCCCCTAATCCGGGATGGTGATGCAAAGAGACACAAGGTTTATACTAGTTCAGGCAATAGGTGCCCTACGTCCAGTCTGAGAGAGCGATCTTGTATTCCTTGCACCGAGGTGCTTGTAGTAGGGGTTTACAAGCAGGGCGAGAGAGGGAGTTAGTCCCAGGTCTCTACGTGGAGCGGCGTGGGTTGGTTGAGATGTTGATCTCTTGCAGTGAGGGAGCATGCGTATTATAGAGTGTTGCTCGTTGCTTGCGCGTGTGTGTCTATCTGAGCGATGTCTCCATGAGTGCCTGTCTAGAAACGGCCCGGTCACTCCCTTTTATAGTTGAAGGGGAGGGCAGGGGCGATACATGCGTTCGCTACATGGTGTTTTGTGGGTGGAGGTGGTATGTTCGAGACCTGTGCTTGTCACTGTGGTGGCATGGTCGACGGAGCGGTCTTGTCCTTAGTGCACTGGAGCGACGCTCCGGTCACGCCCGATCCTGTGCGACGTGGGGGCTCCTGTGATGGCTTGATGCAAGGCATGACGCAGACTGTGGATGACATGCTGGTCGCTGTATGTTGATGGCATAGAGAGCCGAGGCCCCGTCGGTGCAGAGGCTGAACCATTGTGGGGGGGCTCGGCGGGCGTGAGTCCCAAGGCTACAGGGGTACGGAGGCGGGTAGCCGAGGCTCAGAGGGGGCAGTTGGTCTTTTATGCTGATTTTGAGGCTACAGGAACCTGGACATTACTCTCCATGCCGCACTACCCTCAGAGCAGGTGGGGTTAGGCAGCACAGTGCCGAGCACAGCGGCCGGTAACCCCTGCCCCGTCCCGTCCCGAACGGCATGGTGTTGATGCGACTCCCATCTCATCGGTCACTCTGCTGTGTCGAGCCGTCGTTCGGCTGACGTCACGGGACTGGTTGGTTGCGTTAGATGGACGTGATGTCTTGGTCGAGGCGGCAGTGACGGGGTAGCGGCCGAGCCGGCCTCGAGCGAGGCAGAGAATCGGTACCTCGTCCGAGGCCTTGCAGCGTGGGCCTCGGGTGAATCGGAGAATTGGCCGAGGCCTCGTGGTTGTCTCTTGGCTTCGATATTTACAAGGTCTAAGCAATTTTTTCGGTTCTTGCTTAGGGTACCCCTTTCTGTGGTATCCGACAACTAGTCAACAAAAGAAGCTAAAAATGTTGTAGGAAAAGCTAGATAGTTCACAAGAAGCATATAAAACCTTGCTTGAACAATATGAGTCATTTGCCAATCTCAATGTTGAACTATCTACTAAAATTGAGCAACTTGAGGCTAGTGCAACAAGTGCATGCACAATCAATGATGAGCAACTTGTAAAGAAAAATGAAAAATTAAAGAAAAAGTTAGCTAACTCACAAGATGCTTATAAAAGTTTGCTTGCTAAAATGGAAACCATGTGCAAACATTGTGATGAGCTATCTAATAAAGTTGCTAATCTTGAAGCCGTTGGTACAACCCCCACTAAGGCACCTAAAAAGAAAGGTTCAATTTTTGACATGCCTAAAAAGGATGCCTCTACTTCTTGCAATAATTTATGTTTAGACTCACCCTTTTGCAACCAAGTTTGTGTTGAGAAAGTTGTAGATACATGCACACAAGAGGTTGCAATGGAGAATGAGCAACTCAAGCAAGAAGTGGCTCGCCTCACCAAGGACTTGACTCAAGTGAAAGGCAAGACGGAGCAAGCCTAACTTCATCAAGATAATACCGTCAAGGGAGTGAAGAAGCTTGATGAAGGACACACTGTGGTTTGCTACATATGCCACAAGGAAGGCCACAAGTCCTATGAGTGCAAGGTTGAAAGGTCCTAATGGCTAGAGGGGGGGTGAATAGCCTATTAAAAATTTCTACAACAACACTTAGCAAACCGGTTAGACAAATATAAGGCGAAGCAAGTGTTGCGCTAGCCTACTAAAAATGCAAGCCACCTACCACAATTCTAGTTTATATAGTCTCTATCCGCACAATGGCTATGTCACTACACTAAGTTAGTGTGCTCTCAAAGGCTAACTAAAGAGCCACACTAACCAAACTAACAAGCTCTCACGACTAGCTACATTAAAGAGCTTGACAACTAGTTTGCAGTAATGTAAAGAGAGAGATCAAGATGGTTATGCCGCCGAGACGAGGAATGAACCAATCAATCATAAGAATTAATACCAATGAAGATCAATCACCTCGGAATCAAATGATGACACAATAATTTTTTACCGAGGTTCACTTGCTTGCTGGCAAGCTAGTCCTCATTGTGGCGATTCACTCACATGGAGGTTCACACGCTAATTGGCATCACACATCAAACCCTCAATAGGGTGTCGCACAACCAACACAAGATGGAGATCACACAAGCCACGAGCAATTTACTAGAGTACCTTTTGGTTCTCCACCGGAGAAAGGTCAAGAACCCCTCACAATCACCATGATTGGAGCCAAAGACAATCACCAACCTCTACTCAATGATCCTTGCTGCTCCAAGCTGTCTAGGTGGTGGCAACCACCTAGAGTAACAAGTGAATCCTATAGCAAAACACGAACACCAAGTGCCTCTAGATGCAAATACTCAAGCAATGCACTTGGATTCACTCCCAATCTCACAAAGATGATGAATCAATGATGGAGATGAGTGGGAGGGCTTTGGCTAAGCTCACAAGGTTGCTATGTCAATGCAAATGGCCAAGAGAGTGAGCTAGAGCCGGCCAAACGATATTTATAGACACCCCCAAATAATAGAGCCGTTGGCTCAATTATTGGGCTGACTGTGGGACGACCGGACGCGCAGGTCGTGTGCACCGGACGCGTCCGGTGTGGTGACCAGATGCGTTCGGTCGCTACATGTGGTCGTAGCCTGACCGCCACGTGTCCCTTTCAACTTGTTTGGTCATGCATAGTAATACTACAAGATTTGATGCGCTGTTAGAAAACGACTGGACGCGAGAGACGCAACATCCGGTCGAGTCCAGAGAGCTCCCAGAGCCACTCTGGGCCGACCGGACGCGTCCGGTCACACCGGACTAGACGCAAGAGATGCAGCGTCCGGTCGAGTCTAGAGAGCTCCCAGAGCCGCTCTGGGCCGACCGGACGCGTCCGGTCACACAGGACCGGACGCTCCCAGAGTCCGATCAATTATAGCGCTGAAACCTGAGACTTGCTGGTTCACACCAGACGCGTCTGGTGTGGTGATCGGACGCGTCCAGTCACTGCGTTCGATCGCAGTGTCTGGTCACTATCAGCAATCCTGCTTTAGACTATATCACTTTGACCTGACGCTAAACAGTAACTCATCAGCGTTCGGTCACTCCACTAAGTCAGAGTCCGGTCACTTTCACTTAGTCGCTCACCTCAGGTCCAAAAATCGGACGCATCCGGTCGCCACACCGGACGTGTTCGGTCATTTCTGTCTGACTACCCGAAGTCTGGATAAAATAACAGACGCGTCCGGTAGCCACACCGGACGCGTTCAGTCACTCTATGACCAGCGCGACTAACTCCTTTTTAACTCTATCTTCTTTACCCTTGCTCAAATGTGACAACCACCAAGTGTATCACCTTGTGCACATGTGTTAGCATATTTTCACAAATGTTTTCAAGGGTGTTAGCACTCCACTAGATCCTAAATGCATATGCAATGAGTTAGAGCATCTAGTGGCACTTTGATAAGCGCATTTCAATACGAGTTTCAACCCTCTTAATAGTATGGCTATCGATCCTAAATGTGATCACACTCACTATATGTCTCGATAACCAAAACTAAAAAGCTCCTATCAAGTTTCACCTGTGCCTTGAGTTTTTTGTTTTTCTCTTTCTTCTTTTCCAAGTCCAAGCATTTAATCATCACCATGCCATCACCATCATCATGATTTTCACCATTGCTTCATCACTTGGAGTAGTGCTACCTATCTCATAATCACTTTGATAAACTAGGTTAGCACTTAGGGTTTCATCAATTCATCAAAACCAAACTAGAGCTTTCAATCTCCCCCTTTTTGGTAATTGATGACAACCCTTACACAAAGATATGAATTGAAATTTCATTGAATCCATGTTGCTTGCCCAAGCATATTTACCATGTGTAAAAGGATATGGACAAGTTTCATGAACCCCAAATGGTAGCAATTGCTCCCCCTACATATGTGCTAAGAGTTTGGATTGTAGCTTGCACATATGCTTAGATAGGAAATATGGGAGACAATGTCTACCAAATGATGCTAAGGTATAAAAGATGGACCTTTGAAACGTGATACCAATCGGAGCGCACCAATATACCATCCTTAGCACCATTAGTAACTAGACATACACAAAAACTAGAATACCCCATAAGATCAACATTAGAAGTAAGGGTCTAGTTTCATAATGTGAGCATGAGTCTAGTTACTTAACCTATGTATGCTAGTTTTTTATTTCATCAGTCAAACCTACAACTAGCATACACCACACAAGCACGGATATTAAAATTTAAAACTTGTGCCATGCAAGCAAAACATATGAAATGCACATTCAAATGCATTCACCAAGTTTATGAGCTTGCTCCCCCTACTTGTGTGCTCAAAATTTTAATTGATCCCTTTGCTTTGTCATATCTCTCCCCTTATGTCAATTTCTCAATTTCTCCCCCTTTGTTATCTTTTCACTATCTTTGTACACTATTTCTCCCCCTATCACTTATATTCACTTATATCTTTGTTTTTCTCCCCCTTTGTCATCAATGACCACAAAGGTTCAAAATATAGATAGGTTGAGATTATCAATGTCAATCAATGGGGTGAGGATCATTTTCCCAATTTGGTCCAATCTAGATCATTTGCCAAAGATATTTAACTCGGTTTGATCCAAGGACAAGCTTCTTCACACCTCCAAATAAGGGTTATCTTATAACATATTGAGTTAAACACTTAGAGCTTATTTTCTAGATCAAATATTAGGTTTACAAGCTCACAAACATGTCATATGCTACCACTAGATCAAAATAAGCATAGAAGCAATAGTGGTACCATACAATCATCAAAATCATTTGATTTTCATGAATGAACCTATCAAATGTGAAAGATGACTAGATGCACTAAACATGTCCTTAGTAAGGATGTATGCCATGCCAATCAACTTTTACCTTGGATTGCTCGAAGGTGAGGCATGTCATATGAGTGGGGAGGTGCATCAACACATATTTGAGAAATCCAATATGTTCAACTCATTCCTTAGCTTGCAAAACCTTTTCTCATCCAATGGCTTGGTGAATATATTAGCAAGTTGATCTTCGGTGCCTACACTCTCAATGCAAATGTCCCATTTTTGTTGGTGATCTCTTATGAAATGGTGGCGGACATCAATGTGCGTTGTTCTTGCATGTTGAACTGGGTTGTTGGTCAACTTGATTGCACTCTCATTGTCACATAGCAATGGCACTTTCTTGAACTTGATTCCAAAGTCACTCAAAGTGGCCTTCATCCAAAGTATTTGTGCACAACAACTACCGGCGGATATGTATTCGGCTTTGGCGGTTGATAATGCAACACTATTTTGCTTCTTTGATGACCATGAAACAAGTGATCTTCCCAACAATTGACATGTGTCTGAGGTGCTCTTCCTTTGAACCTTGCATCCCGCATAATTCGAGTCGGAGTAACCAACTAACTCAAACTTTGCTCCTTTGGGATATCACAAACCAACATTTTGTGTATGCTTCAAATACCTCAATATTCTCTTTGTAGCCTTGAAATAACTTTCTCTTGGTGAGGCTTGAAATCTTGCACACATACATACACTAAACATGACATCCGGCCCTGATACGGTCACATAGAGTAGGCTTCCAATTATAGACAGATACAATTTTTGATCCACCATATTACCACTTGCATCACTATTCAAGTTGCCATTTGTTCCCATTGGTGTACTAATGGCTTTGCTATCACTCATGCCAAACTTCTTGATCATGTCCTTGATATACTTGCCTTGACTCACAAATGTACCATTCTTCAATTGCTTGATTTGAAGACCAAGGAAGTAACTTAACTCTCCAATCATGGACATCTCAAACTCATTAGCCATCATCTTTCCAAATTCTTCACAAAAGTCTTGATTGGTTGATCCAAATATGATGTCATCAGCATAGATTTGCAACACAAATAAGTGTTTGCCAATTTTCTTGATGAAAAGAGTAGTGCCAACCTTGCCCATCATAAACCCTTTACAGAGTAGGAAGTCCCACAATCTCTCATACCATGCTCTAGGTGCTTACTTCAAGCCATACAATGCCTTCTTCAACTTGTACACATGGTTAGGCTTCTCGTCATCTTCAAAACCAGGAGGTTGCTCAACATAGACTTCTTCATTGATGTAACCATTGAGAAATGCACTCTTAATATCCATTTATGTCACACCCGGTTTCATAAAACAAAACTGAATGCACATCACATGTATGCTAGGATCTGTTTATTCATACATGCGACGACAAAATGATACATTGCAATGTTTATTACAAAAGCGATTACATATATATAAAATGACCAGAAGGTCTAAACACAAAATTACATCAGAGTTCCAACAGAGCAGGGTCTCCATCCCTTCAGGTAGCTAACCAGGGGTACATTAGCCTAGCATCGACACCGTCTTCAAGAAACGCCATCTTCTAGAAACTCCATCTTCTAGTCCGAACCGCTGGGTGGGGTAGCAAAGGGGACAAAGAGAAGGGTGAGCACATCGAAATGTACTCCGCAAGTGTAGGAAAGTATGACATGCATGCCAACACAAGGAAAGGCTAACAGGGTTTAACACAAGCCCTTAAGCAACACACCTATTACCTTAAACCTTAAGCACCAATTTAACTAGGTGAGATCTTCCTTATCGACAGAATATCATCGGCAGTCCTCCGAGGGGTTTCCCATGAAGGTAGATTGATCGGTAGAGGAGCGTGAGATCAAGAATAAGAAGGCAACAGAGACACACGAGTTAGATAGGTTTAGACCATCAGTATGACGTAATACCCTACTCCTGTGGTCTGTTGGTTTGTATTAGCTATCGTATGATATTGCATGTGTTTGGAGGGGGTCCCTGCCCGCCTTATATAGTCCGGGGAGCAGGTTTACAAGTCAGTTAGATCTAAGAGATAACGGGAAAGTAATAACTGATTACAGGAATCTTGGGATCATACATATCCTAACAGATCTCGTAGTATCTTCAGGATATCTTCCAGATGTCTTGCGGGAGCCACCGAGCAGAGTCGTGCCCCGCAAGGCATCGTCTTGTGGGCTGGGCCTGTCACAGAACTGACCAATTTATAAGAGCACAAGTACAAAAACAATCACCGAAACGATCAAATTCTCGAACTTGAGCCCATATAAACCCGGTAGTCAACTGAAATCTCGAAGGATTTCAAACCAACTTGCATACAACCAAGATCACAGTAATTCAACATAACATATCGTACGTTACAACATTTCACGGACGTTTGCAAATAGATTACATCATCATAGAGTCAACGTTATTACAAAACAAGTCTTGTAAAACATGCGGAAGCAAATAGTTTAACTCACACACTCGAGTTCAAATACACATACTGGTTTGCTGATCACAACCCGCAAAAGCATTCAGATAAGGGAACAGAGATCATGCCCATGATCTAGTCTTCATCACCCGCCGGGTGGAGACAATACTTACAGAATCCCTGATATAGAAGGTCATCTGCAACAAGAGGGAATAAACCCTGAGTATGGGAATGTACTCAGCTAGACTTACCCGCCAGAAACCAAAATAAATGACACCAAGGATTATGCAAAGCTTATTGTAGTGGATCTGGTTGACACTTTCTTTTTGCAGAAAAGCATAAGTAATAATGATCAAATCTTAGCTCGGACTAGCGGTGACTTTTTAACCATTAAACGACAACTACATTAGCTTTTGTACTAAGCAATCATATTATTAGGGTGCAAACATTAATAACCATATCGGTATTCATTGGCAACCTTATCATCATCATCCATTTAACCATATCATTAAATTAATTGAATCTACGTTGTCATTGCTCGGTCAAGTTCTCACTATCCGGGAGAGACGGCGATTCGAATCGATTCCTATCCAATTTGGAGGGTATTCCTAAACACAAACCCCGCTTCTCCCATCGGAGTCGCAAATAAGTCACCTTTGGTACGATTCAGAGTCGCGAGTCCGATCAGATCGACATTCTCGAGAGAACCACTCGCCAAGGTTGTTTGGGACTCTAACCCGCCTTGGACTTATGCCAATGGCTCTCCGCACATCCTTACTACCTCCGAATGTCGCCATCGCTTTCGCGTCCCGGCTACCGAGTCGAGCTACTAGGCTTCATGGTCGGAACGACTTATCCGCCAGACTAAGTGTTAGGGGCTGCGTTCAACATGACATGAGGACGACGTCAACAGATCGGTCCTTAAACGACTCAGACGGGAGTCACTATGTTCAAACCTACACAAGACCCCGCCCGGTCTTAATTCATTATTCACATGGTTCTTTTCCACGATAGCAAATATAGCCAACCGTGACCCACCTCATCCTAAAGCTCGCAGGTGACAGGAAATCACCTGACTTCTACCGCACTAAGCATGGCTAAGCATATAACCCGTTCCTGAACTTAAATAGGATTCCAGTGCGATATCTGGACAAGGAAGGATATATAATGCAGCAATTGGTTCCAACCAATTCCTATACTTAATGCATCATCAACAATAAAAGGTACTCAAAGTATTTGCAAAAACATGGGAGGCTTAATATGCTCCGGGGCTTGCCTTTCAGGAACGAGGAAGGCTGGTGGTCAGGGCACTCGGGCAGATCCTCCGCGGCGACTGCTTCGTCGACTTCCTGCACCTCGGGTTCCTCCTCCTGGTTGGCTCCCTCGAACTCCAGCAACGTCACTCCCTCCGGCACACCTATTGCATGAATGCTCAAGATAAATATCATGGATGCACATGAACGACTGTCAGGGATGCTCGGAGAATGCACATGTTCGTTGTAGTTTGCATATTCCAACTTAAGCCCTATTCAAAACACTTTACTTACCAAGTCTATACAACCTAATGTATAATTGCTCATCTTCAGTTAATGACCTAGCACCTGCACCTAAGCATATTTTCAAGTTAGGCTAACCCCCAAACAATCAACGATTACATTGCAACACATTCAATCAAGCATTGTATTTCAGCAAATGAAGACTATATAGCGGTACATTAAACTAGCCATAACTGGAGATGTATAATTCCAAATGACATGAAACAAGACAATCTGGAAAGCTTATGAAATTGTCTACAATTCATTTTTAGACCTCAAAGCATGATTCAACACTTTACCAGCTCGAATTCATAAATCAACAGAACTCTGTCCTCACAAGGCAGAGAGTAAGCAAAACAGGAACCTAACTTTAAACAGCTGTAGTTTCTAAACTACTAGGCCAAATGCCCTCAAATTTGGATAGGAGCTAGATACATAAGTTATCTACAACTTTTGTATTCAACACAAGCACAGAAAACCACATTATCATGGGGAACTTTCCAAAGTCCCCAGATCTGTCCAGCGGGACATAATGCAACAAATAATTGTTAACTTATGATATAAACGCTTGATTGGACAAAACCAACTTTACTGACATATCACACATATCACAAGAACACTAGAAAGTAGGGTGTCCATCACCAAAACATTTCTTTTAATACCTTTCTTAATTTATTTAATTAATTAGGGGAAATAGTAAACATATATGAAAACTGCCCCATTAATTCTACAAAAATTACAGTAGACACTACATGCTCTAAATAGACTACCATAAAAATTTCACACCATTTGAGTAAGTATTACAACCTACACAAAAATGGTAAGGCAGAATGGCTTAAAATGGCATAATTAAGAAACCCTAGTGAAAAGTGTCAAGCAACAGATTTCATATTTTTCCTTGCATTCTTAAGGTACTGGGATACTCTCCAACAAATTTCATAGTCAATGGATTCATAAATAAATTACTAAAATTCCCACAAGAATCATCCAATGATAAAAGGAAAATCTATAACTCAAAAACTACACATGCAATGACTCTCAAATTTTAACCAGAGCTTCTACTAAGCAATACTAGCTTACCCACAAAATTTCACAATTTTTGGATCACAGAAACTCAAGATATGATTTAAACAAGTTTGCATGCACTCAAAAACACTTTTTAAGTTCCTATTTAATTCATCCAAAATTTCTACAAAATGTGCTCAAGATATATTTTTCTTAAATACTAGACCTAACTGTGAGTCTAACAAAATTGGAAGTACTCAATTTGGATCTACCAATTGGGAGTTACAAAAATCGTAAATCGGCATTCAAAACTGAAAATTTGAACTAGCCCTAAGACTGCTCAGCCACTGACAACTGGGGTCCACCGGTCAGCTGGGCCCGCGTGTCATAGACACAGAACAGAGGACACGGCTGCGACGGCGCGGAAGACGGCGTAGCTCGCCGGCGGCGGCTTCACCGGCGACGCAGAGGGTACCTCCGTGCTCGCCATGACCTACCGCGTCCAAAGACCTACTAACCCTAAGCTCTAGCGGACTCTAGGTACCCCGGCCTCGGAGCGCCGCGGCTCGGCCATGGCGCACGGCGGCGCGTGGCGAAGTCCGGCCATGTAGGGCGCGGCCAAGCACGGTATGAGCTTCAAGGACTCGCGGGAAAGCTAAGGGGAGGAAGAAAAGAGGATGAGAGGGCTCCAGTGGCGGTCGACCATGACGAGCACAACTCCGGTGAGGTTGCGTTCATGGCGGTGGCGGCGGATCAGCCAAATGCGACCAGTACCTTAGGTTCTCCGGCACAACAGCAAGGTGTACGAGCTAGAGGAAGCTATGGCGGAGCTATTGGCAGGAGCTGGCTAGCTACGGTGCCACGGCGAGCAGGCGCGAGCACGGCGGAGCAAAGGCGGAGCTGCTGCGGTGCTTTGGGCGAGCGGAGGAAACGAAGAGGAGGCAGAGCGCGTGCGGGTGAGTGGAGAGGCAACAGCGGCGCTCCTGGGTTCAAGCTAGCCAGCCTTGGCGTGGTCGAAGCGAGCGAGCAAGGCGCGTGGCGGCCACGCAGCGGCGGCAGCGACTGCTTGCCGGTAAACGCAATCAGAAGCGCCGATTGATTCGATCAACGAGCAATTGAACCTACCGACACGGTGGTGAAACTTGTCGACAAAAGATCTCTTAATCCACGGCGATCCAGGGTAAGTTGTAGTTAACAAAGTTGGAGATCTACATGTGGTCTACAACTTTCACAATTGGAGCACGAGCTGGTTCGGCTTGGTTTGCAAACTCTGAGCTCTCAACTAGGGTACATGAAGCTGAAACTCGGTTTTCATACTTAGAAATATTTTTAAGTGTTGAATCCACCTTCAAAGCTGACTTGTGGGACCTTTTTGGGCATGTTGTGCACATTTTCACGAGTTGGTCACAAAATAACTTTTGTTCCACATATAATCCTCTACAACTTTGCTTTAGGTTGCTCAGACATGCAAACATCCTAAGCTACACTTTTAAACAGTCAAACACAGGAGCTCTAGGGGTCCAAATTGGTCAACCATGACTTGGAAACCTAATTAGGCAAAATGATCAACATGAACATTGTTCCTAATGACATTCTAAGTGTAACTAAGTTACTTACAAGCATTTCTAGCCACACCATGCATTGGTCACACAAGAATCAATCAAGGTATACTTTGAAACGATGAAAAACACAAGAAATGTTGCAAATGTTTCATAGTCATGTTTCACATATTTCATGATCTTGTTGCATCGTATTAACTAATCTTGTTTCACTGAGTGAGTGGCACATGTTGCACTTAAGTGTTGGACACTTTACATTTCATAAAGAACAACACACATGAAATATACAACACGTTGCTATGTTTTGAAATTATGTTTCATGTGCTATAAGTTCACAAAGGGATGCATGATGCTCATGTTCATGAAATGCAGTGCAAATGTGAAAGCTAAACACCAGGGATGTTACAGCCCTCCCCCCTTATAAAAATCTCGTCCCGAGATTTGAAAAGCGTCTCATTGTTGATAGAATTCCTTATAACCATCCTCAAATAATCTTCCCTTTCCCATGTTGCAT
Source organism: Miscanthus lutarioriparius (assembly GCA_904845875.1). Taxonomy (NCBI): domain Eukaryota; kingdom Viridiplantae; phylum Streptophyta; class Magnoliopsida; order Poales; family Poaceae; genus Miscanthus; species Miscanthus lutarioriparius. The sequence goes on from CAJGYO010000001.1 coordinate 101,283,939, forward strand.
CGCGTTCACTACCCTGATTACTCCACATGACCTTGTAGAACTTGACCACCCGACTCCAAGTCACTCGCTCACGAGTGTCAATCACTCGAACCGGCTTTTCTTCAAAGGTCAAGTCAGATTTTAACTCGATATCCCCCAATGGAACTCTCTCTTCAGGGACGCGAAGACATTTCTTCAATTGGGATACATGAAAGACATTGAAGATAGCACTCATCTCCGGAGGTAATTGAATCTTATACGCCACTTTACCACTTTGTCCAATGATTTCAAACGGACCAACATATCTTGGCGCAAGCTTTCGCTTCACACCGAAGCGTTGGACACTTTTCATAGGTGAAACCTTCAGATAAACGAAGTCTCCAACTTCGAACTCAATAGGTTTTCTACGTCGATCAGCATAACTTTTCTGCCTAGCTTGTGCTGCGGCCATGTGAGTTTGGATAGTACGGACTTGTTCTTCGGCTTCTTGAACAAAATCAATTCCATAATATCTCCTTTCACCGGCTTCTACCCAGTTCAACGGGGTTCTACACTTCCGGCCATACAAAGCTTCAAATGGTGCCATCTTTATGCTCTCTTGATAACTATTATTGTACGAGAATTCAGCTAGGGGTAACCATTTTTCCCATGAGCCCTTAGCCGATATGACACAAGCTCTCAACATATCTTCTAAGATTTGATTCACTCGCTCGGTTTGCCCATTGGTTTGCGGATGATAGGCAGAACTTCTTACGAGCTTAGTCCCTAATAATCCGTGTAAGTGCTCCCAAAAGCGAGCAGTGAACTGTGGTCCTCTATCTGAGACAATAGTACGAGGGATCCCATGAAGTCGGACTATCTGGTTGAAGTACAACTCCGCATAGTCGGTTGGGACGAAAGTCTATGCGGACCGAGAATGAAGTGTCTTGATTTGGTCGATCGGTCCACAATTACCCAAATTGAGTTAAAATTCCTTTGAGTAGTGGGGAGTCCAACTATAAAATCCATACTTATCTCTTCCCATTTCCAACTTTGGAATAGATAGTGGCTGGTAATCCAGCTTTTTCATGTGTCTTGCCTTGACTCGACAACAAGTGTCACACCTAGCCACATAAGCGGCGATCTCTTTCTTCATTTTGGTCCACCAAAATCGAGGCTTTAAATCATGATACATTTTACTACTACCGGGATGAATAGATAGTTTAGAGGAATGGGCTTGGATATGATTTGATTTCTAAGCTCTCTATCCTTGGAACTACCAACCTATCCTTGAACCATAACACGCCTTCCTCATCAACTCGAAAATGTTTGGTTTCTTGCTCTTTCATCTTTGCGCTTGATGTGAAACACACCGCATCCGTCTTACGTAGCTCGATAATTCGACTCTGTCAGAGAGTACACCCAGCAGTGATGTTGTGAAGGACGGCAGGATGAAGGAGCTTGGACAAATGGGCATCACTCTCAATCAAAGAGTGGCAATGAGACTTCCGCTTAAGGCATCCGCTCGACATTTGCCTTACCGGGGTGATAGTGCACTTGGAGGTTATAATCCTTGATCAACTCGAGCCATCTTCTCTCGGCGCATATTCAACTCAAAGTTGAGTGAAGATGTACTTGAGACTTTATGATCGGTGTAGATGTTGCACACATTGCCAAGTAAATAATGTCTCGAGCCTTGAGAGCATGAACAACTGCAATGAGTTCTAAGTCATGCGTTGGATAATTCACTTCATGTTTCCGAAGTTGGCGGGAGGTATAAGCAATGACTCTACCCTCTTGCAAAGAACACCTCCTAACCCAATACGATGCATCACAAAACACATCAAAAGGTTTCTCGATATCCGGTTGTGCCAAAACCGGAGCCGATGTTAGAAGAGTTCGCAGGTATGGAAAGCCGCATCACACTCGTGGAGTCCGGACAAACTTCATGTCTTTTTAAAACAATCGAGTCATAGGCTTGGCTATTTTAGAGAAATCCGGGATGAAGCGGCGATAATAGCTACCAACCCCGTAAAACTCCAAACCTCGTGCACCGAGATGGGAGCTTTCAGTTCAATACTTCTTGCACCTTGGTGGGATCAACCATAATTCCTCCATCGGACAACACGTGTCCAAGAAAAGGTACCTCATGAAGCCAAAATTCACATTTCTTTGAACTTTGCATACAATTTGGTGTTCTCGCAATCTAGTGAGAACCACCCACAAATGTTCAACGTGATCTTCTTCATTCTCGAATAGACCAGGATATCATCTATAAATACCACCACAAATTTGTCCAACTCGGGCATAAACACCTGAATTCATCAGATACATAAAATGTGCGGGGGCATTAGTCAATCCAAAAGACATAACAAGATACTCATACAGACCGTATCTGGTAGAGAATGCGGTTTTTGGAACATCCTCGGGCCGAATCTTGATTTGATGATACCCAGATCTCAAATCGATCTTGGAAAAGACTTTTGCCTTGGATAACTGATCAAATAAGATATCTATACGTGGTAGAGGGTACTTATTCTTGATTGTAACTGAATTCAAGGGTCTATAATCTACACACATGCGTAGGGATTGATCTTTCTTCTTCACAAAGATAGCTGGGCACCCCCACGGAGATGAACTAGGACGGATAAGACCTTTCTTTAGAAGTTCATTCAACTGGGTCTTAAGTTCAGCTAGTTCATTGGGAGGCATTCTATATGGCCTTCTAGAGATAGGAGTACATGCCAGGAAGCAACTCTATCTTGAACTCCACGTCCCGATCCGGGGTAATCCGAGCAAATCATCGGGAAAAACATCCGGAAAAGTCACACACTGGGGATATCTCGCAATAGCCTTTGCTTGCACCGCATTAGCTGCACAAGAAAGATTGAGGTCCCTTGGTAGTTGCACCGAAAACCTTCCACGATTCTTTGGGATCTCTCGAGCATAACTACTCTAGTCGATGTATCAATAAGCACCCCGTGCTGCTCATCCAATTCATTCCCAATATCACATCAATACCCAGCCCGGTAAAACTACCAGATCAACTCGATAACTTCGCCCCTCTATCTCAAATTGTACTTCCCCAACTACCGACTTGGTTGGGATAACACATTGGCAGCCCTAATACAATAACCCTCACCCTCCTCAGTATATGTGTTTACGATAAACTTGGATGCAAATGTTGGACTAATAAAGGAATGCTGAAGCTTTTGAATCAAATAGTACAAGCTGCGGGGTGTTGATCAATCGAAACTTACGGTGATCACTACCTCTCTGAAGGAATCTCGGTAATATTAGTGTGGTTTCACTGTCCCCACGACGACCACAGGTAGTTATTCTTCTTTAGGGTAGGGGCATTCCCTTGCCCGATGGCTTTGTCTTGTTGCAGTTCCAAAGACGGCATGTTGCTTGGAGGAGCCCTGAACCGCCTCGACCGGTAGTGCCCTTGGGAAGAACAATCAGTAAATGCCTTATGAAACCCAGTCTTGGCGGGATTCTTCTTCTGCGGTGGTGAAACTTAGCGGCCGACATTTGGAGGACGGAATGGAGCCCTTTGCGTGGCAGGAGCCTTGGATTGTGAGGCACCCGCCTCATAGGCTCTCTTACGACTTTTGAAGCAAACATACACAGCATTGTTGTTCTCTTGCGATAAAGCATCACTCACAAATTCATTAAAATGAGCACACTTGCAATTTCCCATGGTCTTCATAAGTTTGGGGCTAAGTCCCGCTTGAAACTTGCGATCTTTTTGGCATCGGTGTCAACAAACTCAAGAGCATACCTTGCAAGGTTATTGAAAGCCTGCAGTATTCATTCAAGCTCTTGTTCCCGAGTCGACTTCATGAACTCAGTATGCTTGATCGCCATGAGACCGGGAGGAATATAATTTCCCGAAAGCAGACTTGAACCGATCCTGGTGATTTGGGCATTAGCGGGCATAGTGGACCGATGATGACTCCACCAAATGCCGGTGGCCCATGCAGTTGGTGAGAAGCGACTCGATCTTGACACCTCGGTCAAGCGGAGCGAGACAAACTTACGCTTTCGAGTATTCAACCACTCATCGACTTGTAGAGGCTCCTCAGCCTCCTTGAAGATCGGGGTTTTGTGTCAAGGAAATCCTTGAAATCATCATCTTGATTTGGTTCCGGTCCTTGGCGTGGACCACGACCATCCCAATTTGCAATCGTACGGAGGGCCTCGGCCATAGTGCGCTGTCCTTCCGCAAGCATTGCTATCAATTCCGTTGGTGTGGGTGGTGGTGGCGGTGGAAGATCATCATCATCATCACTACCCGCACCGTGAACGCGAGTCTGAGGCATCACAATGCGCTAACCAAAGAATTATTGATGATGTCAGCACATTGGAGAGGAACAATGTAATTGTGCCAAACTGAATTTACTGACGAGAATGAAAACTTCATACAATAACAGAGGCAATAATTCATTCTCCAATCACCACATCATCAAGTAGATTACTAGCGCCATACGCAGTGCATTCCAACATGACAAGTTTTTAAACTTAACCATTACGATACGCGTCCCAAAGGGAGCGAATTAAAGTACATTATATGCCGAGTTCGAATTAAAAGAGTACATCCCAAATCAGTCATCGTACTTAAGTCCATTACATCAATGACTGCAAAAGCTTATACTAGCGAGAGTTGCTAACGAACTCACGCGTCAAGTGATCATTTGTCCACATCGGAGACACCTTGGACTTCTTCGGGTCTTCCTCTTCTTCTTCTTCTAGTTCCAGCTGCATTGTCAACCATCTGCACGTCCTCTTCTTCCTCATCGGCCTCAATCACTTGAGGTCCACCCACATTTGGATACCTTGGTATGGGGTGAGGAATAGGAAACAGACGGTTGTGCAGTTGATGGTGCTCAACCTGAAGCTCTTCGAGCTGTCCTTGCAGTCTTGCTCCCTCTTGAAAGGCGTTGTGATTGGCCAAAATCCAACCCCGACGTCTTTCTTCTGCTAACTCTAAAGCTGCATCCCGGTGATGTGTCACACGATCCAACTCTTGTGCAGCCTCATCTCTCTCAATAGTGAGGTTCATCAGCTGGTCATGAAGCTCGCTCTCTCTCTCAGCGTCTTGGTTTGACCCCACTATTAGAGCGATAATTTGCAATCCCACGAATCTCATCAACTTCTCGTTGAGCTCTCCCACATGCATTCGCCTTGCGACAATACTTGCGGGCACGCAACCTGAACTTGTGTTGAGCTTCCATTGCCTTGCCGGCTTCATCAAGCACACTCGAAAGGGTGTTTTGCCTGACTCGACAAAGCTTCAGGACTGCCATCATAGCACTCATTCCAGCGTTGTCGCTCTGCGCCCGTTCGCCACGGCCTCAAACCAAGGCTCGACCAACGCCCCGAGTCCACTCGGCCTCGATGAGGAGATACTCGGGGAATGGATGAAGCAGGTCCACCCACTAACTCATCCCGAAGCTCGTGCTATATCCATCGGCACATCCAGGCAGCAACTGGCGGCTTCCCATGGGCTTTGCCCATCGGTCTCGATCTCCACCCATGCCACAACGGTCTTGTGGGGTTTTGCGGCACGATGAAGGTCACGACGCGTACCATGGTACATCTCCCAATGGTACCTTTGCCTCCGCCAGAATTGGGTGCCTCCGGGTACCCAACTGAACCGAGCACCCTCCGAGCAAAGTGGGAGTACCGAACTGGTCGAGAAAGGTCTTTGCTACCAAGAGGGAAACTGGGCGCGGCCATCTCAGTATCAAAAGGGGATGCAATTCACGTGAGAGGATTATTTTCTTTGAGAGATTGCACTTTACACTTGGGATAAGCAATTATAAGGGAGGGTAATGCAATTTGAATGACATGAGTGAATATGATGCATGCTCGTTCGCACGTCCTCACAAACCTAGTAAAATTTGAGCTTTAGCGAATATACGGTGGCATACACACGTTCTCTCAATTAGCGGTGACTAGTCGATCTACATGGTGCGTTGTTAGCGTACCTGCAGAAAACTTCATTGCAGCCCAACCCAACAAGATATAATGCTAATTACACAAGCAGTAACTAAGATACTCTCCATATATACATCCCCGATATATATACTTGAGATCCAAACTACCCGACAAATGTACCCACAATTAAGTACCTTCATATATACATGTATGTAACATGTAAATACTCCAGTAACCACAACTAGCTCTCCCCTAGACCGACAGTTGGACGGTCATGCTCTCACAACTCACACTTACCTTAGCGTAGAGGCAATTGATCCATACATTACCATTCAAACGAATGGCATCCATGCAATATCACGCCGCATGGACGACATTTAAATAGATACAATCAATTCCCCCAAGTTAGTAATTATATATAAGCCACCTAGAAGTCCTTAAGTGGGCTATAAAGGATGTGATCACCGATATACCATAAAAATTTTGATTTTGAACACTTATATATAACTATAAGTTGGAAAACCGTTTTACAACAAAAGCTTTTGTTTTAAATAGTCAGAAGACATGTTTAATGTTGAATCTAGCTCTGATGCCAGCTGTCACAGAACCGACCAATTTATAAGAGCACAAGTACAAAAACAATCGCCGAAACGATCAAATTCTCAAACTTGAGCCCATATAAACCCGGTGAGTCAACTGAAATCTCGAAGGATTTCAAACCAACTTGCATACAACCAAGATCACAGTAATTCAACATAACATATAAATGCGTTACAACATTTCACGGACGTTTGCAAATAGATTACATCATCACAGAGTCAACGTTATTACAAAACAAGTCTTGTAAAACATGCGGAAGCAAATAGTTTAACTCACACACTCGAGTTCAAATACACATCTTTGGTTTCTTTGATCACGACCGCAAAAGCATTCAGATAAGGGAACAGAGATCATGCCCATGATCTAGTCTTCATCACCGCCCGGTGGAGACAATACTTACAGAATCCACGATATAGAAGGTCATACGCAACAAGAAGGAATAAACCACGAGTGCGGGAATGTACAAGCTAGACTTACCCGCCTTGAAACCAAAATAAATGACACCAAGGATTATGCAAAGCTTATTGTAGTGGATCTGGTTGACACTTTCTTTTTTTGCGAAAAGCATAAGTAATAATGATCAAATCTTAGCCTGGACTAGCGGTGACTTTTTAACCATTAACGACAACTACATTAGCTTTTGTACTAAGCAATCATATTATTAGGGTGCAAACATTAATAACCATATCAGGTATTCATTGGCAACCTTATCATCATCATCCATTTAACCATATCGTTAAATTAATTGAATCTACGTTGCATTTGCTTTCGGTCAAGTTCTCACTATCCGGAGAGACGGCGATTCGAATCGATTCCTATCCAGTGGAGGGTATTCCTAAACACAAACCCCGCTTCTCCCGTCGGAGTCGCAAATAAGTCACCTTTAGTACGATTCAGAGTCATGAGTCCGATCGGATCGACATTCTCGAGAGAACCACTCGCCAAGGTTGTTCGGGACTCTAACCCGCCTTGGACTTATGCCAATGGCTCTCCGCACATCCTTACTACCCGAGAATGTCGCCATCGCCGCGTCCCTCGGCCCGAGTCGTCGAGCTACTAGGCTTCATGGTCGGAATGACTTATCCGGCCAGCTAAGTGTTAGCTTGCGTTCAACATGACATGAGGACGTCACAGATCGGTCCTTAAACGACTCAGACGGAGTCACTATGTTCAAACCTACACAAGACCCCGCCGGTCTTAATTCATTATTCACATGGTTCTTTTCCACGATAGCAAATATAGCCAACCGTGACCCACCTCATCCTAAAGCTCGCGGTGATGGAAATCACACGACTTCTACCGCACTAAGCATGGCTAAGCATATAACCCGTTCCACGAACTTAAATAGGATTCGGTGCGATATCTGGACAAGGAAGGATATATAATGCAGCAATTGGTTCCAACCAATTCCTATACTTAATGCATCATCAACAATAAAAGGTACTCAAAGTATTTGCAAAAACATGGGAGGCTTTATGCTCTCGGGGCTTGCCTTTCAGAACGAGGAAGGCTAGTGGTCGAGTGGCACTCAGGCGAGATCCTCTGCATGGCGATCGCCGTCGACTTCCTGCACCTCGGGTTCCTCCTCCTGGTTGGCTCCCTCGAACTCCAGCAACGTCACTCCCTCCGCACACCTATTGCATGAATGCTCAAGATAAATATCATGGATGCACATGAACGACTGTCAGGGATGCTCGGAGAATGCACATGTTCGTTGTAGTTTGCATATTCCAACTTAAGCCCTATTCAAAACACTTTACTTACCAAGTCTATACAACCTAATGTATAATTGCTCATCTTCAGTTAATGACCTAGCACCTGCACCTAAGCATATTTTCAAGTTAGGCTAACCCCCAAACAATCAACGATTACATTGCAACACATTCAATCAAGCATTGTATTTCAGCAAATGAAGACTATATAGCGGTACATTAAACTAGCCATAACTGGAGATGTATAATTCCAAATGACATGAAACAAGACAATCTGGAAAGCTTATGAAATTGTCTACAATTCATTTTTAGACCTCAAAGCATGATTCGACACTTTACCAGCTCGAATTCATAAATCAACAGAACTCTGTCCTCACAAGGCAGAGAGTAAGCAAAACAGGAACCTAACTTTAAACAGCTGTAGTTTCTAAACTACTAGGCCAAATGCCCTCAAATTTTGACAGGAGCTAGATACATAAGTTATCTACAACTTTTGTATTCAACACAAGCACAGAAAACCACATTATCATGGGGAACTTTCCAAAGTCCCCAGATCTGTCCAGCGGGACATAATGCAACAAATAATTGTTAACTTATGATATAAACGCTTGATTGGACAAAACCAACTTTACTGATATATCACACATATCACAAGAACACTAGAAAGTAGGGTGTCCATCACCAAAACATTTCTTTTAATACCTTTCTTAATTTATTTAATTAATTAGGGGAAATAGTAAACATATATGAAAACTGCCCCATTAATTCTACAAAAATTACAGTAGACACTACATGCTCTAAATAGACTACCATAAAAAATTTCACACCATTTGAGTAAAGTATTACAACCTACACAAAAATGGTAAGGCAGAATGGCTTAAAATGGCATAATTAGAAAACCCTAGTGAAAAGTGTCAAGCAACAGATTTCATATTTTTCCTTGCATTCGTAAGGTACTGGGATACTCTCCAACAAATTTCATAGTCAATGGATTCATAAATAAATTACTAAAATTCCCACAAGAATCATCCAATGATAAAAGGAAAATCTATAACTCAAAAACTACACATGCAATGACTCTCAAATTTTAACCAGAGCTTCTACTAAGCAATACTAGCTTACCCACAAAATTTCACAATTTTGGATCACAGAAACTCAAGATATGATTTAAACAAGTTTGCATGCACTCAAAAACACTTTTAAGTTCCTATTTAATTCATCCAAAATTTCTACAAAATGTGCTCAAGATATATTTTTCTTAAATACTAGACCTAACTGTGAGTCTAACAAAATTAGAAGTACTCAATTTGGATCTACCAATTGGGAGTTACAAAAATCGTAAATCGGCATTCAAAACTGAAAATTTGAACTAGCCCTAAGACCGCTCTCGACCATCGACAAGCTGGGGTCCACCGGTCATTTGGGCCCGCGTGTCATAGACACAGAACAGAGGACACGGCTGTGACGGCGCGGAAGACGACGTAGCTTCGTGGTGGCGGCTTCACCGGGCGACGCAGAGAGGGTACCTCCGTGCTCGCCATGACCTACCGCGTCCAAAGACCTACTAACCCTAAGCTCTAGCGGACTCTAGGTACCCCGGCCTCGGAGCGCCATGGCTCGGCCATGGCGCACGGCGGCGCGTGGCGAAGTCCGGCCATGTAGGGCGCGCGCCAAGCACAGTATGAGCTTCAAGGACTCACGGGAAAGCTAAGGGAGGAAGAAAAGAGGATGAGAGGGCTCCGGTGGCGGTCGACCATGACGAGCACAACTCCGGTGAGGTTGCGTTCATGGCGGTGGCGGCGGATCAGCCAAATGCGACCAGTACCTTAGGTTCTCCGGCACAACAGCAAGGTGTACGAGCTAGAGGAAGCTATGGCGGAGCTATTGGCAGGAGCTGGCTAGCTACGGTGCCACGGCGAAAGCGGTAGCGAAAGCACGGCTGAGGAACAAAGGCGGGCTGCTGCGGTGCTTTGGGCGGCGGAGAAGCGAAGAGGAGGAGAGAGCGCGTGCGGGTGAGTGGAGAGGCAGCAGGCGCGCTCCAGTTCAAGCTTAGCCAGCTGTGGCGTGGCGTGGTCGAGAGCGAGCAAGGCGCGTGGCGGCCACTGCTTGGCGGCAACGGCTGCTCTTGCGGGTCAAGATCAGAGCGCCGATTGATTCGATCAACGAGCAATTGAACCGGCCTGACAGTGAAACTTGTCGACAAAAGATCTCTTAATCCACGGCGATCCAGGGTAAGTTGTAGTTAACAAAGTTGGAGATCTACATGTGGTCTACAACTTTCACAATTGGAGCACGAGCTGGTTCGGCTTGGTTTGCAAACTACTGAGCTCTCAACTAGGGTACATGGCTGAAACTCGGTTTTCATACTTAGAAATATTTTTAAGTGTTGAATCCACCTTCAAAGCTGACTTGTGGGACCTTTTTGGGCATGTTGTGCACATTTTCACGAGTTGGTCACAAAATAACTTTTGTTCCACATATAATCCTCTACAACTTTGCTTTAGGTTGCTCAGACATGCAAACATCCTAAGCTACACTTTTTAAACAGTCAAACACAGGAGCTCTAGGGGTCCAAATTGGTCAACCATGACTTGGAAACCTAATTAGGCAAAATGATCAACATGAACATTGTTCCTAATGACATTCTAAGTGTAACTAAGTTACTTACAAGCATTTCTAGCCACACCATGCATTGGTCACACAAGAATCAATCAAGGTATACACTGAAACGATGAAAAACACAAGAAATGTTGCAAATGTTTCATAGTCATGTTTCACATATTTCATGATCTTGTTGCATCGTATTAACTAATCTTGTTTCACTGAGTGAGTGGCACATGTTGCACTTAAGTGTTGGACACTTTACATTTCATAAAGAACAACACACATGAAATATACAACACGTTGCTATGTTTCGAAATTATGTTTCATGTGCTATAAGTTCACAAAGGGATGCATGATGCTCATGTTCATGAAATGCAGTGCAAATGTGAAAGCTAAACACCAGGGGTGTTATAGGGCCGCCCCTGGGGGCGCAGCCCATGTGGTCTGCCATGGGTATCTGGGGTCGTAACCCCCATAGCTAGTCCCCGAGCGCCTTGTACCCGTTGTGCAACACCGTTTTGCGCTTGTCCGAGCAGGTGCGAACAAAGCCGAGCAGTAAAACTCATGATCTGACCACCGTGATGAGTTGTTGAGCAATTGCCAAGCAGCGTGGACCATAGCCGAGCATTATGATCCAAACACGGCTTGCCATAAAGGGTGTAAGGAGCTCAAGTTCAGAATAAAAAATTTCCTCGCAGTGGACCAAGTGTGCCCACTTAGAGTCTGACCACGCGAGTAGGAGATAAACTTGTTCAGCCTTAAGGGGTGCGGAGTCTGTCAGAAAAAAGCAAGCACATTCACCACGAGGTGAAGTGTGCCCACTTAGTCCCCGAGCCTGACAGTAGATGACATAGTCATTTGGTGCTAGGGTCCAAAATAAAAAACCAGCCGAGCAGGCAGCCAGTCCTCGGGCGTAAACCGAAAAGCACATTCACTACAAGGTGAAGTGTGCCCACTTAGTCCCCGAGCCTGACAGTAGGTGATGGAGTCACGTGGTGCTAGGGTCAGAAACAAAGAAATAGTGAAAAACCAGCTGAGCAGGCAGCCAGACCCCGAGCCACGAGCGGAGATAGCGGGAGAAATCCAACCATGGAGAAAAAACCGAAGGAATAGTTGTACAGTAACGGTTACTAAGCCTCAATAAATGGCGGAGAAGTCAGCGATTATTCGGCGATTAACAACTGACGAGGCGATAAATGAGCGACGTGGGCTACGGTTGCGTGAAAGCCCAGGTTAAGACCCATTAAGCCGCGCCGGAGAATTCAGAGGGGCACAAGTCATGGGAACGGTTCCCCAAAAACCCTAAAATGCGAAAGGGTGGGGAAAAATGCTTTATAACTACGCCGCCGCATCCCACGTTCCCACCTTTGCCACTCTGCCATTTTGTCTTCATCCTCAAACCTCGCGTTTCCAGATTCGCTTGCATATTTGCTTCCGCCGCCGAATCCCAATCACATCTGAGAGATGGCGCCGAAAAAAGGAGCTGCCAAATCGAAGAAAACAAGCCCCAAGAAGGCAAGCGCCGACGCCTGGCGGGACGATGAGTGGGTGCCGTCACGAATGGGAGAGGCGGAGCTTAACAGATTGGTGGAGGCTGGTGTACTTCCTGATCGTGCGATCGTCGGATGGTGATCGGCCCTCGATGAGTCCTTCCCAACGCCTCATACCGATGAAGTGGTGGTATTCGAGGATTATTTCTGGTGCAGGTTGGGATTTCCTGTTCATCCATTCCTGACGGATCTGCTGGAGCTTTGGGTGGTTAGTCTATGCAACCTCCATCCCAATACCATTCTGCACATCTCAATCTTCATCCACTTTTGTGAGGCATATCTCGGGATCCTCCCACATTTCAACCTATTTTGTTACCTGTTCTGGCTAAAAAAGAGAGGCGGATGTGGTTCCAAAGTGGTCGGCGGGGTGTACCTTCAGTTGCGGGATGGGATGGCAGGCGAAAACCTTAATGTGCTGCTGAACACTTCATCGAAAGGGTGGAACGCCAGGTGGTTCTATATGAAACAGAGCCACCCAGCCGTCCGCTTTGACGCAGACCACATCTCGGAGAGCTAGAGGAGCTGATCGGAGGCGTCGAACAGCGCTGACATGGAGCAAGTGAAGGATCTTCTTGCCTTAATAAAAGGCGTGAGAACCAACGGTGGATTGGTAGCGGCAAGCTTTATGGTACGCCACGTGCAGCCCTGTAAGGAGAGGGCGCATCCAGCCTTCGAGTTCAAGGGGGAGACCGACGGTACCCGGGAGAGGTCGGAGATGCTGTCAAGGAACGTTTGTGAAGAGCGGGCTGCAGAGCTATTCACTCTGTTTTCCTCGTTCAACATGTCAGGGTATACGAAGCCCTTCAACTGCAAAAATCTGCCTCCTCAGGTAAAAATTGCAATTGTGAATGCTTTTATCCTCCTTCATTGCCGAGCAGTGGACTAATTTACTTATGCGAAGATCCACTCACAGGATAGGGCAGTGTACTTTTCAAGTGTGCCGACGGGCAATTGGCCACCAGCTGTGGATGCACGACCACCGACACAACCCGAAGGAAGTGCCATCGGTGTCTCGTCTAATTCTGGAGGTACGGATGTTGGTCGGACGGAGAGTTCTCCCCCGGTGTTGGAGAAAACCCAGGGGAAGAGGGCAGCAGCAAACGAGCCGGCCTAGAAGAGGAGGAAAACGATGACTGCTGCTCCCATCAAACCAAGCGGCATCTCGCTTGGCGATGATCAAACCACTCAAACTCGAAGGACCGCCATGTTCGACTGGTCTGATGACGATGAAGCTCCGACGGACCCTCCACCGAGCACGAAGGAGCCTCCGCACAGTACTCCCGCGGGGAATCAATCAAGGGGAGGCGAAGAAGTCCTTGAGCCGTAGACAAAGGAAGTCCCTGAGCAGCGGGCGAGGGAAGTTCCTGCACAGCAGATGACGGGAGTCCCTGCGGGGCAAGCGACAGGAGTCCCCGAGCAACAAGCGGAGAGGGCCCCAGAGCGGCAGTCAGAACAGAGGTTGACTATGGATGAGCCGAGACCTCCCCCGCAGAGCACGGGAGTCGACCCCACGGCAGCGCCTAGGGGCTCAGGCAGGCACTGCTGGTTCAAGAAATTGAGTCGGCGGACCAAACCATAAGTATCCTTGTCTTAGAGTTACTTTGCTGTAGTTTCTTAACTTTTGTGGTGACTGACGAGCTAACTTGATGCAGAGCAAGTCGTACGACGGATCCAGTCCTGCCCATCCAGGCTGACGAGCAGACGAAGGCTGGCTCTGGGATGGAGGGGACGCAGGTGGACCCCATCCTGGGTTCCCCAGGTGCTTGTCAACACGCAGGGGAGCCAATTGCCGCCGTTGGCGGGCTTGGCGGTGGTGAACAGCTGTCGTCGACGATGGACGAGCCAGTGACAGCACCCTCGGCAACAGCGGGCGCCGCCGAATCCTTTGGAGTAGAAGCTGTAGTTACCAACGTCGCACCGGAATCTGCAGTGGAGAATCTTGCGGTGTCGAAGGAGTAGATGGCACTCCCAAGGCATTGAGGGGCATGGTCGGGCCCGCTATCCGGCCACCGAGCCCCCAGGTGGTGCCTTCGGCTGTAGTAGAGGAGGACGAGGTGGTGGAGATCCAGCGTGGGGAACCTCGACCCCAATCTATCCAAATCCTCCAAAAACGCGGCGATGACATAGTAATTGTCAAAGAGGAGGACACCACCAGGGAGTTCAGGAGACTAGCGACCGCCCTTGCCGGGGTGACAAAGCAGATCAAGGTTAGTACCATGTCTGGAATGCTCCTCTTTTACATTGGGAATTGGATTTTGACATTGTCATTGTGCATTTGCAGGAGATAACTCGGACTGCCGAGCAGCGCCGCCAGATGATAAAGAGGATGGTGCCCCTCGCCGAAGAAAACAAAAAACTCAAAGAGGCGGTAAACGCCTCGGAGAGAAACATCTAGAGGGCCCGGCGCGAACGAGACCTTGCAGAGTCCAACGCGCAGGACCTGGAATACCAGAAGGGGGTCCTGTCTGAGCAGCTGGCGGCTACATCCCAGCAGCTGCGGAGCCAGTCCAAGCAGCTAGCCGCTACCTTCGGACAACTAAAGGGTGCCTCTGAGCAGTTGGAGCATAAATCCGAACAGCTCAGAATTGTGTCCGAGCAGAAAACATGTACGGTATGTCAGCGAATGTACTTTGTATTGCTGAACAGCCATCTCTTTGGTGGTAACTGTTGCACTTGTAGAACAAGATGCGGAGCTCGGCCAACTGTGCTAGGCCATCGAACAACTTCGATAGGGGAAAGCGAAGGAGTCCGAGCGAGCAGACAAATTGGCCGAGGAACTGAAAGGTGAAACACTCCAGGTCGGAATTACTGTTGAAGTAGTTTCCTTGTATGATGGAACATTGTAACGCTTGTAGGCTATCGTCATAAAGCCAAGGCACAGTTTGATGTGCTGGTGCAGGAGGCCAAGACCCAAAGGGATAATTTCGATGCTGTAGTCACCGCAATTAAACCGGTGCTGGACTGCATCGACCTGGAAATGGCTACCCAGCCCGATGACAGGCGACAACATTCAGACACCATCATCCAGAGGTGCAAAGCGGCGTGGGAGAACTTCAAGAGCTTCAACCGTGACGCCATTGTGTCCGTCACTACTCATGTCCTCGCGGTGGTTCGATCCCATTACCCAACCCTCAACCTTCAGTCGATAGGGGGCGGGTTCGCCGAAGGGTTGAGCGATGCAAAGACCCAGCAGCTGGAGGATGAGGTGGAGGACGCAACGAAGAATCTGTCCGGCGATACAAACCTGTTTGGTGAGACAGACGGTGAAGGCGGAGCTCGGTGATCTGCTCGGAGATTATCATCTGTAATATCTTGACAGTGTAGTTAAAATGCGCGGAAGCGCAAAAAACAATTATGTATGTGATATATGTTACAAGGTGCATGTGTATGCAGTTTGCTTGTATTTCGGCGAAAAGAGCGTCGTAGTTTTGACCATGATGTATTTATAGGGAGTATAAGTAGAATCCGAGCAGTTAGTTCGCCACTGACCCCTATGGCCTCAGCTAGCCCATAGTCCATAATGTCGAGCGTAGAGCCCGTGCACGTGTAGGAGGAATAGGCATGACCAAGGAACCATGGCCGACCACCCATAACGTAGAGCACGGAGCCCGTAGCACGTGTAGGGAAAGATCAAAGACTAGGTTTTCTCCATAGATAAAAGAACGGAATGTGTTCTGCTCGGCGGTTATCGAAATAACTTGGAGATATAGGTAGTATAAGCAGCGTCCGAGCAATTAGTTCTATGTTGAGCTCTCGGCCTTGTCTAGCCCATAGTCCATAATGTTGAGCGCGGAGCCCGTGGACATGTAGGAGGAACAGGCGTGACCAAGGAACCGTAGCCGACCACCCATAACGCAGAGCGCGGAGCCCGTGGCACGTGTAGGGAGAGATCGGGGACTGGGTTGTCTCCTAAGAGAACAGAACAGAACGTACGCTGCTCGCTAATTGGCGAAACAACTTGGAGATTTGGAGTAAAGTGTTTGGCATTTTTGGAGAGAACGTGTGGCAAAATACGTTGGCGAGTTGGAGGAAACGTATTCGGCTCTTTGGAGAAAACGTGTTCGGCGATTTGGAGAAAACTTGTTTGGCGATTTTGGCGATAATGCGTTGGCATTTTGGAGAAATCGTTCGGCGATTTTGGAGAAAACGGTTCGGCGATAACGTTGGAGATTTGGAGAAACGTGGTCGGTGCGGTTGTGGTGATTTCGTATTGGAGTTTGTTATGAAGTAGCATAGAACTCGGCGACCGTAAGTAGGAGTTCATGAGTTGGGAACATCGAACCCGTCTAAGTCGCATAAGTGATAAGACCCTAGTCGGGTGACCTCTTTGACGACGTAAGGCCCTTCCCAAGGGGAGGAGAGCTTGTGCATCCCTTGGTTTTTTGTTTTCTACAGAGGACGAGGTCGCCGACAACAAATGAATGACCTTTGACATTACGGTTGTAGTACCATGTCGCAAGCCTTCTAGATATTTGGCTGTGCGGACGCAGGTGATTAGGCGTTCTTCCTGGGCCCTATCGATGTACTCTGTCCGAACAGCTGCGGCTTGCTCTTCATCATAATTTTCCACCCTAGGTGCTCGGAAGTAAGGCTGGATGAAAAACTCAAAGCTCGTTAGCTCGCTCGGCTTATGGCTGACTCGACTCGGCTCGGCTCGACTCGTTATGATAATGAGCCGAGTTAGCCAAGATTTTACCTCGTTAGCTATAACGAGCCAACTCAAGCCAGCTCACGTGCCGCTCACGAGCTAAACGAGCCAAGCTTCCAGGAAAAAAATATCAAAACTTATATTAGTTTTTGTATTACTTCATGTCTTGCACTTTACAATTGACTGGTAACTGGTCTAGACCCTATAAATTGATTGGTAACTGGTCTAGATGCATTTCTTTTATATTATTATTATTCTCAAACTTTAGATAAATGCAAATATTATATTTTGCGTATTTTTTATACCTGGCTCGTGAGCTTAACGAGTCAGCTCGAGCTTTTAATGAGCCATGCCGAGCTAGCTTTCTAGCTCGTTAGGATAACGAGCCGAGCCGAGTTAGCTCGTTATCTCAACGAGCCAGAATGAGCCGAGCCGAGCTGAGCCAGCTCGTTATCCAGCCTTACTCAGAAGGCAATGTCCGCTGGTAGTATGGCTTATGAGCCATAGACTAAGAAATATGTAGACACACCGGTGCTGTGACTAGCTTGAGTACGCAGTCCCCAGACCACAGCTGGTAGCTCTTTGAGCCATCTACCTAGATGCTTTTCTTCTTTCTGATATAACCTCTTTTTGAGAGCATCAAGAATCATGCCGTTCGCCCGTTCGACCTGGCTGTTGGCTCTAGGATGGGCAATGGAGACATATTTGACGGAGATGCATTGGTCTTCGCAGAAGTCCCAAAAGTGATGGCCAGTAAATGTAGTTCTGAGGTCGGTGATGATGCTGTTCGGGAGACCAAATCTATGGATGATGTCTTCGAAGAGCCCGACTGCTTTCTTTGCAGTAGCCGAGACGAGCGGTTTATACTCAATCCACTTGGAGAACTTGTCAATGGCGACATACACGTTCCGGAAACCTCCTGGCGCTGGCTTGAAAGGCCCAATCATATCCAGTCCCCAGCATGAGAAGGGCTAGGAAGTTGGGATGGTTTGTAGCTCTTGTGCCGGCACGTGCATTTGCTTGGTGAAAAATTAGCATCCTTCACAACGTCGGACGAGGTCTTCTGCATCGGAGATGGCTGTGGGCCAATAGAAACCAGCTCGGAAAGCCTTGCCGACTAGTGTTCTCGAGGCCACGTGGTTGCCGCAGGAACCAGAGTGAATTTCGAGAAGTAGCTTCACTCCCTCTTCTTGGGTGATGCATTTCTGCAGTATCCGTTCCTTGGCACTTTTCCTCATCAAGTTGTCGTCCACCAGTACGTAATGCTTGCTTCGACGAATTAGGCATTCGGTTTCAGTCTTGTCGGTGGGTACCTCGGCGCTGGTGAGGTACTTGATGAATTGCTCCCTCCAATCAGCGGCTGGCGAAGGTACTGTAAGTACCAGTTGCTCGGCGGGGAGAACTTCCTGAACTTCCTTATCTTCTTTGATGGATGGTGCTAGGAGATCTTGAACAAAGAGCCCCGGTGGGATCGGGCGCGCAAGAAGAGCCCAACTTGGATAAATGGTTGGCGAGCTGATTCTGGTCACGTACCACGTGGTGGTACTCGATGCCGTAGAATTTTCCTTCAAGCTTCCTGATTTCGGCGCAATATGCATCCATGTTCTCGCTGGAGCAAGACCAGTCTTTGTTAAGCTGGTTGATGACCAAAGTGGAGTCCCCATATACCATGAGGCGTTTGACGTCGAGCTCAATGGCTATACGGAGTCTGTGGAGACATGCTTTATACTCGGCGGCGTTGTTGGAGGCCAGAAAGTGTATCCGGAGAACATATCGGAGCTTATCCTTGGTCGGCATAATGAACAGAATGCCCGCGCAAGCACCGTTGATGTTAAGGGCACCGTCTAAGTACATCACCCAGTGCTCGGGGCAGGTGGTGGCGATGGGCTCTTGGATCTCGGTCCACTCAGCGACGAAATCAGCAAGCGCCTGAGACTTGATTGTAGGCCTGCTTCTGAATTCAATTGAGTAGGTGCTGAGCTTCGATAGTCCACTTGATGATACGGCCATTGGCCTCTTTGTTGCGGAGGATGTCCCCAAGAGGGAACTCGGTGACCACAGCGATCTTGTAATACTCGAAGTAGTGATGGAGCTTGCGCAACATAATCAAAATGGCATATAGCAGCTTTTGGACCTGAGGATAATGAGTCTTGGGCTCGTTAAGGACCTCACTGATGAAATAAACCAGACGTTGCACCTTATAGGCATGCCCAACCTCCTCATGTTCGACCACGATAGCTGTGCTAACAATGCAAGAAGTAGCGGTGATGTAGATCAGTAGAGTTTCATCTGGCCATGGCGCCGTCATGATCGGAGGCTTTGTTAAGAACAACTTGAGCTGCTCGAAAGCTATATCTGCCTCCTCCGACCAGGAAAAATGCTTGGAGGCCTTGAGGAGTTTGAAGAACGGTAGCCCTTTCTCATCGAGGCGTGATATGAAGCGGCTTAAAGCAGCCATGCAGCCTGTAAGTTTCTGTATATCCTTGACGCATGTTGGCCATTTCATGTTGGTGATGGCGGAGACCTTGTTAGAGTTGGGTTCGATGCCACGAGAGCTGACAATGTAGCCTAGCAGTATACTGGATGGAACTCCAAAGATGCACTTTGAAGGGTTCAACTTCCATTGGTACTTTTTTAGGTTGGCGAACGTTTCTTTGAGGTCGGCGATAAGCTCATTGGAGGTCTTGGACTTGACGACCACGTCGTCAATGTAAGCTTCGATGTTGCGGCCGATCTATTGATCGAGGCACATCTGGATAGCCCTTTGATAAGTCGCCCCGACGTTCTTTAGTCCGAAGGACATGGTGGTGTAGCAATATGCCCCGAAAGGCATGATGAATGATGTCTTGATCTGGTCTTCTTCCTTGAGGGAGATCTGGTGATAGCCGGAGTAATAGTCAAGGAAGGAGAGCAGTTCGCAGCCGGCGGTGGAGTCTACAACCTCGTCTATCTAAGGTAAACCAAAGGGGTCCTTAGGGTAGTGTTTGTTGAGATCAGTGTATTCAACGCATATTCTCCATTCTTTATTCTTTTTCAAACAAGAACAGGGTTTGCTAACCACATAGGATGATACACTTCTTTTATAAATCCGATAGCTAAGAGCCGTTTTATTTCTACCCTAATAGCCTCCTTATCTAGCGTGAATTGGTGGAGTTTCTGCTTGATCGGTTTGGCGGTCGGCGAGACGTCCAAGGAGTGCTTGATCTTCTCCCGTGGTACCCCCGGCATGTCTGTAGGTTTCCAAGCAAACACATTGGTGTTGGCACATAGGAAGGAGATGAGCGTGCTTTCCTATTTGGGGTCAAGGTGAGCCCCAATCTTCATGGTCTTGGAGGGGTCATCGAGGCCGAGGCCGACCTCCTTGACTTCCTTGGACTTGGTAGATGCGCGAGGAGGCTCCAGCTCTGGGATCTCCATGTCGTCGGTGGACACCGTCTTGGCTTCGGTGACCACACTGGCCATCTAGATGGAGAGGTCGATGGCTTCAGCGAGGGTGAGACTCTCTGTCTCGCAGGCGTAGGCGATGGAGAGGTTGGCCCACATGGCCAGAACTGCTGCAGGCGATGGCATCTTCAGCACCAGATACGTGTAGTGCGGTACGGCCATGAACTTGGCCAGAGCTGGCCGACTAAGTATGGCATGGTAGGCGGTGTTGAAGTCGGTGATGTAGAAATTGATGTGTTCGACGCGGTAGTTGCTTGCCGTGCCAAACTGTACTGGTAGGGTAATCTCTCCAAGCGGTTTGGAGGCCCTGCTAGGTACCACACCCCAAAAGGAGGAGTTGAGGGTGTGAGATCTGACAAACCGAGGCCCAGCTCCTTTAGGGCTCCAGCAAAGAGGAGATTTAGAGTGCTCCCACCGTCGACGAGCACTTTTCTGAAGAGCACCTTCTGGACGGTTGCGTCGAGGACGAGGGGAAAATGCCCTGTGTAGGGAATATCCACCCACTGGTCGGCCCTGCTGAAGGTGATGGGGACCTCGGACCATGGGTGATAGCTGGGGTTGGCGGTGGCATTTTCCGTAGTGACGGAGAGCACCCGCCGTGCGGCGAGCTTCCGTTCTCTTCTGCTCTCAATGGAGGCGAGGCCCCTGAAGATGGTGGCGACCACCTTGTTGTGGTCCTGGAAGGCATTGTTGTTGCCCCCAGGTGGTCGGCGACCTCCAGCTCCATTGTTGGCGTCGTCGTCCAGCTTCTTGTCCTGGAACTCCTTAGCCAAACCGAGGCAGTTTTTCATCTTGTGTTTGGCGTTCTCATGAAGAGGGCACGGGCCATCGAGGATCTTTTGGTACTGTTCATCATAGTTGCGCTTGGTGCGAGGTTGACTGATAGCGGCGATGATGTGGTCTGGCCGGTGGCGGTGATTTTGGCCAGACTTGGGTCCTTGTGGCCGATCATGACCACTGTCATGATGATAACTGCGGTCGTTGAAATGGCGGTCGTTGTGGCGTCGGTCGTCAGGGCGATCGTCCTAGCGGCGAGGTGGGAAATGAGTGCCCGCGTCCTTGTTGAAGCGCACCTCGGCTTCCTCGGCGTCGGCGTACTGGTTAGCAGTAGTGATCATCTTGCCGATGCCTGTGGGCGGCTTGCGGTTGAATTTGGAGCGAAGCTCACGATGGTGGAGTCCTCGGATGAAGGCGGTGATGACCTCAGCTTCCATGATGTTGGGAATAGAGTTCCTCATCTCGGAAAAGTGTTGAATGTAGCTGCAGAGGAGCTCGGACGGCTTCTGGTTGATGCGGTTGAGATCATGCTTGGTGCTCGGCCGAGTACACGTGACCATATAGTTGTCAGGGAAGACTTTCTTCGGCTCTTCCTAGGATCCAATGGAGTCCGGGGCAAGGCTGGTAAACCAGCTCATGGCGGGTGGCGTGAGCATGACTAGGAGATAATTCGCCATGACACTGGTGTCTCCTCTGCGGCGCAGACAGCAGTGGCGTAAGCCTATAGCCACTGTGTCAGGTTCATCCATCCTTCGTAGGGCTCGACCCCAGTGATCTTAAAACCACGGTGCCACCGATGGGTTTGGAGCGCCCTTGTGAAAGCTGGGGGGCCCTCAGGGTTGTCGACGCCGTCGTCTATGGCGTTGCCGTCAGTGATTGGCTTGAGGGTTGAGTCCAGGTTGCCGTACTCCTGCTCGTACTCCTAGCGGCGACGTACTTCGTCTTCAAGGCGACCGAAGTGACGTTGCTCGATACGCCGTCGTGCATCCCGGAGGTTGCTGAGGTGCATTCGAGCGTCCTGTTTGACCTCCTAGTCGTGTTGGCGATGGTGTTCGGCGCGATGGCCCCCGGTTCCCCCCCTGGAGAGGTAGCGATTGGTCGGCGAAATGGCTTTGACTAGGGCGGCGATTAGATCTCCGCGCAGCTGATCAGCGAATCATGCTCGTAGAGCACGAAAGGTCTCTGATCCCCGTGAATCTCATTAACCTGACAGTGTGCCACTTTAAGCATGGTAGCGACCTTGGTGAGCTCGGGCATCTGCGGGAGGCGAGCGAGCTCATTGGTGGCCACTGCCAGATTGGCGCTTGGAGTCTTGAAGACGTCGTGGCCATCAACGCGGAGAAATTCTTCGTCGAGGTCGCGGTGGAGCGGGAGCAGCCTTCCCTGTGAATCAAGCCGATTATAATGAGCAGCCTCGGCCCTCGCAATGGCCGCCTTGTTTTCTCGACGCTGGGCGCGGTTGATGTTCTGGTTCTCACGAGCGACACGCTCCTCCTCGGTTTCGTCGTTTCGAATAGGGCTGTCGACGCTGACATTGAAGATCGCGCCACCCTAGAAGGGTGGGAGAAGGAGTTGCTCGATGAAGGTTTTGGTGAGGGTCTCCGTAGAGCCCTAAGACTTAGAGCCCGAATTTTCCTCCTGGATGGTCTGGAGGGACGCTTCGGGGCACCGGCCTATATGTAGCATGTTGATGGCTGGAGGAAACCAGATGGCAATCTGGTCGGCGAATTTGCCCCGCAGGGTGCCTTGGTAAACGGCGGCGATGTTGGTGAGCCCAAAGGGCAGAGCCGCAACTCCTGGAGTTTTCCGAGCAGCCTCCGATAGATTTGGATCGGAGGGTGGTCGGCACTGAACCAAAGTGACCAGAGCCGATTCGGCGATGGAGAGACAATCGGCGAGCTTCAGATCGACCCGATCGATGGATTCGATCAGATCGTCGTTGTTGATCTGCCTCCTCTGGTAGCGAGGAAGCGGGTGGCGAGTTGTTGATGAAGGAGACCTCGAAAGCGGTTCCAAGATTGGATCTGCAGTTGCAGGTGCGGGGATGATTGGAGCAGAATCGATATGCACCGGCTCAAGGAGCTCTCTGACTCCGTCGACGTTGATGATCCACGAGATTGATCCGACCGTGAAGATCTGGCCGAGCTGCGGGAGGGACGAAGAGCCTACGGAAAAAGCCATCTTTTTCGACAGGGAAATAGCATGCAAGCCCCTACCTGGCGCACCAACTGTCGACAGAATATCATCGGCAGTCCTCCAAGGGGTATCCCACGAAGGTAGATTGATCGGCAGAGGAGCGTGAGATCAAGAACAAGAAGGCAACAGAGACACACGAGTTAGATAGGTTCAAGCCATCAGTATGACGTAATACCCTACTCCTATGGTCTGTTGGTTTGTATTAGCTATCATATGATATTGCGTGTGTTTGGAGGGGGTCCCTGCCTGCCTTATATAGTCCGGGGAGCAGGGTTACAAGTTGGTTAGATCTAATAGATAATCGGAAAGTAATAACTGATTACAGGAATCTTGGGATCATACATATCCTAACAGATCTCGTAGTATCTTCAGGATATCTTCGAGATGTCTTGCGGAAGCCGCTGAGCAGAGTTGTGCCCCGCAAGGCATCGTCTTGTGGGCTGGGCTGCCCCTAGGGGCGCAGCCCATATGGTCTGCCATGGGTATCTGGGGTTGTACCCCCCACAGCTAGTCCCCGAGCGCCTTGTACCCATTGTGCAATGCCGTTTTGCACTTGTCCGAGCAGGTGCGAACAAAGCCGAGCAGTAAAACTCATGATCCGACCACCATGATGAGTTGTCGAGCAGTTGCGAGCAGTTGTCGAGCCCATGTGGTCTGCCGTGGGTATCTAGGGTCATACCCCCCACATTCCTTCACCTCGGAGAACCACTGTAACCAACACTCGAATCCCATCCGAGCACCACACCTGGATCCCATCCAAGCAAACCAACACTTGGATTCATCTGAACCAGATCCATCTAATCAAGAAGAAGTCCAGGCTACTCTTGACCGTGAGCACGACTGATATATCAGTGTTACACTCTGTAGAGGTTGCACACTTTCACCACGAGTCATGTTTCCCCATCATGCTTCATACTACCTAGGTGCTCAGCGGGGTCACACTACAAGGCCTTTACAAAGTCCCTCCAAGTGTGTTTTACACCTTCACTAAGGTTTCTAACCGCTAACAGTGGGTACCAACACCACTGCAGAAGCCCCCTCTTGTGCCACACAAACAGACCCGATGTAGCATAACTTAGAGGAAACTAATTACTTGTCCATATAGCCCTCGAGGTTGCGCTGTTAATCCGGGTTACTTGTCCATGAACTGATCCTTAGAATCTAAGTAGGAACGAGCACAATCCATTCCACCAATTCCAACAATCCACCAGAAAACATTTACCCAAAATCTGGCACACACCTCCACCAAAACCAACCATCCTGCCGGATTTCTATTCACCATGTTGCTATAAACATTACCAACCCAAGTTGGATAAATCATTAATCAATATTAAATGATAACCTTTCCAACCCAAGACTGCAAGCTAAGCAAGATAGCTACCCAACCAACCCAGGTTACACGGATGATAACATCAAGTTCTAGTAAACCCTAACATAGGATTCAAATTATGACTCAGCATTAAACTAATGGTCTAACTAAACTAACTCAAATAAAAACAAAATTAGGAGAAAGTATGGTCAAGGACACTTGCCTTAGGCTTAGAAACGCATAATAACTCGAACTCTGGGTCTTCAGTATCCACCGATGACTTCTCTTCTATCATGGCAAACTTCGGGCGCATAGACATACAAGCAAACATATACAAATAAATAAAAGCAGTACACCAAATATGATAAACAACTTATGAAAAGGTTACTTACGAGTAGGTCTTGTTTCTACGATCGCGTGAGCGCAAGAACCGCTGAAAACAGAGATCGGACGGAAAAGATACGGACTCCGGAAGATTTATCGGAAGGAGGGGCATTTCAGGTATTTCACATGAAACATGCTGAAATAGATAACATAAATAGTATTGGCGTGATTAAACAATGATAGAAATATATATTGAAAAGATGAAACTGAAAGAATTGAATTCGGATTTGATATGAAGGAATAATAGATGAAAAGGACGGAAATTGAATGAACCTAGGACCTATGTGCGATTTCAGAAAATAAATAATCGTAAAATAGTCCTTCTTATTCCTCTGGATGGGATCGATCAGAGAGGAGGTTGTTGCTCATGTACAACACTAGGGGAGAACAAGGCCAGCTGGGAGGGGAAGCAGGGCCAGCCGGGAAGCTGGCGGCTTGGCCGGGGGGGGCTGGCGACGGCCCAGGGAGAGTCACGCGAGGGCAGAGCCGGGCTGGGGCCGCGACACAGCAAGCAGCAAAGCTGCACAGGGGCCCACGCAGGGGCACAGGGAGGAGAGGGGGCGGGCTCGGCCAGAGGCTCGACCAGCGGGGGCAAGGGATGGCCGGCGGGGCCGAGCAGCGGCGTAGTAGCGCTAGCCCATGGCCTGGGGCTGGCCGTGAGGGCAAGGGATGGTCAACAATGGTGATGCTCATCGGAGAAGGAAAAGAAAGGATGGGGAACGGGTCAACGGGTCAAATGGTGACAGATTCGCGAAACAAAACGAGAGACGGTGTAGAGGAGATCGATACAAACCTCGTGATGGTCTCGGAATTCACAGGGGACACCGGAGTTGGCCGAAAAAGCTCGCCGAACATTCACCGGAAAAGTTCGCCGTCGCAACTTCGGCGATAGATGTAGGGCAAACGGATTGGCGGCTCGCGAAACCGATCGTACTTTTGGAATGAGGGCGTCGAGGAGAACACCGGCATGTATTTATAGGCAGGGTTTAGGTCGGTGGAAAAATTAGGGTTTTGGGATTATTTTAAATTTCATGAATTAAAATAATTCCAGAAAATCCAGAATTGCTTTTTAAGCCACAAAAAATAGCCCGGAGCTCAGAAAAATCCCTAGAAAAATCCTGGAGATAGATTGAAGGATGAGGAACTCAACTAAAGTTGTTTGAGCTCACGAAAAGATTGTTGCAAAGATCAAGGAAAAATATTAAGCTCAAGGAAAATGGAATTTAATTCCAGAAAAGGTCGGAAAAATTCTCGGAGAGAAAGAAACGTCGCTCTATCATATTTCAAAACCATTTGCACTCATAAACACCAAATGCAACCGGCATGAATGCAACACCCTTCACATTATATTACAAAAGTTATTTAAAAATCAACATTTTTCACATTATAAATTGCAAAAACCCTAATTAAATCTTGGAAACTTTAGAAAATGATAAAAGCATTAATTTTATTCAGTGAAAACTATTCACAACCCAAAATGGAATTTTTGGGGTGTGACAATTTGATGGAGTTTGATGTTGTGGGCACAAGCATAGGCTAGCAAGATTCTAATTGCTTCCAATCTAGCAACTAGGGCATATGTTTCTCCAAAGTCAAGACCTTCAACTTGTGTATATCCTTGTGCTACCAATCTTGCTTTGTTCCTTACTACTATCACATTTTGATCTTGCTTGTTTCTAAAGACCCATTTGGTTCCAATCACATTGTGTCCCTTTGGTCTCTCTACTAATTCTCATACTTAATTTCTTATGAAGTTATTCAATTCTTCATGCATAGCATTCACCCAATCAACATCCTTCAATGCTTCATCTATCTTCTTTGGTTCAATGGATGACACAAATGAGAAGTGCTCACAAAATAAAGCCAATCTTGATCTTGTTTGTACACCTCTAGAAATATCTCCAATTATAGTGTCCAATGGACGATCCCTTGCAATATTGGTTGATTAGAGTATTGAAAGTTGATTGCTTGCACTTGCTTGATCATTGGATTGAGATGATGCACTAGCCACTTGATCTTGTTCATTATTATGAGAGCCACTTATACTAGCTTGATTTGTATCATCTTGCACATTTGAGTTAGAGAGCACTTGTAGTTGATCATCTTCATCATCATTCACTTGCCTAAGCCTCAATTCACCAACATCCATGTTCTTCATGGCATTTGAAAGTTGAATGCCTCTAACATCTTTCAAGTTCTCATTCTCTTCTTGTGAACCCTTGGTTTCATGAAATTCAACATCATGAACTTCCTCAAGAGTACCACTATCCAAATTTCAAACTCTATATGCTTTGCTAGTAGTTGAGTATCCAAGTAGGAATCCTTCATCACATTTCTTGTCAAACTTACCCACTCTAGTGCCTTTCTTCAAGATATAGCATTTGCAACCAAAGACCTGAAAATATGCAATGTTGGGCTTTCTACCATTCAAGAGCTCATATGGTGTTTTCTCTTTCAATGGGTGATAATAGAGGCGGTTGCTACAATAGCAAGCCATGTTGATGGCTTCGGCCCAAAAAGATTGACTCACATTGTACTCACTAAGCATAGACCTTGCCATATCAATGAGTGTTCTATTCTTACTCTCAACAAGACAATTTGATTGTGGAGTGTACTTGACCAAGAATTGATGTCTAATTCCAAATTCATCACGCAACTCATCAATTCTAGTATTCCTGAACTCACTACCATTGTCACTTCTAACTCTCTTGATGGTTGTTTCAAACTCATTGTGAATGCCCTTGACAAATGATTTGAATGTTGCAAACATATCGCTTTTGTCCACTAGAAAGAATACCCAAGTGTATCTAGTATAATCATCCACTATCACAAAGCCATATTTGTTACCACCAATGCTAGTGTATTGTGTTGGCCCAAATAAATCCATGTGCAATAACTCAAATGCTTTACTAGTGTTCATCATGCTTTTCTTAGGATGGGTGTTTCCAACTTGTTTGCTAGCTTGACAAGAGCTACAAAGCTTATCCTTCTCAAACACAACATCTTTCAAGCCTCTAACCAAGTCATGCTTAACCAATCTATTCAATTGTTTTATTCCAATATGACCAAGCCTTCTATGCCATAACCAACCCATGCTAGACTTAGTGAACAAACATGTAGATAATTGAGCTTCACTAGCATTGAAATCAACCAAGTATAGATTCTCATATCTAAAGCCCTTGAAGATCATGTTAGAGCCATCTACACTTGTTATCTCTACATCATCTACCCCAAATATGCATTTGAATCCAAGATCACACAATTGAGCCATGGATAGCAAATTGAAGTTCAAACTCTCTAGTAGCAACACATTGGATATGCTCATGTCATTAGATATTACAATCTTACCAAGCCCTTTGACCTTGCCTTTGCCATTGTCACCAAATATGATACTATCATGTCGACAGAATATCGTCGGTAGTCCTCCAAGGGGTATCCCATGAAGGTAGATTGATCGGCAGAGAAGCGTGAGATGAAGAACAAGAAGGCAATAGAGACACACGAATTAGACAGGTCCAGGCCGTTAGTATGACATAATACCCTACTCCTGTGGTCTGTTGGTTTGTATTAGCTATCGTATGATATTGCCTGAGTTTGGAGGGGGTCCCTGCCCACCTTATATAGCCCAGGGAGCAAGGTTACAAGTCGGTTAGATCTGAGAGATAACCAGAAAGTAATAATTGATTACAAGAATCTTGGGATCATACATATCCTAACATATCTCATAGTATCTTCAAGATATCTTCCAAATGTCTCGTGGGGGCGCTGAGCAGAGTCGTGCCCCGCAAGGCTTTGTCTTGTGGGTTGGGCCGCCCCTGAGGGCGTAGCCCATGTGGTCTGCCGTGGGTAACCGGAGTCATACCCCCCGCAGCTTGTCCCCGAGCGCCTTGTACCTATTGTGCAATGCTGTCTTGAGCTTGTCCAAGCAGGTGTGAACACGGCTGAGCAGTCAAACCCATGGTCCGACCATCATGATGAGTTGCCGAGCAGTTGCCGAGCAGCGTGAACTATCGCCGAGCAATGTGAACCAAATACAGCTTGCCATAAGGATGTAAGGAGCTCAAGTTTAGAATCGAAAATTTCTTCGCGATGGACCAAGTGTGCCCACTTAGAGTCCGGCCACGAGAAAAGGAGATAACCTTCTTCAGCTTCAAGAGGCATGGAGTCTTCCAGAATAAAACAAGCACATTCACCGCAAGGTGAAGTGTGACCACTTACTCCCTGAGCCTACTGGAAGATGAAGAATGAATCTTGTAGCAGGGTCAAAGAAAAAGAAATCTGAAAGCTTGCCGACATCGTCTGACATGGGCGTATCAAGACACCAGACGTGTTGCCCAAGATCAGCACCCTGATCCGAACAACATGGAGTAGCTTGATAGCACACCGATGAGACGTAGCAAGATCCGACCATCAAGAGAGTCCTCGGCATAGCTGGCGATGTCCGAGCATCGAGGAGTTCCCGACATAGCTGGCGACGTCCGAGCACCAAGGAGTGCCCGACGTAGCTGGCGATGTCCGAGCATCGAGGAGTCCCCGGCATAGCTGGTGATGTTCGAGCACCGAGGAGTCCCTAGAGTAGCTGATGATGTCCGAGCACCAAAGGAGTCCTTGGCGTAGTTGGCGATGTCCGAGCACCGAGGAGTACCCGGCGTAGCTAGCAATGTCCAAGCTCCGAGGAGTCCCCGGCGTAGCTGGCGATGTCCGAGCACTAAGGAGTCCCTAGCATAGCTGGCGATGTCCGAGCACCAAGGAGTCCCCAGCATAGCTGGTGACATCCAAGCACCGAGGAGTCCTCGGCGTAGCTGGCGATGTCCGAGCACCGAGGAGTCTCTGGCGTAGCTGGCGATGTCCGAGCACCGAGGAGTCCCAGGGGTAGCTGGCGATGTTCGCAAGGTGAAGTGGGGTGAAGTGTGTCCACTTAGTCCTTGAGCATGAAGAATCTAAGTGCCAAGGAGTAACCGATGTAGCTGGCGAACAGTCTGGTCAACTGGTCAGCGGTGAAGTGAGCATTGAGTAGAAACGACCGGTGAACAGTCCAATCAACTGGTCAGCTAGATGAAGTCCATGAACCTAGCAGTCCGACTAGTTGATCGATGGAGAAGTTCGAGCACCAGGTGGTCCGATCACCTGGACGATGATCCTGCAATACAAATATGTAGAATAGGTAGTACATGATGTAAAAATATATGAACTCCAGAGAAAAATCAGCAATGGTGATGAAATAGCGTATGCAGCTCAGCATCAGTTGGTGTGAAGATGTATTTATATTTAGTATAAACCGCTCGACCAGTTAGTGTGTAGCTGAGTCTCCAGCCCTAGCTAGCTTGTTAACCATAACGCGGAGCACGGAGCCCGTGTGCGTGTAGGAAGAACAAAGCATCGCTAAGGAGCCGCTGCCGACCACCCATAACGCAGAGGGCAGACGCTCGTGCATGTGTAAGGAGGAGCCAGAGACAGGACCGTCTCTGGGGACATCCGAGCATCAACATGACTGTTCGGGGGTTCAAAAAATCATTTGGAGAGCAAACACGGAGAAAACAGCTCGAAGAAACATTATGGCGATATACGACGATTGGAGAATATTTAGAAAAATATTAAAGCATGACTTAGCTTGTGTGAGGTCAAGCGGATGCGGCGACCGATCAACTACTAGAGAATCGCTCCATGGATGACAAACATGTATATGCATGCATTGCTTCAATCTAGTTAGCCTACCATATGTAGATCGAGTATGCCCCCTTTTTCGTTGCTAGCTTGCGTGGTGATGTAGATTTGGACGAGGCCTTGGTCTTCGTGTTGGAAACATAGATGAGTAGCAGTTGATGTGACGCAGCTTGGCGAGTAGATGAGCCACAGGAAAAATCATCTCGTAGGTGGCTAAAAGCATGGATCTATTCTGTACGCGTGTATGATGTATACGTATATGCTAGTTGCATATGGTCATGGTTGTCATATCCGAGTGGAGCTCCAAAACTCTTGCCATAGTTGACGCAAGGCGATCCTTTTTGGTTTGCATAGCCTAGAGACAAATTGTCACACGTTACGTGCCGAATTTGACAAGTCTGTTGCGTGGAGATGCTCTGGGTCACCGGCTTTGCTTCTTCGGCGAACGCTTGCCGATCCGATCTGGCAGGAAGGCTTGTGCGGGAAGCACGGTGAGTCCTGCTGTAGGTCGTAGTCGCTGTTGCCAAAGGATGTTGTCGCAAACAACATTGATCTTGATATCCCATCTGGTTCGCCATGGATCAGCACGCACACCCCTACCTGGTGCACCAACTGTCGACAGAATATCATTGGCAGTCCTCCGAGGGGTATTCCATGAGGGTAGATTGATCGGCAGAGAAGCGTGAGATCAAGAACAAGAAGGCAACAGAGACACACGAATTAGACAGGTTCAGGCCGTCAGTATGACGTAATACCCTACTCCTGTGGTCTGTTGGTTTGTATTAGCTATCATATGATATTGCCTGAGTTTGGAGGGGGTCTCTGCCCGCCTTATATAGTCCGGGGAGCAGGGTTACAAGTCGGTTAGATCTGAGAGATAACCGGAAAGTAATAACTAATTATAGGAATCTTGGGATCATACATATCCTAATAGATCTCATAGTATCTTTGGGATATCTTCCAAATGTCTTGCGGGGGGCGCCGAGCAGAGTCATGCTCCGCAAGGCTTTGTCTTGTGGGCTAGGCCGCCCCTGAGGGCGCAGCCCATGTGGTCTGCAGTGGGTATCCGGGGTCATAGCCCCCACACATCATATCCATCATTGCTGTTGGTATTGATTGAGTTGAACATTCTTTCATCCCCGGTCATGTGTTGAGTGCACCCACTATCAAGAACCCAATACCTTCCTCCGGCTTTGTAATTGACCTACAAAAGAAGATCAATTCTTTTTAGGTACCCAAACTTGTTTGGGTCCTTGAAGGTTAGTGACTAAGCTCTTTGGCACCCAAATGGCTTTCTTCTTTGAGCCCATCCATGGTTTACCAATGAACTTAGCCTTTACACCATTTGCACCCTTGGTAAGCATATAGAAAGAATCAAGCTTAATGGAGGATACATTAGCTTATGACTTCTTGTTCATGCACTTTTGCTCTACATGACCAACTTGATAGCAACTAGGACAAAACCAACCATTGTTCTTCACAAAACTAGTCTTGTGAGGAGCAAAAGCCGCCTTGCCTTTCTTGGGGATATAGCCCAGTCCCTCTTTGTAGAGAGAAGCTCTTTGGCTACCCAAGCACATAAGCAAGCGGTCCTCACCACCATAGGCCTTAGCCAAGGTGTGAGTGAGCTTATTGACCCCCTTCTTGAGGGTCTCATTCTCAACCATTAGTGAAGCATCACAAGTGAAACCATCATGACTAGATGAGGTGGAAGTAGAAGTACTACAAGAAGGGTTAGTGGAAACAACAATGATAGGCATAGATAATGATTCATCAATTATATCACAAGTTAAGCCTACATCACAAGTCTCAACATGCTTCTTCTTATTTTGTTCATTAAGCAAAGAGGAATGAGCTTTTTCAAGCTTCTTGTGAGCCTTGCCAAGCCTCTCATGGGCTTCCTCTAGCCTTTCATGAGTTGCTTTGAGCTCATCAAGGGCTTGATTAAGGGCTTTTACTTCCTTATTCAAGCTCTTGCATTCTCTTCTCTTAATGTCAAAGTGTTCTTTAGCATCATCTAGCATGTCAAGTAGTTCATCCTTAGTTGGTTCATCATCATCACTATCACTATCACTTTCATTTTTATTTTCATTATCATGCTCCTCATCACTTCCATCATCATAAGTTTGTACTTTAGTGGCCTTAGCCATGAAGCATGATGGAGTGTCGAAGAGAGAAGGCTTCTCATTGATAACAATACTTGCAAGTGCCTTCTTCTTGGTGATCTTGTCATCATCACTATCATCATCATCACTTGAGGAAGCATCACTATCCCAAGTGACCACATATGAACAACCCTTCTTCTTCCTCTTGAAGGTCATCTTGTCCTTCTCTTTCTTTTCCTTCTTGTCCTTCTTCTTGTTCTTCTTGTCATCATCTTTGTCACTATTGTATGGGCATTGAGCAACAAGATGATCTTTGCTTCCACAACTGAAGCACCTTCTTAACTCTTCCTTGTTCTTTGATGAAGACTTCTTTCTTCTAGCATGGTAGCCCTTCTTCATCATGAACTTGCCAAATCTCTTGACAAAGAGAGCCATCTTCTCATCATCCATCTCATCAAAGCTCAAGTTTTCATCTTCACTTGATGATTCTTGCTTTGCCTTGCCCTTGGATGATGTGGCCTTGAATGCCACACTCTTCTTTTTGTCATCCTTCTAGTCATCTTTCTTCTCCCTCTTTTCTTCCTTCTCATCATAATCTCTATAAGCATCATCGGTCATGATATCTCCCAAGATTTAGTTTGGTGTCATTGTGTCCAAACCGGTCCTCACTAGCAAGGTGACCAACATGCCAAATCTTGCGGGTAAGCATTTTAAGAACTTATGAGAGAAGTCCTTGTCCTCCACCTTCTCACCAAGTGCTTTGAGATCATTGACAAGCACTTCCATCCGATGGAACATGTCCGACACACTCTCATCTTCCTTCATCTTGAAGCTAGCAAATTTCTCCTTGAGAATGTATGCCTTTGCACCCTTCATTGTCTTGGTGCCTTCGAATGATTCTTCCAACTTCTTCTAAGCCTCATGAGCCATCTCAATGTTCTTGATTTGCTCAAATGTTCCCTCATCAATTGCATCATGAATGACACTTAGAGCAATGTTATTGTTTGGGAGAAGCACTTCTTCGGCCATGGTGGGATTCTCTGGATCGGCAACCTCAATTTTGGTTTCTACCAACTTCCACACCCTTCTATTGATTGACTTGATATGTGTGGTCATCTTTGACTTCCAATATGGATAATTTGTGCCATCAAATTGGGGTGGCTTCTTGGTGTTGTTGATTTGAGCCATTTTTACACCGAAGGTTGTTAAGGCTGAAATTACGGTGACCACGGCTCCGATACCACTTGAAAGGTCCTAATGGCTAGAGGGGGGTGAATAGCCTATTAAAAATTTCTACAACAACACTTAGCAAACTGGTTAGACAAATATGAGGTGAAGCGAGTGTTGCGCTAGCCTACTAAAAATGCAAGCCACCTACCACAATTCTAGTTTATATAGTCTCTATCCGCACAATGGCTATGTCACTACACTAAGTTAGTGTGCTCTCAAAGGCTAACTAAAGAACCACACTAACCAAACTAACAAGCTCTCACGACTAGCTACATTAAAGAGCTTGACAACTAGTTTGAGGTAATGTAAAGAGAGAGATCAATATGGTTATACCGTCGAGTCGAGGAATGAACCAATCAATCATAAGAATGAATACCAATGAAGATCAATCACCTCGGAATCAAATAATGACACAATGATTTTTATCGAGGTTCACTTGCTTGCCAGCAAGCTAGTCCTCGTTGTGGCGATTCACTCACTTGGAGGTTCACGCGCTAATTGGCATCACACGCCAAACTCTCAATAGGGTGCCACACAACCAACACAGGATGAAGATCACACAAGCCATGAGCAATTTACTAGAGTACCTTTTGGCTCTCCACCGGGAAAAGGTCAAGAACCCCTCACAATCACCACGATCAGAGCCGGAGATAATCACCAACCTATGCTCAATGATCCTCGATGAAAGGATCAAGATGCCCAAGAGGGGGGGTGAATTGGGATAATTCTAAATTCTTTACAGTAATTAAGTCCTACACTTAGCCCACTTCACCCCTTGTGCCTAGAATGTGATTCTATTGATCTACAGCACAAAAGTTTAGCACCCTAAGTTCCAATCCTACTCTAGCATGGCAATTCTAGGAATGTAAAGACAAGAAATGAATTGCTCGAATGTAAATACTCAAAGTAAAGAGAGGGAAAGGAATGTGGTGATATTTTGCTGAGGTATCTGAGAGTCGCCACTCCCTACTAGTCCTCGTTGAAGCACCCACGCAAGGGTGTAGCTCCCCTGTGATCCATGCAAGGATCAAGTGCTCTCTATGGGCTAATTCTTTGACACTCCGTCATGGTGAATCGCCCACAACCGCTCACAACTTGAGTTGGGTCATCCACAAGCTCCGCCAGATGATCACCAAACTCTCAATCACCACCGAGCCGTCTAGGTGATGGCGATCACCAAGAGTAACAAGCACAAACTATCACTTGACCACAACAAGCCTAATGAGAAGGGTGGATGCACACTTGCTACTCTCCTTGCACTAATGAGGCCTTAATCTTGGATTCTCAAATCTCAATCACCTCACTAGGCTCTTGCTCTCCTTTGCACTCTTAAGGGTGTTTCTCAGCTGAACAAATAGGCAAGAGACCTCCTTTGGATGAGTGGAGTAAGTATTTATACCTCCTCATTCAAAACATAATGTATGGAGGCTGAGTCATCACTCTACGGGGTGACCAGATGCTCCGGTTAGTTATCCCCACCACTTTATCAGAAAGAGCCGTTAAGTTCTGACCAGACTCTGACCTGCATTCGGTCAGCACTGACCGGACATGTTCGGTCACGAAAAATGCTCTCTGGAACCTTACTGATGTTGACTGGACACTAGCACCCAGAGTCCGATCATTTTGCTGTTCAGCATCCGGTCAGTTACCGGATCCTGACCAGCATTCGGTCAGCACTGACCAGATGCGTCCGATCAGAAAACTCCCTCTCTGGAGTTGACCGGACGCAGGTACCCAGCGTCCGGTCACTTTTCACTCAGCATACGGTCGCAACCAGACGACTCTAGTTGATCAAATGAATTGACCGGACTCACCCTTCAGCGTCCGGTCACAACCAGACCAGCGTCCGATCAGTCATTTGACCCTCCATTCACTTCCAACTCAAAATCCTTTCTGAATGAACTTTGCTCCAATTGATCTTAGGGCTACTCCTGAGCTACCTAGTGCTAGATTTGACAAG
Source organism: Miscanthus lutarioriparius (assembly GCA_904845875.1). Lineage (NCBI taxonomy): Eukaryota > Viridiplantae > Streptophyta > Magnoliopsida > Poales > Poaceae > Miscanthus > Miscanthus lutarioriparius. The sequence goes on from CAJGYO010000001.1 coordinate 101,320,023, forward strand.
TGTGCACCATACCTAACCCACTAGACTCACCTAGGTCAAGCTACTAGTCCATACCTCCCTTAATAGTATGGCCAAAGGAAAAACAAAGTCCTAAACTACTCTAAGTGTCTCTTCAACACCAAACGACACTTAGAACTAGTCCATCATTAACCTTGTCGTCCATCCTTTGAAAACCAAAATGATTTCCATCAATAGGGGCATGACAACCATGATTGCCCAATCAATTTCCGTTACCATGACCTAACTCAAATTGCCTCTGCAAAACACACGTTAGTCATAGTAATCTCGTGTCATCATTAATCACCGAAACCCAACTAGGGGCCTAGATGCTTTCAATCTCCCCCTTTTTGGTGATTGATGACAACACAACCTCGAGTATGTAAAAGAGATGAGTGAGGTTTTCAACATGCTTGGTTCATATAAGCTTTCGACAATAAGAACAAAGGGGTTAGACATGCTTATATGACCCAAGCCAACATGGTGTACTCAAAGGATATGAATTAAGAAAGAGTACATGAAGTAAAGCTCATTTGAATCGGAGTAAAATGTGGAAGCAAAGCAAATGAGCATAACCAAGTGACATGGTATATATATATATATATATATATATATATATATATATATATATATATAAATCAATGTAGAGAGCACACATGTCACATAAGGATCACAATCACATGTATGTAGTGCAATGCATGAAAGTAAACATGAATGCATAGAGTATCACACATAAGAGACGAAAGGTAACGAATCACATGCTCCCCCTAGATGTACTGCACCCCCTAGATCTAACATACTCGATCCCTCTCCCACTTTGGCATCAAGCACCAAAACCTAAGGGTCGGACGGCAGGATGAGAGCAGACGAGTCGGGTGCTGAGGTGCGATGAGAAATCTAGAACTGAGCAGTTGCATCCTCTGACCCTGAACTCTGAGCGGTCTGACCCTCTGTCACTGGAAGAGAAGGTGAAGCGGTCTGGGTCTACTCAGTAACTGTCATGGCCTATGACTCTAGAAGTATCACTGTAGGAAGTGGAGCCACATATGCCACTATCGCTGTCGCTGAAACAACTGAAGTAACTGGCCCGGACGATGCAACAGAATACGGGATCATCTCAGTAGTCCCGGTAATAGGAGCAACTATAGTAGGGATAGGGACTCGTAGCTCTAGAGGTGTAGGCTGCCCTATAAGCTCACTGAATGTAGCACCAAGACTCCTAGAGACTGGGGTGTCCATCACTAGCACTGAGGAACTCTGAGGCAGAGTGAAGCCCGTAACAATGGGAGTGAAGTGAGGACCCTGAGCTATCACTGGTGAGGTAAACCACTGGGACACCTACTCTATAGGTGAAGCAAACTGAGTAGCTGGTGGTCCCTGACTATGAAGCTCACTAGGCTGTACAGCTGGAGTCACTGAAGTGGTGGCAGGCTGGCCGATCTGAGGTGTAGACTGCTGAGGAGCATTCCCGATAGCAGAGAATACGTGCTGTATGAAACCAAGTAACTACTGCTGGATGATGAGCTGCTGCTGCTGCATGGCCTGCTACTGCCTTTGGAACTCGTCCTGTCGAGCCTAAACCTATGCAAGTGCAACTGTTGTCTCCTGTGCCTGGCATGCCTGGTCCTATCTCATCCGCTCAAGTACTACAAGAAGTGCTAGATCTGTCTGCGGTGGCTGTGGTGGAGTGGAGCTAGAGCCACTAGCCTCTCTGTTGTGTGGTTGAGGAGCCATCTGTGGAATAGGCTGGTAGTCATCATCAGAGCTATCACTAGGGTCGCTCTCAATCACATCCGCCTGTTGTGCATCAAGCTGCTCCTCCTTTGTAACAGCAATGCCCCTGATGATCTTATCCTACTGGGCTGCTATCTTAGGTACCTCTAGACAATGGCTCGGCTGGTGAGGTGTCTTCGCACTACTGTGACGTAGCATCTGAGTCATGTTATATAGAGGAAACTCAGTAGTAGCACCTGTGTACTCAGCCATCGTCTCTTGGGACTTCCGTGTAACTGCCTTTTGAATCAAGAAGGTGATTCAGTGAGCATAAGGCAGCTGACGGTGACCTCTAAAACCCTCTGCTAGTGTATCCTCCATCACTAAAAGTATGACATCCCAAATATCAACAACGGTCTGAGATACCAGAGAATTTGCTAACCACAACTGAATGCGAGTCAAACCCTCGCGGTAACCCATCCTCGGGAGCAGAGTCCTCCTCATAATAGCATCAAGAAGACGAGCTGTAGGTGTAAGATCACGTGGTGTCCTGCTCGACCCCTCGCCAAAAGGCTCTGTGAAGCACACTCTGACAAGGTCTGTAGGAGGCACAAGACCACCGTGAGGGCATCTCAGAGGCTCTGTCGGACCATAGCAAACCTCATGAAGGCAAATGGGTGACTCTGGAATCCTAAGAATCTCTCTGACCCTCGAGCTCTAGAGCCTGTAGTCATGACCTCTGAATGCAAAGTGAATGAACATGTGCCTCAGGTCAATCCAAAGAGAAGAGTAAAACTCATGGACCCATGACGGAACATAGCGGACAGTGCATCCAAGAAGATCTATCAACCCTAGTAGATATGAGAGGTGAGGATAGATCTGCTCACCTACAGCTGCAACAAGTGACTCAATGGAGCAAACTCTCTATGATCTGAAGGCAACTCCACTGTTCAAATAAGCATTATAGAAATCCTCCTACAGTACTGTATAGAAGTGCTCTAAAGCACGCTCATCCCACCTCGGCAGAAACCAGTCCTCAAACTGCACAAAGCGGAGCTGCTGCACCTGTTTGGTTGTGGCTGCCCTCAAGTCAAGGTGAACCACCGAAGGCGGACCCTGCGGTCTGGGAGGCGAACGAGAGCCCCTCCTCTGTGTCTTGGGCCTTAGTGACACCTGAGTGCGTGTACGACCAGTGCGTTGAAGCTATGGCTATGCTGCCTACTCTGTCTCCTCAGTCTACTCTGGCTGTTGAGTACCCTCTGTCTACTCTGCTGGCTATGTCTGCTGTTCTGTCTCCCCCTAAGGCCGACCCTCCTCTAAAGTGACACGTCGTCCTCCAAGCATGACAGTCCCAGCTAGACTACCATGATGACTCTCAACCCTCTCGACGGCGACCCTCTGAGCTGGTGATAGCTGATTGGCAATACGTACACCACTCCTAGATCCACCTCTCTCCGCTCGCTCAGCGGTTGCTGTCACTGCTGCTGCTCTCTCAGTCTCCACATCAACGAGCTTTCGCTTCTTTGTTGTGGTCTTTTTTGCCTTCCCCTTTTCTTGAGTAGTCAGGCGAGGCAGAGGCCTTAGATCCATATCACCTGGACCACCTCCGATATTCTTGACTCGTGCCATTGCTGGAGCTAAAGAGAATTACTACCACAGACAATAACCAACTGCCAGCTGACACTCACGAGACTTGGCCTTAATCCGTACTCGTGGGCTTGGCCCCGAGTTCACTGACAACTACAAAGACAACCACAAGAGCACCGACTCGCTGCACGATAGAATAGATAGGATATGTAAATAATCACAATATTCATCTAGAGATGCGAAACCCTAAGAAGCAAGCAATAGATACGAAATTGAAAGCGATGGCTTGCTACCTAATCAACCGGCGACGGACGAGCAAAGGAGAGGATCACGAGGCACCACCAGGTCAGCAATGAAATGCCTAGGGTTAGGGTTTGGCGTAAAGTGGAGTGGCGGCCGAAGAGACACGTGGTGCAGTGGGTGGCAGCGTAGGTGCGAGCTTGAACAAAAGACAAAGCAGGTGTACGTGGGCATGGCAGAGCAGAGAAGCACGACGGCGTCATGACAGCGCGGTTGGCTGCGCTTGGCGTGGCGGCATGGGCGTCAGGCATGGGAGCATGGAGCAGGCATGGCGATGGATTCACAACTAGGGCACGGGTGTGTGGACACAGGAGCACGGAGTGAGCGTGACGGCGGAGGCACATCTGCGCGGCGGCATGAAGCAGGCGACTGCGCGGGCGCGGTGGTTGTGGGATTAGGGCAACTAGTAGCGCGGCGTACGGAGATTAGATATAAATATGGTGACCCCCGTGTTAGATAAGAAAATGAAATAGAGTTTGAGATCCACACGATTTCAACTGTCCGGACGCACCGGTGGCAGTGACCGGACGCTGCCACCCAGAGTCCGGTCGACAACAGAGAGGTCCAAAACCCCTCAAGTCATGACCGGACGCGTCTGATTACCCTTGACCGGACGTAGCCAGAGTCTGATCGATCCTGAGTTCATCTTCTTCAATTGACCGGACGCAGGGACACCTTCACACCGGACGTAGGACGAGCACTGTTTCAGCGTTCGGTCACTCCTGTGATGCTTCTGTTCACCTCCTGTGAACTGACCGGACGCTGGAAGTAGAGTCCAGTGCAGCGTCCGGTCGCCCTTTCTCAGCGAATCTTCAATATTCCTTCGCGCTGCATGTTCCCAATCAAGTCCCAACTTCAATAAGACCCAAATAAACACCAATTGGGACTGATGTGAGTGACCTCTCTCAAACCCTCAAAATTTTCAAAATATTTTGCCTTAGGCTATAATTGTTTTTAAGAAAATATGCAATAAAAGGATAATCGAAAAGAAATGACAAAGCAACACACATGCATATGCAATGCAATACTTGAAAGTAATTCTAGTTGCTTGTCAAGTTTGATCCAAGGTTAAGCTTCTTCACACGCTTTTCGGCGGTTATCTTAACCATGTTAGACAAGCCCAAAGTGCAATGCTTGAAATTGAACATGTTGTATATTACAATGCAATGCAAGGGACAACACAAGCTCATTTTCTAGTGAAGTTACTAAAATCAAGCACATTGAGTTCATTCCTCAACCGACAAAATGTAGCCTCATCTAGCGGTTTAGTGAAGATATCTGCCAATTGATCCTTGGTCCTTACACCTTCTAGTGATATATCATTTTTAGCAACATGATCTCTAAGAACGTGATGTCGGATATCTATGTGCTTGGTGCGAGAGTGTTGAACCGGATTATTAGCAAGCTTTACCGCGCTCTCATTGTCACACAAAAGAGGTACCTTTTCTAGAACTACACCATAGTCTAGCAAAGTTTGCTTCATGTAAAGTATTTGTGCACAACAAGCACCCGCGGCAATGTATTCCGCTTCAGTGGTGGACAAAGCCACACTATTTTGCTTCTTGGAGGACCAAGACACTAGTGATCTACCAAGCAAATGGCACCCTCTGGATGTGCTTTTCCTATCAATTTTGCAACCGGCATAATCCGAATCGGAATAGCCAACTAGTTGAAATCTAGCTCCTTTGGGATACCAAAGACCAATGCTTGGTGTGTGCTTAAGGTACCTAAGGATTCTTTTAACGGCAACCAAATGAGCTTCCTTAGGATTAGCTTGAAATCTAGCACACATACACACACTAAACATGATGTCAGGCCTAGATGCGGTCAAATATAACAAGCTACCAATCATAGAGCGGTAAAGAGTATGATCAACCATTTTACCTCCCTCATCTAGGTCGAGATGTCCATTAGATGGCATTGTTGTCTTGATTGGTTTACATTCATCCATATTGAACCTCTTGAGAAGGTCCTTGGTATACTTTTCTTGAGAGATGAAAATCCCTTCTCTCATTTGCTTGACTTGAAAACCAAGAAAGAATGTAAGCTCTCCAATCATAGATATCTCCAACTCTTTTGACATCAATTCACCAAACTCTTTGCAATAGTCTTCATTTGAAGAGCCAAATATGATATCATCAACATATACTTGGCAAATGAAGATATCTCCATCAAGCTTCTTGGTGAATAGTGTAGTGTTGACCTTCCCAGTGGTGAAGCCCTTCTCAATAAGGAAATCCCGAAGGCGTTCATACCAAGCTCTTGGGGCTTGTTTAAGCCCATATAGCGCCTTGGACAACCTATAAACATGATTAGGATATCTAGGGTCTTCAAACCTGGGAGGTTGATCAACATAGACTAGTTCATTTATGAAACCATTTAAAATGCACTTTTAACATCCATTTGATATAATTTTATTTCATGATGCGATGCATATGCAAGGAGGATACGAATGGCTTCAAGTCTTGCAACCGGTGTAAAGGTCTCTCCAAAATCCAACCCTTCAATTTGAGAGAACCCCTTTGCAACTAGTCTTGCCTTATTCCTCACTACAATGCCTTGATCATCTTGCTTGTTGCGGAACACCCACTTTGTTCCAATGACTCTTGCACCTTGTGGTCGCTCTTCAAGAGTCCAAACTTCATTGCGAGTGAATTTGTTCAACTCTTCATGCATGGCATTTATCCAATCCGTATCTTGAAGAGCTTCTTCTACATTCTTAGATTCAACACAACAGATAAAAGAGTGATGTTCAATAAATAAAGCAAGTTTTTGAGAGCGAGTCATTACAGCCTTTGAAGGACTCTCTATGATGAGATCTTGTGGATGAGCTTGTAGTAGAGGTGAATTTCTTCTATCAACCACTTGAGGGGGAGGATGTGGAGCATCAACATCTTGAGCTTGTGCCACCATTTGATCATGAGAGACATGAGTGTCGGGGACCTAATACCGGGGTACCCAAGGAGGTGGAACTAATAACCATCGAACGTTAAAAGCTCCTGAACAGACAAGAGCACGGCTGCACTTCTTGCCCGAACGATGGGAGTTTTGTTCCGCCTCGCCTGAACGCTCGTGGACCCGCTCCACCTTGCCCGACGGCTGGAGGACGACTCCACCTCGCCCGATGGCTGGAGGATGACTCACCCGACCCCCAAGGGATACACTCCGCCTCGCCTGACCCCCAAGGGATACACTCCACCTTGCCCGACCCCCGAGGGCTGGGCTCGGCCTCGCCCAACGCCCGAGGGCTGGCTTTACCTCATCCAAACGACCGATGACAGATCTCGCCTCACCCGATATTCAGAGGCTGGCTCCGTCTCACCTGACAAACCATGCCCTGCGAACCCTCATGATGACGGCTACAGGGTAAGACAAGACGTTCGGGTCAACCACAGGGTCAAATGACATGCCCTGCACCACAGCGTTAGACGCCGTGCCCTGCACCCCTGCAAGGAAGTACCGTCAGGATGTGACAGGACAAGCGCTGGGACCTCCCCCTAGGCGTGGTAGAGCCTAAACAGTGTTGCGGGCGCCTGCTCTCCACCCTACAGTATCATAGGCGCCGCCCTCAGCCTCCGGACGAAGGACCCGACACGGACATACGACAACCACGACGTCCCAAGGGCCAACCAACAGTCACCACGCTGTCCGACCCCCACGGGGTCGGGGCTCGACAATCCTATCCGACCCGCCGCCATCGGGGGCGGGATGGGATGCCCCACTTGCTAAAAAAGGCCAGGGCATGGCCTACGAAGATCGACAGATACGCTACTTCTGACACAGTCTTCCATGATAGGTAGGGCAGGCGTGGGGAAGAAGGAAGACTCAGGTCTCTCAAAGGACCTTCTACGCTCTTAGTATTTTTTCTTTTCCCCCATCTATAAACGCCTGCGCCCCCCCCCTTGTCTATAAAAGGGAGGGCGGGGCTCCCCACTAAGGATAGAGAGAGAGAGAGGATGGGCTAGCATGTGCACACGCACCATACAACCTAGCAGCAACAGAGCTCGTGGCGTTCTTTCCACTACTCCATCAGGGACTTGGGATCTCTCCCTCTCCCAACCATTTGTACCCCCTACTACGAACCTCATTCGGTGCTAATAACACGAGCAGCAATAGACTAGACGTAGGGACATTCAGCCCAAACCAGTATAAACCTTGTGTCCATTAGTGCACCATCCGTGACTAACGCGCATCAAGTATAAATTTACTAGTCGGTGTTTGTTCGAAACACCGACAGTTGGTGTGCCAGGTAGGGGCCTTTGCGCGTTCCAAACCAGGCCACAGATGGCTAACCACAACATCAGCTGGGTCCCAGGCACACACGTGCATTTTGGGAACCTAGATTTCATCATCAGGGTGGGAGGAGAGTTGGTACGGGCGCACACTACCATCCGATCTCTTCCCCCCAACGGCCTTGACCATGAGAGGCTTGGGCGCCAGCTCGGCGCCTCCCTTGGACCACGGCAGTCCAGGGAGAACTAGCATCGCCTCGCCCTCGCCAACGACGATAGCATGGTGCGACCTTCCGGGGAGAGACACCTCCCTCCAGAACGCCATGTGCGGAGCGCCCCGACAGCGTTTCCGTTCGGTCTCCGCAACGCCGCGGCAACCGCTAGCCACCTTATGGCGCTACATAGGGTTCAACCGCCCACGGACAATGAGTTCATGGGGGTAATTGAACATGACACGGAGTCTCTCCACAAGCTCCTCACTGAGGGGCCCGGATCGTCCTCCAGCTCTGACTCTAGCAGGGGGAGCCATCACCCTTCCCGGGGATGCTTCATGGCGGAAACCCCCGAGGGGCACGTCGAAAGCATCTCCGAGGAGGAAACCACCCCGGTGGGCAACCCCGACGACAGGCCCAAAGAGGAGACAACGGCCCCATCTCGCTTAAGGATGGAGCAGCTAAAAGCCCAGAAGCGAGAGATCAATGAGGCCAAACAAGGGCTCGTGCGCGAGTACGCGGAGATCAATCGCGAGATCGAACGCCGCCGAAGCGGCGGGCGTGCGCGCGCCACTGCCCGCGATGTACACCAAAGGATCCTCACCGACGATGGGACCCTCCCTCACTTTGCCTGGGCAAGCCAAAACATCGCCGCCACGACGGCCTTACTTCACGGCCTTCCAGAGGCCGCGACGTCCGAGGATCGCCGGGCCTGCCGAGAAATCCGCACGTTGCTCGAACGTGCGGCGGTGCAGCAGGCGGAGAGCTCGATGTCTCGGTGACGCGAACTCAACACCAGCCAGTGCACGCCTCTGGTGCGTCCTGCCAAGGATGCGTCAGTCCACCAGACACCACCAGGCGGCAGGCAGCTCACTGCTGTCCCAGTGCATGAACGCCTCGGTCACAACCGCGACGCGCGCAGCACCATCGACGCCCGTAGACGCGCCTACAATGACTCGAGAGAAGGAGCCAGATACGGCTACCACCCTCGATGTGGTGGATGCTACGACAACAGCGAGGACCGGAGCCCGAGCCCCGGACTACCGGGCGCCCAGGCCTTCGGTCGGCACGTCCTCAACGCCGCTTTCCCACCAAGGTACCGACCACCTACCAACATTCCAAAATATTATGGGGAAACAAACCCCGGGCTTTGGCTCGAGGACTATCGGCTTGCCTGTCAAGCCAGTGGCGTGAATGATGACGATTTTATTATTCGCAATCTCCCACTGTTCTTGGCCGATTCGGCACGAGCATGGTTGGAGCACCTACCGTCCAATGCCATTCAAAGTTGGGCGGATTTGAGGGAAATCTTTGTGGGCAACTTCCAGGGCACATACAAACGCCCCGAAAACCCATGGGACCTCAAGAACTACCGCCAGAAGGCCGACGAAACTCTCCGCGAGTACATCCGACGCTTCTCACAGCAATGCAACGAGCTCCCTAACGTCGCCGACGCTGACGTGATAGGAGCTTTCCTATCCAGGACGACCTGCGAGTCCTTGGTTCACAAACTGGGATGCAAGAGCCCATGGTCCACCAAGGAACTCCTGGACATCGCCACCAGCCACGCCTCAGGAGAGGAGGCGGTCGGAGCAATCTTCGATTGTCTCGAAGGCAAGACAAAATGGGACGAGGGTGCCGGCGAAGGTGCCTCCAACCGTCCCGCCAAGAAGAAGAACAAGAAGCAATGGCGTGATGACTTGCTTGCAGCTGCTGCCGACCGCAAGGGTGGTCGGAAGCCAGCGGAGGGCACTCCGAATCACTTCGAAAAAATGCTCGAGGGGCGGTGCCCGAACCACGCCTTCCCTGTGAAACACCTGCTCAAAGACTGTGGTCTCATGCGCAAGTTCTTACTCAGGAGCGCCAACAAAGGGGAGCAGCGAAAGGCATCTGCCCCCACCGCAGACGAGGAGGAGGAGAAGGACGAAGCCTTCCCGACACCAAACGGTGCCCTTATGATCTTCGGAGGATCGACGGCCTATGACTCCAAGCGACGTCAGAAGGTCGCTCGCTGCGAGGTCTATACAGCCGGACCGGCCACGCCTACCTTCCTCCGGTGGTCAGAATCTGCCATAACCTTCGACCAGATCGACCATCCGGATACCGTCCCACACCCAGGATGGTACTCGCTTGTTGTCGACCCGATCATCGGCCCAAAGCGACTCATGAAAGTACTGATGGATGGGGCAGCGGCCTCAACATCATGTACGCCAAAATGCTCGATGAGATGGGTGTCGACCGGATGAACCTCCGCCCCATCCGAGCGCCTTTTCATGGCGTCGTGCCTAGCAAACAGGCCGTACCACTCGGGCAGATCGATATGCCCGTCACTTTTGGGGATCAGTCCAATTACAGGACTGAGACCCTCACTTTCGACGTGGTAGGGTTCCCCGGAACTTTCCATGCCATCTTAGGACGACCATGCTACGCGAAGTTCATGGCCGTTCCCAACTATACATACCTCAAACTGAAGCTGCCGGGACCCCACGGGGTCATCACCGTTGGCACCTCCTTCCAGCGGGCCTACGAATGCGAGGTCAAGTGCTGCGGCCATGCCACAGCAATCGTTGCCACCGGGGAGCTCGCCACCCTTAGGGAAAAGGTCACCGAAGAGGCGCCCGACACCGAAAGGTCGACCGGGTCATTCAAATCGGCAGAGGGCTCCAAAGAGGTCATCAAGACCCCAGCAGCTCCAAGGGAAAAACGGTGCGCATTGGCACCACGCTCTCCGTCGAATAGGAAAGCGTGCTCGTCGACTTCCTCCGTGACAACAAAGACATCTTTGCGTGGAAACCCTCGAATATGCCAGGCATTCCGAGGGAGGTCGCCGAGCACACCCTAAAAATCCATCCAGGCTCCAAACCAGTGAAACAACGTCTGCGCCGCTTCGACGAGGAGAAGCGCATGGCCATCGACGAAGAGATAGCCAAACTACTGGCCGCCCGATTCATCAAGGAGGTACACCACCCAGAGTGGCTAGCAAACCCCGTTCTTGTACGAAAGAAAAGCGGGAAATGGAGGATGTGTGTTGACTATACCAGTCTCAACAAAGCATGCCCGAAGGATCCGTTTCCTTTGCCACGCATAGATCAAATAGTCGACTCCACCGTAGGGTGCAAAACCCTCTGCTTCCTCGATGCATACTCCGGCTACCATCAAATTGCAATGAAGGAGTCCGACCAACTTGCGACCTCTTTCATCACTCCCTTCGGATCGTTCTGCTACGTTTCAATGCCGTTCGGTTTGAAAAATGCTGGGGCGACATACCAGCGATGTATGCTCAGATGCTTCGGAGACCTCATCGGGTGAACCGTTAAGGCCTACGTCGACGACATCGTAGTGAAGTCCAAGCGGGCTGACCACCTCGTTGTTGATCTCGAGCAAACCTTTGCGAAACTCCGGGCAAATGGTATCAAACTCAACCCTGAGAAGTGCGTTTTCAGGGTCCCAAGGGGCATGCTGCTCGGCTTCATCGTCTCCGAGCGCGGCATCGAAGCCAACCAAGACAAAATTTTGGCCATCACAAAGATGGGCCCAATCCAGAACGTAAAGGGGGTCCAGCAGATCACGGGGTGCCTTGCCGCTCTCAGCCAATTCATCTCATGCCTCGGTGAACGAGGTCTCCCCCTTTACCGCCTTCTGAAAAAGGCCGACCGCTTCGAGTGGACACCCGAGGCCTAGGAGGCACTTGACATGCTCAAGCTGCTTCTGACAAAGGCCCCGATCCTAGTCCCCCCAAATGACGGAGAGGCACTCCTGCTATACATATCGGCCACCACACAGGTGGTTAGCGCCGCCCTGGTAGTAGAACGGAAAGAAGAGGAGCACGCACTCAAGGTGCAGCGCCCCGTGTACTTCATCAGCGAGGTACTATCCAACTCCAAAACCCGCTACTCCTAGATCCAGAAGCTCCTATACACCGTCCTCATCATCAAAAGGAAGCTACATCACTACTTCAAGTCACACCCTGTGATAGTCGTAACAGCGTTTCCCCTCGGCGAGGTCATCCGGAGCCAAGACGCCACAGGAAGAACCACGAAGTGGGCATTCGAGCTGATGGATCAAGGCATCACATATGGCTCCTGAATGGCGATCAAGTCCTAGGCGTTGGCTGACTTCATCGCGGAGTGGACCAAAATCCAAACACCACCGGCGATCGTCGATCAAGAGCACTGGACAATGTACTTCGACGGGTCACTGATGAAGAGGGGCGCCGGCACGGGGCTGGTCTTCATATCACCCCTCGAGGTCCAAATGAGGTATATGGTTCGTCTCCATTTCCCCTCGTCAAATAATGTGGCTGAGTATGAAGCGCTCGTCAACGGCCTACGAATCGCCATCGAGCTGGGCATCCGATGCCTCGACATTCGGGGCGACTCCCAGCTAATCGTCAATCAAGTCATGAAGGAGTCAAGCTGCCACGATGCCAAGATGGTCGCGTACTACCAAGAGGTCCGACAGCTGGAGGACAGGTTCGATGGCCTAGAACTCAATCACGTCCCAAGGTGCCTCAACGAAGCAGCCGACGCGCTTGCAAAAGCAGCGTCTGGCCGAGAGCCGGTACCCACGGGAGTTTTCACCAATGACCAGCACAAACCATCGGTACGCTACGAAGGGTCAGAGCGGGCCAACGATGGCTCATCCGATCCAGCCCTGGGGGCTGACCGACCAACGGCTCCGTCCAACCCTGAGGTCATGGAGCTTGAAGAAGGCCTGACGCCCGACCCTCCGAACGACTAGAGAACACTCTACCTCGACTACCTCCTCCACGACACTCTGCCAACGGATAAGGTGGAAGCTCGATGGCTCGCACGCCACGCCAAGTCCTTCGTTCTTGTAGAGGGCGAACTCTACAAACGGAGCCACACCGGGATCTTGCAGCTCTATATCCCTGGCAAAAAGGAAAACTCCTGCTGAGCGACATCCACGGTGGGGTCTGCGGTCACCATGACGCGCCAAGAACCTTGGTTGGGAACACATTCCGACAGGGCTTCTACTAGCACACTACAGTAGCCGACGCCGAGCAAATCGTACGCACCTGCGAAGGGTGTCAGTACTACACACGGCAAACTCACCTCCCGGCCCAAGCACTCCAGATGATCCCCATCACGTGGCCCTTCACGGTCTGGGGGCTCGACCTGGTCGGGCCATTCAAAAAGGCCGGGGGCTTCACCCACCTACTTGTCACCATAGACAAGTTTACGAAATGGATCGAAGCTCGGCCGATCTCCACGATCAAGTCTGAGCAGGCTGTGCTGTTCTTCCTCGACATCATTCATCGTTTTGGAGTCCCAAACTCCATCATCACAGACAACGACACGCAATTCATCGGCAGGAAATTCATTCGATTCTACGATGAACAACACATCCGAATCGATTGGGCAGCCGTCGCACACCCCCGGACGAACGGGCAGGTCGAGCGCGTTAACGGCATGCTCCTACAGGGCCTCAAGCCTAGGATCTTCAACCGGTTGAACAAGTTCAGCACACGCTGGGTCGCCGAGCTCCCCGTGGTACTCTGGAGCCTAAGAATAACTCCCAGCCGGGCCACCGGCTACATGCCTTTCTTCATGGTCTACGGAGCCGAGGCCATCCTCCCGACAGACCTTGACTACGGAGCACCAAGGGTCAGAGCATACAATGAGGAGGGAGCCGAGGCATCCCACCAAGACGCCATGGACCAGCTAGACGAAGCCCGCGACATCGCCCTCCTCCATTCGACCAAGTACCAACAGGAGCTACGACGGTACCACGGACAACGGGTACATGACCGAGCCTTCAACGTCGGGGACCTCGTTCTCCGCCTCGTGCAGAGCAACAAGGACCATCACAAGCTCTCACCGCCCTGGGAAGGGCCGTATGTCGTCGCGGAAGTACTTCGGCCAGGTGCCTACAAGTTGAAAACCATCAACGACGAGGTCTTCACCAATGCTTGGAACATCAAACAGCTATGTCGCTTCTACCCCTAAATAAACGCTTACTTAGTCCTTATCAGTTTTGTTTTCTTTACAAATCCCCGATCTTTAGCGACATCCGACCCTAGCAAAATGCAAGGGGTTAGACCTCGCTCAGGGGCCGGAACAAATGATATAAGTATGTTTACCTTGCAAACACCCCATGTGTCAAAACTCTCTCTAAGTTCTCCATTTTTTCTCATAAACGTCTCCCAAAAACTAGGACTTTGGGAACTGATTCTAAGTATAACTGGTAGGACTGCGGGAAACCCACGCCCCAGCGGCTACGGCCTCCTCGCTCACCAGCGTGATCAAAATCATTTCACCCGTACCCCAAGTTTTTGCGAACTGGACCATGAGAAGAATCGGAAGGCACCAAAAACCTCTTCCAAAAAAGAGGAAACTAAAAAAATGGTTTGCCACAACAAAAGACGAAGATTTGTTCATTTTTGCACAAATTCACCGCTTACAAAACAATCTCATCACGAAAAGGGCTAATGTACTCTTAAAATTCAAAAGACTAGCCACTCGGGGGCTCCCCCACAAAACTTTTCTGATTACAATCTCTGCCTAGCTCAACTATAACTGCTACTATGGTCGCAGTGCCAACCTCTTCAGGCACAAGCACCAGAAGGAGCTCTTCGTCGCCGCCAAGGGCATGTACACGGGCCAGTTCATCTACTATGGCCGCCACATCACGCTCCCCATCGGCGATGCCCTACCGCTCTGCAGGACCTTCGAAGGCGCCTTCATCTGCAACGTCGAGCACCACGCCGGCGACTATGGTACCCCTCTGTCGGGGCATCCGAGGACTACGCCATCATCATTAGCCGCAACCCCGACAACGGCACCCGAACAGGAGGCACCTCCCACCATGGGGAGGCCGCAACGAATGACGGCGAGGCTGACGACGCCCGGCACCCTCCAGTACTCCTCCTTTGGCGGCAGCGAGCTCTTCTCGTTAAAGGCGGACCACACCACCTCATCTACATTGGATGACCTCCAGCTCAACATCACGCCCGGATTCACGAGCGGATCTGTGAGTCTCTCTCTCTAGCATCACTCTCTATCTCTCACTCAGGATCCGCCGCGACGCACGAGTATTTTTGGTGGAGAGGAAAAGGGAGAAGAGGTAGTGGCTCAGAGGTAGGGTGAGCAGTAGGCCAAGAACACCCCACCCCCCCTCCCTATTTAAGGAAGAGGCACGGCGGATATGGAAGGACGAAAGGTGGGGGCAAAAAACTCTCTGCCTCCCCCTATTCAATGCAGGAAGCAAATCAATGCTGACAGGAACCCGAGGGGACGCGCCTGAACCGACGGGACGCAGCCTGGTTGATGAGACACCGCCTGATCAGGCAGGCATGGCCCGCCACCACCCACCGGGTGCGAGAGCCAGGGCACACCCGCACACGCGACTCTCCGCTTCATCGGGCAGGACCGTGGAATGACCCAACGACGGACCCTCCGTCCAAAGGAAGCCCAGCAGGCCTCCTGGGCCAATCGGCCGGCCCAGGTAAAACGACGAACGGACAAAAACCGCGCAAAGATAAGCACCTCTCCCCTCTCACTTTACGCGTTAAATCCATTACCGAGCGTCCGATCCCAGCAACGGCAGGGGCACGAACATCCCTCGGGGGCTTTCAAGAATGTCTACCAGTTTAGAAATTCTCCTCGCCCGACCCCTCCTTACATTTGGGAAGCAGGAGCTCGGCGCATGGGGATAAAACGCTGATTACAACTGGCTGAACCCTCAAACCCTACACCCCGATGGCTACGGTATCTTTTATTCACCAGCGTAATCAGGATTCACAGTTCCTCACACCACGAGCCTCAGCTCCCACCTTCTCAAAAGAGGTTTGGAGGGGTTCACTCGCTTAAAAGTTAATCGGACGGCTCAAATCGCCACCGAGAGACACAAACGAAAAATCGCGATGCTCATGCAGGCCACGCCATCGGACTCGAACCCCACACGGACGTGTTCGGTAGGAGCTTCCCGTCCCTCACACCACCAAGGTAACATTACTGACCCCCGCTTTCAAGTTTACCATATACTAAACTTATGCAATTACTACATCCAAACACTTAGTATCGCATCACGAAGTGGCAGTCGCCTCATTCGACACGAACGACAAACGACCGAGGTTCGTAGGCCAGCCCGCGAAGGGTCTGAGGCCACCTCGCGTCAAACAGAGCCAGGGAGAAATAACTGAGACGAGCCCCAGTGGCCCTGCCTGACCCCACTTAGAAGCGGACAGGGGTGTCTCGACCGTTTCTCATTCGATTCTAACCCCGGGCCAAACCCACAGAATCTCCATCGAGGAGAGGCCAACGGGCCCCCTGAGCCTATCGAAACGGCTCAGGCATCTACCGGGAGGCGGGTTAGGAAGTAGTGAAATGCCACCAGAGGGCTCTACCGACCCCGTTAGCAAATGATGGACACGGATTTCACGCGAATGCACCCGTTAGCGAGCTCATTGAACACGACGCTCGTGCCGTCGAGGCAAGTGTCGTCAACTCAGCCCCTCCGGTCGTGAAAACCGAGGACGAGGTAACACGCGAAACACGGCCAACCCCTATCAGACCCTAACAGGGCTCGGGGACTCAAGCCGCTCGATCCGACATCGAGAGACCAAAGTTCGAAGGCCGACCTACAAAAGGTACGAGGCCGCCTCGTGTCAAACAAGAGCCAGGGGAGAAAACGCAGATGAGCCTCAACAGCCTTCGCCCATCCTGCATCAGGGCGGACGGGGTCATCTCAATCTTCTAAAAAATTCAATCCGGCCCCTTGCCGAGCCCATAGAATCCCCATTGAGGGTGAATCTGTTGGAAGGCAGGTCAAGGACTAACGAAACCCCACCCGGGGAATTTGCCGACCCCGTCGCAAAACAGCCGGATCGGGTTTTCGTCCGAATACCCCATTAGTGAGCTCATCGGGCACGTCATTCGAGCCACCAAGGCAAATGACGCCACCCCAATCCCTCCAACCACAGAAAGCCCACGGCCAGGTAACGACGGTATGTTTGTTCCTCTAAAAAGCACCTCAGGCCGTATGGTCTTAACAAGGGGGAAGGGTCAGACCTTGCAAACTTCTTTTCATCGCAAAAATGGAAGAAGAAACAAACGAAACGAAAAACCACCAGACAAATCCATGAAACTGTTTTCAGCACGCAAAAGCACCGACACTTGTTCACGTATTACATAAAAGGGTTCATCAAATTTCCCCCGCTAAACTACTTCCACGAAGGGAGAACCGCATCTTTCAATCTGTCTGCCAGGTCCCGCGCAAGAGGTGTCACCGCCTTCTCCATCTCGTCCAGTTCAGGGTCTTCATACACAGGCGCGAAGCCTTGGCTCATCACCTTCAAGTTGATCTCCCGATCTTAATGAGAATGGGCGACAGTAAAGGCTTGGGTGATCCCAGCGCGAAAGGCGTCTTCCTCGAGTTGGCCCACCCGCACCGTGATACCAGCGGCACGAGCCGCAAGCGGGCTGGTCTCCACTGGCTCCACCACCTTCAGGGCATCAAGGACTACCCCAACCGCAGCTTGCAGAAGGTCGTTCTCGTCGCTCTCAGTCTGAAGGGTCCTTCGCACATGGGCAAGCTCCTTTTCTAGCTTGACAAAGACGTTCTCGGCGCTCAACCTTTGGCTCACCGCATCACTAAGATCCACCCAGAGGGAGCGGACCACCTCGACGTCCTCGTCCGCCTTCTGCTGAAGGGCCGCGGCCCTACTCTCGGCCTTCCGCCTGAGATCCCGCTCCGTCTCCAGCTCCTTCAGGACCTCGGCAGCCCGCTTACTGGCCTGGGCATTCTTCTCGAGCAGCTCATCCCGCTCCTTCAGAATCCTGGTGGCCTCTTCCTCTTCCAGCTTCACCTTCGCCGACAGGTCCGCAAAGATCCCATGAATCTCCTCCGTGTCCTAGCGTGCCTTGGCCTCCCGCTCCTGGGTGGCAGCAAGCTGCGTGGCCATACCTGCTCGCAGCCGAGCCTCCTCGGAAAGGTGATCCCACTCCGCCTTCTGCTCGCGGAGGAATTGGGATTTATTCCGACTACAAGCAACGAGAATCTGAAGAAGAAGAATACCGGTATCAGAAATACGAAAACACAAAAACACGCAAAGAAAGAAGAAAACCAAGCGAATACCTGGGTAGTAGGAACAACGATCTCACATAGGGCTCCTTTGGCTTGGTCCAGAGCCTCCAAAATGGTCGAGATCCTGACATCAAGACCCTCCCGCTCCATGCTCTCGGCAAGATAATCGAGCGAGAAAAGTGCCGACGTCGGATCCTGAGCGGCCATCCACTGAAGCGGCGGCTCCCCCCGCACGGGGGAGCGGCTGCCTCCTGATAAAGGGGCTGGGGGCGGCTCCCTCCTGATCCTACGTAGCACCACCACCATGCCCGATGACCCTCTGGCCACGTCCGCCTCCATCCGATCCACCTCGTCCGCCACGGCCAGGGACGCCGGTGGCATCGATTGCGCCACCCCCTCGGACGCCATCACAGCAACATCCAGCTCCGCCGGGCTTGGCGCGGTCGCGGCCACTTCCACCTGGGTCTTCGGTGGCACGGACTGCACTGCGCCCTCAGGCACCACCTCCGTCGGTGATACCAGACCCTCGGCCGGCTGTACCGCGCCCGCCACGGAAGATGCCGCTTGCTCAGCAACCACCGAGGGCGCGGGCGCCACCACAGGCGCCGTCGGATCGGCCAACATGGCCCCAACACCAGGCAGCACCATCCGTCTCGCCTGAATGGCGAGGCTCTTCTTGGGCGCCGGCCCCAGGGGGTGGCCCATCCGCAAGAACCTACAGGGGAATTAGCGGCTTACGCTGACGCCTCCGGCCGGCGGAAGCGTTTTGGGGATGGATCCCCAGATCCCTACCCCAACTCGTCTGGGCGGGACCGTTTCGAGCCTGCCCCCTGCTCCGAGGCAGGGGGGCTCGTCTCCTTAACCTCATGGGGCACGGCACCAGAGCTGCTCCCCTACACCATCTCATGGGGTGTGGCACCAGAGCCACTCCTCTCCACCATCACCTCTTGGTCAGCGGTGGCAGGCCCACCTCCCCCCATCCATCGATCCTCGGCCGGCACGTCGTGCGAAGCGGTGAACTCTCTGGCTCCCACCAACCTCACCGACTCACTTCCCTCCGCGTGGAATAGGAAGGGTCCCTGCACGGACAGGTGGGCACTTGTCAGCACGTCCTCATCCTCTAGGATGCCCCAATCCACGTCGACGGCTACCTCGTCGTCATCGTCATCATCATCGCTGCTCACGTCCTCTCCCCGGTCCCATGCTTCCTGCTTCAGTCGTCTCTCCTTCTTCATCTGTTCCCTCGCCTTCTTGTCCCGCTCGGCCGCGAGGCGATTCGTCGCTGCTAGGGCCTTGTTCTTTGGCAGCGAAACCGAACTGTCCTTGAAGCCTAGCCTCCCCGGCTGGTCCCAACGTCACAAAAATGAGTATCAAAAATATGGAGATTCAGGAAAAAGGAAGAGCACGGGAAAAGAAGGCTTACGAATTCAAAGAACCTAGGTTTCGGCCGCATTGGGGGATGTCCAGGCACCGGATACACAATGTCGAGGACGCCGCCAGCGGAATCCTTCGCTGGCTCTGTCGCCTCCTTAATGCGCTGAGCCACTTCAGAGAAAGGGAGCGCCTCGTCGACAAGCACCGTCCCCTCGAACGACATCCCGGGCACCATCCAATGCAGGGGAAGCGCGCACGCCATCAGCGGTGCCACCCTCCTCGCATGGTAGACGCTGATATTCCCCGCCCCCTTTACGTCTCGTTCCTTTAGAGCTTGGAGGGCGGAGAGAAGGTCGGTAAGGTGCTTCTTGTCCTTGAGATGGATGCCCCAAGTCCATGACTCCGGAGCCTCTTCAATAAGGCGCTCGGTGTACCTCGGCAGGGCGACACTCAGGTCATTCCTGACATAAAACCACTATGAGTGCCATCCCTTGTTAGAGGTCACCAGACGCATGAACGGGTAACCCCTCGACCGGGTATGGCGTAGATGAACGATGGCACATCCCATCGGCACATTCACCTCCTTCCCCCCGATCCGCCTCTTCAACAAACTGATGGTGAAGAAGTATCGCCACAGATCAAAATGGGGATCGATCCCCAGGAAACCCTCGCACAGAGCAACAAATGCCGCCATATGTTGAACCCCATTGGGAGTTAGATGCTGCAGCTCCACCTCATAATAATCCAGCAGCCCCCGAAGGAATCTATGCATGGGTATGTCAAAACCCCGCTCATGAAAGATGGCGAAAGACACGACATACCCTTCGGGCAGCACCGGCTCATCCTTGTCACCAGGCAGCAGCCACTCCTGGACGGCGGACAGTGGACGGAGAAGGCCACAGCGACGAGGCCCTCCAAACGCCGAGACGTAATGCCAGATCTACCCCACAACTCCATTGAAGCGGTTGGGGAGAAAGGTGGGTGGGTGCGAGCTCAACGACGGCTACGAGGCGGGTGCAAGCTTGACGGCGGCTGCAGCACGGATGCAAGCCGGTCGACGGTGGCGGTGCGGGCGCAGAAGGCTAAAGGCGACTAGCGACGGAGGTTCTAGACACGAAGATGAGAAGGCGGAATACAGGACCCTGGGGGTGAATTATGTGGTTTTATAGGGGTGACGGATGCAAGAAGTGCAACCGCCCGCTTCGATCCCCGGGCCTGCCACGCGCGCCGTCGCGTCGCGTCACGTCGCGGGACACGTGCCCGCAGTCCCTATCCTCTCCCACCGAAAATCATGGTGGACGGTTCGCCTTCCCCAGGAGAATCCAGACTCTCTTCCCACCTAGGGGACGCAAGTCACAAAGATTTTTTCTCTTTGGCCCACCTAGGGCCCAGAAGCTCGGTAGCCGGCCCAACTGAGGATGGGTCCACGAACGATCTGAAATAAAGGGCGCAAGCATTACTAGGGTCTCGATCCACAGTCAAGCCCTAGTCAGGTCAGCCCTGAATGAGATCCCCGTGACCAGGATACCACGACCCCCATGGAAAAATATCCAGCTGACAAGAAACCTAAATCTTACAGTCTCACCCACGGAGGGCCCAATACTAATCACCCGAGGGCTCGGGGACTATACCCACCGGGTGTGCTCGCGCGCACCCTCTAGAAAGATAACTCCGACGAGATCGAAAAGAAAAAACCCCCCGGGCGATTCTACTCGAATCACCCGAGGGCTCGGGGACTACACCCACCGGGTGCGCTCGCACGCACCCTCTGGAAAGATAACACCGACGAGATCAAAAAAAAAAAACCCCAGGCGATTCTACCCGAATCGTCCGAGGGCTCGAGGACTACTGTCGGGGACCTAATACCGGGGTACCCAAGGAGGTGGAACTAATAACCATCGAACGTTAAAAGCTCCTGAATGGACAAGAGCACGGCTGCACTTCTTGCCCGAACGACGGGAGTTTTGTTCCGCCTCGCCCGAACGCCTGTGGACCTGCTCCACCTTGCCCGACGGCTGGAGGACGACTCACCCGACCCCCAAGGGATACACTCCACCTCGCTCGACCCCCAAGGGATACACTCCGCCTCGCCCGACCCCTGAGGGCTAGGCTCGGCCTCGCCCAATGCCCGAGGGCCGGCTTTACCTCATCCAAACGACCGATGACGGATCTCGCCTCACCCGATATTCGGAGGCTGGCTCCGTCTCACCTGACAAACCATGCCCTATGAACCCTCATGATGATGGCTACAGGGTAAGACAAGACGTTCGGCTCAACCACAGCGTCAAACGCCATGCCCTGCACCACAGCGTCAGACGCCGTGCCCTGCACCCCTGCAAGGAAGTACCGTCAGGATGTGACAGGACAAGCGCTAGGACCTCCCCCTAGGCGTGGCAGAGCCTGAATAGTGTTGCGGCGCCTGCTCTCCACCCTATAGTATCATAGGCGCCGCCCTCAACCTCGGACGAAGGCACCCGACATGGACATACGACAACCACGACGTCCCAAGGGCCAACCAACAGTCACCACGCCGTCCGACCCCCACGGGGTCGAGGCTCGACAATCCTATCCGACCCGCCACCCGCGGGGGTTGGATGGGACACCCCACTTGCTAAAAAAGGCCAGGGCATGGCCTACGAAGATCGACGGATACGCTACTTCTAACACAGTCTGTCATGATAGGCAGGGCAGGCGTGGGGAAGAAGGAAGACTCAGGTCTCTCAAAGGACCTTTTGCGCTCTTAGTATTTTTCCTTTTCCCCCATCTGTAAATGCCCCCCCCCCTTGTCTATAAAAGGGAGGGCGGGGCTCCCCACTAAGGATAAAGAGAGAGAGAGGATAGGCTAGCACGCGCACACGCACCATACAACCTAGCAGCAACAGAGCTCATGGCGTTCTTTCCACTACTCCATCAGGGACTTGGGATCTCTCCCTCTCCCAACCGTTTGTACCCCCTACTATGAACCTCATTTGGTGCTAATAACACGAGCAGCAACAGACTGGACGTAGGGACATTCAGCCCAAACCAGTATAAACCTTGTGTCAAGTATAAATTTACTAGCCGGTGTTTGTTCGAAACATCGACAATGAGTGTCTTCATTTTCTACTCTCCCATCTTTATCACCATCTTGTGGCACATTTGATGAAGAAGCTGGATCAATCACTTATACATCATCTTCATCAGCTTTAGGCTTGATGTCTCCAACCGGAATGTTCTTCATGGCCTCCCTCAGTGGTTCATCACCTACATCATCAAGATTCTTATGTGCTCCTTAGGAGCCATTAGATTCATCAAATTCCACATCATATGTTTCTTTAACCAAGCCAATGGCATGATTAAATACTCGATATGCTTTGGACTTTGATGAGTAACCAACAAGAAAGCCAATATCACAATGTCTTTGAAACTTCCCTAGGTGTTGCCGCTTCTCGTAGATGTAGCATTTGCAACCAAACACCCGGAAGAATGAGACATCCGGCTTCTTCCCATTGAGCAACTCATAAGGTGTCTCACCAAAAAACTTTTGAAGGAATAGGCGGTTGGATGCATAACATGCGGTGTTGATAGCTTCCGTCCATAGAGCTTTGGGTGTATTGTACTCATCAAGCATTGTTCTTACAAGTGTGATAAGTGTCTAGTTTTTTCTCTCAACTATACCATTTTGTTGAGGAGTATATGTTGCGGAGACTTCATGATTGATTCCAACTTCATCACAATAAGCTTCAATGTTGGTGTTGTCAAATTCCTTTCTATTGTCACTTCTTATCTTCTTGAGCTTCACTTGAAATTCATTTTATGCTCTCTTGGCAAACTTCTTGAAACATGAAGCCACTTCGGTCTTGTCATAAAGGAAGAAAACCCAAGTATATCTAGAGTAGTCATCAACAATCACAAGGCAACAAAAATTTCCTCCCAAACTCTTGTAAGTTGTTGGTCCAAATAGGTCCATGTGAAGGAGCTCTAGCACTCTTGTTGTTGACATGTAAACTTTTGTAGGATGAGTGTTTGCAACTTGCTTGCCAGCTTGACATGCACTACAAAGCTTGTCCTTCTCAAATTTCACATCCTTCAACCCTCTCACCAATTCATTCTTCATAAGCTTCTTGAGTGAGCTCATCCCAACATGAGCAAGTCTTCTATGCCATAGCCACCCAAGTGATGTTTTGGTGAATAGGCATGTCTTCAAATTGGCATCTTCGGAGGTGAAATCCACTAGATATAGGTTGTTGTATCTAAATCCCTTGAATATAACTTGATCATCATCTTTCTTAGATACAACCATTTTCTTCTCGGTAAACAAGCATTGAAAGCCAAGATCAGAAAATTGACCAACGGATAGCAAGTTGAAGCTCAATGAAGCAACATATAGCACATTTGAGATTGAATGATCATTTGATATTGCCACTTTGCCCAATCCTTGAACTTTGCCCTTTGAGTTACCACCAAATGTAATTATTTCTTGACCATCAATTTCTTCATCTAGTGAGGTGAACATATGAGGATCACCGGTCATATGTTGAGTGCAACCACTATCAATTACCCAATGACTTCCACCGGTCTTGTAGTTCACCTACACACAAGAGATCAAGCTTGCTTAGGGACCCAAATTTGATAAGGGCCCTTAACTGGGGCAGAACCTCCTAAATTATAGGGCTCACATGCATCTGTCACTGTCCAACGACCTTTGACATCTATGCATATATTCCCGGTAACTTAAGAAGACTGTCGGGTGTCCTCAGGGAACCCCGAATCATCCACGATTTCTGAGCAGGATCCCATTACAAAGTCATTGCAGTATCACAATAGTTTATTCAAATAGATACACCAGAGTAATATAGCGGAAGACTTACAATAACATAGTTTACAAACCATTTGTTTCAAACCATACAACTAAGTTCGGAAAATAATGCAAACCAAAGTAGTGGAGTGGCATTATAACATAATACAGAACACACAAATAAGATTGCCCTGCCCAAGGGCCATGCATTACTTATCGTCATCGCACTGAACAACAGTCATGCAGCACGATCCAAAATAGATCTGCTCATGAGCCTCACCTACAACAAGGGTCAACGAACCCTGAGTACAAAAGTACTCAACAAGACTTAACCGAAAATAAAAACTAAAAGAACTAAAGCATGCAGGCTCAGGAATTCAAGGTATGGCTTTAGCAATAATCAAAGTTCTTTTGCGTAAAAGCTTTTTAATAAAATTATTTACATCAACTTTTAAAACTTCATAAGATCATATACAAAGCTGACATGACCCGTATTGAGATCATGAAACTTCGTATCCAACACTTTCTCAAACCAGCCTCAAGTTTTAGTTAATAATACTATGATGATGAACAGTGAGTTGAGTCTCCATAACCGAGGAGCAACGACGATTCGAACCGATTAAAACCCAGCTGGGAATTCCATACCACACGACATATGTAGGTCCCCAACTTACATATATCAACCTACCCTCGGATCCTCTAAAACAAGAACGGGTCCGCGCCACCCGAGAATACAGTACCCCACCAATCCAACCCATTGCCACGTGGGTACACGCTATTCCCACCATCTCTCCACTCCCAGTGCATGAGTAGCCATTCTCGTAATAGAATAACCAAGTTAAGGCTTACCGGAGTATGTGGTTAGTACTACAAAGTCTCACCTCATGCAATTCAACAATGGTACGGGCCTTAATCGACACAGGCGGAAAGAACCCGCTCACAAGACCTCCATGTCTTGTGGCTCACACACACCGAGTCCGCCCGGTCTAGATTTCTTACTCCACATGCCCATATCACATGATAACATAAGTAACCAAAGTTCCATTTAAAACTTGTAGGTGACAGGTAATCACCTGACTTTCATCGTTCTAAGCATGGCTAAGCAGAACTAGGTATTTACGAAGTAAAACTGGTAACAAGGTAGATATGGAAAATAAGGTTGATAATGCACCAATTAGGTTTTCACTTAACTCCTAATCACTTAATGCAGTAAAGAAAAGCAAAAGCGAAATCAATTTGTAAAACACAAGGTAGGTTTAAATGTATCCGGGGCTTGCCTTCATTGACGGAAAAGTCCGGTTCAGGAGTCGTATCACAAATATCCAACCCGACCTCAACAGACGGATTAACCTCTTCAACCACTGGATTAACTACCACGTGCTCACCTTCGTTCACTACACGTAGTAAGAATGACATGTTTAACATGATGCGAGATACAAAATATGATGCTCGATGATGGATGCAAAAGTTAACAACTTGAATACAACTTTCCTTCGCGGTACAGTTACAAGTCAAACTAACTAAACCTATTTCGTAATGCATACATCAATTGCCAAAGATCATTACCCACTAATGACTCAAGGACATCACTCAATCAAAAATTCAATCAAAACCTAAATCATTAAAGGTTACTATTTGCTTTTATGAATTAATTATTTAATTCAAAATTATGAAATAAATCAACTTGTTCCAATTGAGCTCAAAATTTTTGTAAATGTTCATCACATGATAACTAAGTGGAAAAACAATTTTCATAATTTTTGGATAAAGAAATAAGCCTAGAAAAATCATAGAAACTCATTTATTAATTAATTGAGCAATTTTTATCACATTCAAAAAGTACTGAAAACCCATATTTCATATTTTTCCTAAATAATACACATCACAGAGAGGCCACACAAAAAAATTATAATTTTGGAGCTCTAAATAAATCTACACAAAAATAACAAAAATAGACACTATTCATTCATCTCTGAAAATAGAAAAATTCCATTTGAACTACACAGTCACTGACATCTGGTCCCACCTGTCATCTTCAACCTTCGGCTTTGACCACAACGGCGACGGCGCTGACCGACGAAAACTCACCGACGGTGAGTTCAACGGCGACGGCCAAGGTACCAAAACGTTCAGCAAGACTAAGCGCACCTATAGATGTCCCTACTTGCACCGATTACGGCTCTACACTAGCTCAACACCGGCCATGGCGGACGCGGTGGCTCGGCGACACTACGCCGGCGACAGGAGACCGGTAGAGTGTAAACAAAAGACATGGGAAGGTTCAGCAGCTCACCACGAACATGTTCGAGCAAAGAGCGAGATCAGAGAAGCAACGGTGACGCGGGTCAACGTTCACAGCGACCACGACGGAGCAAACCTCAGCGATGGCGGTGCTCAGGCGACTGTGATGTACAAAATGAGCAATCAACCGGTCATAGAGCATCACGAGAACAAGGCGGAGCTAGAGGTGCACCGAGCAAGGACAAGGACGCATCGGAGAGCGCTGGCCACGACGACTCTCTTGCGACGGTGAGGTTGCCGGCCGCGAGGAAGAAAGGCGGCTAGCGGCGATTCCCGGTGAAATCAAGTGACCACAGTTGGTTGGCTAGGCGCGCAAGGAGTAGGCAAAGCTATTGAGCACTTTGCTAGGATGGCACAGGCACTGGTTCAACGGTGATGGCTCGACGGATATGATCGGCGACGTCGGGAAAAGCAGAGCGAGGAAACAGGGACAAACAGTGGCGGCTCAGACCTTATAACGCGGCTCAGAAGCAAGGAGAAGCCACGCCACAGCCTTCACCGCAACAGCACGACGCCGAAGACGGCCACGACAGTGCCTGGAAGCAAGCAGAAGGTCGCCGGTGGTGTAGCTTAAGTGGCGAGCACTGTTCAACATATTTACAGAATTGCCATTCATTTTAAAATCCAAATTACTCCCAAATTTATGTAACAACTCAAAAATCTCCAAAAATAAAAGTTGTTCAAAATCCAAAGTTCTACAACTTTGCTTTTATAACCATACCCAAATTCGGTCTACATTTTGAAATGCAAATTTGAATTCAAAAGGGGACACTTTAAGTACATTTCGCCTTTCCAAATTACTTCAATTTTTTCTAAACAACTTTGAAAACTCCAAAAACAAACTTTGTACAACTCAACAAGCTCTACATTTTTGCTTTAAGGCTCAACCCCAAAATATGCTCAAATTTTGAAATGGGTTTTTCGGGTCAAAACTAATCGCTGGAAATCAGGGTTTTTGGAATTTCAAATCCAAACAAAACTTTGAACTTGATCAAACCATACAAGGCAACACATATAACACAATTGTAAACTTGTTTTAAAGTACGCATATCAAAGTTTTCAATATGACTAAATGCTTTGCAATGCATATGATGACATGGCAATTTTAGTATTTAAACACCCGAGGTGTTACAATCCTTCCCCCTAAAAGAAATCTCGTCCCGAGATTCAAAGTCATAGGATAAGTAATGGAAAAGAAAATGTGTCAATCCAAAAATATCCAAAACCTGTCCAAAAAACAGCTAAGGTTCCTTTACAAACATGGTTCGTAACAACAAAGCAAAACTAACATTCTTCTATAATGACGCAAGAAACTCTAGAAATTTTTCTAACAAGTAATTTTCGGATTCCCAAGTAGCTTCTTCTTCTGAATATTGATTCCATTGTATCTTGTAGAACTTGATTGTCCTTCTTTGAGTAACACGATCTTTCTGATCCAAAACTCGGATAGGATATTCGGAATAAGTCAAATCTGGTTCAAGTTCCACTCCTTCAACCTCAACATTCTGCTCAGGCACTCGGAGACACTTCTTCAATTGAGAAACATGGAACACATCATGTACCGCTGCGAGATGTTCTGGTAATTTCAAACGATATGCCACTTTTCCATACCTCTCTAAAATTTGAAATGGTCCAATATATCGAGGTGCCAACTTGCCTTTAACACCAAAACGGGTAACTCCCTTCATTGGTGATACTTTCAGATATACAAAATCCCCCTTATTAAACGTCAATGGTCTACGTCGTTTATCCGCATAACTCTTTTGTCGGGACTGAGCTATCTTCAAATTACTTTGTATTTGCCTAACTTTGTTTTCTGTTTCTTCCACAAGGTCAACTCCAAAGAACCTTCTTTCTCCGGGTTCAGACCAACTCAGAGATGTTCTGCATCTACGACCATAGAGTGCTTCAAATGGAGCCATTCTAATGCTTTCCTAATAACTATTGTTGTATGAGAACTCAGCCAAAGGTAAGCATTCGTCCCACTTATTGGAATAGTTAAGGACACAACACCTTAACATATCTTCAAGTACTTGATTGACTCTTTCAGTCTGTCCATCAGTCTACGGATGATAAGCTATACTATACAGGAGCTTGGTACCCAATGAAGAATGCAATTGTTTCCAAAAACTGGAGACAAACTGTGTACCCCTATCTGACACAATGGTCTTTGGTACTCCATGGAGACTCATGATTCTTGCAAAATACATCTTGGCATATTGGATCGTAGGATATATAGTCTTGACAGGAAGAAAATATGCCGACTTAGTGAGTCGATCTACAATAACCCATATTGAGTCAAACCCCTTTGATGTCTTGGGTAGACCAACAATAAAGTCCATACTAATGTCCTCCCACTTCCAAGATGGAATAGGTAATGGTTGTAATTCACCAGCAGACCTCAAATGTATAGCTTTCACCTTTTGACAAGTATCACACTTTGCTATATATCTAGCAATCTCTATCTTCATTTTAGTCCACCAAAATCTTTGTTTCAAGTCATGGTACATCTTGTTACTCCCTGGATGGATAGATAACCTAGTAGCATGTGCCTCTTCCAGAATTGACTGCCACAACTCAGGAACCTTTGGTACCACCAGCCAATCCTTAAACCATAACACACCTTCATCATCTATGGTGAAGCATTCCGCTTTTCCATTCCTGATCCTTTCTTTGATATGGCCTATACCCTTGTTTTCTTTCTGAGCAGCAATAACTTGATCTTGAATAGTGGCTTCAACCATTATGTTGGGCAAACTGCCTTGTTGAATTACCTTTACATTCAACTTCTCCATTTCTTGACATAAGGTCAGACCCATTGTTCTCACTGTCAGGCAATTGCAATAACTTTTGTGACTGAGGGCATCTGCAACCACATTTGCTTTACCAGGGTGATAATGTACTTCCAAGTCATAATCTTTAATTAGTTCTAACCATCTTCTTTGTCACATGTTTAATTCCGATTGAGTAAATATATACTTTAAACTCTTGTGGTCTATATAAATATGGCACGTATTACCAAGCAGGTAATGCCGCCAAATCTTTAGAGCATGGACAACAGCTGCTAATTCCAGATCATGAGTCGGATAGTGTTCTTCATGTTGCTTAAGTTGCATGGATGCATAACTAATGACTCTGCCTTCTTGCATCAATACACATCCAATACCAATACCCGAAGCATCACAATAAACATCAAACGGCTTCTCGATATCAGGTTAGGCTAATACGGGGGCAGTGGTTAACAATCTCTTCAAAGTCTGGAAAGCCTCTTCACAATCAGATGACCAGACAAACTTGACTTGGTTCTTCAACAACTCAGTGATGGACTTTGATACTCTAGAGAAATCTGGAATAAACCGACGGTAATACCCCGCCAATCCCAGAAAACTCTGAACCTGATGAACTATGGCTGGCGGTTTCCAATCAAGCACATCCTTCACTTTACTTGGATCAACAGCAACCCCTTCAGCTGACAAGACATGTCCAAGAAATTGTACTTCCTTAAGCCAAAAATCACACTTGCTGAACTTGGCATATAGTTGATGTTCTCTCAAGCGGGTCAGAACAATTCTGAGATGTTCCGCATGTTCTTCCTTATTCTTGGAATATACTAGAATGTCATCAATAAACACCACTACAAACTTATCTAGCTCAGGCATGAATACTAAATTCATCAGATACATGAAATGAGCTAGAGCATTTGTCAAACCAAAAGACATTACCAAGTATTCATATAATCCATATCTTGTGGTAAATGCCGTTTTGGGAATATCTTCAGGCTTAATCTTGATTTGGTGATAGCCTTACCTCAAATCAATCTTGGAGAAAACTCTGGCTTCGACCAATTGATCAAAAAGCAAATCTATCCGAGGTAAGGGATACTTATTCTTGATGGTCACTTCATTCAACGGATGATAGTCCACACATAACCTTAGGGTCATATCTTTCTTTTTCACAAAAATTGTCGGACATCCCCAAGGTGATGAACTAGGTTGGATAAATCCCTTATCAATCAATTCTTGCAACTGAGTCTTCAACTCGGCTAACTCCTTGGGTGGCATCCTATAAGCTCTCCGAGAAATCGGAGCTGTTCCAGGTTTCAACTCTATGTTAAACTGGACATCCCTATCAGGTGGTAGACCAGGTAAATCTTCAGGAAACACATCAGGAAATTCACACACTATCGGTATATCTCTAATCTCTTTGACGGCAATTGCACAAACTTTGCCCACTGATCTTCTTAAGGTTGGAAGTTGGATGAGAAGTTGAGAATGACTATCTGGCAAACTCACCCTGATTGTTCTATTCAAAGCATCTATAACAGCCTTATGCTGATACATCCAATTCATTCCTAAGATTACATCTATATCCTGATCCTTTAGGATAATCATGGTAGTGGGAAAAATATGCCCACCCAGGTTTATGGGTACCTGGTATACCATTTCCCTAGTACACAAACGTCCCCCGAGCGACTGTATAAAGAAATTTTCCTTTGTTGCCCCAATTGAAACTTCATGCTTTACCACAAATGTTCTATTGATGAATGAATAAGATGCATCCGAATCAAAAAGTATAACTGCAGGGTGATTGGCAACAGGAAACATACCCATCATCACTGGCTCTCCTTCCGGAATTTCCCCAGCTTGAATATAGAACACTCGTCCTGTCTTCCTTTCATCCTTGCCCTTCTGAGCATTCTGATTGTTGTTCTTATTCTGTGCCTGACCCTGTTGTGGATTGACAGGAGCCTTCTGATAATTTGGATTAGACTGCCTTGGATACGGACATTCCCTCAAGAAATGACCAGGCTTACCACAATTGAAACAGGGATACTTATGACCCTAGGGTGTTGGAGCAGAAACCCCAGAAGCATTTGTCGGTTGTGGATTCTGATAAGTTGTAGCAGGGCGGACATTTGATTGCTGACCGGCTTGAAACTACGGCGGACGATAAGGAGCTACGATTATGATTTACTGGATGATAAATCACCCTCTGCCTCTTTTGATTTCCCCCAAAAGATCTAGACGGCATACTCTTTTTCTTCTTGAGCTCCTTATGCTACCGATACTTTGCCTCTGAAGCAATTGCAATATTCACTGCCTCATGATAAGTGACATTGGTACAAGTTGTCATCATAGTCTGCAATTTGGTATTCAGACCTCTCATGAACCATTTCTTTTTCTGGGCATCTATGTTGACATGTTCAGATGCATACTACGACAGATGATTAAATCTTCCCACATACTGCATAACCGTCTGATCCCCTTGCTTCAAAGCAAGGAATTCATCTAGCTTCATAGCCATAACTTCCTCCGGGATATAATAGGCTCTGAAAGCAGTATGAAACTCTGTCCAAGTTAACGGAACACCTGCGGGTTGCATGGCCATAAGATTCACATACCAAGCATCGGCTGCACCTCTAAGTTGCTGAGCAGCAAAGACTGGTTTCTGAAACTCCGTGCATGGAATGAGATCAATTTTTTGCTCCATGGTCCGAAGCCAATCGTCAGCCTCTAGTGGTTCATCTGCCTTGGTGAACACCGGTGGCCTTGTGTTTGTAAAATCAACATATGTAGCCTCCTGCCTGTTATGATGGCGACCACGATTTCCTTGCATCTGATTCTAATTACTTTGAGCCATCTCATGAAGCAAACGAGAATTTTCAACCGTCACATTGACAAGTGCGGCTATAGCATCAGCCATATTTGTTGGAACTGGTGGTGGATCTGGAATACCGTTCTCATCTTGTGAAGTACCAGGAATATACGAACCCCGCGTACAACGCATTTGCTCATAACAAACCAAACTTTACTCACAAGTCTTTATTGAATTGCAACAAAAGCTTACTCCAGACACATTGCGTAGGGTTTACTAATATAAACACAAACCCGCATGTACCTAAACTAGACTACTTACCTTAACTAGAGCTAACTGTTATACAACTCTACTCCTTTCCTCGATTACTTCAAACTTTAGGCTCGGTATCTATTCCGGAAATATTACCGCCTTCATTGATCATTACTAATTCTTCCGGATCTTCTTCTTCTTCCTCTTCCGATTCGCTATCATCGGCAAGGATGACACTAGGTTCCATTGCATCAGCTTGGGGTTCATGATTTGGATCTAGGAGATTGCTTAGCCTATGAACTTCCTCATGCAGATAAGTATTATGTTCTTCTAAATCTTCTACATAGAATTCTAGCTCATGAGTTCTAGCTCTAGCTACATTTTCTCTATGCCAAGCTTCATTTCTTCCTTCCACCATACGAACTAACATACGTTCATAGTTCCTATGAGCGGTGGCGAGACGCCTCAATTGACCCTATAATTCTCCTATCTGGATGGCATCCAAGGCCCTATCTCTAGTAGCCTGTGCTAACTCTGTAGAAATCCTCTGTATCTCTGCCTGGAGATCAGGCCTAGAGCTGCTACTGCTAGCACCATCATTCCTAGGGGCAAGTTGGTGACGAGGAACTCCTTTGGGTCCAGTGGACTTACGGGGTGTCTTCTTGGTACGAGCTATACTGTAGGAAGCAAGATTAATCCCAGTAAGACAAACTGACAACAGTCTCAAGAGCAGCAAGGGTGGACTACACAACTCAACCCATACACACTACCCACCCAGACTCAGAGGTGAAGGAAGTAGCGTGTGAATTAATCATGATGCATGAATCGTTCTTACGAACAAAATCATCAAAGCTTATAATGAACATAAACAACAGTTGTTTTTATATAGGGCATAGTAAGATTACTACTCCGCCACACAAAAACCTTTTTAATCAAATAAGGAATGGTGAGAAAGAAATTAGATAAGTCAGAAGTAATTTGGACCAAATTAACAAGTTAAGTTTAGTCATCCCAAATCATTTTGAAGTTTTTGTAAATCAATACAACAAAGACTTTGTAACGATCGCTCTGATACCATTCTGTGGCAGAACCTCCTAAATTATAGGGCCCACATGCACCTGTCACTGTCCAACGACCTTTGACATCTATGCATATATTCCCGGTAACTTAAGAAGACTGTCGGGTGTCCTCGGGGAACCCCGATTCATCCACGATTTCTGAGCAGGATCCCATTACAGAGTCATTGCAGTATTACATCAGTTTATTCAAATAGATACATCAGAGTAATATAGCGGAAGACTTACAATAACATAGTTTACAAACCATTTGTTTCAAACCATACAACTAAGTTCAGAAAATAATACAAACCAAAGTAGTGGAGTGGCATTATAACATATTACAGAACACACAAATAAGATTGCCCTACCCAAGGGCCACGCATTACTTATCGTCATCGCACTGAACAACAGTCATGCAGCATGATCCAAAACAGATCTACTCATGAGCCTCACCTGCAACAAGGGTCAACGAACCCTGAGTACAAAAGTACTCAACAAGACTTAACCGAAAATAAAAACTGAAAGAACTAAAGCATGCAGGCTCAGGAATTCAAGGTATGGCTTTAGCAATAATCAAAGTTCTTTTGCGTAAAAGCTTTTTAATAAAATTATTTACATCAACTTTTAAAACTTCATAAGATCCTATACAAAGCTGACACGACCCGTATTGAGATCATGAAACTTCGTATCCAACACTTTCTCAAACCAGCCTCAAGTTTCAGTTATTAATACTACGATGATGAACAGTGAGTTGAGTCTCCGTAACCGAGGAGCAACGATGATTCGAACCGATTAAAACCCAGCTGGGAATTCCAGACCACACGACATATGTAGGTCTCCGACTTACATATATCAACCTACCCTTGGATCCTCTAAAACAAGAACGGGTCCGCGCCACCCGAGAATACAGTACCCCACCAATCCAGCCCATTGCCACGTGGGTACATGCTATTCCCGCCATCTCTCCACTCCCAGTGCGCGAGTAGCCATTCTCGTAATAGAATAGTCAAGTTAAGGCTTACCGGAGTATGTGGTTAGTACTACAAAGTCTCACCTCATGCAATTCAACAACGGTACGGGCCTTAATCGACACAGGCGGAAAGAACCCACTCACAAGACCTCCATGTCTTGTGGCTCACGCACACCGAGTCCGCCCGGTCTAGATTTCTTACTCCACATGCCCATATCACATGATAACATAAATAACCAAAGTTCCATTTAAAACTTGTAGGTGACAGGTAATCACCTGACTTTCATCGTTCTAAGCATGGCTAAGCAGAACTAGGTATTTACGAAGTAAAACTGGTAACAAGGTAGATATGGAAAACAAGGTTGGTAATGCACCAATTAGGTTTTCACTTAACTCCTAATCACTTAATGTAGTAAATAAAAGCAAAAGCAAAATCAATTTGTAAAACACAAGGTAGGTTTAAATGTATCCGGGGCTTGCCTTCGTTGACGGAAAAGTCCGGTTCAGGAGTCATATCACAAATATCCAACCCGACCTCAACCGACGGATTAACCTCTTCAACCACTGGATTAACTACCACGTGCTCACCTTCGTTCACTACACGTAGTAAGAATGCCATGTTTAACATGATGCGAGATACAAAATATGATGCTCGATGATGGATGCAAAAGTTAACAACTTGAATACAACTTTCCTTCGCGGTACAGTTACAAGTCAAACTAACTAAACCTATTTCGTAATACATACATCAATTGCCAAAGATCATTACCCACTAATGACCCAAGGACATCACTCAATCAAAAATTCAATCAAAACCTAAATCATTAAAGGTTACTATTTGCTTTTATGAATTAATTATTTAATTCAAAATTATGAAATAAATCAACTTGTTCCAATTGAGCTCAAAATTTTTGTAAATGTTCATCACATGATAACTAAGTGGCAAAACAATTTTCATAATTTTTGGATAAAGAAATAAGCCTAGAAAAATCATGGAAACTCATTTATTAATTAATTGAGCAATTTTTATCACATTCAAAAAGTACTAAAAACCCATATTTCATATTTTTCCTAAATAATACACATCACAGAGAGGCCACACAAAAAAATTTATAATTTTTGGAGCTCTAAATAAATCTACACAAAAATAACAAAAACAGACACTATTCATTCATCTCTGAAAATAGAAAAATTCCATTTGAACTACACAGTCACTGACATCGGGTCCCACCTGTCATCTTCAACCTTCGGCTTTGACCACGACGGCGATGGCTCTGACCGATGAAAACTCGCCGACGGTGAGTTCAACGGCGACGGCCAGGGTACCAAAACGTTCAGCAAGACTAAGCGCACCTACAGATGTGCCTACTTGCACCGATTACGGCTCTACACTAGCTCAACGCCAGCCATGGCGGACGCGGTGGCTCGGTGACACTACACCGGCGACAGGAGACCGGTAGAGTGTAAACAAAAGACATGGGAAGGTTCAGCAGCTCATCACGAACACGTTGGAGCAAAGAGCGAGACCGGAGAAGCAACGGTGACGCGGGTTGACGTTCACAGCGACCACGGCGGAGCAAACCTCGACGACGGCGGTGCTCACACGACTGTGATGTACAAAATGAGCAATCAACCGGTCATAGAGCATCACGGGAACAAGGCGGAGCTAGAGGTGCACCGAGCAAGGACAAGGACGCACCGGAGAGCGCTGGCCACGACGACTCGCTTGTGACGGTGAGGTTGCCGGCCGTGAGGAAGAAAGGCGGTTAGCGGCGATTCCCGGTGAAATCAAGTGACCACAGTTGGTTGGCTAGGCGCGCAAGGAGTAGGCGAAGCTATTGAGCACTTTGCTACGATGGCACAGGCGCTGGTTCGACGGCGATGGCTCAACGGAGATGATCGGCGACGTCGGGAAAAGCAGAGCGAGGAAACGGGGACAAACAGCGGCGGCTCAGACCTTATAACGTGGCTTAGAAGCAAGGAGAAGCCACGCCACGGCCTTCACCGCGCCAGCACGATGCCAAAGACGGCCACGACCGCGCCTGGAAGTAAGCAGAAGGTTGCCGGCGGTGTAGCTTAAGCGGCGAGCACTGTTCAACGTATTTACAGAATTGCCATTCATTTTAAAATCCAAATTACTCCCAAATTTATGTAACAACTCAAAAATCTCCAAAAATAAAAGTTGTTCAAAATCCAAAGTTCTACAACTTTGCTTTTATAACCATACCCAAATTCGGTTTACATTTTGAAATGCAAATTTGAATTCAAAAGGGGACACTTTAAGTACATTTCGCCTTTTCAAATTACTTCAAATTTTTCTAAACAACTTTGAAAACTCCAAAAACAAACTTTGTACAACTCAACAAGCTCTACATTTTTTCTTTAAGGCTCAACCCCAAAATATGCTCAGATTTTGAAATGGGTTTTTCGGGTCAAAACTAATCGCTGGAAATCAGGGTTTTCGGAATTTCAAATCCAAACAAAACTTTGAACTTGATCCAAACCATACAAGGCAACACATATGACACAATTGTAAACTTGTTTTAACGTATGCATATCAAAGTTTTCAATATGATCAAATGCTTTGCAATGCATATGATGACATGGCAATTTTAGTATTTAAACACCCGAGGTGTTACATTAACTTTCTCAACAAGTGACTTTGCAACCCAAATTTTCTTAGGCCTATTCTTGTCGGGAGGACCTAAGAACAAGGCTTTCATTTTTCCACTAGAATCCTTTCTAAGCATGTAATGAGCATTGAAAGCAAAGGGTCTAGCATGCTTGGGCAAGGGTTGTGGTGGTGGAGTTTGACACTCATGGGCAAAATGACCTTCTTGTCCACACTCAAAACACCTCTTTGTCTTTGGTTTTGACTTGTGTTGTTGTTAATGTTGAGCTTGAGCTTTCTTCTCTTGATGTGCCAAATACCCGATGCCACTTCTATCCATCTTCATTACGGTGTTCATGAGTAGCTCACTTTGAAGATATTGACCTCTTGTGAACTTGCTCAAGCTGGTCTTGAGATGTTCTTTCTCCAACTTGAGATTCTTGTTCTCTTCTTTAAGTTCATCATAATTTTTCTTCATCTTGAGTCTCTTGTTCTCTTCTTTGAGCTTCTCATTCTCAAGAGCTATATCACAATCATGATCAAGGTTCTCTATCACAATAGTGTTGGTGGTTGATAGCTTTTCAAGATCTTTCTTGAGCTTTTCATTCTCATGTTTGAGCTTGACATACTCATCATAGTTGTCGGTCTCAATCACTTTCTTGCCTTTGCCACTAGATCCTTGCTCAATGCTCTCAACAATTAAGTCATCACATGATGTAGCTATATCAATCTTAACAACATGGTTAGTAGCATCATGTGGCTCATTGGATAATAACTCATGAGAGACAACAAGATTATCATGATTAACCTTGAGATTTGTATACTCTTCTTTTAGCATATTGTAGCTAGTGGTGAGCTCATTATGTATCCCCTTAAGTTTATCATATTTTTCTTTAAACTCCTTTTTAGATGATTTGAGCTTCTTGAGTTTGGATGACAGTTTTATTTTCTTCTCTAAGCTCAACACTAGCTTTTTCCGCTATGTCATATTTAGCTAAGAGTGTGTCATTCTCAAGTTCTAGCTTTTCATTTTTAGCTCTTGTCTTTTTAATGATTTTAGTATATTGGTTTAGCAACTTGACAAGATCATCATACGAAGGTGATTCAAATTCATCATCACTATCACTATCATCATTGCTAGCATGATCATCACCACTACTATCATCATCATTTTGTACCTTTCGTTCACCCTTGGCCATAAGGCATAGGTGTGTAGAGGATGACGGCAGTGGTGTCGGTGAAGATAGTGAAGAGTCAATTACAATAGCGGCCACCTTCTCATTCTCACTTTCATCATCGGATGAGCAACTTGATGAATCAATATCCGTGAGCCAATCACCAATGATGTATGCCTTGCCATTCTTTTTCTTCTTGTGGAAATCCTTCTTCTTGCCATCCTTCTTGTATGGCTTGTTTTTCTTCTTCTCATCATCTTCATCACTTGAGTCATCTTTCTTGCCCTTGTACTTTTTGTACTTGTCTTTCTTGGGCTTGGGGCATTAATGAGCTAGATGACCAAGTTCTCCACAATTATAGCAATCCATTTCAGAGATTGGCTTCCTTCTATTACTAGTGAAGAATTTCTTCTTCTTGCCATCTAACTTGACACTGTTCTTATTGAGCTTCTTAAGCATCTTGGCGGTTCTTCTCACCATGAGAGCAAGACTTGCATCATCAATTTCATCATCACTTGAGCTCTCATGTTCAACTCTTGCTTTGCCCTTCTTCTCTTGACTAGCCTTAAATGCCAAGTCTCTCTTCTTGGTGCAAGAAGAGCCATCTTGTGGTGTGATGTGCATATACATCTCATGTGCATTGATCTTTCCCAATATTTGAGTTGGTGTAGCGGTGGAAAGATCACCTTGATGAAGCACAGTCACAATATGCCCATATTTGTCAATGAGGAGGACACTCAAGATCTTTCTTACAACATCGGATGGTTGCATTTGTGTGAGTTCAAGCCCATTGACTTCCTCTACAAGAACATTCAAGCTTGAATACATCTCATTAGCACTTTCTTTAGGAAGCATCTCAAATGAATTAAACTTTTTCATAACAAGATGATAGCGTTCCTCACGCTCACTCTTTGCTCCCTCATGGAGCGCACAAATGTCCGACCATAGTGCATGGGCGTCCTTGTGGTTCCGCACACGGTTAAAAACATCTTTGCAAAGGCCTCTAAAGGTGGTGTTTCTGGCCTTTGCATTCCATTTTTCGTAATTAACTTCATTGCCTTGAAGGTGTGTGGGATCCTTAGGTTTTGGGAAGCCTTGTGAGGTGGCTCTAAGAATTGCAACATCCAAAGCTTCTAAATAAGAATCCATGTGGATTTTCCAATAAGAAAAATCATCTCCCTCAAAGATAGGAGAAGGTCCATCCCCGTGGGACATCTTTCTCTAGGCGGTTAAGCCTAATTTAGCGAGCACGAGGCTCTGATACTAATTGAAAGGATCAAGATGCCCAAGAGAGGGGGTGAATTGGGTTAATTCTAAATTCTTTGCAAAAATTAAGTCCTACACTTAGCCCACTTCACCCCTTGTGCCTAGAATGTGATTCTATTGATCTACCGTACAAAAGTTTAGCACCCTAAGTTCCAATCCTACTCTAGCATGGCAATTCTAGGAATGTAAAGACAAGAAATGAATTGCTCGAATGTAAATGCTCAAAGTAAAGAGAGGGAAAGGAACGCGGCGATGTTTTATCGAGGTATCGAAGAGTCGCCACTCCCCACTAGTCCTCGTTGGAGCACCCACGCAAGGGTGTAGCTCATCCTTGATCCATGCAAGGATCAAGTGCTCTCTATGGGCTAATTCTTCGACACTCCGTCACGGTGAATCGCCCACAACTGCTCACAACTTGAGTTGGGTCATCCACAAGCTCCGTCGGATGATCACCAAACTCTCAATCACCACCGAGCCATCTAGGTGATGGCGATCACCAAGTGTAATAAGCACAAACTCTCACTTGACCACAACAAGCCTAATGAGAAGGGTGGATGCACACTTGCTACTCTCCTTGCACTAATGAGGCCTAAATCTTGGATTCTCAAATCTTAATCACCTCACTAGGCTCTTGCTTTCCTTTGCACTCTCAAGGGTGTTTCTCAGCTGAACAAATGGGCAAGAGACCTCCCTTGGACGAGTGGAGTAAGTATTTATACCCCCTCATTCAAAACATAACATTTGAAGGTTGAGTCATCACTCTACGGGGTGACCGGATGCTCCAGTCAGGGTGATCGGACACTCCGGTCAGTTATCCCCGCCACTGTGTTAGAAAGAGCTGTTAAGTTCTGACCGGACTCTGACCTGCGTCCGGTCACGAAAAATGCTCTCTAGAACCTTACTAATGTTGACCAGACGCTGGCACCCAGAGTCCGGTCACTTTGCTGTTCAGCGTCTGGTCAGTTACCGGATCCTGACCAGCATTCGGTCAGCACTGACCGGACGCGTCCGATCAGGAAACTCCCTCTCTGGAACCTCTCTGGAGTTGACCGGACGCAGGCACCCAGCGTCTGGTCACTTTTCACTCAGCATCCGGTCGCAACCAGACGACTCCAGTTGATCAAATGAACTGACCGAACTCACCCTTCAGTGTCCGGTCACAACCAGACCAGCGTCCGATCAGTCATTTGACCCTCCATTCACTTCCAACTAGAAATCCTTTGTGAATGAACTTTGATCCAATTGATCTTAGGGCTACTCCTGAGCTACCTAGTGCTAGATTTGATAAGTGTGCACCACACCTAACCCACTAGACTCACCTAGGTCAAGCTACTAGTCCATACCCCCCTTAATAGTACGGCCAAAGGAAAAGCAAAGTTCTAAACTACTCTAAGTGTCTCTTCAACACCAAACGACACTTAGAACTAGTCCGTCCTTAACCTTGTCGTCCATCCTTTGAAAACTGAAATGATTTCCATCGATAGGGGCATCACAACCATGATTGCGCAATCAATTGCCATTACCATGACCTAACTCAAATTGCCTCTACAAAACACACGTTAGTCATAGTAATTTCGTGTCGTCATTAATCACCGAAACCCAACTAGGGGCCTAGATGCTTTCACTCATTGCTCCAAGCCGTCTAGGTGGCGGCAACCACCAAGAGTAACAAGCGAATCCCACAGCGAAACACGAACACCAAGTGCCTCTAGATGCAAACACTCAAGCAATGCACTTGGATTCACTCCCAATGTCACAAAGATGATGAATCAATGATGGAGATGAGTGGGAGGGCTTTGGCTAAGCGCACAAGGTTGCTATGTCAATGCAAATGGCCAAGAGAGTGAGCTAGAGCCGGCCAAATGATATTTATAGACACCCCAAACAATAGAGCCGTTGACTCAATTATTAGGCTGACTGCGGGACGACCGGACGCGTAGGCCGTGTGCACCGGACGCGTTCGGTCGTAGGCTAACCGCCACATGTCCCTTTCAACTTGTTTAGTCACACATAGTAATACTATGTGATCGGATGCATTGTTAGAAAATAACCGGACGCGGGAGACGCAGCGTCCGGTCGAGTCCACAGAGCTCCCAGAGTCGCTCTGGGCCGACCGGACGCGTTCGGTCACACCGGACCGAACGCAGGAGACGCAGCGTCCGATCGAGTCCAGAGAGCTCCCAGAGCCGCTCTAGGCCGACCGGAAGCGTCCGGTCACACCGGATCGGACGCTCCCAGAGTCTGATCAATTATAGCGCTGAAACACGAGACTTGCTAGTTCACACTGGACGCGTCCGGTGTGGCGACCGGACGTGTTCGGTCGCTGTCAACAATCCTGCTTCGGGCTATATCACTTTGACCTAACGTTGAACAGTAACTCATCAGCGTTCGGTCACTCCACTGAGCCAGAGTTCGGTCACTTTCACTTAATCGCTCACCTCAGGTCCAAAAATCATACGCGTCCG
This sequence comes from Miscanthus lutarioriparius, assembly GCA_904845875.1. NCBI lineage: Eukaryota > Viridiplantae > Streptophyta > Magnoliopsida > Poales > Poaceae > Miscanthus > Miscanthus lutarioriparius. The sequence goes on from CAJGYO010000001.1 coordinate 101,361,955, forward strand.
GTCGCCACACCGAACGCGTTCGGTCACTTTCGTGTGACTACCCGAAGTCTGGATAAAATACAGGACACGCCCGGTAGCCACACCAGACGCGTCCGGTCACTTTGTGACTAGCGCGACTAACTCATTTTCAACTCTATCTTCTTTACCCTTGCTCAAATATGCCAACCACCATGTGTATCACCTTGTGCACATGTGTTATCATATTTTCACAAATGTTTTCAAGGGTGTTAGCACTCCACTAGATCCTAAATGCATATGCAATGAGTTAGAGCATCTAGTGGCACTTTGATAACCGCATTTTAATACGAGTTTCACCCCTCTTAATAGTACGGCTATCGATCCTAAATGTGATCACACTCACTATGTGTCTCGATCACCAAAACCAAAAAGCTCCTATCAAGTTTCACATCTGCCTTGAGCTTTTTGTTTTTCTCTTTCTTCTTTTCCACGTCCAAGCATTTAATCATCACCATGCCATCACCATCATCATGATTTTCACAATTGCTTCATCACTTGGAGTAGTGCTACCTATCTCATAATAACTTTGATAAACTAGGTTAGCACTTAGGGTTTCATCAATTCATCAAAACCAAACTAGAGCTTTCAAAGGTGAAGAATGGGGGAGGAGCAAAGAAGAAAGAGAAAAAGCAAACAAGCAAGCTCTCCAACACCTACACCAGCAAGGTGGACAAGAAGGCCTCCACACCTTATCTCTTGAAGAAGAAGAAAAATGACAAGGTGGTGGCCATCAAGGTGAACAAGCAAGTCAACAATGGGATCAAACGCTTTTGGGTGCCAAAAGAGATTATTTCAAATATGAAGAGCACCAAGAAGGTTTGGATCCTGAAAGAGAAGTGAGAAGTCCGATGGACATCGGGGAATTTGGAGACTTGGCAAAGTATAGGTGCATTTCATGGGATGCATCACATTGGATCATGTTAATTGCCAAGTGGGTTAGTGAATACTATGGACCTAAATTCCCCTTCCCATGTTAGGTAACTAGATTTAAGTTCCTACAAGTGATATCTTTTAGCATCTAGTTCCTTTTCATGCCTAGGTTTGCATTTGTATGTTTAATCTTTTGTCTTGCAAACAATAGGTATATCTTATGGTAGGCCTGCTCGGTTTCATTCTTAACCCTTGGAGCAAACCTACATGGTTTAAATTGTTTAGGAGCACAGCACATAGCTTGTTTTGCAATTGTTCATCTAATATGTGCCAAAGTCAAAATTGTAGACAATTTCTCCCAAATATCACCTTCGAAAATGATTCTCACATTCATGTGATGTCATCCTTCAAGTGGTATTTTTTATTCTAAAATCAATGTGCATGTTTTCTACAAGTATTCCATACTTGTGTGCACAAATTTAGGGGGATGTTACTCTACAAGTTGGATGCTTTGAGACTAACACTTTTTTCAAGCTTATCATATGTGTAGTAGTCTCATTGCAAAGAAAATGGAGTCCCCGGAGTTAAGCATCATACTTCAAATATCCACCACCTATTGCAAGTGGTAGAAATCAAATTGGTTTCCACATGTGGTATTTCTAAACCGATATCATCATGTTGATTTCACTTTGGTATTTATATGCTTTCTCCATGCATTATATAGATTAAACTCCCTTGAGCATTAATTTGCCAATTATGCATAAACTTCATTCTCCATCATATGTATGCATATATTTAGGGGGAGCTTAGTCTATGTAATGTGAGAGTCAAATTTTATGACCTATTCCACTCCACATACAAAGGATCACAACGTTTGACCCTCCCTTGTGCTACTAATGTCTTCCTTTTCGGTGTTTGATTCCAAAGGGGAAGAATTTGTAGGACCAAAAGCAAGCCCGATCATAATAATTTATAAGTAGTAATGGTCCGAGAAAGGGAGGATAGTGGATTATAGATGAGTCTATGTAATAGGGAGAATTTGTAGGACCAAAAAGCAAGGCTTAAATCCATAATGCCACATGGGGACATTTGCAAGGGCAAGATAAGTTTCCAAAGATGTTTACATGTTGTTGACACCAAAATTTGGTAATTGGGAAGAAAGCGGCTGGTAACGTAAAAAGAAGAAAATCTCCGATAATGACCATGACTCGAAAGCCGATGAGATATATACGATGGAGTCGTTCATGCTCAGAAATTAATGGGGAGCAGCAAAAGGTCAAACAGCCGGCAGTTCTGATGTGCCTACCATCTTGTTTGTTACATATACGTGATGCATTATTGGGCAACCGGCAAGGTAAATGGAAAAGGATGAGAGGCCAAGTGCTATACGAGCTATGCTTGACATGGATGCCAGCAAGATTAAGATCAGTTAACGAGGAAGGGATATTTTAATATTTGTTTGGCCGGGCTGCATAAGGAAATAAATCAAATATATCTTTGGATGGAGATGTGAAGCTTCTTGATTAAAGAAAGAGTCCATGCATGAAGGAAATAATACGATCCCTGGTTGCCGACGTAGTGATTAGTGAAGATGCAAGCCAATAAAGATGCGTCCAAGCAAATATATACGTACATGTTACCAGGCCACTGTGGGGAAGATTTCCAAGATCGGCTAGTCAAGGTGGGCCCGCATGTGGGAAGAAGGACATTCGGCAAACAAAACGAGCGGTCGGCTAAATGCTTGTGCGGTCGGTTACTTCAGAAGGTGGTGACTCCATTCGGGAAAGCAGAAGATGGCAAGCAAAGCCGATCGAAAAGATGAAAGTTGTAATAATAAAGGACTCTGAGAGTTTGGGGCAAGGAATCGTAGTTTCCAAGTTTGTTTAAGAGTTCCTTTGTAAATCGTAGTCTTTTAGGACTCGTGTTTCGTCTAGGGTATAAATATTGACCCTCGACCATTGTAATAGGCGTTCACAACCAAATCAATACAACCGGCCCCGTGCCAACTTTCGAGTCCTTTTGTCGTGTCGTCGAGTTCTTCGAGAGGAGTCATCGATCCGTCGACCTCCGTAAGTTCCGACAACCTTGTTATCATGTTTAGTATCATGCGGTGGATTTAGACGTGATGCAAGTAGTCTTGTTTGTTTTCAATGATCGTATGCGGCGGATCTTTGCTTGACAATCAAGAAGTCTTTGCTTATACTTTGTTTATGAGTAGATACCTTAGATGCGCAAAGCGTTTGCTCAATATGCTTAGTGGAAGCAACAGTTATCGGCTCTATTAGATTACGGCAAAATCTAAATAGATTCATCAAGTTATCCTGTGTTGCATGTTTTAAATATTTTATATATTTGTAACACACTTTTGCCCAATCTAGATTGATATTGTTCGCCCTCTTCTATGGTTTTATTCGAGCTTCAATGATCATTACTTTCATAATACCTTTGCAAATAGATAACATGCTCGTAATGGCTGAATTATTTTAATCTAGATTGTCACATGTTGTGGGTTCATGTATGTTAATCACGTTTAAGTTTTTGACGAAACTAGGTGTCGTATGCGCGCATTTGAGTTTTAGATTGGCTTAATCGTTTATCTCTACGTTCCTTCTTCATGGACCCCAACTCTATTTGGATTGTTGAGCTTGGATATGCATTAACGCATAATCAATTTCACTTGTTCAAACATGTCTTCCCATGCATATGCATTCGGCAATCAGATCTTTACGTATGTCCATCCTACGATTAGTCAATGATTTATAAACTTGTTGGCGCATGACTTCCTATAGTCGTATGTCGTTGTAAGTGGCTTCAGGGTCGTATATACGGAAGCTATGCGGTCTCACCCGACATGTTCCGGTTTGACATTTAACTGTTTTATCCCTTGTCGGTTTTTTTCAGTCAAACCGACCGCACGTTCGGATCACGAAGCACCGGGCACCCGATTGAAGCCACGCTTTTAAACTGTTTGTGTATGTGACACAGTGCGTCACATTTTGTGTCAACACATGTGGTACCTTTTAGCTTTACAATTGGTATCTTCAATTTGTATCTTTTAATCTTATAATTGGTATCTTTTAGCATCATATAACTTTGCCCTTTGCATTGCATCCTAGCAAGTAAATAGTTTTTAAATTCCAAATTTTTTATTATTTGCTTGTTTTGGTCGTGTTGTAATCAATCACCAAAAAGAGGGAGATTGTAAGGAAAATGGACCCTAGGCCCATTTCTTTTGGATTTTGGTGTTTGATGACCAACACAACCAAATTGGACTAATGAATTTGCAAGTGATTGCTTTGTAGTTCAATAGGATGCAAGACGTGACTTGGACGAAGGCGACGTGATGATCTGATGATCAACACCATAAGCAAGACCCCAGAAGCACAAGAGAAGACCCATGATATCAAGCAAAGTCTAAGCACGAAGATAGGAACCAAGCCGGACGCAAGATCACAAAGAAACGAGCTCACAGAGCTGATCGGACGCTGGCGGCACAACGACCGGACGCTCCGATCAAGAGGCTCAGCAACAGAAGGTGTCCAAAGCAGCGACCGGACATTGAGGACTGAAAGTGACCGGACGCACCGATGGCACTGTTCATCATCCCGACAACACACTCAGCACTGACCGGACGCTGGCGGCTAATCGATCGGACGCAGGAACTACAGCGTCCGATCGAGTACATAGAGGTTCCAGAGCGACAAAATTGCGACCGGACGCTTCCTGTGGCATGTGACCGAACGCCATCAGCGTCCGATCAGTTGATCATGCTCCAACGGTCGGGATGACCGGACGTGTCCGGTCAGGACGAAAGCAGCGTCCGGTCAGTAGCAGAAAAGTGGGATTTCGTCTCCAACGGCTACTTTCGCAGTGGGGCTTATAAATAGACCCCCAACCAACCATTTGACATGAGTGGAGCTATGGAAACATATCTAGGGTGTTGATATACCATTTTAGTGATCTCCACTTGCATAGTGCTTAGTGATTCATTAGGTGATTAGCGTAGGTGTTTTGCGAAGTGCTTAGGTTGATTAGATCATCGCTTATGCGCTTGCTCTAGGTTTAGGCCTAGTGTTTAGTGAGGTTTGCATAACTCTTACTACTCGGTGTTTGCGCGCACCATTGTTGTACATAGGAGGGGCTTGTAGTCTTGTGAGATCACACCAACCACGTTTGTGGTGTGGCTGTCACCGTGTATCGAAGGGACACAAGGCCCACGACGGTTCGCCCGGAAGCTTGATAGTGAAGACGGCAGGGAGTGGTCCGGGAGAGGCTTGCCAAAAGGCACATCGGAGACCCACTTATGTGTGGGGAAGGCTCGGTGCTATCCACGGAGTTACCCGACCGGGAGCTTGGCCCTTGCGAGGGGCTCCAACAAGGACTAGGGGGAAGCTTGCGTGCTTCTCGATACCTCGGTAAAAATATCGAAGTCATCAACGGGAGTTTGCATATCTCTACCTTACTCTTTAGCTTCCGCATTTACGTTGTTTGCATTACTCCTTTTTGCGGTAGAGATAGCAACACACTAGCAAAACCATAGTTGCACATTTAGATAGTTCATCTTTTGCATAGGTTTTGCTAAGGTTAGAAAAAGATGCCATAGTTTAGAGCTAGAGTTTTAAATTACTAATTCACCCCCCTCTTAGGCGTCATGGTCCTCTACAGGTGATAAAGACATTCGATGCTCATGCCGGCCCAAGGGCAAAGAACGCCCTCCTCCTGCTCCTGACATCACCAATGATCGCCAACCGTGGCTCTAATACTACTTGTTGGCCAACTTTGTCACATGGTGAAAGCTCCTAATATGGCTAGAGGGGGGTGAATAGCCTATTTACAAATCTACAAATCAACTAGAGCAATTTGATTAGTATGACAAATAGCGAAATGCAAACTTGCTCTAGCTCTACAAGGGTTGCAAGCCACCTATCCAACAATTCTAGTTGCAATGATTACTAGGCACACAACTCGCAATGTTGCTACTCACTAAGAGCTCTCAATCTTGCTACTCTAAAGAGCTCCACTAGATAAACTTAAAATAACAAAGCAAGCTCACAATTCTAATTACACTAAAGAGCTTGCCACAACTAGTTTGCAAGAATATAAATGAGTGAGTAGGGTGATTATACCGCCGTGTAGAGGAGTGAACCAATCACAAGATGAATATTAAATCAATCACCGGGAGAATACCAAATGGCAAGAGACAACTAAATTTCTCCCGAGGTTCACGTGCTTGCCAACACGCTACGTCCCCGTTGTGTCGAACAACACTTGGTGGTTTGGCGGCTAAGAGGTGTTGCACAAACCTCGTCCACACGATTAGACATCGCAAGAACCTACCCACAAGTGAGGTAACTCAATGACACGAGCAATCCACTAGAGTTACCTTTGGCGCTCCGTCGGGGAAGGTACAAATCCCCCCACAATCAACGGAGATGGCCACGAACAATCACCAACTCGTGCCAATCCTCCACCGCTGCACCAAGCCGTCTAGGTGGTGGCAACCACCAAGAGCAACAAGACAAATCTGCAGCAAAACACGAATACCAAGTGCTTCTAGATGCAATCACTCAAGCAATGCACTTGGATTCTCTCCCAATCTCACAAAGATGATGAATCAATGATGGAGATGAGTGGGAGGGCTTTGGCTAAGCTCATAAGGTTGCTATGTCAATGCAAAATGGCCAAGAGAGTGAGCTTGAGCCGGCCATGGGGCTTAAATAGAAGCCCCCATGAAATAGAGCCGTTGGGCTTCTCACTGCGCAGAACACGGACCGACCGGACACACCGGTCAGATTGACCGGACGCTCGACCCCAGCGTCCGGTCCTTAGATCTTCACCACGTGTCCCTTGCTTCAAACGTTGTTTGCCTGATCTCAATGGTCAGAAGACGACCGGACGCAGCAGCGAACAGTGACCGGACGCTGAACCCCCAGCGTCCGGTCGTTTCCAGTAAGCTTCTAGAGACGGTTTTTCCCGACCAAACGTGTCCGGTCATGCTTGATCGGACACAGCCAGCGTCCGGTTACACGGTGTCTTTCTCTGTGCTGCCACGTCAACATGACCGGACACAGCTTGCCAGCGTCCGGTCGTTTGACCGACGCCAGCGTCTTCACTGTTACTACTGACCGGACGCGCTGGTCCCTCTGAGACCAGCGGCCAGTCACCTTGTGACCAGCGAGACCAACTCCTTTTCACCTCTATCTTCTTCACCCTTGCTCAAATGTGCCAACCACCAAGTGTATCACCTTGTGCACAAGTGTTAGCATATTTTCACAAATATTTTCAAGGGTGTTAGCACTCCACTAGATCCTAAATACATATGCAATGAGTTAGAGCATCTAGTGGCACATTGATAACCGCATTTCAATACGAGTTTCACCCCTCTTAATAGTACGGCTATCGATCCTAAATGTGATCACACTCGCTAAGTGTCTTGATAACCGAAACAAATGGCTTCTACTGTTTATATCTTTGCATTGAGCCTTTTGTTTTTCTCTTTCTTCTTTTTCAAGTTCAAGCATTTGATCATCACCAAGCCATCACCATCGTCATGATCTTCGCCATTGCTTCATCACTTGGAGTAGTGCTACCTATCTCACAATCACTTTGATAAACTAGGTTAGCACTTAGGGTTTCATCAATTAACCAAAATCAAACTAGAGCTTTCAATCTCTCCCTTTTTGGTAATTGATGACAACCCTTTCACAAAGATATGAATTGTAATTTAATTGAATCCATGTTGCTTGCCCAAGCATATTTACTATGTGTAAAAGAATATGGACAAGTTTCATGAACTCCAAATGGTACCGATTGCTCCCCCTACATATGTGCTAAGAGTTTAGATTGTAGCTTGCACATATGCTTAGATAGGAAATATAGGAGACAATTTCTATCATATGATGCTAAGGTATTAGAGATGGATCTTTGAAGCGTGATACCAATCGAAGTGCACCAATATACCATCCTTAGCACCATTACTAACTAGACATACACAAAAAACTAGAATACCCCGTGAGATCAACATTAGAAGCAAGGGTCTAGTTTTCATAATGTGAGCATGAGTCTAGTTACTTAGCCTATGTATGCTAGTTCTTCATTTCATCATTCAAACCTACAACTAGCATACACCACACAAGCATGGATATTGAAATTTAAAACTTGTGTCATGCAAGCAAATATATGAAATGCACATCAAAATGCAACATACAAGTTTATGAGCTTGCTCCCTCTACTTGTGTGCATTTTTGATTGATTGATCCCCTTACAATGTCATTTCATTTGTTTGCTCCTCCTATCTTACTATCTTTGTGAATTTCTCTTCCTCTTTGTCAACAATTAGCACAAAATGTAAGCTCAAATTATAGATAGGTTGGGGTGAAACCATGTGAAGTGAGGATTATTTTCTCAAATTGGTTCAATCTAGATTACTTGTAAAAGTTATTTAACTCGGTTTGATCCAAGGACAAGCTTCTTCACACCTCCAACTAAGGGTTATCCTGTACCATGTTGAGTTAAACACTTATAGCTTATTTTCTAGATCAAACACTAGGTTTACAAGCCCACAAACATGTCATATGCTACCACTAGATTATTTCAAACATACAAGCAATAGTGGTACCATACAAGCATCAAATTCATTTGATTTTCATGAATGATCCTATTCAAATGTGAAATATGTCAAGATGCACTAATCATGTCCTTAGCAAGGATGTATGCCATGCCAATCAACTTTTACCTTAGATTGCTCGAAGGAGAGGCATGTCATATAATGAGGGGTGAATCAACACATATTGGAGAAGTCAAGTATGTTCAATTCATTCCTTAGGTTGCAAAACCTCTTTTCATCAAGTGGCTTGGTGAAGATATCGGCAAGTTGATCTTCGGTGCCTACACACTCAATGCAAATGTCCCCTTTTTGTTGGTTATCTCTTATGAAATGATGGCGGATATCAATATGCTTTGTTCTTGAATATTGAACCGGGTTGTTGGTGAGCTTTACAGCACTCTCATTGTCACATAGCAATGGCACTTGCTTGAATTTGATTCCAAAATCACTCAAAGTAGCCTTCATCCAAAGTAATTGAGCACAACAACTACCGGCCGAAATGTACTCCGCTTCGGCGGTTGAAAGTGCTACACTATTTTGCTTCTTTGATGACCAAGACACAAGTGATCTTCCCAATAGTTGACATGTGTCCGATGTGCTCTTTCTCTCAACTTTGCATCCCGCATAATCAGAGTCCGAATATCCAGTCAACTCAAATCTTGCTCCTTTGGGATACCACAATCCAACATTTTGTGTATGCTTCAAGTACCTCAATATTCTCTTTGTTGCCTTCAAATGACTTTCTCTTGATGAGGCTTGAAATCTAGCACACATGCATACACTAAACATCACATCCGACCATGATGCGGTCACATAGAGTAGGCTTCCAATCATAGACCGATACAGCTTTTGATCTACCATATTGCCACTAGCATCACTATCTAAGCTTCCACTTGTCCCCATTGGTGTACTAATAGCTTTAGCATCATCCATTCCAAACTTCTTGAGCATGTCCTTGATATACTTGCCTTTACTCACAAATGTGCCATTCTTCATTTATTTGATTTAAAGACCAAGGAAGTAGCTAAGTTCTCCAATCATAGACATCTCAAACTCACTTGCCATCATCTTGCCAAACTCCTCATAAAAATCTTGATTTGTTGACCCAAATATGATATCATCAACATAGATTTGCATTACAAACAAGTCATTTTCAAGCTTCTTGGTGAAGAGGGTGGTGTCAATCTTTCCCATCTTAAATCCCTTAGAGAGTAGGAAATCCCTCAATCTCTCATACCATGCTCTAGGTGCTTATTTCAATCCATACAAAGCCTTTCTCAAGTTGTAAACATGGTTGGTTTTCTTTTCATCTTCAAAACCGGGAGGTTGCTCAACATATATACAAGCTCATTGATGTACCCATTGAGAAATGCACTCTTCACATCCATTTGGTACAACTTGATGTTGTGGGCACAAGCATAGGCCAACAAGATCCTAATTGCTTCCAATCTTACAACCGGGGCATATGTTTCTCTAAAGTTAAGACCTTCAACTTGAGTGTAACCTTGAGCCACTAATCTTGCTTTGTTCCTTATTACTATCCCATCTTGATCTTACTTGTTCCGAAAGACCCACTTGGTTCCAATCACATTATGATCCTTAGGCCTCTCAACTAATTCCATAATTGGTTTCTTGTGAAGTTGTTTAGCTCTTCATGCATAGCATTGACCCAATCAACATCCTTCAAAGCTTCATCTATCTTCTTACGTCCAATGGATGATACAAATGAGAAGTGTTCACAAAATGAAGCCAATCTTGATCTAGTTTGCACACCTCTTGAAATATCACCAATTATAGTGTCCAATGGATGATCTCTTGCAACATTGATTGGTTGAAGCACTTGCACTTGATTGCTTGCATTTGATTGATCACTTGGTTGAGATGATGAACTATGACTAGTACTTGCTTGAACTTGATCATGAGAGCCACTAGCTTGCACATTTGAGTTAGAGAGCACTCGATTCTTGTCGTCTTCAACATCAATCACCTCTCTAGGCCTTATATCACCAATGTCTATGTTCTTCATTGCATTGACCAATTGAGTGCCTTTTACATCATCTAGATTCTCATCTTCCTCTTAGGAACCATTTGTTTCATCAAACTCCACATCATAAACCTCCTCAAGAGTACCACTAGCCAAATTCTAAACTCTATATGCCTTGCTAGTAGTGGAGTAGCCAAGCAAGAAACCTTCATCATATTTCTTTTCAAACTTGTTCAATCTAGTGCCTTTCTTCAATATGTAGCATTTACAACCAAAGACCCGAAAGTATGCTATGTTGGGCTTTCTTCCATTCAATAGCTCATAAGGTGTCTTCTCCATCATGGGGTGACAATAGAGTCGGTTGCTATAATAGCAAGCCGTGTTGATTGCTTCGGCCCAAAATGAATGACTCACATTATACTCACTCAACATTGATCTTGCCATGTCAATCATAGTTCTATTCTCTCTTTCAACTAGGTCATTTGATTGTGGAGTGTACTTGGCCGAGAATTGATGTCTAATTCTAAATTCATCACACAACTCATCGATTCTTGTGTTCTTGAACTCACTTCCATTGTCACTTCTCACTTTCTTGATGGTTGTTTCAAACTCATTGTGAATGCCCTTGACAAATGATTTGAATGTTGCAAACACATCACTCTTATCCACTAGAAAGAATACCCATGTGTATCTAGTGAAATCATCCACAATTACAAATCCATATTTGTTTCCACCAATGCTAGTGTATGTGGTTGGTCCAAACAAGTCCATATGCATCAATTCAAATGCCTTAGATGTGCTCATCATGCTCTTCTTAGGATGTGTGTTACCAACTTGTTTTCTGGCTTGACATGCACTACATAGCTTATCCTTCTCAAATGTGATATCTTTCAAGCCTCTAACTAAGTCATGCTTAATCAACTTGTTCAATTATTTCATTCCAACATGACCAAGCCTTCTATGCCATAACCAACCCATGCTAGACTTAGTGATCAAACATGTTGTCAATTGAGCTTCTCTAGCATTGAAACCAACCAAGTATAGATTTTCATATCTAAATCCTTTGAATATCAAGTTAGAGCCATCTACACTTATAATCTCTACATCATCCACACCAAATATGCACTTGAAACCAAGATCACACAATTGAGCTACCAACAAAAGGTTGAAGTTCAAGCTTTCTACTAGTAGCACATTGAAAATGCTCAAGTCATTGGATATTGCAATCTTACCAAGCCCTTTGACCTTGTCTTTGCTATTGTCACCAAATGTGATACTATCAATCCCATTGCTCTTATTTTCATTGATTGAATTGAACATTCTTGGATCACCGGTCATGTATTGTGTGCACCCACTATTAAGCACCCAATGCCTTCCTCCGGCTTTATAATTGACCTACAAAAGAAGATCAATTCTTTTAGGTACCCAAATTTGCTTGGGTCCTTGTAGGTTAGTTACCAAGGTCTTTGGTACCCAAATGACCTTCTTCTTTGGGCCCACAATCGGTGTACCAATGAACTTAGCCTTCACACCATTGGCACCCTTAAAAAGCATGTAACAAGAATCAAATTTAATTGAGGATACATTAGGTAGCTTGCTCTTGTTAATCTTGCAATATTGCTCTATATGCCCAACTTGCTTGCATCTATTGTAAAACCGACCATTGCCCTTCACAAAGCTAACTTTGGGAGTGACAAAGGTCGTCTTGCCTTTCTTGGGAGTATAGCCTAATCCCTCTTTGTTGAGAAAAAACCTTTGGCTACCCAAGTACTTTAGCAAGTGGGCATCCCCACCATAGGCATTGTCTAAGGCACGAGTGAGCTCATTCACCTCCTTCTTGAGGGTCTCATTTTCCACCATTAGTGAGGCATCACAAGAGAGACCATCACTCAAAGGTGAAGTGAAAGTGGTAGTGCTACAAGAAGAGTTAGTGGGAGCAACTACAATGGGCTTATAAAAAGATTCATCAATAAGATCACAAGTTAGTCCCACATCACATGATACGATCACTTGCTCCTTCTTGGCTTCCTCCACTTTGACTTGCTCAATAAGAGAGTAGTGAGCCTTTTCAAGCTTAGAGTGAGCTTTGCCAAGCTTCTCATGGGGCTTCCATTAGCCTCTCATGAGTGGCATTGAGCTCATCAAAGGATTGCTCAAGAAATTTTACCTTCTTGTGTAATTCTTTGCACTCCTTTCTCTTCATCTTATTGCAAGCGTGCACTTGCTCACACATGTCCAAGAGTTCCTCCTTGGTGTACTCCTCATCCTCATCATCATCATTATCATCATTCCTACAAGTATCACTTTCACATTTATCATCATCACTCACATCATATTTTACCTTGGTAGGTTTTGCCATGAGGCATGTCGATGGAGTGTCGAAGATGGAGGGCTTGTTGTTGATGGCGATGCTTGCTAGTGCTTTCTTGATAGATTTCTTGTCATCGTCACTAGAGCTATCACTATCCGAAGAGCCATCACTATCCCATGTGACCACATAGCCTCCACCCTACTTCTTTTGGAAGATCATTCTCTTTTCCTTCTTCTCTTTCTTATCCTTCTTGTGCTTCTTCTTCTCATCCTCATCATTGTCACTATTGTAGGGACAATTTGCTACAACATGATCGGGGCTTTTGCAATTGTAGCATCTTCTCACATATTCTTTGCTTTTGGAGTGATCTCTTCTCTTTCTTGCACCGTAGCCCTTCTTCTTCATAAATTTTCCCATCTTGCGTACAAAGAGGGCCATAGCTTCATCATCAATATCACTAAGATCATCATCATCACTTGATTCTTTCTTGGACTTGCCCTTGTTCTTGGATGATGATGAGCTAGCCTTGAATGCTATACTCTTCTTCTTCTTGTCTTCTTCTTCCTTCTTGTCATCCTTGTCATCCCCCTCCCTTTCCACATAGTATGTCCCTTGGGTCATGACATCACCTAGTACTTGGTTAGGGGTAATCTCCTTCAACCCTCCTCTTATGATGAGCAATCTCAACATCTCAAATCTTGGAGGTAGGCACATCAAGAACTGATGAGAGACATCATCATCCTTGATCTTCTCTCCCAAAGCCTTCAAGTCATTTACAATCACTTACAATCGATGGAACATTTCCGGAATGCTTTTATCTTCCTTCATCTTAAAGCTTGTCAATTTATCCTTGAGAATGTATAACTTGGCACTCTTCACCACCGGTGTGCCCTCATATGTTTCTTTCAATCTCCTCCACACCTCATTTGCTCTTTCACAATCCTTGATTTGCTCAAACATCTTGGAATCAATGGCATTGTATATGGTGTTGAGAGCCATTATATTGCATTGTTTGTTGATCTTGTCTTTGTTGGTGGGATCATCAGGATCATTGATAGCATAGTCATTCTCGGTCACCTCACATACTTGATCATTGATTGAACCAAGATACATCCTCAATTTTCTCTTCCAATAATCATAGCATGTGCCATCAAAGAACAGTGGTTTGCCCCCCACATGGTTGAACACAACTTGAGCCATAGTTTGACACCGAGGTTGTTAAGCCTTTAATCAAACGATGACCACGGCTCTGATACCACTTGAAAGGTCCTAATATGGCTAGAGAGGGATGAATAGCCTATTTACAAATCTACAAATCAACTAGAGCAATTTGATTAGTATGACAAATAGCGAAATGCAAACTTGCTCTAGCTCTACAAGGGTTGCAAGCCACCTATCCAACAATTCTAGTTGCAATGATTACTAGGCACACAACTCGCAATGTTGCTACTCACTAAGAGCTCTCAATCTTGCTACTCTAAAGAGCTCCACTAGATAAACTTAAAATAACAAAGCAAGCTCACAATTCTAATTACACTAAAGAGCTTGCCACAACTAGTTTGTAAGAATATAAATGAGTGAGTAGGATGATTATACCGTCGTGTAGAGGAGTGAACCAATCACAAGGTGAATATTAAATCAATCACCGAGAGAATACCAAATGGCAAGAGACAACTGACTTTCTCCCGAGATTCACGTGCTTGCCAACACGCTACGTCCCCGTTGTGTCGACCAACACTTGGTGGTTCGGCGGCTAAGAGGTGTTGCACAAACCTCATCCACACGATTGGACACCGCAAGAACCTACCCACAAGTGAGGTAACTCAATGACACGAGCAATCCACTAGAGTTATCTTTCGCCGCTCTGCCGGGGAAGGTACAAATCCCCTCACAATCACCGGAGATGGCCACGAACAATCACCAACTCGTGCCAATCCTCCACCGCTACACCAAGCTGTCTAGGTGGTGGCAACCACCAAGAGCAACAAGCAAAATCCGTAGCAAAACACGACTACCAAGTGCCTCTAGATGCAATCACTCAAGCAATGCACTTGGATTCTCTTCCAATCTCACAAAGATGATGAATCAATGATGGAGATGAGTGGGAGGGCTTTGGCTAAGCTCACAAGGTTGCTACTTGAGCCGGCCATGGGGCTTAAATAGAAGCCCCTACGAAATAGAGCCGTTGGGCTCCTCACTGCGCAGAACACGGGCCGACCAGGACACACCGGTCAGATTGACCGGACGCTCGACCCCAGCGTCCGGTCCTCAGATCTTCGCCATGTGTCCCCTGCTTCAAACGCTGTTCGCCCGATCTCAACGGTCAGAAGACGACTGGACGCAGCAGCGAACAGTGACCGAACGTTGAACCCCAGCATCCGGTCGTTTCCAGTAAGCTTCCAGAGACGGTTTTTCCCGACCGGACGCGTTCGGTCATGCTTGATCGGACACAGCCAGCGTCCGGTCACACGGTGTCTTTCTCTGTGCTGCCACGTCAACATGACCGGACACAGCTTGCCAGCGTCCGGTCGCTGAGCGACCCAGCGTCCGGTTGTTTGACCGATGCCAGCGTCTTCGCTGTTACTACTGACCGAAAGCGCTGGTCCCTCTGAGACCAGCGTCCAGTCACCTTGTGACCAACGAGACCAACTCCTTTTCACCTCTATCTTCTTCACCCTTGCTCAAATGTGCCAAACACCAAGTGTATCACCTTGTGCACAAGTGTTAGCATATTTTCACAAATATTTTCAAGGGTGTTAGCATCCACTAGATCCTAAATGCATATGCAATGAGTTAGAGCATCTAGTGGCACTTTGATAACCGCATTTCAATGAGTTTCACCCCTCTTAATAGTACGGCTATCGATCCTAAATGTGATCACACTCGCTAAGTGTCTTGATCACCGAAACAAATGGCTGCTACTATTTATACCTTTGCCTTGAGCCTTTTATTTTTCTCTTTCTTCTTTTTCAAGTTCAAGCATTTGATCATCACCATGCCATCACCATTGTCATGATCTTCGTCATTGCTTCATCACTTGGAGTAGTGCTACCTATCTCACAATCACTTTGATAAACTAGGTTAGCACTTAGGGTTTCATCAATTAACCAAAATCAAACTAGAGCTTTCACATGGGTGTGTATCGCCATACCCCTCACTCTCACACACACTAGAGGATGAAGAAGAGGAGATTAGAACACACACATGAACACGTGAATTGGACTACTTAACTATTTGTGGTTGTAGCAAGCCAGTTCCTTCATATAGAAGCTAAATTATAGAAGTCAAACTAGGGTCATACTTCCCATTACTTGGCACTATAGTCATACTACCTACTATATGACACTATAGCCATACTCCCAACTACTGTTGTCCTATTGACAGGAAAGGGAGGGAGCAGTTACAATGCTCCTATGACAAAGAAAGATGTGAGAGCAACAAATTATTTAACATCTCTCAAGGATTAGTCGGCATGTGTGGTAGCCGGATTGCACGGCTTGCCAGGCTCCATGGCTATGAGCGGTGCATGGGCAGTATGGCCTGCCTCGATCGAAGAAAGGGATCTTGAGAAAGTGTGGCGGAATCTCGAAGGTGCGACCGACAGAACTCAACAAAGGCATGGCTGGTCTCGACCAACAACCCTACATATCCGGTGACTACAACCCGTCCATCTCGGTCTTGGACATCACGAAAAGGCGAGAAGGACAACGACGTCCTCGGCGATGGCGCGCCTCCCGTCAGCGCGCCCCCGGTCGGTGCGGCTGCTTGTCATGGGGGCTCCAGCGGGAGCTCTCCTCCTCCACGCCAATAGGCTAGGGCGACTTGGCCACGAGAGCCACCACGAGGGCGAAGGTCGGAGGCATGGAATGCGTGCATCGGCGCGCCTTCTCGGCCTTCTTCGTCTCCAGCGCCTGCGTCCATGGTGGCCAAGGTCGGCTACAACTCCCGAGCGGAGGAGGTTGCACTGGCCTCAGCGTCCACAGTTGGAACCTTTGCGGCGGTGCCGTTCGCCGCTGTGGCTTCCTGCATCCGTCCCTTCCTTGGCGTTTCCGATCTGTTCGGTGTGGATGTGCCCTGCCTACTACGCTATGGGGTCCACCTCCTGAAGTGCAACGTGCATCCCATGCAAGAGGCTCCCCTTTCATGGGCGGTTCCGTGTCCAATTGGTGGCCATCTCTTGCTCTGCGTGTGTCCACCAGACACAGCAAGTCTATATTCTCTGTCAACCTATTTTTTTCTTTATCTACAGACATGGAAGTGGTAACACAGTCATTGGTGTTCGGGTTGACCACCAATGTCAGTTGATGCAGGTCCTCAGATTTGGCATTGTTGGCTGTGGTTCCATGTTCTTGAGCCTGATGAAGCCTCCATCCTATCTACGGCTCAAGACTACTAATCCTCGAAGACCCAGGCCGATCAGACAGTCGAGAAGAGCGTCGGCTATGCTATCGAAGTGCAAGAATGAGGACCCTCAATGTTTCTATCATGGCCACTTCTCATGGGCCCTGTGGCTCCGACGGCCCCCGTGCCCTCGATGGAAGCATCACCTATGTCTACAGAAGCATATTAGCAGTAATTTTTACTTATCTGTGCTCTGTAATCTGAGAATTCTTTTCCCACACTGTTGTACTGTGCTTTAACGCTATATATTAAAAGCTGTTGTAAAAAAATAGAAGGTCGTGGCACCTTGAGTCTTGTCCTTTATGGCGTTCTTGAGGCTGATGTGTGGAAGAGGGAGTGACGGCTGAGACAGAGACATCACCAGGCGAACGACATCACCAGGGCAGGGCAGGGAGGCACGATTTGCTGGCTTGTTGGTGGCGTGCCAAGCTAGCTAGGATTTAGGGAGAGCATGGGGTCGCAGGATGCACACGAGAAAGGCGAATCGTCCTACCGAGTCCACATGTCAACACAAAAATTCGATTGAGAGGGGAGGGGGGATTCAGGCGAAATGGTGTAGCTCCGGGTAGACGATGACATCTTAGTATTTTTAATTGTAGATAGAGATAACCTATCCAAAACTTGGCACAAATATTGCCCCTTTAATTGTATGTGCTAATATAATAAAACCCACAACTGGTTAGATGCACTTTCAGCATAAAAGGACTTGTTTGGATCCACCAATGCTAATATAGTTACTAGCTAGTTAATAGGAGTAACCGCTAATTATTAACTAATTATTAGCAGGGACATTTAGATCTACCTATTAATAGATGGTTAGATAGTTGATTGGAGGTGCATATATGGACTATTACTCTACTAGTACCCCTTCATCAATAAACTAATTGGTAGCAACTTCGCTAGCTAATACTTCATATAATTCTAAACTATAAGATGTTTTGGTTTGTTTTAGTTTTTCTAGACACATAGTTTTTGCTATGTACTTACATATAAACACTATGTCTAGATACATAGTAATAGAAAAGTTAAAATGTCTTGTAATTTGGAATAGAGGAAGTATTTAGGAAGTTTATTAGCAAATTTTCCTCACCTGCTAATTTTAAGCTACGATAAAATAGACCCTCAGCCGTTGGATATTCGAGCAACCAATGTTTGGCGAAGATAGGAATAACATCTGGACACGGAGGTGCAATTGCAGCCGATCTTTACGACAAATTTGTGCAGTGGAGACAGGTAAG
Source organism: Miscanthus lutarioriparius (assembly GCA_904845875.1). Taxonomy (NCBI): domain Eukaryota; kingdom Viridiplantae; phylum Streptophyta; class Magnoliopsida; order Poales; family Poaceae; genus Miscanthus; species Miscanthus lutarioriparius. Next base: position 101,380,383 of record CAJGYO010000001.1, read on the forward strand.
GCAGATGTTTGGGCATCAATTTGCAAGATCTAACATTTTTAGGAGGAAGGCTATAGGTACAACGCGAGGACAACCTGACTACCCTATACAACTTTGCAAGAAGCACTGATTGCTGTCAATCCTCTAGAAATACAGGAGGAGGCCATCTTTATTTAGAGAATCAAGGTTCAGTTGAGGTTGCTCAATGAGCACAAACGAAGAATTTCGATGGCATTGAGGGAATTTACTCTGCAATCCATCATCAGCCAATAACCATGTTTAGTGAGCGTGTGCAGAACTATGAAACAGAACCTTGGTATCTGAACAATGCTGCTGCTGGTGAGACAAAAAAAGAAATGTGGAGCATGACCTCGCGGAGTCCAGTCTATGCCATGAAGGCATGAACCATCAAGAATGCATCATGATCCAGTCTATGCCATGAAGGCATGAACCATCAAGAATGCATCATGATCGAGTTCTGGTCAACAGTTATCTTCAAAAACATGGACCTGAAAACAATAGCACGATAGTCTGTGACCCTGTATGAAGATATGTACCGGCTTTTTTTTCTCTAAAGAAGTCATGGAGTATTATGCTACAGAAGTGTCAGAAGCTACCAGGAAGCCCGTCCTCTTTTTTTCTAAGTATCAAGAGTGCTTATTCTTTCTAGAACACGATCAGCTGATTTTACTTTAACAGAGAAAAATGACAGGCATGGGTAAAGCATTTGTAAGATCTTGATGTTTCACATATACATACATAGTCATATGTAACTCAAATGCAGCGAGAAATACAGCCATCTAAAAAAAGAATATAGTGCAGCAGTGCATGCAAAACGCAACAGATTTAGATATAGCATGGTAACAAATATGGCTTAGCCTGACTAAATATAATAACTCAGTTTTAGTGACAATGAACACAAATACACAATGTGGTTGAGAAATAAATATATTTGCAAAAAATGATACCTCACCATGCAAATTGTCTTGTAAGTTTGATTCACATATTCTAATGGTGAAAACAGAAGTGAGACATGCGCTGATGATACAGATAAAAAGAAAGCGTGCTATTGTATAGAACCGACCATCCGAGCCTAGTCACTGATAGCACATGAGGTTCTAGAAAATGTTTGTAAAGGAATGCTAAGAAGTCTCATATGAGACTGAAAAGGCAGGAACCATGTCACAACTACCATTCCATCCATACCCATTATGTTTGCAATATAAAAAACCACCAAAACAAAAATAACAGGAGCAATGTACCTTACCGAAGACATTATGCATATTATGCGCTGCAAAACTTCCAGGAATTATCTGCTATGTCAGCTGACTCGTGTGTTCTATCACTTCCATGACTCTGACATGAGGATCTTGCAATCCAGCAACTAGCTGCTTAAAATAAATTGGGAATTCTCTTTAAGGACCTTGCTCTGCAGTAGCTCCTGGTGTAGAATTTGAGCCTCTTTAACCCGACCTGACTTGGCAACCCTTGTGACTATAGACAGATAAAATGCACTCCTGCGGTTGACATTTCTTGATACCATTACTCTTAGTATTTCAGCAGCAGCTTCAGCTTTACAACCTTTGCACAATGCTTGGATCATCAGGGAAAATGTAGTTGCTTTAACCTCAAAGCCGAGAGCAAGCATCTGATTCAAAAGCTCCAGTGCTTCTTTGGCCATGTTCTTCTTACAGAAACCCATAACAAGTGAACCATAAGTGACATCATCAGGACTGATCCCATCAACAATCATTTCATCAAGTAAAGTCATAGCATTAATAACCTCACCCTTCTTTGCTAAAACATCTATGAGGGTGTTGTATGTAATGCGAACCACCTGGCATCCATTTTCTCTGATGGAATGAAAAATCCCAAGAGCTTCTTCGACCATCCCCCTTTTAGAGATGGCATTCAGAAGTGTGTTGTATGTCACTATATCAGGAAAGCATTTCTCGTTCACCATCATCTCTAGAACATCAATTGCCTGATCCAGATATCCATACCTACAAAAGTAGTTTATAAAGATATTGTAGGCAGTAACATCAGGCTTATGATTTGCCTGCTTCATGTGTGCGAGCAAATCACCTACTTCAGACCACCTTCTCTTGTCACAGAGGGAATGAAGCAAGATGCAATAGGTTGTACCATTTGGCTCAAGGCCTTCAGCTGAAAGACGAGTTAATATCAACTTTGCATTCTTCAAACAGCCTGCTTTGCATGACACACTGATAAGAGTATTGTAGCTGACAACATCTGGTTGACATCCTTCCAAACCAAGTTCATCTAATACTTCAAGAGCCCGCATAGGGCCACATTTTTTGCATATAAGGTCAACAAGCAAGGTGCTCGTCATCTCATATGGTGGCCAACCTAATTTTAGCTGCTCTTTCCAAAAGGAGACTGCCCTGTCATACATATGATGGCTGCACATGCACCTAATCAAAGTATTGAAAGTGATGCCACTAGGAGAGCAACTAGTAAACCTCATATCCTCCAATACTTTCATGGCAGAACTCAGCTGCCCTTCACAGCAAAGTCGCGCAATCAACATGTTGCAGGTGATGGTGTCAGGAACCCCACCCGAAAGCACCATGACCTCAAGAACATGCTTAGCTTTGTTTGTCTTACCAGTTCTCACAAGGCCACGAATTAATCTAACACAGCACTTTGAATCTGGAACCTGGCCATGTAACGCCATCTCATCGATGACGTGGCAAGCTTGAATGAGCTTCCCATTGTTGCAGTGCCTGCGGAGGCTGTCCGCATAGCACTCGGCCTTATGCTTTGAAAAGCATGCCCCGTTTGCCACCTTGTCCGAGTTATGATCCAAGGGCCTTCTTGGTTTTAGTTGCTCATTCAACAGCTTTCTCGGATTAGCATCCAAGGATGGAACAACCTTCTTGAAATCTGCAGTTGCTCTGACACTTCCATGGTCTGCACTTGCATCGACAAAAACATCCCGCAATCTTCGGTCTGGTAGTACCACCACTAGATTAGTCTCATTCTTCTGCTCAGTCCTACTGGGATAATCCAAAGAGACAGCACGTGCTCTTATCCGCAAAGAGCGCGCAGACGCGTTTATGATTACTGGAGCAGACCAAATACCGCATCCGCAGCAGCTTATATCCACAAAATGCGCCATTTCCTTCTGGAGCAACCAACCATGGCAAGATCTAACTGCACGGAATTTAATTTGAGAAACAACGCACTCCGCTCTTCATATAGCTCGCTCGAACTAGAGGATTTCCCCAAGCAATCCCTCAAATTCCTTCCTGCACAGAGTAGATAAGGCGACGTTAGCGCCGAATCAAGTAAAAACACGCCCTATGCACAATCAAGCAGCAAATAAACCCAACTAATTTCGCTCAGACAAGCATGTAAGATTTCTTTAACAGGGGGGACACCAGTGTTGGCACAAACTATAAAATGCGAGGAAGACAGCCTCCGCAAGATGCTTACGAGCTCTAGCGGATTACAGCGGGAACACCTGCAACGCTGGCGCACAACGGCACAATGCTGGAACGGAGTTCCACGCGGAGGACGGCCCGAAGATCTGAAATTCTCCGTGCGAGACGAGCTCCCGGGCACGAGAGGTGGCGGCGCGGCGGAAGGCGGCGTTGTGGGCCGGAAGCAAGCACACGAAGCGAGGACGCCGGTGAGCGAGAGTAAACAAAAAAAAAAGAGTAGCGGCGGAGAAGCGGTTGGTGGACTGGCACGGCCGCCCCGCGTGTCGCACTGTCGCCCACCAGTGGAAGCGACATGAAATATCGGGGGAGTGGGCCGGCCTGCGCGCCGCGCGCGTGAAACTTCGCTCTCGAGGGGCTCGGCCCGGGGGTGGCACGAGTCGGGTTGGGCTTGCCGTTTGCGCGCTGCCAGCCCAAGAGAATCTGACGTGCTGGCTAGGCCGTGGGCTTTTGCAGGGAGCATGGGACCTATATGGGCCGACAGGTTGCCTGTTGCCACTGCGCTTGGTCTTTCCCGGCTTTTGAGCCGCATCCTGGAGCTCTCCAGCTTTTGTGTCTGGCTGGTCCTCGCCTTTTCTGTGTTTTCTCCTTGAAACATGAAAGTTTTGGCTTCACTTTTCTGTGCTTTCTTTTGTGGTAACCTTTGCTTTGCTTTTGGGACGACTCTTTCTTTGGAGACAATATGTTAAATGCGATTTGTCAGGTTTGGAGGTAATCTATCAAACGGAAATCCTTCCGATCACAGACGATTGATTTGATGGTTTGCCTTAAACTGTTTGGACAGCTAGAAATATCATCTTTATACACTTTTTTGTTGATTTAATAGAAGATACATAATTTAGTGCAAATGTAGAAAGCTGATAAGACAAAACGAAGGGATATTAAGCTGGCGCTATTTTATTCACTTTGGGGATGTGCTCGGTATTATAGCTGTGGCTGGCGCAGGTCATCGCTACAATGATTTCAATGTAGCCTGGCTTAGACAATATACTAACACTTAATGTCATCCTCTTCCATCCCTATTTTCTGTTTTTCTTTTCTTTTTAATGTTGCCCTCTATTGTTTACCCTTCGAACCCCTTTCTTGCTTGAGATAAAATCTTAGCGTATTATTAAATCTTTGTCACCCCCTTGAGTGGGACATGTGCGTTTTGTAAGAGATAGATTTGCTAATAGATCCATACAAAACCTACAAAGAGAATAGAGGAGTAATAAGACCTAAAAACAAATACTCCTTTTGGTTTCAAATTTCTTTAACCCTTTTCAACCACAGTATCGATACATAAGCTCATATACATACGTGCACTTACCTTTATGAGTATACCCACATACATCCTACCTTTATATAAAACACCTTGGAAAACGTAAACCACTATTATGTTATACATAAAAAGTTATATAGATGGATAATATATGCTCGCAGCAGATTCATCTCGCACTAAACTACTTTCATCACATAATCAAACAGTGTATTTTTACGACACCTGTTAAAGCATCGATGATTAAATGTAAGTTTAATTTCCTAAAATACACTGTTCGACAGTTTAGGAAATCAAACTGTTAAGGCACTATTATGTTTTAGAAAAGTATCTCAGATTAAATGGAAACAGAGGGAGCATAAAAAAAAAGGAAATTCGCTAGCACTTGGATCGATGATTACACAGCGCTCACAGCGCCAGCGAAGCACGCCGGCTGCGTCGTCGTCTCTGTTCCACTTCCACCTCCGCACCCGGACCCAGGGCCCCCAGAAGACCCAAAACCGCAAAACTATCCAGCCACCATTCATCCCCTCTCCTGCTGCTCTCCACCTCCGCCGCCTCCCTGCCCTCCGCAGCTACTCCGCGCCCGGCGGGGCGGCCGCTTGCCGGCGGCCAAACTCTAGGCGATCGCGGAGAGCCAACCACGCTTCAGGCGCGATCAGCCGCCGCCATGCAGGGCTTCCCCGGCGGCGCCCCCGATCCGCAGCAGCTCCAGGCCACCATGCTCGCCATCGAGCAGGCCTGCTCCCTCATCCAGGTCCCATTCCGCAGCCCACACCCTCGTTGAAGAGCTTGAATTCCTCGTGTTCCGTGCTTTTAGCACTTTGCTCTCGGTGCCCCGGTGTTAGATTCGGAGAGCGCGCGAGCGGACTTGTGCTTGCCTTGATTGTGCTCACGCCGTTGATGATTTGCCTAGGTTATGCAGATTTTACTGCACTTTGATGGTTTGCCTGGGGGACTTGATTGAGCGTGTGTGGCGTGCTCTGTTGTCTGTTGATCGGTGCTTCTCTGTGCATTTGGTGACGGGATCCCGTTTGATGCCGTGCCAGATGAGGTTTCGCCACGGATTGGTTGTTTTGTTGGGCATTTGAATTTTTGAATGGCTTGCTTAATTTGTTTGTTTTGGGCACGTTAATTGATATCTTAGGAGTGAGATGTTAGTACCTCAATGAGTTCTAACACATTTTATGTTAGTGCCTTAATGACTTCTAACACATTTGAAAGTTGGCTATGAATCCCGTAAATGCTGGTTAATTAAAAGTTTTTTGTCTTGACATTGCATTTCTAAAGCATGTAATCTCTACGTTAGGGAATAGTACTGGTTCTATAGGGTGGCTTTAGTGATATTTTGTTGCGACACATTTATCCATTGGATAACCTGAAGCTCCTCATTTCAGATTTGGGAATCTGCATGTAGCAGTTGAGCTATCTGTTAGGACTTAGGAGGGCCTAGTAGAACTGTGCTGTGCAGAGAAAGACACTGTCGGAATACCATTTGCTGATCCTTATTAATCTATCCCCAAGCTGTTCTCAACTTTTTCCACTTCTTGTGTGATTTTGTTCTTTTATTACTATGGATCCTTAGTTTATTCCCTAACATTAACCAAGCTGCCCAAATTATGTGAAGTTTTGTTACAGGAGTGTCTTCCTGGTATCTGTGTTTAGCTTAATACATGGAACTGTCATGGTGCTAATGAACACGCCAGTTTTCTTGTAGAATGCCATCTATTGCATCTGTGTTGATTTAGCATCTATCCTTTTGACAATGGGTAATTTTGCAGCTGCACATGAATCCATCTGAAGCGGAGATGGTGATAACTTCGCTGCGTTCGTCTCTGATGCCTTATCAAGCATGCAGATTCATTCTTGGTATGCTGTTCTCTTGCTATGCACCTATGATGAACCAGAACTATTTCTCAACAGAGCAGATATATCCATTTTTAAGCTCACAACTGAGTAAGGTTAGGACTTACTAGCAGAAACATATCTCAAGATGTATTAGTTATGTTGTTTCCATATAACCTATGTACATGTTGTTTCCATTTTGAAGGGAGATACATTTTTAGTTGTTTGTCCGAATTGTTGTTCCGCAGACTGAAAGTAATAATAATTTACCCCATTTATTATTTGTTATTTTGGGGCTTTTGTGCCGAAAAAATAACTATTCTGTTCTTTTTCTCATAAAAAGTAGTTAATCCTCGCTCTTCTCTAGTGTTAAGATACTCAAAAAGAGCTGAAAACATTATATTTTCCCAGAGACATCCCAAATGCCTAATGCGAGATTCCAAGCTGCTGGTGCAATTGGTGATGCTGCAGTAAGGGAGTGGGGAATCCTTACAGATGACAACAAAAGAAGCCTAATAATGTGAGTTTTTCTTTTTGAGGGTGAAAGCTTGCAATTAATGTGGGAGCATCATGTTTTTAGCGCTGACTATAACTTTTTCTATCATTTGTAGATATTGTTTAAACTATGTTATGGAGCATGCAAGTTCTCCAGATGGCTATGTGCAATCGAAAGTTTCCGCCGTGGCAGCTAGATTACTGAAAAGAGGCTGGTTAGTTTCTATGTTTCTACCTACTTTAGGAGTGTAATGTCTAATAGATCTCTTGTGACGTGGAATTTTAGAGGCCCAACCATTCGGTGAGGTGAGATGTCTTCCAATTGTGAGGGTGACTTACACGTTCCAGGCTGCTGACCAAGAGGCTCCAATAGCCTAGCAACCGCTGAACCAACCCTTGAGATGTTATCAGCCTAGTCAAAACCAAGCTGACCTGACCACTAGAGTCTGTTTCTGCAAGAAATGGAAGAAAACCAGCAAGAACAAGGTGCAAGCAATCTGAAATTGCAAGTATATAGTGAAATATTAAGATGGGGCTTTGAGTAGAGGTTGGTCTGTTGGTCTAACCGACACAAGAGACAACACAAGCAGTAGTTTCCAAAGGAACTGAACTAAAACAAAACCCAACTCTTACATATGGAGGTACCCCTCCTTTTATAGCCAAAATGGCTGCTGCTACAATGCATGCTACTACAATGTAGTGGCAACAGTTAACTACTGTTAATATGGAGGCTGTTCCATGAATCTGGACAGCTAACAAGTAACAAACAAATAGTTTAGCCTACTATACTCTAGCTGGCTGCAAGTGGTGACTGCCTGTGGACAGCCACAAATACAGCACAAAATATCAGCTCAAATATCTTTATCTTCAACACCAAGGTTCCTAATTAGGAGCACATTTCGATCTCTTCTTGTGTAAAATTTGTGAATTGCTGGCCTAGCTTCAGGTGGTGGAATGGATGGTACTATAGCTGTAGGTGGTGTGGTTGTATCTGTAGAAGTGATGTCCTCATCATCCTGTGTCTTATCATAACATGTTTGTGTTATGGTGGGAAAAGTGTACCAGCGCCGTAACAAGAAGAGTGGCTGAGCAAGTCATGCGGAGGCATGCACCAGAGTGCGGTCACCAGGGTCCAGGCGTGGGAGCCAGTTTGGCTTCAGCCGATTCAGTAGGAGTCAGTTATCAGGATTGCTATTTTGGTTGGAGTTTGTTAAGTCGAGTTTGTTAGTCCTTAGATTCAGGAGAGATTTGTTATTGAGTTGGTATAAGTGTCAAACATTCTGAAGTAATAGATTTTTAGCCTGGGATTGAGTTTATCTCCCCTTGGGCCCCCGGGCGTTACTGTTCACGTCTTCCTGTTGTCGCCGAGTTCTCAGCCAGGCGCCGAGCACGGCGCCGCCAATTCGTCGCCGGGGTTTCAAGCCCAGGCCTCCCCTCTCGCACTCCTACGTCCTCAGATCCTTAAGCTCCAACAGTTTGCTAGCTCCAGTTTACTCAGATTTTTTTTATTTGCCTTTTGTTCCCTGAATTTCTGTGACATGGGTACGAAAATGATGGGTGTGCTGCATTCATATTCATACTTGTATATTTTTTCATTGCTTGGGTTGCTGATTTGGACGTGGTTTCGTTCATGGAGTGTTTTGCAACTCATGCACACAATCTTTCCTTAAGATGAGTTCACATAGTAATGGGCTGATTTGTTGTTTTAGTAATTTATTTATTCGTTTATTCCTGCTTATCTCAGACTGGACAAAGGTTGGGTTTCGGTATGGCGTTTGGCTGGGTTATTTGCACATGATTGTCCAAGATGATGTACACAATAGGAGACATCTTTCCCTGAATCCAGATCATGGAATAAACTATCTGTGTTTTAGCCAGTGCACTTGAAGGCGATTGATTGCTCTAATACTTTGGTTGTTAAAGATTTTTGATATTCAAATATATTTATTTTGACACGGAATATGTCTGCAGGGTTGAATTTTCGGACCAAGAGAAAGCAGCTATCTTCTTTGAGGTATGTACTTAGCCTTACAAATCAGGATTAGCCTAAGATTTTTGTGGTTGTGGATCTTTATGCAACATTGGTATACTTCATCCCTTGTTTCTTCATTGGTAACACTTAATAAAACAACAATAAAAAAATGTAGCATGAAGAAATCCAAGCTGCTATAACTATAAGTGGATCAACTTGATGGATAAGATGTTTTATTCTTAAATGATTTGTTGGGACCCTTGAACGTTTTAGCAAACATAGAACCTCCAACTTCATCACTGTTTCATTTTTTTTTCAAATTGTCCTTCCTATTTGAATTTTAATCAATCAAGTATCTGTATGTCTGATAATGTTTTCAGGTTGAGCAATCCATCCGGGGTATTCATGGGCCTAATCGACAGTTTGCTGCAATCAATTTCTTGGAAACCTTGGTATGCCAATTTCTTGAGGCTGGTGTGATTGGTTCTTCCATTTTTTTTCTATCCTTTTCCAACTGATCTCATACTACATTTTATGTCTGACCTAGGTTTCAGAATTTTCCCCTTCAACTGCTTCTGCTATGAGCCTGCCTAAGGAATTTCACAAACAATGTGAATACTCACTCGAAGTGCAGTTTTTGAAGGTATTGATCTTCCCTAATATGTAGAAGTTTTGGCAGGCATCCTTAGCCGTGTCATGTCACTTGAAGTCTTGAACCCTCGGTTATCATTATGACACGCTATTGTCTTTTGCAAGGATTTTTACTGCTGGGCACAAGCTGCTGTGTTCAATACTGCTGACAAAATCTTGAATTCAACTGTAACAATACCTGACGAGAGAGCATGTTCAGCAGCATTGCGCCTGATGTTTCAGATACTAAGCTGGAATTTCAAGCATACTGTGGAGCATGAGAGTTCAGATGCTAAGATAAATTCTGGCTTGAGGATTGATACGATAAATCTGAAGAAGTTTGAACGTTCGTTGGTGAAGGTATATCCTAATTACTTGCATGTTTGCTCCATTTCAGCTTATAATGTTTGCATTTTCTATTGTAGCCAGGGTCTATGTGGAGAGAGATTCTAATATCAAGTGGACACCCTACCTGGGTTTTGAACTTCTACACCACCTTGCGCCAAAAGTACTCATATGATACATTGTGGGGTGATTCTCCAATTGCTGTCTCTTGCAGACAGCTTATAGTGCAGTTGTGCTCCTTGGCAGGCTCTGTGTTTCCTAATGGTATATAATTATTCCAAACAGTCATTATTTATTGAAGATCTGTAAAATGTTCCCTTTCCATCGATAAATTCTGGCATCAGCTTGATTTTTACCTGATACTACAAAACTGTTGACTGCAACCTCAGACTACTACCAAACACAATCCTAATACTAGACCTCAGCAGTTTTCTTATATATATATTTTTATCACAGATGGTATCCTATTAGACCACCATTACCAGTAGCACCTGCATACACATTATGAGGTTTGGGGGAGTGAATACAGAAATATGCAGGCGTGATTCCTCATACAATGAGGAAATAAAAATATGAACACGCTACTTCCTCCAATTGCAAATATTAATCCATCTAGGTTTGTCTAAGTCAAACTTCTGTATCTTTGTTTCGCAATATTTATGAAAATATATCATCTTAAATGAAAAGAATCGTATATTATAAAAGGTGGTTTCTATAATAAATCTATTGATGTCAATCATGTGTTGTCAACCTATATAAATTGTTAGATATTGATTATCAAAATTAACAAGAAGTTTGACTTAGGGCCAACCAAGATGGACTTTTAATTGTGGTTGAAGGAAGTAGAATTTATGCCCACAACTGCCCAGTTTGGTGCTATTGTCAGACAGAAACACCTTGGGGGGTTGCATGTGTGGTGGGTGGGGGTGGGAGGGAGTGGTTGATTCTAATAGTTTGAGGTTAGTGTTCACAACTAGACTGTTTCTGAGTTTGGGTTTGAAGAATGGAGGCTAGTGTTCAAGGTTGAAAGCTGAATCTTTTCTTTTAGAATTTACATATTCAACGTATCACTGGAAAGCATGTTAATGATTTACATGTGATCTCTTTTAAGTAATCTTTCCTTTTTTCTTTCTGTTGCCAGATAATGGGGATGCACAGATTAAACACCTTATGCTGATATTATCTGCTGTTGTTCTATGGATTGAACCTCCTGATGTAATCGCAGCATCAATCCGAAATGGGGGAAGTGAAAGGTTCTCTCAGCATCCATCTTTGCAATCTTGATTTAACCTGAGGAAAAACTTGAGAAATGCTGATGAGCGAGATATTCACTGTTTTGCAGTGAGTTCATAGATGGTTGCCATGCCCTTCTTTCAATGGCGTCTTTAACTACTGGCTCACTTTTTGACAACCTCCTAAAGTCAATAAGGTCAGTTTGTTGTACATTGTCTAGTTCCACATTGCAACTTTGGTAGCTTAACTCGTCCTTGTACTCCTACATAGTACTCAATTGTGCTTCAATGTGACACTAGTCTGTCCAATTCGTAAGATGGTATCATAACCAAGATACCATAGCTACTTCTCTCATTTTTCCTTAATGTATCTGGCTCTTTTTGTAATAGTGCAAATGCATATTGTGAGTATATTCAGAATATTTTGTACACTTCATGCCATTTATTATTACAATATCAGCTAGATTGAGATTGCTATTCTCTTCTGTTTAACATGGACATGTTTGCAGGCCCTACGGTACAGTTAATCTGCTTTCTGCTTTGACGTCAGAAGCTGTCAAGTCCGTTCTGAATAACCAGAGTGAAGAGGAAACATGGGGCATAGATTCCCTTGATATTTTGTTAGAAACATGGAATGTTATTCTGGGGGTACTTCCCTTGACCTTTGCACCAAATTGGAAATATGTTTGTGTCCTTCCCTTTTTACACAACTTAATCAAACGCTTATTTGCAATAATCAGTTCAAAATTCCAGTATGATATGATTGTTGCCTCTGTTTTTTCTCTCTTATAAGCTTGGGTAGTAATTAACATGTAATAACTGTAGGTCACATTTTACTCTTTTATTGGATTATAAAAGATATTTTGACTGTTCTAATTCCAATTTCCTCTTAGTAACCTTGAGTTGAAGAAAAATTTCCCTAAAAAAAGTTAAAATAGAGTTATAGGTGCTAATATTTTTTTATGGGACAATTGCATTACTGCCCTCGTTTTCAACTCTAACTGCACGTTTGCCCCTGTTTTTTTAAGTTTGCATATTTACCCTCATTTTTTGAACCTGAAGTTGCCATCTGCCCTTGTTTCCCAACTCCGTGAGTTGCTATTTAATGATGGTTCAAAATAAATTGTTTGGAAAAAAAAGGAAAGGGAAAAGACTATGATGCCCATCCCTTATCTAAAACACACGAGCCTCCTCTTTTCCCCTTCTCTCATCACGTAACCTGAGAAGTGCGGTCGCTAGGGTCGGTGGCGGGGCGTGCTCCAAGCTGCGCGGGGGCTGCGCGCGGGCAGGGGCGTGGCGGCTGCGGGCCATCTACACACGGGCGGCGGCGTGGCACGACTGGCTGGCGGCACGGCGGCGCAGGCGGCATGGAGAACCGGCGACGCGCCAGGCGGTAGGCGCGGAGCTCATCCTGCTGCCGCGCCCACGCTGCTGGTCTCCGCTCACGGTGTCGCACCATCCGCTCAGGTCCCTTGCTTACGCCACAGCGTACCTCCTTGGGTGATTGGTGAAGCCTGAAGCTGTGATGGACTGGGCATCTGAACGGATAAGCCTGAGTGCGGCCTGAATCTGAATGAGCGTTCTCCATTTTTTTCTTTGTTTTTTAATTACTAGTAAAGCTGTGGGCCCCGCTCAAAAAAACATACAATGGATCGAGCCTGATGATGGAATAGTTGACGGAGATGACAATGATGATATTCCTGTCTGTACAAAATATGTGATGTCATTTGTCCAAAATACATCCACAATAAGTTTGTACATAAAAAGTCATATTGATTATTGGATCATTCATATCAAGGGCATTTGTGTCTTTTTAGCTTTCACTTAACACCGTTAAGTCTTCTTCACGGAATAGGGGCAAGTGGAAGCTTCAGATTCAAAAAATAGGGGCAAATTTGCAAAGTTAAAAAACAGGGGCAAACATTTTTTTTTTCTCGAACACGCAGGAGAGCTGCGTATCAATATATTAAGAAGAAAAAAGGGTAAAGCACCCATGCGGTTAGAGTTGAAAACAAGGGTAGAAATGCAATTGGCCCTTTTTTTATCGAACAACACGGGAGAGGTATGTGCCATTTCATTAAAAACAGAATAAAAATGAAGAGGCCAGGGAGGCAGAGACCACTCCCTAACACCCCCAACACACACAAAGAAACAGAAATGCAGAAACACCACACTTGAGAGTTAAAACGACCATGACCTATCCACCTCCACAATACTACGCGTCCAGGGTGAGCGACCAAAGAAGGAGCTCATGGATGAGAGGTTCAAGTTAGGCACCATAAACTGCTCTCATTAGTCACGGTTTGTAAAACAACCAGAACATTTGGGTTTGCCACTTCATGCCATGCATTTAGGTGGTTTCAAAGATCCTGAGCTAGTAAAGTGATCAGGGAATTGAGGCTTTTCCTCATCTCTTTTGGAACACTTCTGATAGCATTGCACCACCAGCTTGAGAACCAAGCTTCAGAAAGTTGAGGGGCAATTGCTTTCAGGCCCAACCTTTGGAAAATCAGTGTCCATACCTGCTGAATGAACACACACGAGATGAGAGTGTGCTGGATTGTTTCAACTATAATTTGACGATTTTAGCCATTGTTCAACTACAATTTGACGATTTTAATGTAAACTGTACTCAACTAGCATTTTTTTTTGAACATATACCCAACTAGCATTTAAAACCAGAGGATTTACCTTTATGGCTATATTTTAATGTAAAAACATTTTTTTCTTGAATATGCAGGAGAGCTGCGTATCATTGCATTAAGAAGTTAATGTAAAACCTTTGTAGCGAATTGAGCTTACATGATTAATTCCCCTTGGCCATATGTATGCTAACATATTTAGTTGGTCCCGTTTACATAGTTATATGCACATCTTTTATCCCGTTACAACTATTGCATCAACACTCTTCAAAATATTTCAGTAACTATTGTTAGGAGTATAGATTCCTTAGCACCCATGGTGCTGTTATTCAATACAAGTGTTATTCATAACAACTATATGCTCGAATGTTTTACTTCACTTTGTAGAAAATGTGTCTGAGTACATCAGATAAAACAAATCCTCTTCATCAATTCTGCACATGAAAACAACGGAAGGTTGTATGATTGTCGACTTCCTGACCCTTATGAGTCTGCACTTTTGCTTTTTGATAAAAAAATATTTTATTTATACACGGAAGATCTCAGTTCATGTCAAGTACTCCCTCCGTTCCAAATTATAAGATGTTTTGGCTTTTCTAGATACATTTTTTTTTACTATGTATCTAGACATAGCGTATATCTAAGTGCATAGCAACAGTTATCTAGAAATGCTAAAATGTCTTATAATTTGGAATGGAAGTAGTAGTTTATATTGCACTTTGTTCATTGGGTTTCATCCTTTTTGTTTGTAAAGCTCATTCAGCCCGTTGTTTATTACATCACCGTGAACTACAACATAAAGTTTTGGTTATGGCAGGACGTAGATGCCGACAAAAGTCCAATCTCAGTTGATGGAGCACTTGCAGCTTCAAGTTTGTTTAAGATCATTGTGGAGTCACACTTGAAGGGTACAAATCTCTTTATATTCTCATTTAAATGTAACCTCAGACTTGAAGAATATTACAGATGTTGTAAAAGATTTTCTATTTTGTTTACGTCCTGCATACTGATTACTCTTATTTTTCTTTGACATAGCTGCTGCTGATTCTGCGTTCGAGGATGCTGATGATACTGAATATTTTCATGTTTCTGTTTCAAGTATGCTTAAATTCCACAGACAGTTCATCTGTTCTAGTATCTCTTAACTCCTTTGGATTCATCATACTAATGAAGTACTTCTTCCAGAACGTGATGAGCAGTTAGCCTTGTATGCTCTAATAGCACGTGCTGCTGCAGACACTACTATTCCATTTCTTGCACAATTGTTTTCAGAACGATTTGCCCGGCTAAATCAGGTCTTCTTGTTATCTTGTAATTTAACTCATTTATTAAGAAAGGATAAGCTACTACGCTACCCTGCTACTGTAGCCTTGTACATTCTACTGTTTTAAAGTGGTGCTGTTTTTGTAGTTAACATTTAATAGATTTTTCTTAGCAGAGAAATGGTGAAAGTGATCCTACTCAAACACTGGAAGAGCTCTATTGGCTGTTGTTGGTTACTAGTCATGTCCTAACTGACTCAGGCGAAGGAGAAACACTACTTGTAATTACTCTAAAGCTTCTCTTTCTTTACTAGCATTTATAAAGCCCTTTCTGTGAATATTGTCATGTTTCTCTTTCTTTACTAGCATATCACGAATGTGCTCATTGTTCTTCATATCATCTCTTCATATTTCTGTAGCTCAGTTTGATTTATTTCACATGGTTTCATGTGTTAGATGTCTACACACACACACACACTTTCCTTCTAGTTGGAGTGGTTTTCTGCATATGTAACACTCATACATATAGCCCTTTGGGCCTGTGAATAGTACACTGAGTTGCCATTTCCTAACATGGTATCACAGACTAGAGTTAGCTAGATTCGCACCTTGTTGTGGTCGCGCTGCCGGTGAGCTTCTCCAGCCAGCAACTTCACCTGCATCTGCCGTGCTCCCTGTGGCCCCACGTCAACACGTGCCTACCCTTGCACCCACACTCGTGGCCGCCTGCCCAGTGCCCCCGTGCATGGCAGTGGCCGCCGCTATCTCCTAAAGACGCTGTTCATCACTAGTAGCGCTGAGAGCTCTTGACATGCTAGGAGTCGCTCCATCGAATGCACAAGCATTGCGATGTGTCTAGATAATCCAAGCCCCTAGCGTGACCGGGGAATTGATCCCTTCTTTTGGTGTTCTGGAATTATGCGCCAAGATCTATCCCATCATTCATCAAACTCCGTATCAGCTGGCTGAGGTGCAATTTGTTGTAACCCGACACGTCGAAGGATGGAGTACCAGTGCTGCCTTGCAAAGGGGCATGATACTAGGAGATAGGGGTTTGGGAGTTTTCTCAATCTGCGTGAGAAGGTCTTCTTAATGAAATGCCCAGGGGCTGTCTTTTTTCCTCGAACAACACAGGAGAGCTGTGTGCCATTTCATTAAGAAGAAAAAGTACACAAAGAAGGGGGGGGGCGGTAAACCCTCCTAGTACATACAACCCCGACCAATCCGGGGGCTGTCTTATTCCTGGTTACATAAGAGTCATCGCTTAGGATGGGGCAGACCACTAGCGCAAGCTGATCAGCCACCCAACATCTATCATGAGCTACAAGCCACAGAAAAAAACTTGCACTTTCCAGGAGCCCAACTTTTCCAAATTCGTTCCCATGGCCTAAACTGAATTGCTCCTTGAAAAAGATACTCATATGCCAATTTTGTTGAATATTGACCAGAGGAGGATAAGCTCCATATGCGCACATCTTCTACATCAGGCTGCAGCGAGAAATCCATGATGAGATCCCAAAGACCGAGGTACAACAAAGCTCCTCATGCATCCGAAATCCATAGGTGTTGAGAGCCTCTGCCACCGTTCTTTTCTTGATATTTCTCTTGACCACCACGGAGTGTAAGGAACGATGTCTATGATACGCTGCCCATGTAACCACCTATCTTCCCAAAAAAGTGTGCGAGTTCCATCCCCCACTTAAGTCACAATGGCCATTGCAAAGAACACTCTAACCTACCTGGATTGGAAACATGCCCATGGCCAGTGCGGTTCAGTTTTTTCCAGCCATAACCAGCACATTTGGAGTGCCCATCCTAAGCCTTTCAGATCTGAGATGCCCAGTTCTCCAAGCTCTCGAGGGCGCATCACCTTTCCCCAAGCTACTAGGCAATGTCCTCCCTTCACCTCTTTTCTTCCGCAACCCACTGATGCTGAACCACTGAATGATGCCACTCGTTATTGTCAGCTAGTTGGGAGCCTCGTCTATCTTGGGATCACTCGTCTGGACATTTCTCACTCTTCATATCCAGTTTGTCTTGGCTCCTACCCAGCTCCACTATGCTCACCTCCTTCGGGTTCTGTGACACCTTCGTGGAACTACCTCTCGCCGCCTTCTCTTTCCTCACTCCAGGTTACTCTGATGTGAAAATGGCTAGTGATCACTCTGATCATCGCTCCCTCTTGGCTTATTGTATGCCTCCTTGATTGCCTGGAAAACCAAGAAGCAGACCACTGTTTCCTGTTCGAGTGCTAAGGTTGAGCTGCGCGCTATGGCGACTATGACTACAGAGGTGACATGACTACGATGGCTTCTCGAGGATTTCAGTGTGCCTGCTACTGCACCAACTCTCTCTTTTGACGGCACTGGTGCCATCAATATTGCTCAAGATCCTGTGAAGCATGAACTCACCAAGCGCTTGGAGTTGATGCTTCCTACATGAGATCGCAGGTGCATGATCAGGTTGTGACTCTCCACCATGTGCCTTCAGAGGTTCAATTAGCTGATTTCTTCACAAAGGCACAGATGAGGGCACATCATAGCCTTTTACTCTCCAAACTTAGTGTTATAGATCCACCATGAGTTGTGGGGAGTGTTGTGTGTGTGTGTGGGGGGCGCTATTTATACATTCACATGTATTTTCCCTCTAGTTGGAGGGCTTTTTCTACATATGTAACACTTGTACATCCCTTTGGACCTGTGAATACGCTGAGTTGCCACTTACTAACATAATACACCATTTGTCACATAATTTTGCAAACTATATTGACACTGCATTCTTTTATGCTTTGTGTCATTTATTACTTCAATAAGCTAAGAAATATGTCTTAAAGTTAAAAGTTCTCACTGTTGTTAATTAATTTTGAACAGATCCCTGAAGCATTACAGGCTGGATTCCCTAATGTGATTGAAGCAGCACAGCATCCTGTTGTTACACTCTCCTGGTGAAAAATCTTACCTCAATCTATTCCCCTTTTTATTTCATTGAAAATCAGGAATCCGGTTGTTTTTAGTGGAAAGACAATCGGTTGACCTGCAGTTTTGGGGCCAGTTGCAGCTCTGATAACCCATTTGACTGTATTAACAGTATTAATACTGTTGTAGCAATATAATGTGAATATTTGTCTCTTGATAATGCAGGTCTATAATAATTTTTTCCAGGCAGTGTCTAGATCCAGGAATTAGGGCAAAATACTTCAGTCCACGACTAATGGAGGTACTTCTCTGTACTGTTATCTATCGTCCTCATTTTCTTTATGTAAAAGAATTCCTTTTTGCTCTGGACCTAAGCTAACCATTATTTTCTGTGAATGGTTCTTGGACATTGTTTTATACTTATTTTAAAAAGAGGTTGTCTTAAGTTCTTTATTGATGTTGGCAGGCTGTGATCTGGTTCTTGGCCAGATGGGTTGCAACCTACTTAGTGCCACTTGATGTGAGTAGAGGAAAAGTAAGCAGAGAAATTGATAGTGTGGGTACAAATGGACCCCAACATTCCAGAAAACTGCTAAACAGTTTTGCTTGGGAAAATAACCAAGGAGAGCTTGTTCTTGATTTTGTTGTTCTCATTTCAATGTTAGCACTTACTATATATCAGGGAGAAACTGAGTTGCAGGTAAGCTTTGTTTTTACTTATTAATCATGATGGAATTGTGCAGAGTGCCCAGACATGTTTGATCTTTTGATTTCATGATATCTTTAATGTGACTTTAGACTTATCATTCCATCATACTATGCGATTGATCCAAAATACCAAATACTGCATAACTTGACCAAGCGTCAACAATGCCCACAACTTTCAAGATTCTCACTAGAGTGTTTTCATTAGCGTTAGACAATATAAAAGTTTCGGTTATCCCTTATCTGTTGCTTTGATTCCTGTTCTCAGACACTGACATGCCAGAAGCTACTTGCTACAGTTGTTCGCCGGAAACACACATGCACTTATCTTGTTCAACTGGTAAGCCCAAATCTACTGCTACAACCAATGGCATCTTACTGATGCTTGCATTTTCATATAGTACAATGCACATTAGTTTGTGCACACAAAAAAGTTTGGTAGCGTTTGTATCATCTGATGTACAGTAATTGCATGTTTTAGTGAACACACTCCAGTTCAATTATTGATTCTTATCCTTCTTTTATTTTTTGAAGACACATGGGAGCTGCGTATCATTATATTTAGAAGAAATTATTGATTCTTATACTAATCGCTATATTTTTAAAAATCAAAATATTAATGACCAAGAATATACTAATAGTTGTAAAAAAAGGACTATGCTGGTAATGGTCACAAAGCTGTGACTTTCAATTTCCACATGCATTGCATTAAATGTGTTACCTAGAATATCTTTGTACGTACTGCTTGTTTCTGCCTGAACAAGAAAACATACTATGTTGTATTGATTGCTAAAACTTTTTTGTTTTGTTTTCCTAATCTTTGTGGTGTTCCATGTACCCTTTTAGGATTCATGGCGTGATCTTACAAGAGCTTTTGCAAGTGGACGCTCTTTGCTTTCATTGAGTGGACGTTTACAAGTAAGTGACGTACCATGTGCAAATCATGTTGTTCTACCCTATGGCTTTATATTTTTGAAGATCTTATGCTTCTATTGCTATTTTTTTACAGAGATCCCTAGCAGAAACACTTGCCTGTGCTGCTTCCTGCATCAAAGATCCTGAAGCATCTGCACAGTAAGACTATTGTTTACTTCTGGCTGTAATTCTAAGAAACAGAGATGAGGGTATAACGGTGCCTGTATTGATTCCTTTAAAGGTACCTGAGGGATCTCATGGGACCAGTGGCGGGGTGCCTGGTAGAAAATGCTAGCAGGAGTGATCTAAAATCTGTGGCACAACAAGGAGATGTTGTTTACATGGTAAGTATGTATGATCTTTGCTTTGTGCTCTTTTAGAGAAGAATAAAGGAAATAGGTCAATGGTTGTAGGTCTGTTGCCTATTGGAACGGCTAAGAGGCGCTGCTAGAGCTACTCAACCCCGCACTCAAAAAGTTCTATTTGAGATGGGTCGTACCGTGATGAACCCACTTTTGACTCTTCTGGAGGTCTACAAAAATCATGTAATGTTATTTTTCAAGCATCATACTATCACTCTACAAGTGAACGTTGAAGATCATGCAATTAAGTTTTCCCCATCCCTTTAGTCCTCAGTCGTATACATGATACTCAAGTTTGTGGTGGACTTTGTTGATGGTCAAGCTGTATTCCTGGATGCTAAAGAAACATCAGCTTTGGTGAACTTTTGCTTGCGACTGCTCCAGATATACTCCTCTCATAACATTGGGAAGGTAAGAATATGGGTACTTCTATTTTATTCTGTATCGTAATATTCCTTTTTTTTTTTTTTGCCAATGTGACTGATGACTCTGACTATTACTATTCTCAAAGAAACGATGTCAGCCATTGTAGTAACTTCATGATACTAATTACATTTTCGTTCTCTTTTCTGGTGCTACCCCTATCTCACCATTCACAGCTTCCCTATGCCAAAAAGCATTTTAAGCTTGTGCTCATGCTTTTCTTGTTAATTTCTTCTGAAATACTGATCTCCTTAGTGGACTCTGTTCATAGAAAAGATCTAATGAGACTGTCCAAGTGGCGCTAGTGCAGGTTTAAATAGTCATTTAATGTTGATAACTTAAGTAAGGGCGCTCCTTAAATAAAGTCATCTAAAGATATTTTTCTGTTTTTATTTTTGTTTGGCCTCTGGTGCTTTGTGTGCTAATTTCTGCAGAAATGCTAATCTACTTAGACATAGAAAAGATCTATCTGGAGATGTTCAAGTGACACTAGTGCAGATTCATTTAGTCATCTAATGTTGATAACTAAGGGCATGCCTTGAACTTGAATAAAGGCAATTAAAGAAATTAACGTGAGTGCCGAGTGAGCAATATTGTATTAAAAAGGTTAAATATGGCTTGCAGTTTGTATAGTTTCCAAACAGCAATGCTACCATTTTTGTGGAGCTTGTAGACAATTTTCTTCAGGGACTGACCCTATGGTATCTCTATTTTCTAGGTAATGCTCTCTCTTTCTTCAAGTCTGCGTAGTGAGTCACAGGCAGAAAAATATAAGGATTTGCGAGCTTTGCTTCGTCTTCTGACAAATATATGCTCGAAGGATTTGGTAACTTTTGTTCCGTTACACCCTGTTTGTTTAATTTGGCCAAAAGTTCTGCATAACTAACAGACACAGTTGTCAAGTGCAGGTTGGCTTTCTGTCTGATTGCGATGGTGAAGGTTCACCTGATATTGCAGAGGTACGCAGCTGATGTTTCTTGCAAAAAAAAAAAGTATGTAGTTGCTGGCCTTCTATCTTTCCTGTTGAGTGTCGGGTTGTTGAGACTTGGAATCCCCACAGCAAACACCAGAGCTTTCATTCGTCCATGGCATTTTTAGCCAACTCTTCTGTACTTGGGTTCATAATAAAAAAAAAAACCTTGAGGATACAGATTGACAAACCAATACAAGGGTCAAACTCTGCTTGTTTTGAAACCGTAAGGTGTTGCATTCTGCTAGCTGTTGTATTTTCCATCCAGGGAAGAAAACTTACTGAGGTCATATAACTTATTTATTTAGCGAAGTGTATTGCTATTTATTCACATCGAAAACTAACATTAATTAGTTTGAAACATAATAACTGAGATGTTACCTTTACAGGTTATCTACGTTGGTCTTGATATTGTGACCCCCTTGATATCTTTGGACCTTCTGAAATACCCTAAACTTAGTCGTGATGTAAGTCCTTTTGAGTTTTCTCCTTTAGTTTTTGTAATAGAGGATAATAGCAATCAAATGCTAATCTTTAGTCTGGTTTCTTTGCAGTATTTTGTGCTTATGTCACACTTGTTGGAAGTGTACCCGGAAAAGGTTGCTCACTTAAATAGAGACGCTTTTACGAGGATTATTGGAAGTCTTGACTTCGGGCTCCGTAATCAAGCATGTGCACTTTCTAAATCTTCATTAACTCTGTTCTGTTTTTTTTTTTTTTGTGTGTGTGTGTTGTAAGTTGATTTTTGGTTAGCACCAGTAAGTTCGGGGATTTGCTGAACGGAACAAAAATCACTCCTATATTTTCTAAGGTTTCGGATTGCAGCAGCATAGCTTGCAGTAATCATGGTATAGTTTCTGCATATTGATTGCAGCCACAGAAGAGTTGGTAGCTCTTGATCCTTTGTTTCACTTCAAAACTTGACTGTTGTGCTAGGGAAGGCTAGACAATTAGTTTGTGGCCTTCCGTTTATTGTGAGTGATACATCTGGTTCGTTTTTTAATGGCATTTAGGAATGGAAAAGATTAGCTTGCCCTGAATGTCATATATTTAAAAACGAATGGAACCTTAGACATTTTGGTGTTGTTTTTCATGCTTTTTGTCACCTTTTGTTTGAATTATGACCATGTGCTTTTCATGTTAATATTATCAGTCAAATGCAACTCACCCCCATACCCCATTCACTTCTGGCGTCTCTTATAAATTGAACTATGTGTCATGCTCATTGTTTGCTGTTCCACACCATTTACCCTCTAGTGCGAATTTCTATTCTTCAAGCTGATATAGTTCAGACTTATTTTGTCTGTTGCAGGATAGCGATGTTGTTGAGAGGTGCCTGGCAGCAGTAAATGCTCTTGCTTCATACCATTTCAAGGAAAGATTAGGAGGGAGAGGAGGACTGAACTCGCAGCTCATGGAATCTGAAGGATCAAATGGCAAACTGCAGGAAAGCATATCGAGTCACTTCTTGAGACTTCTATTGCAAATACTTCTTTTTGAAGATTTCAGGTGAGCTCTGTGTATCAGTAATTTGATTTTGACTGCTTTGAATCTTGAGCGAAGTAGATTTTATTTGGCATAATTTGCCAATTATTTAGTAGCTCTAGTTTTATGTAAATTAAACTTCTAAGCTGTCAAGCTATTTTTGCAGATTGGAGTTGGCAGGTTATGCTGCAGATGCTTTGCTTCCTTTGTTGTTCTGTGAACAGGAGTTATATCAGGTCCCTCCCCCTCCTTCCCTCCGATCTGAAAAATAAGTACTATATTATGCATATTATAATCTCAGTAACCTGAAGAAAATGTTATGTCAATAATATTGGAAGCTAATACTAAACTCAGAACTATTAAAGGGCAGACCCAGTGCAGAACTATTACATCCATTTTATTCTGTAATGGACTGATAGTCATCAGATCGAGCACAAACCTGATACTAGTTGTGTTCTTTGCTACATATCCTCACCTTGCTTTTATCTGCAGAGATTGGTCCATGAGTTGCTCGAGAAACAACAGAATCCTACCGTGAAATCAAGGCTGGCAACTGCGTTCCATAACCTCACAAGTTCAAACAATCTCTCAAGCTCGCTCGACCGGCCAAACAGGCAGAGATTCAGGAAAAACCTCCTTAGCTTCCTGGCGGATGTCTCGGGCTTCATGCAGATCAAGTAGATGCGATGGCATATGGAACCAGTGATTGTTTGACCGGTCAATTAAACCCTGAGGAAGCACTTCACCATTGTGGTAGGAGTTCATGTCGGCACCACATAGCGGTGGATCGATGAGAGCGAGGACTGCCATGACAACAGCCGTCTTGGTCCAGTAGATCTTGAAGGGCTAGTGTCACCAGAAAAGATAGGGAGATGGGGCTAGTCTTAGGGTTGGCATTCATAGCACGTTTGCTGGACACGATGGAGGCGTCTCTGGCCATGAGATCGTCGTGTAAATGCGTTGGTTAGACGTGCTCTACAGAAACGGTGGGAATTTTGTTGTGGCGACTCGTTTTGTCATGTCCTGCAGTTTCCCACAAGCAGGAGGTAGAATTGGTGGTAGCTTGCTAGCTCGAGATGTTGAGTTGATGTAAAATACTGCTTGACTTCAACGTGTCTCATTCGCAGGAGAAAGCGTCACGGCTTGCTGTAACTAGATGGGTTTATTACTCTTCCTTGTGGCATAGGATCCCCAAAGAAGACTTTGCTGGGGTATTTGCACCCAAATGATGAAACAGTATGATTGCGAGAGGTTTTCAATTTTTCCTACCAAATTTGGCCTGCAGTTATGATGACACTGAGTGCAGATACAGGCATGAGGCATGCCAAAACTGGCGGGCACCACAATGACACTCAAAACATTGACTCCTTGATTATGATGATACTCGAGTGGATAACAAGTGGTTCCATCCGTGTCTATGAATATGGGTTCAGTGTTAAATCTGTAAACGACCGATGTTTAAATCACCCATCTCGGTGGGGGTCACTGCCGCACCGGCGTCTGGTCCTGTGCGGCTATGCTCCCTTGTGTGAGAATCTAGGCTTCAGCAGCACTCCAGTCCAGTCCATACCTCACCAGTCACCACTGGGCAGCCTGTGCGTCGGTGCCTGCGTGCACAAGCTGTTGCCAGATCTCAGATCGTACATTCCTGTGTGCAAGCAGGCTTGGGGCCAATCTCTTTGAATTCGATGGGGGATGCGATTGGTTGGCCGTCCATTCGCATGCCTGCGTTTGGTCGGTCGGATATCTCTTCTCGAAGATCCATTTCTGCGCAATTGTTTGCAGTTCTTGTAACAATACCCCCGCTGATTCTTGTAGCAATGGCGTGCGATTTGATACCAGCATGTCGAAGTGGAAAAACAATTCGTTTTTTATTAGAATTGAAAAACGATACAGCATTGATAGTGGAATCTGAGACTCACGTGACAAGAGCACGGCAGCGACACTGGATGACGCACCGGCAAACAGTAGCGTCACTATTCTAGTGGCCCCAGTAGACGGACGCCGACAGAGATCCTCGTCCATCCAAATTCCCAACCCAACGCCGCTACATCTGATGCTAATCATGTGCTTGTCTCTGTTCTAAGATTGTCTTTTGTGCTCTGGCTTTCTTCTGTTGCCACTGAAAAGCTCACCTAACTAACCGCTGTGTTTATAGAAATTAATCTCATCAATGCTCAGAATGTTCGCCGCTGCCCTTGGGAGGACAAAGCACATCGTCTCAGTTCGTCCATAATATACAAGTTTATTATTGTAGTAGGTGACAGCTGTGACTATTATAAGTTCATTTGGGAGAACCGTGCCCCTCCTACAGTTAAGGGTATGTTCGGCAGGACTGAAAAATACTGTTCCGGTTGATTGTTGTGAGAAAAAAATACTGTTCTGGTATGACGTGAACAGTGATTTCGTGAGTGACAGAGCCAGCCAGCCAGCCGAACAGCCTCTAAGTTTTTTGGCTGGCTACTCGTCCAAGACAGAATCCAAACACGAGAGAATTTACTCAAGAAGAACTGTATTGACTCAGACCTATGTGAGTTGTGCGGTGCTCAGGTTGAAAGCACAGCTCATCTTATTGCCGGTTGCGCCTTTGCAGTTGGCTTTTGGCACTGGATTGGTGTGCAAATTGATGAAGAAGATGTTGCTACTTTTTGACGCGTTCAACCACCTTCCACCATCCCTGCTGCCAACTTCAATGCCTTTCTTCTACTTTGTTGTTGACGTCTCTGGAAGCACAGGCATGATGTTGTGTTCCGTTCCTTGCCTCCTTGCTACACTCACCTCTTCGCGGGGTGTCGTGAAGATGCCGAGCTTTGGGTATGTAGGTTGCCCCCATCAAATAGACATGTTGCTCATGCTTGGGCTTCGTTGTTCTTCTCCCCATCCTCATGTTAATTTCTTCAACAAACTGCCCATATATGCTCCTTTTATGAAATGAAAAGGTGGGGCTCCCCCCCTAAGATTTGTTCTGTTCCTCTCCGCATCCGGCCCTTCCTCCCTCGTCCTCGCGGTTGGTCTAGGTTGCCCTTCCCTCCCCTTGACCGTAGCACGCTGTAATTCCGCATTGGTCTACTTTACTTTTTTTTTTAGCATCATTGGTCTACTTTATTTACTTTAACAAATAACAACCAAACCGAGCAGTGAAAATCTGCTGGGCTCAGTTAATTGTCATCGTCCTATTCGTTTAGGCTGCTTGACTGATAAGTAGTACTCTGGACTGATTTAGTATGAGAGAAAAATACTATTTATGGATCGAAAAAGTACACCCAGCAAAGAAAAAAAAAAAAAAAACGGGGCGCGTATTAATCCCCGCGTCGTTGTCATCCTGCCACCTTAACTCACCGGAGCCCAGCTTTTACCCAATAGGCCAATACCCACCTCTCTCTCTCTCTCTCTCTCTCTCTCTCTCTTCCTCTGCACATTCGCTCGCTCTACCCCGCAAGTCGAGGCCTTCCGCTGGCTCTCGCTCGCTCGCTCCGTGACCGGTTGCCTCTCCGCCCCGCCGCCAGCCCTGAGACCGGAGGCGACCGCGCCCCGCGGTGGCGCTGCGACCCGGCGCTACGGTGCGTTGCTCCGTCCCTCCATCCCTCCTCTCCTCTCGACCCGCGCCGCAATGCGGGTCCCCGCCTCGGCCCACGCGGCGGCAGGGCGGCCTTGCTCGATCTGTCGCCGCCGTTCGCACTGCCCGGCGTGCCCTCTCTCCTCGGAGCCGCTGGGGTTCGCCCGAGCTAGCAGCCGCCGTGGATACGCGCGCTCGCTTGCGCGATTTCAGCCCGGTGCCTGCGCAGCGGTCGCGGCGGAGGTCTATCCCGTGCTGTGATTGCTTTCCGTTCGGTGTTTTTCTCGTCTGTTATTAGGATTCGGTTGGTTTCGTCTGCTGCTCCGTTCAAGTGATTAGTTTGCGATTTTTTTAATCTGTTTCTGCTCTCGCGCCGGACGTATTCCACTCCCGTCACGCGTCGCACTGCCACGCCCTGCCGCAGTGGTGCCCGTCGCTGTCGCGCATTTGAACCGCGTCAAATTCAAAGCTTTTTATGCGTCTGTTGTGTGTCTGGCTGCCTAATCCAAAAATTGCGTCAAATCCAAATTTTCTTTTCCGTGTATGCTTGGCCGCCTAATCCAAGTTCCTAAGGTTCGGTGCTGGTGAACCGAATTCCAAGCCCGTTTCCTCCAACAAGAGCCCCCGAGATCGGAATCGGCGAGTAAAATAAACCGCAAAAGGGAGCTTTATTTAAAGGGGTGGTGATCTTTCCTCTTTGTGATCTGTCCCCCACTTCACTTCACTGCTGCTGCTGTTTCTTCTTCACCTTTGGGCACTGAAGGTTGGCTTACTTGGACAGGAACTTCCTCGTTTAATTGCATCTTGTACAAGTCTTGGGGCGTTTGGTGGGAGAATTTAATTCTTCCCAACGATTTCCGTTCTTGGGGGCTTCCATCTTGGTTTCAGTTCTGCAGGCTGTGTGTTTGTGGTAGGGTTTCCTGCTTACTGATAGCTTCTTATAGTGATAGGGTTGTTTCTAAGGACTGGTGTTCTTGTTTGCAGATCAGTGTGACTGAGAGGGGAGGAATTCCAGTCAGTCCTTTATGAATCCTGAGGCCTGTGCTTATTAGAGGGAGGGCAAGGCAAGTTGGGATCCGAGATGAGGGGGAGAAATGACTCGGGGCACAGCAAGAGGCCGGTTGTACCGTGCTGTGTGATGATTGTGTGCCTGTGCCTCCTCTTCTTGTATTTCTCGGGCTCCAATGGACAGGCTGGGACCACCGCATTTGAGTACGGGACCAAATTCTCACGGTCACTTGGATGGGGCAGTGATGATGGTGAGGATGGCTCTGAAGAGTCCATTTTTGGAACTGGGGATGCAGATGATGTCAAGCCCAAGAGCTTTCCTGTAAGTTCCCAACAAGTGTTCAGTCCTTTTCTTTTGTGGAATTGTCTGTTGATGATTTTAATTGTTTGTTTTCTTGGGTGTTTAGGTGTGTGATGACCGGCACTCTGAGCTGATCCCCTGCTTGGATAGGAACTTGATATATCAAATGAGGCTGAAGCTGGATTTAAACCTGATGGAGCACTATGAGAGGCATTGTCCTCCACCTGAAAGGCGTTTTAATTGCTTGATTCCTCCACCACATGGCTATAAGGTCACTACTGATCTAACTCTTCTCTCAAAATGTTCTTTTATTCCAATTAGATCTTTGAGATATATCTCACTTGACTTGAGTTCATAGACTGACCATTTCAAGCTTTCAACCAGTCGTTTTAATGTAATAATTGCAGCAACTGCATCTTGTATATAGTAGTGTGTGCTTCATTCAATCAATAGTATAAGCTCTTTTGCAAGTTGACTAAGATGATTTTGTCTTCGTTATCTCTAAGACATGGTTATATGTTTTCCCTGTGCTTTTCTGGTTTATTCATATTTTTCTTGTTAATAACACGTGCACTGACCTTCCAATCTATACTTATCTGAAATTAGTTCTGTTTGATTGGATCCTTGCTGAACTGTATCAGATCCACAATTTTTTTTCAGGTTCCTATAAAATGGCCAAAAAGTCGTGATGTAGTGTGGAAAGCAAACATTCCACACACTCACCTTGCAAAAGAGAAGTCAGACCAGAATTGGATGGTTGAAGCCGGTGAAAAGATCAAGTTTCCAGGTGGTGGGACCCATTTTCACCATGGAGCTGACAAATATATATCAAATATTGCAAATGTAAGCCTTCTGCCTTGACTCCTTTGTAAGTTGCCCTGAAATTCTTTTATCTGACCAATCTCTACTATTTGGCAGATGCTAAATTTCAAAGATAACAATATAAACAATGAGGGGATGCTTCGTACAGTTCTTGATGTTGGTTGCGGAGTTGCTAGTTTCGGAGGATACCTACTTTCTTCTAATGTGATAGCAATGTCTTTGGCACCAAACGATGTGCATCAGAATCAGATTCAGTTTGCACTTGAAAGAGGGATCCCTGCATATCTTGGTGTTTTGGGAACAAAAAGGCTTCCGTACCCAAGTAGATCATTTGAACTAGCCCATTGTTCACGTTGTAGGATCGATTGGCTTCAAAGAGATGGGATTCTTCTGCTTGAACTAGACAGATTGCTACGACCTGGAGGTTATTTTGCTTACTCCTCTCCTGAAGCATATGCACAGGATGAGGAGGATCTCCGAATCTGGAAAGAAATGAGTGCCCTTGTGGAAAGGATGTGCTGGAAAATTGCAGAGAAAAGAAACCAAACTGTTATTTGGGTGAAACCCCTGAACAATGACTGTTACAAGAGACGAGCACATGGTACAAAGCCACCTCTATGCAAAAGTGGTGATGATCCAGATTCAGTATGGGGAGTGCCAATGGAAGCTTGCATTACTCCGTATCCTGAACGTGAGTAATTATCCTGTTCCCACCTAGCCCTTTGATAGTAAGGGTGTACCCTGCTTTTTCCTGAGAAAAAAAAAAGAATGTACTTGTGACATTTTGCTTCTCTCATTTGTCATACACGATTTCTGACTTTGGGATGTGAATATAACATTAAATTAGTTTCTTTATTGATTCATGGTCTTTTTTTTTTGCTTATGTCAAGGCATGATTCCTTTTTTGTAGATAAACAATTCTGGAAACGATTGTATTTTTTTCAATATATACTTTTAATGTTTGTCAGTAATAGCTAGCCATAGGGTAGAAATTCCCTCTGCCCCTATTATTTCACTTTCTCTAATCTTTGGGATGCAAGAAGAATACTGAATAAGTCATTTTATGTTTTCAGAAATGCATAGAGATGGGGGAACTGGGCTAGCTCCCTGGCCTGCTCGATTAACAACCCCGCCTCCCCGTCTTGCTGATTTGTATGTTACTGCAGACACATTTGAAAAGGACACGGTTAGTTGACCTTACAATGCCTTTATGATCATGACATACCATTTACATTCAGAACTTTCTTATTTGAGTCTTAAGAACTGCATAAAGATTGCTGATGTAATTCTTGATGTGCAGGAAATGTGGCAGCAAAGAGTAGAAAATTATTGGAGTTTGTTGGGCCCAAAGGTAAAACCAGACGCTATTAGAAACATCATGGACATGAAAGCAAACTTTGGGTCATTTGCTGCTGCACTCAAGGAAAAAGACGTATGGGTGATGAATGTTGTGCCACATGATGGACCAAGCACCCTCAAGATAATCTATGATAGAGGGCTGATAGGCAGCAATCACGACTGGTATGTGTTAAGCACCTATAAATTTATCCATTGTTATTATTGAATTTTGTACAGCTAAGAGATATCAACACAGTACCACTTTGTCATGCCTTTTTCCCTTATGTTTTAGTGGTAATTAAAAGTGCAAATTACAACTTTTTATTGACGGTCAATGCTGTATCTCACAGCTATATTCTGATCAGACGGTTACAACTTTTTATTGACGGTCAATGCTGTATCTCACAGCTAATTAAAAGTGCAAATTACAACCTTTTATTGACGGTTACAACTTACAAGATCACGGATGAATTTTTATGATGAAACACTGTTGAACCTATTGGCTGTGCTGACTTATGCAACTATAACTTAGGAGCGAATTCCTTCAATACTTTGTAAGGAGTGTTTCCTTGTTAGAATTTATTCTTGGTATGGAGTCCAAAGGTTTTAGACTTAGTAGAACTAAAACTGAGTATATGAGATGTGACTTCGGCACTACTACTCGGGATGAGGGAGATATTAGTTTGGAAGGTCAAGTAGTGCCTAGGAAGGATACTTTTCGATATTTAGGATAAATGCTACAGAGAGACGGGGATATTGATGAAGATGTTAGCCATAGAATGAAAAGCAGGGTGGATGAAGTGGCGCCAAGCATCTGGTATCCTAAGTGACAAAAGGGTACCACAGAAGCTAAAAGGCAAGTTTTATAGGACGGCGATTAGACCTGCTATGTTGTATGGTGCAGAATGTTGGCCTACGAAAAGACGACATGTTCAACAGATAAGTGTCACGGAAATGCATATGTTGTGTTGGATTTGCGGTCATACAAGAAGGGATCGAGTTCGCAACGATGATATACGTGATAGATTAGGGGTAGCACCAATTGAAGAAAAGCTTGTCCAACATCGGTTGAGATGGTTTGGACATGTCCAACGGAGACCTCCAGAGGCACCGGTGCGTAGTGGAATCCTAAGCCAGGATAGTAACGTGAAGAGAGGCAGAGGAAGATCGAAGTTGACTTGGGTAGAGGCAATAAAAGGAGACTTGAAATGATGGAATATACCCAAAGACTTAGCTTTAGATAGGAGTGATTGGAAAACAGCTATTCATGTGCCTGAACCTTGATTGCTTCTGTCTGGATTTCAACTCTAGCCTACCCCAACTTGTTTGGGACTTAAAGGCTTTGTTGTTGTTGTTGTTGTATTTTAGACATAACAAGTACCTTTAGGATGAAGCTCATTAGAACCATTCTGCTACTGTTCTACCCTTGATGCATCTGAAAATACTGGGTGTCTTGTGTTAAAGGAAATCTGTTTTGATTGCTGCAATGGTATTTGGCCCATAATGCTAACATTGTATGTCTATTGGTTAGTCTCTCTCTCTCCCTCCTCCCTCCCTCCCTCCCTCCCTATGTTGTCTGTCTATTTTTTAGCTTCTCAAAAAGTGTTCTGCTGTGCCTTGTATGCTGTACTCTTTGTTGTGAAAATTAGTATGCAGTTTAGCAGTACGATCATGGGCCTCATGGTTGAGCCCTCTAAAGCTCTATAAGAGCCAGATCAAGAGTTGGGCAACTGAAACTATATTCTTGAGTTACATTTCCTGTTTTTCTGGTTTGAGTGAAGGTTTTGTTGCATTGCCATTGCAAATGTTAATCATTTGGCCCACATTGTTTGCAATCAAGATTGTTATTATTGGCAAGTTTCCGTAGAAGCTGGAACATTGTGCTTCCACATTTACAATTTACTCTAATACAATAATTTGTTTGTAGGTGTGAAGCCTTCTCGACCTATCCTCGAACATATGATCTTCTCCACGCATGGGCAGTCTTCTCTGACCTTGATAAAAGAGGTTGCAGTGCTGAAGACCTGCTCCTTGAAATGGATCGTATCCTCAGGCCGACTGGGTTTGTCATCGTGAGGGACAAGAGCACTGTCATTGAATTCATCAAGAAGTACCTCCACGCACTTCACTGGGAAGCAATAACTGTTGTAGATGCTGAGCCCAGCCCAGAATCAGAGGAGAACGAAATGATCTTGATCATCCGGAAGAAGTTGTGGCTACCAGAAGCAGGCTCTCAGCATTCCAGCACGTAGTTCTTTTCGTTCGAGTCCCTGTTCCTCTGCCAGCATCTGCAGCTCAGAAGCCGAGAAGCGAGGCGCAGCTGCACCATCCGAAATGATTTGACACCATAGCTCCTGAGATCAAGTCCAGTCATTATTTCTAGCCCTACCGCCCACATGAAGATAGATTATTTATGAGGATACGGCAAATATGTAGCAGGCTTGGATTAAGAAAAGGCCTTTTTTTTGTCTCGACAGATATGGGATTGATGTTGCTCTCTAGTTTGGTTAGGAAATAAACATTCTTTTTCGTGTTAATCTTGAAGCTCATTTAGGTGTTTCATGTCCATTTGTTGAAGTCTGCTGTAGTAGTATATTTGGTGTTTTACTTGAAAGAACTACTGTACGCACATTTTGGGATATGTGCTTTGCCCTAGAGCCTTAAGGCTGTGGGTCCTCAACTCAAAACTACTCGTGCAAATCTCAACCGGGAGAGCACTTCAATATAAGCAGGTAAGTTAGAACACATTGGATAAAGGTGCCCTGTGGTTGCATGGATTTATGACATACGTGGTGCGTATATGTTGAAGAATTGGTTGTAATTGTTGTTAATACATTTTCTGGTGAGAGCATCCGCACCCCTCAAATGTACTAAGTAGATTCGCCACAGGTGCTGGAAAGAGGAGGATAAAATCATGAAAATGTTGGTGGTTTTAGCACGTAAATCTGATTACACTGATTAGGTTTTGAACAAACAAATGAAAGACTAGTCTCTGCAAATTGAGTATTGACAAAGTGAGAGAATGGTTTGGTTCCTGCAACAACATTGACATATTGATCCTGTTCGCTTTGCTGAAAAGCCATGGCTAAAAGTACTGTTCGCTGATTTGTTGTGAGAAAAAAATATTGTTCGTTTGCTGAAATAGTATGACTCATAAGACAAGCGAACAGGGCCATAATCTGTCATTTGTAGTGACCTATAGCGTACCAAGACTGACGGCAGATGTAGTACAATTGTGTACGTGAGGCCAATGCTTATGTAACAGAAGGCCAATTGGCTGAAAAAAAAGCAGTTATAAACACATCGAGACTACTTGCTACCTGTAGAACAACTGAATAGTGAGTCAGTGGCGAATCTACGTTATGGTGTCGGGGTCAGCCGACCCCAACGACCTTGCGCTAATCACTTGTACCCTGCGATTTTTCACCACTTGTGACCCCGGCCAAAAATATTCATGACCCCGGTAGCCTGAAAGCCCATCTAATGATAAATTAATGATCCAGTCAAGGACGCATGCAGCAGGCCCAGTAGCAGTCCAATTTGATCCCCTTCTACTCTGATCTCTCCGGTTGTCCAACGCGTTTTATTTATTGCATGCATTTTAAAAAGACAAAAATCAAGAGTTCAGATTTATTTGAATCTTACCTCATCGGTGGAACGGTAGTACCATAGCAAGGTCATTTTGTTCAACAACGTAGCTTTTAGTTCCCAAGGAAGTTAGGGTAGGCTAGAGTTAAAACTCATCGAGAGTCCTGAGTCACGGTTTAGGCACTTTAATAGCTGTTTTCTAAGCACTTCTATTCAAACATAGATCTTTAGGTATATTCTAAGCTTTCAAATCTTTTTTTATTGCCTCCCCCATGTCAATTTCGGTCTTCCTCTACCTCTCATATTATTAGCTTGGCTTAGAACTCCACAATGCACTGGTGCCTCTGGAGGTCTCCTTTGAACATGGTCAAACCACCTCAACCGATGTTGGACAAGCTTTTCTTCAATTGGTGCTACCTCTAGGCGATCACGTATACCATCGTTTCGAACTCGGTCCATTCTTGTGTGACCGCAAATCCATCGCAACATACGCATTTCTACAACACTCAGTTGTTAAACATGTCGAATCTTTATAGGTCAACATTCTACTCCATACAACATAGCCGGTCTAATCGCCGTTCTA
The DNA here is from genome assembly GCA_904845875.1 of Miscanthus lutarioriparius. NCBI lineage: Eukaryota > Viridiplantae > Streptophyta > Magnoliopsida > Poales > Poaceae > Miscanthus > Miscanthus lutarioriparius. The sequence goes on from CAJGYO010000001.1 coordinate 101,414,478, forward strand.
TATAACTTGCCTTTTAGCTTTTGTGGTACCCTCTTGTCACAGAGAATGCCAGAAGCTTGTCGCCACTTGATCCACCCTACTTTGATTCTATGGCTAACATCCGCATCAATATCTCCATCCATCTGTAGCATCGATCTCAGATACCGAAGGGTATCCTTCTTAGGCACTATTTGACCTTCCAAATTCACATCTCCCTCCTCCTGTACAACTCCGCCAAAGTCGCATCTCATGTATTCGGTTTTAGTTCTGCTCAATCTAAAATCTTTAGACTCAAGGATCTGCCGCCATAACTCTAGTTTTCTATTTACTCCCGTCTGGCTTTCGTCCACTAACACTACATTATCAGCGAACAACATACACCAAGGGATATCCCCTTGTATATCTCTGGTAACCTCATCCATTACCAAGGCAAAGAGATGCGGGCTTAAGGCTGATCCTTGATGAAGTCCAATTTTAATCGGGAAGTAATATGTGTTACCATCGTTTGTTCGAACACTAGTCACAACATTGTTGTACATGTCTTTGATGAGGGTCACGTACTTTGATGGGACTTTATATTTGTCCAAAGACCACCACATAACATTTCTTTGTATCTTATCATAAGCTTTCTCCAAGTCAATGTAAACCAAGTGGTGGTCCTTCTTCTGCTCTCTAAACCGCTCCATAACCTGTCTTATTAAGAAGATTGCTTCTGTGGTAGACCTTCCGGGCATGAAACCAAATTGGTTTGTTGATATTTGCGTCGTTCCTCGCAGGCGCTGCTTGATACTCTCTCCCATAACTTTATAGTGTGGCTCATCAACTTAATTCTCTGATAATTAGTACAACTTTGGATATCTCCCTTATTCTTGTAGATTGGTACCAATATGCTTCTTCTCCACTCCTCAGGCATCTTGTTCGATCGAAAGATATTGTTGAATATCTTGGTTAGCCATAATATAGCTATATCCCCGAGACATCTCCACACCTTGATTGGGATACCATTAGGGCCCATCGCTTTGCCCCCTTTCATCCTTTTCAAGGCTTCTCTGACCTCCGATTCTTGAATCCTCCGCACAAAGCGTCTGTTCGTGTCATCAAACGAGTCGTCCAGCTGAACGGTGGTGTTCTCGTTCTCACCATTGAACAATTTATCAAAATACTCTTGTCATCTATGTCTGATCTCATCCTCCTTCACCAAGAGCTGCTCTCTCTTATCTTTTATGTACTTGACTTGGTTGAAGTCCCTTGTCTTTCTATCGCGAGCTCTAGCCATCCTATAAATGTTCTTTTCTTCTTCCTTCGTACTCAAACGTCGGTAAAGGTCCTCATAGGCCCGTTCCTTTGCCTCACTCAACGCTTGTTTTGCAGTCTTCTTTGCCACCTTGTACTTCTCTATGTTGTTTGCACACCTATTATGATACAAGCGCTTATAGCACTCCTTCTTTTCCTTAATAGCCTTTTGCACATCTTCATTCCACCACCAAGTGTCTTCTGAGTCGCATGCGCTCCCTTTGGTCACTCCAAGCACCTCTGAAGCAACCTTCCGAACGCATGTTGTCATCTTCTCTCACATGTTGTTTGCATCGTCTTCATCATTCCAAGGGCCCTCTTCATTGACCTTTTCCTTAAAGACCTTTAATGCCTCCCCTTTTAATATCCACCATTTCGTTCTAGCAACCCTAGCTTGTTTGTTCCCACGAGCTTGCACCAGAAAGTGAAAGTCAGCCACCACCAGCTTGTGTTGAGCGACCACACATTCTTCAGGTATCACCTTACAGTCCACGCATGTTCGTTTATCCCTTCTTCTTGTAAGGACAAAGTTGATTTGACTAGAGTACTGACCGCTACTAAAGGTCACTAAATGGGACTCTCTTATAGAAGAAAGTGTTAGCTATCATCAGATCAAAAGCTATGGCGAAGTCTAAGACTTCCTCTCCCTCCTAGTTCCTACTACCATATCCGAAACCCCCATGAATCGCCTCGAAACCTACACTTGATGTACCTACATGGCCATTAAGATCACCTCCTATAAAGAGCTTCTCGCTACTAGGGACAACTCTAACCAAGCGATCTAAGTCTTCCTAGAAAAGCCGCTTAGCACTCTCATCATGGCCTACTTGGAGGGCATACGCACTAATTACGTTTAAGACTATATCACTAATGACAAGTTTAACTAAGATAATCCTATCCCCTTGCCTTCTCACCTCCACCACACCATCCTTGAGTCTCTTATCAATCAAAACTCCTACTCCATTTTTATTTGAAATTGTCCCTATGTACTAGAGCTTGAAGCCGGTATTGTCCACCTCCTTCGCCTTCTGCCCCTTCCATTTAGTCTGTTGGACGTATAAGATATTTACACGCCTCCTAACCGCTGTGTCCACTAACTCTCTTAACTTACCTGTAAGGGACCCTACATTCCAGCTACCTAAATGGATCCTAGTTGGCTCGACTAGCTTCCTTACCCTTCGCACCCACCGAGGTAGATGTGAAGACCATCGCTCGTTTTGCACCACACCCGGACACCGATGTGGCACGCCACTAAGGATGCGACGACCCGATCCTTGCTCATTTGACACCGAGTCTAGATCGCAACACGGCGCGTCACGGGGGTGACGACCTGGCCCTTGCTCATTTAACACCATACCCGGGTTCCGACATGGCACGTCGCTAAGAGGGTTATGCCCTAATCGGATTCTTTTGGGTTTCATCTCCATTAAAATGGCTAAGTTTTTACATTGGCTCGCCACGCCTAACACAACCCTCCTCTTTTACTAGGGCCTAAGACATGCTATGCTGGGACACCAAAGACGCCCCATCATAGGCAGAGTTTCATTTTGTTGCTTGTATTGGATTAAAAAATTTCTCCTAATTCTTATTCCAACAAAAGTTAAAGTAAGAAAATTAGTGATTTTTTATGCATGTCTGCTTGCAAATTGTCAATGTAAAAAAAGTTTATTAGAGCACCGACTAATTTAATAAGCAACCAAAGTACACAATCATTTTTCATGATATGTCATATGCTATTTTATCGATTACTGGGTTACGTTATGCATGTTATTTTATTATACTATTATCACAAGCTAAAAGTGCCCTTGGCAAGGCTCTCGCTCCAACTTTTTGTGGAACGGGCCTCTAGAAAATAGCTCCTTGCAAAGAGTCCATAGCAACCGGAGATGTTTTTTATAGCCAAAAAAACAACTTCTCCTCGCCAACCTAATAAAAATTATTACAAAACTACTACTGGAGTCGTTTTTATGCCAAACTTCTCCGGAGCCCTTTTAGGAGGACCCCGAGCCCTTCCAAAGAGTATAATTTTGTACTGTCACAGGACGATGCATGCCCATGCTTTTTCTTTTTTTACGGAAAGCCTGTGTTGTGAATTGGCATCAACTAAGGATGCCACAGGACTACAGGAGCATACCCAGTCTTGTCACCTATAAGGTACAGAAATCATGCGCGCTTGCCTGTGTTGGGCCAGCCCGCATGCGTGCGTGAGTTTATACGGAGACCACCAGTGTGGGATCAGCCCATTTGCCTCCAGTAGTACCTCTTGGATAGAAATGATTGCATACACACTGATGTGTCTGTTTGTTGATGTAAATATAAGATGGTTCTATTTGTAGAAGAAAATAAAATATTGAAAACTCTAAGTGGCGCTAAAAGTTGAGAACGCGGCTACCTAATTTATTGTAAAAGGTACAGATAATTTTAGAGTAAGGAAAAATTGAACCATTGACTCAAGGTGTGTCTGTAACTGAGAAGAGAAGAATAAACGAACTGTAACTAGAAGAGAAGAATAAACAAGTTGTTTTATGTAAAAGGCATTGCCCTGCCCTTTCTAGGAGCAATTCTAGGTGTTTCCTATAATTAACTTGTTAAACCAATAAGTTTAATTGAGTTAGCAAAATAAATAGCAACCTCAATTTATTTCTCTTTTCAAAAGTTTCCTATACTAGCTTTCCAATGATTTTGCAACCAACCAAAGCTTCTTACATAGTTTCTTTTTTCTTACCACTTTTTCACCTGATACCTTTTATGTTCTTAATTTACTATGTGTCCAATTTACTCCGAGCAAAACACCGAACAGGGAGCAGATATAGAGTTCCTATCGACTGAGGAAACTTACGAGTTGGAGAGGCAATTTACCAAGTTCTTACTTTTAAGGAGTAGCTTTACCAAACTGTTGGAAACATCTTTTTTATCTTTTTGCCAAAAAAAATCTAAATTGGGAGTTCATTTAGGAAACTCCTGGAGTTCAAAGCTTGCAAGTGTACTTGCTTGCTCACTAGCAAGGACAACTGGAAAAAAAAATAGAGCTGATGCGCCTAATCCTTTTTTATGGTGTATTGAATGGAGGCCACTTGTGCAGGTTGGTTCGTAGAATCACATACAGATGCATCAACAGAGACAGGTAGGTAGCAAGTCAGGGAGATGATAACCAAAAAGGCAGTAGCAGCAGCAAAGAGATCAGAATTTTTGTCAAGGCACCATCAGTGTGAAGTGCAATTAGGAAATCAAAAGAAAAGGGTAAATCACTTAGTACTGGGTGTGCTCTGTGCTGCTGCTTTTTGTTTGTAGCAGGGTGACCCTGAATTACTGATCCGTTGTGTAATTACAATGGTGTACTCTGAAATTTCTTGTAGGTAAGGAAGCTTGAGGGATGATAGTATGCTTCGAGCTCATATTCAATAACCAATTCGAAGTAAAAGATTGTTTCCCTAGCAGATGCATTTGAAGGAACCTTTATTACCAACCAGGTGTTACAATGTTACCTAGGCCAATCATGGAGAATGGTCATGCAACATCTGCAGTTTGGTGCATAACCAACTGAAAATGGTATTAATAAAGACTAATTCGCTAAAAAGGTTGAGCCACACTTATCATAATTGGAGTGAAGAGCACCAAGAAAATGTGGTACAAAAAAAGAAGCTGAAACTGCAAAAAGGAAAAAATGCATTCACATATGAATGCCAATAAATGAGCAAAGAATGTTTCAATGGCACTATGTTCAAACAAATTGCAGAAATCAATTAAGGAAGAACTGAACAAATGGTCGTAACCATTATTTTCAGAAATAGTGCAACCAGTCTGAGGTTGCATATTGTAATATTTATCAGATAATCTCTTTAATAGGAATCTTGTACCAAAAGCGGGTGATCATAATCCAAATTTTACTGAAATTCAAATTAAAATGTGCATGCAAGGTCATAGAACTTAGAAGCTTGTTAGAACAACCTATTTATACATTTGTATTACAACAGGGTGACTGGAACCTTCAAATATATATGTGTGTTGATAATTGACTACAAGTGCATAACTCTAATCAATGAGGCATTGAGCTTGATTTGCCCCCAAAATATTAGTAAAAATAATTACTTGATAGCTAAGATATTTTTTTCTCGAAAACTAGATAGCTAAGATATGAAATAATTTTAATACTTGGCCTCTGATTGGATCTCTTGAGGAACCTGCATTATAAAATCAATAACTTTTCTTAGAAGCATGAATTGGAAATTTTTTTTTGGCAAGACTGAAGTCGGTGCGAAGTTAATTAAAAATGTGTCCCATGAGTTGCTTCACATAAATCTGTAGGAACTGAAAGAGGTGTATTATCTATATAAGGTGAACATAAATCGTATCTCAAATCCTCTAGAATGGTGACAGGAAGAAACATAGTAGAACAGTACTTATTGCCTGTTATCCTAGTTTATAGAATAATTATAGAGTACAAAAAATAAGAAAATACTGAGGGGAGGTCATAATATTTCTCCACCAAAAAAAAAGAATTCTTCATTGGAATTTCTATCCGTAGACTTATCAGTAGTTTTTTTTGTCTTCGCTGTCTCTAATATGAAGGATGCATACTCTATTTTATTTGAAATCAGTGTTTTCTTAGCAAATCAATATACTCAAAACACGCAACAATGAAACTTATAGAACATTAAATAACATGGGAAAGATGTATACCTTGTCCAGTCTTGATTGTTAGATTGTTACTTGAGCCTTCGTCTCTTGCAAATTTGTGGAAATATACTGCAAAAATCAGTATTTACAGTAAAAAGCTCCAGATTCTCACATGAAGCTGGTCATATCTGTTGCCCTGGCTCCCAGGAGAGCAAACTGGATATACACGGAAGTGTTGAATGCTTCAAGATGGTGACATTGATCGCTGATACCAGCCATAACTGATAGTGCAAGTGTGCAAATGTCACCAGGCCGATATTAGTGTACCTAAACACAATTTTCATGGCATACATGATCCACAATTTTAGTCAGTTCCCTTCTTTTACCATGCATCTCTGCAGCTGCATGTACCATCCTTAAAATGGTGATAGGTGCAACCATCTGAAACGATTATTTCCCGGTTCTTATCCCTTGAGATGAACTTGATGGATGAATGGCACTCCATGCACATTCTAAAATTCTTTGAGATGCGTATTGGTTGGTGATCATATGTGGAGATAAGCCCATAACACACCGCAATCTTCTCTGTGTGGTGGCATGACAGTGGATCAACTTCTACATTGTAATAGGGGCCAATATCTTCAGTGGAGTACCCAGATTGCTCCATCCTGATAGTTAAATGTTTCCATGTACTCAAAATTGCATCAATTGCAGGATGCGACAAATTTCCAGCCTCGAAAGAGTGCACAGTCGTACCATTGTATAACCAGCTGCATTGTCTCTCAACATGTAATCCTTGCTCTGTCATGGCATCCCTCACAGCCTCGGTGGCATCCAACAAGCCTGTGTCTGCATATATATTCGAAAGCACCATGTAGTTTGAAGGATTATTTGGTTCAAGCTCGAAAAGAGCTTTTGCTGCCTTTTCCCCAATCTCTAGATTTGAGTGCAGCTTACAAGCTTTAAGCACAGTAGACCATAGGCATGCATCTGGTTTCAGCGGCATCTTCTGGATAAGTGTCAGTGACTCCGCAAGTAGCCCGGCTGATCCCATGATGTCAACCATGCAAGTATAGTGTTTTAAAGATGGTTTTATGCCATATACATCTTCCATATTGTAGAAATAGCTCTGAGCTTCCTCGAACAGACCTTCTTGCTTACAAGCTGAAAGAAGTAAAATGAAAGTAATGTGATCTGGTTGAATACCAGACTGTTCCAAATAATTGAACAGATCTATAATATCCCTAGGCATCCTATGAAGCAAGTAGCAACTCATCATTGCATTCCATACTGCTACGTCCTTTGGAACCGTGGACTTGAAAACCAACCTGCCATCCTCAATATTACCACATTTACCATACATATTTATCAAAGCACTTGCAAGAGTAGCTGGGTAACCACCAGGCCAGCATTTTGTGATGTAGCTGTGCAGTTCTCTACCATATCCCAATGCCATTGTCACACCACACGACATAAGAGCTATGTGTACTGTAACCAAATTGGGATGCAAATTGGACTGGAGCATTTCACCGAGCAGCTTCAGTGTTACTTCTGGCTTCCAATTATGCTTGTAGGCTGCCATCAGACTGTTCCATGTGACAACATTCTTGTTCCCAATTCTCTGGAAGACATTAACAGCAGACGTCATGTCACCAGTCTTACCATAAAGGTCGACTAGTTTGCTTGAAATATAGATGTTTGATGTCAAACCATTCTTTAAAGCATAGCAGTGTACTTCCTTCCCAAGACGATCTAATTTGAGGTCTGCCAATAACGAGAGGACACCAGTAATGGTTGTGCCAGTTGGTTGAATTGGGCCACAATTATCAAGAAATGTCCAACCCTTTGCTTTTCCATCACTGGAACGCTGCATGTATCTGAAAGCTTCAAGTGCATCTGTGTAAAGGCCATGTCGATGCAAACCACAAATTAATGCATTCATTGAGACCACATTAGGCTTTAAGCCGACATCAGCCATGCGTGAAAACAGTTCATATGCTTGTTCATTCTGACCCACTTTAGCATATGCAGCAATGAAACTGTTATAGGTGACAATGTCAGGCTCCAATCCATCCTCCTGCATCAAGTCAAAAGCCTCCCAAGCTTTGTTCATCCTCCCCTCTCTGATATATGATTGAACTAACTCATTCCACACATTGACATTCTTCTCCTCAATGGTGGAAAAGACAACTCTCGCATCATCAAATTCTCCGCACTCAGAGTACAAACTAATCAAAGATGCTCCAACATAAACATTGATCTTGATTCCACACCGCAAAACATAAGAATGCAGCTGCTTCCCAATGCCTAGTGCCTGCAAACCAGCACAAGCAGGGAGAATACTAGCCACAGTCACCGCATCAGGCCTCTCACTCTCACACATCTCCTGAAAAACCTCCAAAGCCTCGTCATACAGTGCATTCTGCACACAACCCGAGATGATGCAGTTCCAAGAATTGACTCCCGGGTCGACACCTCTTTGCCGCATCTCGTCAAACAGATGCAGAGCAGCAACGAGGTCACCACTTCTTGCAAATCCAGACACCAGCGTGTTCCACGAAATCATGTCCGGGCGAACACCGCTCTCTTGCATCTCTTCAAACAGGTCGAAGGCCTCTTCCAGCTCCCCAGCATCGGCGTGCGCGCTGATGAGCGCGGTCCACGCCACGACGTCGCGGTCGGGCAGCGACGCGAACGCGGCGCGCGCGGAGGCCACGTCCCCCAGCGCCGCATACATGGCGACGATCGCGTTCCCGACGACGGGGTCCCCCGCTAGCGCGGCCCCGCCCTTGGCGGCGAGCGCGTGCGCGGCGGACGCAAGGCGGGGCGCACCAAGGCTGGCGCAAGCGCGGAGCACCTGCGGGAGGAGGAACCTGTCTGGCGCGGCTCCCGCGGTGCGCATGGACGCAAACGCCTCGCACGCTGCGCCCCAGCGCCGCTCGCGGACGCAGGCGCCGATCTCACGCGCGTAGGAAGCGGCGAGGTCCCGCTCCCGCTCCCGAGGGGGCCGCGCGCGCGCGTGGCGCGGCGACGCATACCCCTGGGGCGCGCCGTTGAGAAGCTGGCAGTGGTACATGTAGGTCGATGGGTTCTGAAGGGCGGTGCAGCGAGGCGAGAAGGCGGTGCGCAGGGGTGGGGGCGGGGGCGGGGACGGGGACGGCGGCAGCGCCGGCGGCATGGTGGCCATGGTTTTAATGGCGTCAGTTCGGCTGAGCCTGAGCTCAAGCTCAGTCACTTTTTCCTTTTCGGGTAGCGTATCTTACTGTTCAACTTTTTTTATAGAAAAATCGCACTGTACAAGTGAGTGTGTGGACTGTGGAGGATACTAGTTGGGCTTCATGTGCTGAAACTGAGTTTTGCTTAAATGAGCCCGCAGAGTGGCGGAATCAATTCGCGATCATCTTTTCCACTCGGTTTGAACCGGAAGAGAAAGTGGACCCACGATGAGTCATCAGAGGTGAAATTCTTGATCAGGTAACGATAGGATAGGGGCGTCCTGCGCTCCGCTCGACTCTGCCACCGTATGTCTAGAAAAAATCGCTCGTACGGCTGCTCGCTGCAGACAGCACACCCGCCAGCCAAGGCCTTCTTCTGCACGGCGACACTGCACCCGCGCCCCATTCCTGGCTGCTCTACACCCCCATCCCCAGCTACTCCGCGGTCCGTGCCTCCATCCACCTCGCCCATCGTAAAAGAAGAGGCAGTAGAGGCATGCGCTTGCGCCCCCATCAACCTCGCATGTCGGCATAAAGGGGAGGCCTACGCCTACGCCTGGGGATACACTGGGTCATTGACGTCCCCTGACTAGTGAATGTTGCAGGAGTATGTTTCAAGTGTTTTAGATATTTCAGAAGTATGTTGCAAGTGCTGTATATTGATGTTGCAAAAGTAAATTGGGATGTTGCACAGTTATAATGGCTATACACGTATATTTCAAGTGTATGTTTCAAATGTTTCATATGTTCCAAACGTATGTTGCAAGTGTTTTATCTGGACGTTGTAAATTTAGATCTGGATGTTGCATATACATGCTTGCTACAAGCATCTGTTTTCAGGTGTTTTTGCAAGTGTTTCATCTCGATGCTGCATATGTTTGCAATGATTTTCAAATGTTTTTCAGGCATTTTCGTAAGTGTTTCATCTGTATTTTTTTTGTATGTTTCAATTGTTACATCTGGATGTTTCAAAAGTAGTCAGGTGTTGTTCTAGGCCTTAGCCTTCGAACACCAGGTTGCCGCGCGAGCAGATCAAGCAGACCGGACACCGAAGCGAATACAAAGTGCGAAAAACACGGTAGATGCATTCATAGTGAAAAGGTTTTTCTCCTCTTACAATTTCTTCCCCATGGGCTATTTATACACGTCCGTAGGCTTTTTATGGACGGAACTACCCTTCTACCTGCTACATAATCGAGGAATATTCTCGTCCGCCCAGGGCTTGTTCGCCTTTTCGGAGGTATCGCCCGCCTCAGGTAGCGCCGGCCCTCTGGTCCCCGCGTCGTGTCGCCCTTTTGCCGATCGAGCGATCCCCAGTGGACCAAGGTTGTCGACACCCTGTCCCTTAGCAAGCTCTCCTCCGAGCGAAAACCTGCAAGGTCAGATACATAGGCAAGCGCCACACATTCGACTAGGTGAAATGGCCCGGACGACTACCATACATACCGGCATCGCCCACACCTCTTCATTCGGGCAAAAGGAGCGTTCCATGCGCCTGGACTGCCCGGACCCAAAATGCACAACCAACCTCTCGCCTTGGCAAAACGACGATAGCCTCCGCTTGATTTAGTGTCATCTTTTCGCCTTGGCGAAAAGACCACGATCCCTACGGGAAATGGGGCTAGCCTCTTCACTTTGAGCAAAAAGGTAACAGGCCCTCGTGTAAATGTTAGGCCGCCATTTCGCCTTGGCGAAATGACAAGTGATACGTGAGCCACGCGTTTGAGTCATTTCGCTATGGCGAAACGGTGGCGACATAGGGGGCGGCGACGTATGAGCCCCATGGGGGTGCCCAAAGGCTTGGTGTGTCCCCAACATTAGCCCCTCGGCATCGCTCGAACAGCTTTCGCCTTTCGCGTGGATGTCATGGCGGTCAGCCGAGCGACCCTGCCGCGGGGCTCGGACGTCGTCCCCTATGAAGAGTGGAGGACTGATTTGACCTGATGGAAATGTTTTTTTGAAAGAGAAAATGACTAACTGATTTTATTTTTTGATTTGCGTGTCGCAGTTACTGTTTCGCGACAGCTGAACCGCCACGATGGTGAAAGGTCCTTGTTTAGTTTTGGTGATTGAGTGACAATCTAGGTAGACTAATTGTGTTTAATATGAGATACACATGTGATTAGTCCATAGGTACATGTCTGTGAGCAACACATGCCATAGAGGTGAAAATGGCTCAAAGATATTACAAAGCTCACACATGTGATGAAGGAGCTCATTGTATATAATACATGACATTGAATCATGTGACTAAGATGGAGAAGATCAAGACAAGACTTGGCTCGACGGACCGGTTGCAAGTGTAAAGGACAAGTTGAGTGATGACTTGGCGCCGATGGACCGAAGCAACGGTGAAGAGCAAGTGAAGTCAAGATCAATGAACCAATACGGTCATGTGATGATATGAAGTGGATCATTTTCATTTGTGATATGGTTGGTGCATGTGTTGCATCAACAATGGAGGAGATGGAATGGAATGCGTAAGGCAAAGGTATAACTTATAGGGCATTTCATTTCACCGATCATAGGTGTATATAGAAGTTTATGACCGGGTTTATGATAGATGGTCGTACTATTAAGAGGGACAAACTTGTTTGCATATCGGTCATCTAGTGCCACTAGAGTGATCTAACTTTGCATCATTACTAGGATCGAGTGGCGTGGTGAACTGAGTGACTAATCCTTTGAAAAACATTTGTGAAAAGCTAACACACATACACAAGATGGTGAATACATAGTGGTGTTGGCACATTTGCAAAGGAGAAGTTGTTGGTGTTGAAATGGATCAAGTTGGAGAGGAAAAGAAGAAAAGTGCAAGTTATGGTTGTCTGGGGGTCAGAAGTTGCAACCTAACTCATAGCCAAATCGCAGCCATTGTAGAGGGTGGCACCGCCCTTTTCGGTGGACAAAAAGTGGGCACCGCCACCGCTAGGGCGGTGCCAGGGGCTGTGCCCAAAAACTAGCAGCAACACCCTTTCGTATTTTGGGCATAACTCCTAGTTTCGAACTCTGATTTCGATGATCTAAGACTTTTTGGAAAGCTAATGAAATGCTCTACAAGTCTGAAATGGTGGGTCTCAATTTGGAGCAAGTTAGGGTCATCGGACTGTCCGGTGACCATGGTGGTGTGGCACCGCCCCTTTTTCCTAGAGAGGGGGGAAACTCGTCGGGGGGCACCACCACCCCTAGGGCGGTGCACCGCCCCCTATGTCCGGTGCCAGGGTCCCAATGACTAGTTTGAAATAGCTATTGCTATTTGACCATTGGGCACCGCCACCCTATGTCTGGTGCCCGCATGTTGCTATCTGGTGACCTCGTAGAAATGTGCTACTTGGCTCCAACAGCTCTATTTGACTTGGGGGGCTATAAATAGAGGTGGAGCTCGGCCTTGGGCTGGTTGCTGAGCACCCTTAAGGCTTGGTGGCTTGTGTAGGTGTGCTTGAGATCCCTCTAACTCACATACGTTTGATAGTGATCATCCGATTGAGTGTGAGTGTGATTCTAGTGTGATTGCATTGCGAGAGTGCATCGAGTGGTAATAGATGTTCGTGTTGTAAGCCGGTAGTGCTTGTTACTCTTGGAGGTTGTCACTTCCTAGATGGCTTGGTGGTGGTCTCCATTGAAGCACACAAGGAAGATTGTGCGGTGCTCCAAAGAAGTGATTATGAAGGGTGTTGTGCTCACCTCGCGGGAGTTGTGAAGAGCAACTCTAGTTGAGCATGTCATTAAGCTATCCTCACTTTTGGGCAGGTTCTTGCGATGTCCAACATGTGGGCTTGGCGGGTGATGCCAATTAGCCACCAAACCACCAAGTGAGCGGTCGACACAATGGGGACTAGCTTGGTGGCAACCAAGTGAACCTCAGGATAAAAATCATAGTGTCATCATCTTCCCGTTGGTTTGCTGAAATGATCCCAATTTTCCATGAACTGAAAATCCACATATACGAATTATAATGTGATAGTCCAGGAGATCGAGCCATCACATTATCAAATAATAGTTGATAGCACAATTCATACATAGCGGAAGTACAACTTTACAAGGTATTACAACACTTGGTTACACACCTAAATACATCGTTATACTAGCGGAAACGCACACAGGGCTTCATCAGAGTAGACATGGCGCGCCAGTGGGTGAAGGCTCCTCCTTCACAGACTATTGTCAGAGTCGACATGGAGCATCGACAGGTGAAGGCACCTCCTTCACGAGCAATTATTAGAGTAGGCATAGAACAACAGTGGGCGTAGACTTCATCTTCATCTCCTCAACCAAACTTGAGCGTAGGCATGAGACAATCTAATCCTTCTAATCTCCGTTGTCGTCGTCATAAATGACATCCAAAACCTACCAAATATCTTTTAGTATGATTTGTACTGGCCATTGGCTCCCACCCTATGCTTTATGTATGCTTTGTAGTAAGTGGAATGCAAGGGTAGAGCAAAAGACCTATATATGGCTGTAGGTTTCCTATGCAAGTTCATCCATATTTTATAATAGTTCATCAAGTTTTAACCCATCTCATCCACACATTCACCCATCCCATCACACACATCTCACCACACTCTAACTCTCTAGGCTGCAAGGATGACTCTCGCTCATACCTTGCCTCAACGGCCAAAGCCGGAAACCAACACCAAACTCAGGGGGAGAAGAAGAAAGGACACCTCTCACTAGTCAAGTGAAGCGGTAACACAGGAAAGGTCAATAGCCAAAAGGATGGCCTATGTATCAATCGATCAACCATACACTCTGCAGAGGTTTACACTACCCATAAGATACACCATCATCGCCAGTGGCCCCCGTCTAGGCTGATTCTGAGCTACCTTCCAACTAGCATGATGCCACCCTACCACTCAGCCCTAGGGCACCCCAGAGTCCACCGGCACGCTGAGACTGTGAGACATAGTACCGGGCCCCTAGAGGTCACTACGCTATCTTAGGAGGGTGTGGGTCCTATGCCCGTACCTCCCTACGCTATCCGCTAACAACCTAGTAGTAGTGGCATTGCCCTAGCTAGTCAGTCATCCATCTTTCCCCTAATGGAAAGCGAGTGGGGTGCAAGGATTCCTATGAACCGGTTCCTAGAACATATAAGTCCTTAGGGTGACCGAACAAGACATCTTCTCGTGAGTCCAACCAATGCCTCATGCCTCAACGGCACCTCCATCCCAGGGCTTCATCCCACAAAGACACTCCACCCTAGGATCTCCCCATCTCACATGTACCCACCACAGGTACCTCTCGTAGGGAATGCCTAGGTCATATCCCCCTGGCAAGACTCATCCAAAGACTCATCGTAGAATCCTGCTTGGTCGACTCAACCCTCACCACACACCCAAGACGCACGCCAAGATCTCTCCAAGTTGTTACTAGTTTTAGCGGCACCACATGCCTTAGCCACTCATAAGTAATCCTCCACCAAGCATCACATCATAGATATAATGCGAAGTAGAAGTAAGTAGTAAGTAGTATGCATGCGTCTATCCTAACAGTGGGTGTGCAGGGGTAAAGGTTGCGTTAAGGTAATAGCTTTCAAGCAATTCTACCATGCATCCTGATGTAGACTAGGCCCGATCTTCCAAAAGGTATGATAGCGCTGATTGGTGGAGACTCGACGTTCATGATCTAGGCTTCGAACCAAGACTGATTCGGACCCCCGCAACCATTACACCACTGCTCCATTGGTTATCAACCACGCGAACGCGATTGACCTCGCCGAGAAGGCTTTCCTGCAAGCGAATCGAGAACACAAGCAAGAACGGGATGAATGCAATCTAAATTTGCAAATAAATATAAGGCTTATGAAGATAAGAATGAGTTCAAGTCTTTATTCGAAAGGACTAATCGCCACAGGTGAACAAGATCAAGAACTAGGGCCCTGGTTCACAGCAAGCGGCCTTAGCAGCGACAGTTGCAGCAAAACAATGTCTGTTTCACGAGGAAATCAAGAACTAAACAAAACACAAACCCTAAGGAGAGCGACGGCTGCTAATTATAGAGTCTTGGGCGTCACCCCCCTGGACGCGCCCCCTAATGGGCCCAAACACGATACACGGTCCAATAGACCAAAAAATGGTGTCGCAGCACCTTGGAAAATTCTGGACGCTGACTTGTGACCACGATTTCCATTTATTCCGAACATATTTTGATGCGAGACCACTTGGATTGGCTTCCTTATCAAATTAGCTTTCCATCCATATGTGGATCGTCGAAAACGGAGTCCGGATGCGTCCTGGGTGACCAGTTTAAGGCAGACTGGTCCTGGAACCTGAGATGGGCTCCAACTTCAGTTGGACTGGGCCTCCACCATGAAAAAGATGCATTGGATGCCCATGCTGGACCTCCTCCTCTCCTTGGCTTGTATGCGACGAGGTTGTGATGTCCTCATCACATCCTATCATAGATCATTTGCATAAAAGTAAAGCACTAGTAGCTTCATTGTTGCATGTCTAATAGGATTCTACGAGGTTGGGTGGGACGTGGCACCTATTGACTGGTCATCTTCGAGATCCTCAGTGCACTCATAGCCATTCTCCTTAAGGTCTTAGTGTCATCCATGTTTCCTTCCTCCAACGGGTTCTGGTCCGATCAACGCTATCCTCGATGTAACTACCTCGATAGAGCGGCAACAAGGTAAAAGAACAATCAATCCACTAAACCTATAAAGACTGCAAACAAAAGAGGCATCAAGACACAGAAGATTGAACAACACCAAAAGAACACCAAGGGAAAAAGACTTAGCCCTCTCGGTAGAAGTCCGCTCCCTGAGCCAAAAGAAACAGAAGTGGTTGTTTGCTAAGCACAAGCTTAAGTCTTAGCCTAGCTAGTACTTCCTAGGTTGATCATGTCGACCTGTATGGCTTCAATAAAAATGGCATAGACCTTAGCCCATCTTAGGCGAACACCATGACTCACGGTCTTCTGATCCGAGTGTCATGGAGATTGACATGAATCGAAAAGAGCGGCTAAGGAGGAAAAGAAGCAGTTTCGGTCTCTCTCAATCCATCCGCCATTATAATTGATGAGAACCAAGAGAGGGTGGAATGGGGGAGAGAAGAGAAGGGAGGTGGTCTACTCCTCCCAATCCACATGCCATGGAGAGGGATAGGGCATTGAAAAGGAGCGACGCAGAAGAGAACACGAGTGCCCAAACTACTTGTAGGTTACTATGACCTAGGTGCACTAAATGCACTAAGACATCCCTAGGGTTCTTAGCGGTGCAGTTGTCACTGCAAGAACCAAAGAAATGCTACGGTCTAAATAGGTACAAGCATACAAGGGCTTAAGCACGACAAAACCAAAAGAGGGAGACATGGGATTCAGCCTCCTTTGATCCACTCGCCATAGCAAATGACGGAAATCAAAGGAATGGAATCAAGAGAGCAATAAACACCAAACAACGAAGGGCTCAATCCACATCTTACTAGATCGATGAGGATTGAGAACAAGAGAGGAGAGAAGAATGTAATCCACACTCTTTCGACCAACTCATCATTGAATAGACGAAGGTTGGAAGAAAGGGGACACGATCCCATGATCCAAACCCACTCATAGGGCACCATGACCGTGCAACTAAATCAGCACAAGGCTATCCCTAAGGTCTATAGCGATGTGGTTGTCATCGGTAGATCCGAAGGAACGCTATGGTCAATGTGGTATAAGCATACGAGTGGTTAGGATAAACAAGCGAGCAAAAGAGGTAAAGCCTGATGGTTATGGCAAGTCATCTCACGGCCATGGGCTTCACCTAAATGAGTTGGCTTCCATCGGTTCCACAAAGGTTGTCCCCTAATTTGTATCCCACTAGACTAGGTCACATGGGCCTCAAAATGTGCGGGTAAGAACCACGTCGATATCGACATCAAGTCCACAATGGCCATGTCCTAGGGACGTAGATAGGATCTAGCATTCATAGTACTTCAAAGCCATCTAAGAAGCGATGGAATGATTTACGCTTGGCGTTACGGGCACGGTGGGACGAACCCACCACCAAACGGCGACAAACGACACACAACCGGCAACACAACAACACAAGAACAAGAATTAAACCGACACGACGACGACTAGATGGAGTAGCACATATCCATAGCACAAGAAATAGACCAGCGCGAAGGCACAACACAGGCATAAATATAAAGATAGGTCATGTATATGATAGGTATATGAACGAGTATGTGAAAAGAAATGAAGAGCAAGAGTTTTGTCGACATTGAGGATGGCGTCAACAGGATTCAAGGGCTCGACCATGGTGGTGAAGAAGGTGGAGGTCTGCTGTGGCGCGCTTCGGCAGGCTGCGACTAGCTACTGGCCACCCTTGGCTGGCTGTGGCTTGCTGCTGGCTAGCTGCGGCTTGTTGTGGCTGGCCAGAGGCTTGCTGCTACTTACTGCGGCCTGCTGGAGGTGGCTGGACTTGGCTCTAGCATTG
Organism: Miscanthus lutarioriparius; assembly: GCA_904845875.1. Classification (NCBI taxonomy): domain Eukaryota; kingdom Viridiplantae; phylum Streptophyta; class Magnoliopsida; order Poales; family Poaceae; genus Miscanthus; species Miscanthus lutarioriparius. The sequence goes on from CAJGYO010000001.1 coordinate 101,432,010, forward strand.
AGGAAGGGGTCTAACAAGGTCGACAGCGATGTCTGGCTCCTGAGCAGTGGCGCAGCAGGGCTGTAGCTCCCTTGCGATGGTGTAGGTCTACGACACGAAGGCTAGTTCAGCAAGGGTAAAGGCAGGAAGGGGAAAAAGGAGGAGACTTTGGGCTATTGGTGGCTCACTCGAGATGAAGGAGAGGTGGTCGCCAGTGGTAGGGTAGGCGTTGATGTCCGTCAGCTGCTGCTCCTAGTGCACGTCCGAGGTGGAGGTCGTAGAGGCGCTGTAGGACGACAGCATGGAGCAGAGGCACGCCGTGGTCAAGGAGTAGATGTGTGCCTTTCCTATGGTAGCGAGGAACAGTAGCACAGAGGACGGACTCAGGCGAGAATAGTGGCGAGGAAGGGAAAAAGGAAGGAGCTTGGCCTTAGGAGCTCATCGACGGTAGGGGAGAAGCTCCGATGAGGTACAGTGAAGGTGGTGGCAGTTTCCCGACATTAGGGGAGGGCTCCAGTGAGGTAGCGGTGTCCCTGATCTCCATCAAGGCATGGACAGAGGAGGAGACATGACGTGTCAGGCTCAGAGTAGGGGAGCCAGTCCAGCGAGGCAGAGGCAGGGCGCAACGTGGACGACATCGGGTCTCGGTGAGGAAGAAGAGGTGGACGCAGTGGTGGAGCTCCTACTCGGCGTGGTCATAGAGGATGACATCGCGGTGGTGAGGCACGGTGTTAGCGAGGAGGAGCACGACAAAGCTTGCTGCTCTAGGTCAGGGTGCAGCTTAGTGGTGAGGAAAGGTGCCGATGGCGTCGCTGTCCATGGAAGAAGACGATGGCGCCACGGTCACGGTGGGGATCAAGCTCAGCATTATTGAGGAGATGCGGCCATAGACGAGGTCAAAGGCGGCGCAAATGGAGAGGTGCACGGTGTCATGGGCTCAGGACAAGGCTAAGATGGATGGAGGCAAGGAAGAGGTGGTGGATTCAGAGGCCGACAGGGCAAGGTCGTCATGCTCTAGGGAAGGGCATGGCTGCTCGGGCGTGTCCGCGCAGCGAAGGGGACCAACGACGCACGGTGTTGGCTCGGTGGTGTGGCACAATGGGCATCGGGTGGCATTGTGGTGGAGGTGGATAGATGCGAGGGTGGCATGGTGGCTGGCTATGGCTACGGCAGCAGGCGGAGCGGTGGCCATGGCCGGCTGGAGGAAGAAGGGGAGGCGCGAGGTGGAGCGGTGGTGGCCTAGAGGGAGATCGAGGGAGGTGGCCAACTACGGCATTTATAGCGGTGCGTTAGGGTTTTGAGGCGGACACGGCTACTCCTAGGTGTCTGTCCCCACGATGGGATGCGTGGCGGTAGATCCCGTGAAGCATACGGACACCGAGGCACCAAGGTGTGGCACGAGTGCACGGAAACAGCGGCGGCGGCTCTGGGAGCACTCGGGAGCACACGGTCAGCAGTGGTCAGGCTTAGGGTTTCATCCTAGGGGGGCATGCGGATGGGCCCATGGGGGCTGGTGGGGGCTGACGCATGGGCCTGCGGGGCCGCAGCATGCTAGTGAGCTACGTGGGCCGAGCGGAAGGAAGGGGGCGAGCTAGGCCGCTCAGGATGGTGAGGCCGAGGCCTAGGTGGTGGCTTGGGCTGCCGATCATGTCAGCGGCAAAAGAGAAAGGGGAGGGGAATTGGGCCATGGGAAGGGAGGAGGAGAAGGATTTTGGCCCAAGAGAATGGAAAAGGATTTTCCATTTATGATCTAAGGATTTTTGAGATGGAATTTTAAGGAGAATTTGAGGAGAATTCAAAAGGGATTCAAAAGGGTTAAAGGGAGGGAACTTGCTATGGATTTGTGCACTCCAAACTCCAACAAGACTCAAACACCAAACTAACTCAAGAGCAGCGGCACACTTCTACAAACAAATCTAAATGGAAGCAACGATTCGTTAGCAGGTTAGACTCGGGTTTGACCTAGAAGCTACATGCTTCACACAATTGCAGGAAAAAATTTAAAAAGCTTGCATTTTTGGATGCTCAAAAACCCCCTTACACAAGCTTGTAATTACTTTCATATACATTGTGCTTGTGTAGTTGCTCTTGTAAGTAGTTAGCTTTGCGTAGCTTACTAGTTACCTTCTTGCTTGTGTAAGTATAGAAGTAGCTCCCTTGCGTGACTAATTCGGTTTGAGTAACCTTGTTAGTCACATTACTTAGTTTGTGTAGTTAAGTGATTTGCGCTCTCTAATTTAGCTTGTGTAGCCTTGTTATTGAGCATTGCTAGTGAGCTTAGGAGCTTTGTGCTTTTGCATCACTAGTTGTGTAGGAGCTCCCCCGGTTGGTTAAAGTACTAGTTGCATAGGTTTATGTGACCTTACAAGCTAGAATTGTTTAGGTGATCCCTAGCTAGCCCAACACCTTTTTTGCCTAATTAGGATCTGTGTAAGGTGCTTGAGAACTTAAATAGAGGGATGCAGTCTTGGCTAGACCGATAATTTTAATTCCGCATTTGTTTCGATTAGCCAGTGCATTTAATTATTAGAAAGGACTATTCACCCCCCTCTAGTCCGCCATCTCGACCCTACATGTGGTATCAGAGCTAGGTTTCTCATTTGTGGTCTTCATCAACCCGAGAGGATGGTGACTTATGAGATAGATGTTGATTGTCCATATATTTTTGATGGCACACACTTTGCACGATGGAAAAATTGGATGATATGCAATTTTAAGTTTGTTTGCCCTCAAATGTGGTGGATGGTAGATGTAGGCTTTTCTCATGTGTTGGATGAAAATAATCTAACTTAAGCACAAGAAAAATGCCTAGATCTCGACATCCAAGCTACTAACATCATGTATAGATCTTTGGATGATTGCAGTTGGTGAGATAATTAACATGAAGACCACCCATGAGATTTGGATTCATCTCAATGAGAAGTATGGGACGGTCTCCAATGATGATGATGATGAGCCCAAGGAGGAGGTGCATGAGGATGTTGAGCATGACCACAACTGGGTGATTGTGGAAGATTGCTACACCTCATGGTCAAGTGATGATGACGATAATCGATCCACTACAAGTTCACTTGATAAGGTTGATGATGATGCGACTAGTGATGCAATTGTTGATTCTACTCCATGCATACATGATGGTGATGATGATGATGGATCATGCTCGGGCTATGAGAGTGATGCTTCTACAAGCTCTCTATCTACATCAAATTGCTTCATGTCATAAGGTGACACCAAGGTATCTAATGCAAATGTGATTGATCTTGATTCATATGAGGAGCTTCTAGATAGATTTGGTAGCATGATCAAGGCTTTAGAAAAAGAGATGGCTAAAACCGAGAAATTAAAAAATAAAAACTCTTTTCTAAAGAAAACATGTGAACAGCAAAAGCATCTACTTTATGTTACTACTTGTTCACATGAGAAGCTAAAATTAGCTCATGAGGAACTTAGTGTTGCTCATGATAACTTGGTACAAGACCATGTTTTTCTCACTAAAGAGCTTTCAAATGAAAAATCTAAAACTAGTGAGAGCTTATCACATGGATCAATTGATCAATCACGTATTGTTGCTAACCCTTGTGATGTAGGCAAGAAGCATATAACCAGCTCTTGTGATGATTTATTAGCTATGCCATATTCTTCAAATATAGATGCTTGTTCTACTTCCTTGTCTTGTCAGACTAACCTTTTGAAGGAGAACAATGAGATCAATGAACAAGTGAAGAAGTTGAGCAATAAGTTAGAGAGGTGCTACAACTCAAAAGTCACCTTTGAGCACATGTTGAAAAACAAAAGAAGTTACGGTAACATGAGTGGCATTGGCTTCAACAAGAGGAAGATCAAGGGCAAGAGATGGGGCAAGAGAAGATATGAAAGAGAGATGAAGAAGCAAGAACAAGAGAAGCTCTCTCATTTCATGTGCTTCAAATGCCATGAAGTGGGACATCTTGCCAATGGTTGTCCAAATGAAGGAAAGCTCAAGTTGAAGAGAGGCTCAAGTATGTCAAGTGCTTCAAGTGCCACACATGGGGTCATCTCACCTCTATGTGCTTAACCAAGCAAGTGGTGAAGCAAGAAGAAGAGCCTCAACCAAAGCCACAAGTTGAGCAAGAAGAGAAGCCTCAAGTTCAAACCAAGATCAACCATGAAGATGGTAGTGATTTGATGATGAAGAAGAAGAAAACAAGAAGGGGTGGAAAGGCAAGAGAAAGAGCAATGCGTCCAAGGATGAATCAAGACGCAAAGAAAGTGAGCAAGAACAAAGAAGAAAAGATGAAGATGATTGCTCATATCAAGTGCCATAGTTGTGACATATTGGGCCACCTAGCTTCGGGTTGTCCAAACAAGCTTGAGAAGAAGGCTCAAACAAACAAGAAGAAGCATGGTAATGAGAAGCACCACATGAGCAAGGAAGAGAAGGCTCAATTAAAGAGAAAGTGCTACTCATGCCGGAAAAGGGGACACATGGCTAATTCATGTCCCTTAGGTAATAATTGTAAGCCCATTTCAATTGATGATAATTATTGACGGTCACTAACACCAATTATAAACCATCAACATAACCTACATTTATACTTAATTCCATCACCAAGCATAGGTATAGGGGTTTAAACTAATAAATTCTATGAGTTTTAGTGAATATGTGTTTTTAGCAGGGTTTATCTAGAAAACCGTCAAGGGAGACCTATTCGTCAAAGGAAATTACGGAATTCCGCCATGTAAACAGCTTGGGAAGATTCAAGAAGACTCTAGGAGGCTCTCCACCAAAGCAGACCCCAAGGGGCTACCATGTGGGGCCACCCGGCCCCACCTACAGGCTGTCTGGCCTATGGGTCCCACCAGTTAGCCTCCGCTTCGAAAGTCAGTTTCCCACCGCCATTGAGATTTAATCTTCGCCGTTTATTCAAGTTGGTTTGATCCGAGTGCTCAGAATTGATGCTCTGGCCTATATATGTCAGCCCCTACCCCCCTCTCTCAACAGATCCCTAAAACCCTAATTCATATCTTTAGGATCAGAGCCAGCTATCAAGAAAAGATTAGTCCTCCATAGGATCTAGTCTTATAAATAATAGTGAGATGGAAAGTGAGGGAAGAGTTTGGAGGAGATGCCGGCCTGTCGGTGCTCTCTCTATGGCTTGTACTTTGGCGGATCCATGTTCTATCTAAGCTTGCCTCTGAGATTTCTTTGGTAATCAACTTCTGATTCAAGTAAGCTTCTTGTTTATATTATTCATTAGGTTCACAACTCGTTTAAGTGCTTTATTCTTTATCCGGGAAGAGTAAAGTAGTAATTGTAGTGTAAACGTGGTGCTTAGACTCTAGTTACTTGTGGATGCATCCTGCATTCTGGATCGATGGTAGCTCACGAGGGTGACTCTTATAGCCTCGTTGAATCCTCTGTAGTCCACCTCTTGTTTGTAGGGCAAGTAGGACACGTTTACTTCGGGAAGCATCCTCTGCTAGTGTGTTTCCTTAAGTAATGTCCCTTGTTGAATAGTAGAAGACATAGCTTACCCAAGTCAGAACTAGAGGACCTTAGTTTTCCTCTCTACGCTCCTATTTATCATAATCTTGTTGCTACCCCTAGTTAAGTTAGATCGTAGTTAGTCTCACACGTTTTCCTATGGATATGATACTTGGTGTACTTTTAGGTGAAAGCTACGACGGTATCCGTGCGCTTATGGATTATTCTATGTACGTTAAATATACCAACAAGCTTTCTAGCGTCGTTACCGGGGAAACAGTTGCTGAATTAACTACGAGCCTCACTTAACCTTTTATCTTTTATTCTTTCTTTTATTTTATTCTTTTTCTTTCATTATGGATTCCATTCCTATCTATCAATACGCTACACCTACAAGCACACACCTAGAGCCACCAAAATCTATAGAGCCTATCCTTACACCTGGTTATGAGCTGCACCCGTGTTTTATAAAACTGATTCGGGATCAATCTTTCTCGGGAGAAGGCAATGAAAACCCATACTCACACGTGCAATAGTTTGAACAGACATGTGCATGCTTGCATATCACTGGCACGTCTGACAAAACCTTAAGATGAAAGTTGTTTCTGTTCTCTTTGATCGGAAGAGCTAAGCAATGGTACAGTCAAACCGTAGGAAGTATGCAAGGAGATTGGGAAACGCTATGCTCTAAATTTTGTTTACATTTCTTTCCCATCTCTAAAGTGGTTAGCCTTCGAAAAGAGGTTCTAAATTTTAGACTACTAGAAGAAGAATCTCTTGGCACATCGTGTGACCATTTTAATAACCTCATCATCACTGGCCCGGACCTTGCTATTCCAGACCCAATGCTTCTTCAACATTTTTACATGGGTCTTAGCAAGGATTCTATGGAATCCCTTGATGCAGCCTCTAGAGGAGCTTTCTTTCATTTGTCTGCTAGTGAAGCAAGGTCTATGCTTGATAAGATTAGTGGAAAAACTTCCTGCATCATAATAAACTCCTTGAGAAAGAGAAGGAATCATCTCTCGAACAGGAAGAGAAAGTTTTGATAGTCAAATCACAACCACTTTAATCCCAAGGTTTTGCTATCAATCCCAAACTATCTATACCCAAAATCCAAATCATCTAAAGAAAGAAGAAATTCAGCCTTTTGAAATTTCTTATGAGGATGATCTTTTTGATGATTTTGGGAAAAGCTTAAACTTTCAGTTTCACAAGAGACCTTCGAGTGAATATAATTCAAATCCTTTCAAGAAGGGATCTCTTAGGAAGCGTCCTTATTCCCATATAGAACATTGGGAAGAATTCAAGGGTGGCATGTCAAGTGGTGCTATATAAGAAGAGCTGAGTCATTTAGCCAATCCTATCTTCTCCCCTTCTATGACCACATTAGATGTCTTATCTGAATCCATTTCTCAACCCATCCTTGACCCCAATGATCCCTTTTATGCTCTTTCTCATAAGTCTCATGATGACCCTAGAAATCCACTAAGACAACCAAAGCATTGGAGTCATGAAGACCACAAGGATGACCAAGAAGAGCAACGACAATGGTTGGAATGTATTAAGAACTTATAAGCCGTTGCTAAAGAATGGATGGATAAGGATGAAGCCTTATGGGTAGAATCCAAACTTGGCTTATGAAAGCATCTAGGCCCCCAGTTGGGTTTCGATGATTAATGACGATATGAGATTACTATAACTAACGTGTGTTTTGCAAAGGCAATTTGAGTTATGTCATGGTAATGGAAATTGATTGGGCAATCATGGTTGTCATGCCCCTATCGATGGAAATTGTTTCGGTTTTCAAAGGATGGACGACAAGGTTAAGGATGGACTAGTTCTAAGTGTCATTTGGTGTTAGAGAGACACTTAGACTAGTTTAGGACTTTGTTTTTCCTTTGGCCGTACTATTAAGGGGGTATGGACTAGTAGCTTAATGTGGGTGAGTCTAATGGATTAGGTGTGGTGCACACTTGTCAAACTTAGCACTAGGTAGCTCAGGAATAGCCCTAAGATCGATAGAAGTCAACTTCATTCACAAAGAATTTTGAATTGGAAGTAAATGGAGAGTCAAATGACTGACCGGACGCTGGTTTGGTTGTGACCGGACACAGCTTTGAGAGTTCGGTCAGTTCATTTGATCGGCAGCAGCAGTCAGAGTGTGACCGGACGCTGGACACCAGTGCTCACCGGATGCGATGCTAGCCGTATCTGTAGCAGCGTGGATGGGTTGTTGACCACGGACCAGATGCTGAACAGAGAAATGACTGGACTCTGGGTGCTAGCGTCCGGTCAACAACAGTAAGATTCCCGAGAGTGTTTTTGATGACCGGACGCGTCCAGTGGGTGCTGACTAGACGCAGGCCAGAGTCCGGTTAGAGCAAATGGCTCTTTCTGACACGTTGACGTATTACACTGACCTGTGCGTCCCGTCACCTTGACCAGTACGTCCAGTCATCCTAATACTTGCTGAGTTGGACCTCAACCGTTATGTTTTGAATGGGGGGTATAAATACATATCCCACTCGTCCATTTGAGGTCTTTTGCCCATTTGTTCAGCTGAGAAACACCTTTGGAGTGCAAGGGAGAGCAAGAGCCTAGTAGGGTGATTAAGATTTGATAATCCAAGATTAATGACCTCATTAGTGCATAGGGAGTAGCAAGTGTGCATCCATCTTTCTCATTAGGCTTGTCTTGGTAAGGTGAGAGTTTGTGCTTGTTACTCTTGGTGATCGCCATCACCTAGATGACTCGGTGGCGGTTGGGAGCTTGGTGATCATTCGACGGAGCTTGTGGATGACCCAAGTTATGTTGTGAGCGGTTGTGGGTAATTCACCGTGACAGAGTGTTAAAGAATCATCCCGTAGAGAGCACTTGATCCTTGCGTGGATCAAGGGGGAGCTACAACCTTGCGCGGGTGCTCCAACGAGGACTAGTGGGGAGTGGCGACTCTCCGATACCTCAGGAAAATATCGCTGCGTTCCTTTCCCTCTCTTTATTTTGAACATTTACATTTGAGCAATTCATTTCATGTCTTTACATTCCTAGAATTGCCATGCTAGAGTAGGATTGAAACCTAGGATGCCAAACTTTTGTATGGCAGAACAATAGAAACACATTCTAGACACAAGGGGTGAAATAGGCTAAGTGTAGGGCTTAATTATTGCAAAATTTAGAATTAGCCCAATTCACCCCCCTCTTGGGCATTTTGATCCTTTCAATTAGTATCAGAGCCTCGTGCTCCCTAAATTTGGCTTAATCGCCTAGAGCAAGATGTCCAACGGGGATGGACCCTCTCCTATCTTTGAGGGAGATGATTTTCCTTATTGGAAAATTCACATGGTGGCATACCTAGAGGCTTTAGATGTTGGAGTTCTTAGAGCCGCCTCACAAGGCTTCCCAAAACCTAAAGATCCCGCCAACCTTCAAGGCGATGAGGTTAACTATGAGAAGTGGAATGCAAAGGCTAGAAACACTCTCTTTAGAGGCCTTTGCAAGGATATCTTTATCCTGTGCGGAACCACAAAGACGCCCATGCACTATGGTCAGACATTTGTGCACTCCATGAGGGAACCAAGAGTGAGCATGAGGAACGCTATCACCTTATGATGAAAAAGCTTAATTCATTTGAGATGCTTCCTAGAGAAAGTGCCAATGAGATGTATTCATGCTTGAATGTTCTTGTAGAGGAAGTCAATGGGCTTGGACTCACATAAATGCAACCATCCGATGTTGTGAGAAAGATCTTGAGTGTCCTCCCCATTGACAAGTATGGGCATATTGTGACGGTGCTTCATCAAGGTGATCTTTCCACCGCTACACTAACTCAAATATTGGGGAAGATCAATGCACATGAGATGTACATGCACATCACTCCACAAGATGGTTCTTCTTCCACCAAGAAGAAATATTTGGCATTCAAGGCTAGACAAGAGAAAAGTGGCAAAGCAAGAGTTGATCATGATAGCTCAAGTGATGATGAGATTGATGATGCAAGTCTTGCTCTCATGATGAGACGAACCACCAAGATGCTCAAGAAGCTAAACAAGAATGGTGTCAAGTTTGATGGCAAGAAGAAGAAATTCTTCACTAATAGTAGAAGGAAGCCCATCTCTAAAATGGATTGCTATAATTGTGGAGAACTTGGTCATCTAGCTCATCAATGCCCCAAACCCAAGAAAGACAAGTACAAGGGCAAGAAAGATGACTCAAGTGATAAAATGATGATGAGAAGAATAAGAATAAGCCATACAAGAAGAAGGATGGCAATAAGGAATTTTACAAGAAGAAGAAGAATGGCAAGGCATACATTGTTGGTGATTGGCTCACGGACATTGAATCATCAAGTGGCTCATCTGATGAAGAAAGTGAGAATGAGAAGGTGGCCGCTCTTGTGATTGATTCTTCACTATCTTCACCGACACCACCGCCGTCATCCTCTACACACCTATGTCTTATGGCCAAGGGCTTCACCATTGGGAAGGTCGATACCACACTATTCACCAAGAAGCTTGATGGAGATTTCTTCATTTGTCAAGTATATATTGATGATATCATATTTGGCTCATCAAATGAAGACTATTGCAAAGAGTTTGGTGAATTGATGTCAAAGGAGTTTGAGATGTCTATGATTGGAGAGCTTACATTCTTTCTTGATTTTCAAGTCAAGCAAATGAGAGAGGGGATTTTTATCTCTCAAGAAAAATATACCAAGGACCTTCTCAAGAGGTTCAGAATGGATGAATGTAAGCCAATCAAGACACCAATGCCATCTAATGGATATCTCGACCTAGATGAGGGAGGTAAATCGGTTGATCAGACTCTCTACTGTTCTATGATTGGTAGTTTATTATATTTGACCGCATCTAGGCCTGACATCATGTTTAGTATGTGTATGTGTGCTAGATTTCAAGCTAATCCTATGGAGGCTCACATGGTTGCTATTAAAAGAATCATTAGAAACCTTAAACACACACCAAGCATTGGTCTTTGGTATCTCAAAGGAGCTAGATTCCAACTAGTTGGCTATTCCGATTCGGATTATGCCGGTTGCAAAATTGATAGAAAAAGCACATCCGGAGGGTGCCATTTGCTTGGTAGATCACTAGTGTCTTGGACCTCAAAGAAGCAAAATACATTGCCACGGGTGCTTGTTGTGCACAAATTCTTTACATGAAGCAAACTCTTCTAGGCTATGGTGTAGTTTTAGAAAAGGTACCTCTCTTGTGTGACAATGAGAGTGCGGTAAAGCTTGCTAATAATCCAGTTCAACACTCTCGCACCAAGCACATAGATATCCGCCATCATTTTCTTAGAGATCATGTTGCTAAAAATGATCTATCACTAGAAGGTGTAAGGACCGAGGATCAATTGGCGGATATCTTCACTAAACCGCTGGATGAGGCTACATTTTGTCGATTGAGGAATGAGCTAAATGTGCTTGACTTTAGTAACTTCACTAAAAAATGAGCTTATATTGTCCCTTGCATTGCATTGTAATATAAAACATATTTAATTTTTAGTAATGCACTTAGGGCTTGTCTAACATGGTTAAGATAACTGCCAAAAAGCGTGTGAAGAAGCTTAACCTTGTATCAAACTTGACAAGCAACTAGACTTACTTTCAAGTATTGCATTGCATGTGCATGTGTGTTGCTTTGTCGTTTCTTTTCGGTTATCTTTTGAGCACCCGCTGTGTTTATCCACAAATAGGGAGAGCATTTGAAGCTCCTATTGGTCATAAAACCCTCTTGTGTGGTCACATGATGCTCCTCGCCCCTTTTATTGCCTATTTTCTTAAAAAGAATTATAGCCGAAGGCAAATTATTTAGATAAACTTGAGGGTTTGAGAGAGGTCTCTCATATCAGTCCCAATTGGTGTTTATTTGGGTCTTATTGAAGTTTGGGACTTGATTGGGAGAAAGCGTCGTGAAGAAAGGAGGAGTATCTATAGTTGAAGAGGGACCAGACGCAGGGACCGGACTCACTTGTTGCAGCATCCGGTCAGTACATCAGGAGGAGATATAGTTGCTAAAGAAAGACTAGAAGATGAACAGTATTTTGCGCGCGTTAGGTGTGAAGTTGAATCCGCGTCCGGTCAACATGAGGAAGTTAATAGAAAAGGATCGAACTCAGAGCTACGTCCGATCACAGTGCATCGGACATGTTCGATCGCCATTTGGGCATTTCTGGACCTCTCTATACTCGACCAGACTCTAGTTTTCTATGCCCGGTCGTTTTCACCGGTGCATCCGGTTGCTTCAACTCGTGTGGATTAGATCCACTTCTTCTATAACTATCACGGGGGCCCTCGCTTATTTCACCATGCCACCTTTCCCTCACCGCGCCTGCATCTCCACCGCCGTGCCCACGCCTGCATCTCCACCGCCGCGCCCACGCCCACACCTACATCTCTACCACCACGCCCGTGCCTGCATCTCTGCTGCCATGCCTGCGCCTACGCCTCCACTCACCATGCCACGACGCTGCTCGCCATGCCCATGCTTGGCTCGTCACTGCCGCTGGACTTCTTCTCTGCACTGACTTGCCATTGTCACCACTCTCTCCTGCGCTCCCACCCTAGCCTTGCTTGTCCTCTAGAGTAGATGCTCTGGAAAATTTGTTGGCCACCAGTGCCTTTCCCTTTTATCCTTGCCATGACCTCGTGGTGCCCCATTGTGCTCTGTATACTCATCATTTCATAGGAGTTTTTTCCAGGTAGCAAGATGTTCTTCTATCTCTTACCCAATTGCTTGCTCCAATAGGATTACTCTCTTATCTCTAGTTACATAATGTTCTTATTTATATCCATCTATTCCATCTATGCAGTGAGTCAGTGTGCTTGAGGTTGCTTGGTAGTTGACAGTGGCAGCTTTACTCGGGGCCAAGCCTACGAGTACGGATTGAGGCCAAGCCTCACGAGTGTCAGTTGGCAGTTGTTTCATGTCAGTGGCAGTGATTCTTGTCAGCTTCATAGATGGCACGTTGCAAGAATGTCAGGGGTGGACCCGGTGATGAGGATCCAACGCCTCTGCCTCGCTTGACTACTCAGCAAAAAGGAAAGGCAAAAAAGACTACAAAGAAGAAGCGCAAGAGAGATGATGTTGAGGTAGAGAGAGCAGCAACAGTGGTAGTCACAGCAGAGTGAGCCGAGATAGGTGGATCTAGCAGTGACATTCGCATAGGTGATCAGTTGTCACCGGCTTAGAGGGTCGCCGTTGAGAGGATTGAGGCTGGTCTAGGTAGTCCACCCGGGACCATCATGCTTGGAGGATGGCATGTCTCTTTAGAGGAGAGTCAGACTCCAGGGGTGACTGAGCAGCAGACACAGTTAGTAGAGCAGACAGAGGATGCTCAGTAGGGAGAGCAGGTTGAGGAGGCAGAGTGGGCAGCACAGCCACAGCTTCGATGCTCCAGTCGCACATGCACTCAGGTGTCACCGTGGCCTTAGACACAGAGGCGGGGCTCTCGTCCATCTCCCAAACCATAGGATCTACCTCCCGTTGTTCACCTTGACCTGAGGGTAGCCACAGCCAGACAGGTGCAGCAGCTATGGTTCATACAGTTTGAGGATTGGTCTCCGCTAAGGTAGGATGAGCGTGGCTTAGAGCACTTCTACACTATGTTGCAGGAGGACTTCTATAGTGCATATCTCAACATCGGTGTTGCCTTCAGATCTCAGTGGGTCTGCTCCTTAGAGTCTCTAGTTGTAGCTACAAGCGAGTAGATCCGTCCTCACCTCACTTAGCTACCAGGCTTGTTAGATCTCCTTGGACGGACTGGTCAGTATATTCCATCTTGGCTCCGTGAGTTCTACTCCTCCTTGTGGATTGACCCGAGACACAGGTTTATTCATTTTGCTTTCCAAGGGCGTGACTACAGGCTCTAGAGCTCAAGGGTCAGAGAGATACTGAGGATTCTAGAGTCACCTATTCGTCTTCATGAGGCATGCTATAGATCAGACAGAGACTCCGAGATGCCCTCATGGTGGACTTGTGCCACCTATAGATCTTGTCAGACCCTGATTCACAGAGTCATTTAGCGAGGGTCAAGTAGGACACCACATGACCTTACACCTACAGCTCGGCTCCTTGATGCTATTATGAGGAGGACTCTGCTTCCGAGGATGGGCTACCATGAGGGCCTGACTCGAATTCAGCTGTGGCTAGTGCATTACCTAGTGTCTCAGACTATCTTTGATATTTGGGATGTGATGCTTTTAGAGATGGAGGGCACACTAGCAGAGGGCTTTAGAGGTCACTGTCAGCTGCCTTATGCTCATTGGATCACTTTCTTACTCCAAAAGGCAGTTCCACACAAGTCCCTAGAGACAATGGCAGAGTGGACAGGTGCTACTACTGAGTTTTCATAGTATGACATGAGCCAGATGCTACATCATAGTCATGTAAGGACACCTCGCCAGCCGATTAATTGCCTAGAGGTACTAGAGATAGCAACTCAGCAGGATGAGATCAACAGGGGCATCGTAGAGATAGAGGAGGAGGAGCTTGATGCACAATAGGAAGATGAGGTCGAGAGCGACCCAAGTGACAGCTCATACGATGACTATCAGTCGATTCCGTAGATGGCACCTCATCCACATGATAGAGAGGCTAGTGGCTCCAGCTCAGCTCCACCATAGCCACCGCAGATAGATCTGGTACTCCTAGCTGTACTTGAGTGGATGAGGCAGGACCAGGCACGCCAGGCATAGGAGACCGCAACTGCACTTGCTTAGGTTCAGGCCGGACAGGATGAGTTTCAACGGCAGCAGCAGGACATGCAGCAGCAGCAGCTTATGATTCAGTAGCAGTTACTTGGCTTCATGCAGCATGTATTCACTGCTATTGGGGTTGATCCTCAACATTCTACATTTCAGATAGGCTAGCCTGCCACCACCACTCCAGTGACTCCAACTGTACAACCTAGTGGGCTTCCGAGTCAGAGACAGCCAGCTCCTCAATTTGCCTCACCTACAGAGCAGGTGTCTCAGTGGTTTGCTTCACCAGGGATAGCTCAGGGTCCGCACTTTACTCCTATTGTTATAGGCTTCATCCAACTGAAACTTCTTCGGCGTTAGTGACGGACACCCTAGTCTCCAGGAGTCTCGATGCTACCTTCAGTGAGCTAACAGGGCAGCCTACACCTCTAGTGTTCTGAGTCTCAATCCCTACCATAGCTGCTCCAGTTACCGGGACTACCGAGATGATTCTGTCATCTGTTGCATCATCCGAGCCACCTCAGACAGTCACTCCTACACTTGAGGCTTCAGCGATAGTGACAATGATAGATGTGGCTCCCCTTCCTACAGTGACACCTATAGAGTTACAGGTCACGCCAGTTATGGCTAGACCTAGACTGCTTCACCTTCACTTCTAGCTATAGAGGGTCAGACCCCTTAGAGTTCAGGGTCAAAGGATGATGCAGCTCAGTTTCAGGTCTCTCACTGCACCTCAATGCCTGACTTGACTACTCCTGTCCCACCGTTATACCTTTAGGTTTTGGTGCTTAACACCAAAGGGGGAGAGGGACCGAGTATGTTAGGGACCAAGTATGTTAGATTTAGGGGGAGCATGAGATGGACTCGATTCTTTTGGTCTTTCGTGTGTGATACTTCATGCATTCACATTTACTTTCATGCATTGTATTATATACATGTGATGGTGAGACTTATGTGACATGTGTGCTCTCTACATTGTTTTATATATGTCATGTCACTTGGTTATGCTCATTGGCTTTGCTTCCGCGTTTTACTCCGATTCAAATGAGCTTTACTTCATGTACTCATACTTAATTCATATTTTTTTAGTACACCATGTTGGCTTGGGTCATATAAGCATGCCTAATCCTTTTGTTCTTATTGTCAAAAGCTTATATGAACCAAGCATCTTGAAAACCTCACTCATCTCTTTTACATACTCAAGGTTGTGTTGTCATCAATCACCAAAATAGAGGAGATTGAAAGCATCTAGGCCCCAGTTGGGTTTCGGTGATTAATGATGACACGAGATTACTATGACTAATGTGTGTTTTGTAGAGGCAATTTGAGTTTTGTCATGGTAATGGAAATTGATTGGGCAATCATGGTTGTCATGCCCCTATCGATGGAAATCGTTTTGGTTTTCAAAGGATGGACGACAAGGTTAAGGACAAACTAGTTCTAAGTGTCATTTGGTGTTGGAGAGACACTTAGAGTAGTTTAGGACTTTGTTTTTCCTTTGGCTATACTATTAAGGAGGGTATGGACTAGTAGCTTAACCTAGGTGAGTCTAATGGATTAGGTGTGGTGCACACTTATCAAACTTAGCACTAGGTAGCTCAGGAATAGCCCTAAGATCGATAGAAGTCAACTTCATTCACAAAGAATTTTGAATTAGAAGTAAATGGAGAGTCAAATGACTGACCAGATGCTAGTTTGGTTGTGACCGAACGCAACTTGGAGAGTCTGGTCAGTTCATTTGATCAGTAGTAGCAGTTAGAGTGCGACCGGACGCTAGACACCAGTGCTCATCGGACATGACGCTAGCCGCATCTGTAGCAGCATGGACAGGCTGTTGACCATGGACCAGTCGCTGAACAGAGAAATGATCAGACTCTGGATGTCAGTGTCCAGTCAACAATAGTAAGGTTCTAGAGAGGGTTTTTGATGACCGGACGCGTCCAGTGGGTGTTGACTGGACATAGGCCAGAGTCCGGTCAGAGCAAACGACTCTTTCTGACACGTTGACATATTACACTGACCGATGTGTCCTATCACCTTGACCAGTGTGTCCGGTCATCCCGATACTTGCTGAGTTGGACCTCAACCGTTATGTTTTGAATGGGGGGTATAAATACATATCCCACTCATCCATTTGAGGTCTCTTGCCCATTTGTTCAGCTGAGAAACACCTTTGGAGTGCAAGGGAGAGCAAGAGCCTAGTGGGGTGATTGAGATTTGATAATCCAAGATTAAGGACCTCATTAGTGTATAGGGAGTAGCAAGTGTGCATCCATCTTTCTAATTAGGCTTGTCTTGGTCAAGTGAGAGTTTGTGCTTGTTACTCTTGGTGATCGCCATCACCTAGACATCTCGGTGGTGGTTGGGAGCTTGGTGATCATTTAGCAGAGCTTGTGGATGACCCAAGTGATGTTGTGAGCGGTTGTGGGCGATTCACCATGACGGAGTGTTAAAGAATCAGCCCATAGAGAGCACTTGATCCTTGCATGGATCTAGGGGGAGCTACACCCTTGCGCGGGTGCTCCAACGAGGACTAGTGGGGAGTGGTGACTCTCTGATACCTTAGGAAAACATCATCGTGTTCCTTTCCCTCTCTTTATTTTGAGCATTTACATTTGAACAATTCATTTCATGTCTTTACATTCCTAGAATTACCATGCTAGAGTAGGATTGGAACCTAGTATGCAAAACTTTTGTACGACAAAATAATAGAAACACATTCTAGACACAAGGGGTGAAATGGGCTAAGTGTAGGGCTTAATTATTGCAAAATTTAGAATTAGCCCAATTCATCCCCCTCTTGGGCATTTTGATCCTTTCAGCTTAGATCCAAACAGTGAGCTTATATCAATCTCTTTAATAAACAAGACTCATCCAAGTTTGGAGGAGACCTTAGACGAGATCAACTCGAGAGCCACCAATCCATGAGAAATCTTGGACAATAAAACGTCCAATGAATGTCATAGGCATGGAATGATGGAGACAATGTTTCTGCCTATAGACATTCATGAAGAAACACCCCTGGAGCTTGAAAAGGAAGATGACATCGACGAGCATGAAAGTTATTTCATGAACACCTCATCAAATCTATGCTCACATGAGAAATCTCCTGAATCAATCAGTCTTTCCAACATTGTCACATATGAGATCTTCAACCTCCTCATACTTTCTATTCATAAAGACTTTGAAAGGGTGGTTGTAGATGCATATGTTTATCCTAAATATTGCAAATCTCATTGGCATAAATCTTGAGATAGGCACCCAAAGGTTGGTGTTGGAGGGGAAACCACTTCACCAATTAGAAACATAATTTGAAGGTTTCCCAAGGACGAGCTTCTATCCTAAAACAAGCACTTTTGGAAGATAATATGAGTTTTTACCTTCTGCTGTGATACCCTTATGAAATAAGCATAGAAACATAATTGTGAAAATATTTCTTTGGGTATTATTGTCACTAACCATTCTAGGTTTGAAGCAAAAAGGACGAACAATGATGACTCAAGGTATGTCCAACCAATCATCATGCAACATTGAATCACTTCCATCCAAACTTGATTTTGCCTTGCAAAATTCAAGTGTGGGGGATGAACTTCTCTAAAAAATCTTATGCCATGTTGCTAATTCATCTTGGTTGTCTCTACCTTTAAGCCATACTTAAGTTGCTAAATAACAATCATTCTCTTTCATCTCTATTTGAATAAATCTCTATAATGCTTTCATGCTACCTTTGTTTAATATAGTATTCTTAAGGTTTGGAGTATGATCTTACATCTTCTAAATTAGGCTTGGTGCTTAGTTTAAACTGTTTTCGTGAATTAAATTAGACATGGTGTATAGTTTGATTCTTGAACCAAAAGGTGTGCTGATTTTACTTCTAAATGCTTTTTAATTTAAGCGTGGTGCTTAGGTTAAAATGCCTTACTAAATCAAATTAGATGTGGTGTCTAGGTTGATTTTTGAGCTGATAGTATGCTTTAGTAGGCACTGGATATTTTGTGGACTAACCCCTATAGGAAACTCTCACATCAATATTGGTAAGTCACAAGATGAATTCAAATTGGAGATGAAGCCAGGCACATGATGAACTCTAATAACATTGTTCAAAGAAGACACAACTCGTTCATGATGGATGGAAGAACTAGATGAATGAATATGAGCTATGCCTGTTCATGGTTTGATATGAATCTACAAACCCAGCCACCACTGCAGCTATGGAACAAAGAGGAAGAAGACGAGTGCATAAAACAAAGGGTGAGGCAGAAGGACCAACGAAGTGGCAAGATCAAAGAAGCAAAAAGATGACATGACAAAAGAATGAGAAAGAAAAGGTGCAATCTAGGAAACAAGAAGCTCTGAATAGCTCAAGATGCGAGACTAGACGAGCATGGAAAACTTCAAGCAAAAGGGAAGAACCATCATGAGTCATCTACCCTTCGTCATATTGTGTCTTCACGCTCTAATGACAAAGATAACATCCTAAGGTAAATGATCATTATTTAAAAAACTTTTTCTTGGTTCTGGTAGGCACACAAATAAGAAACAAACATGTTTGGGTTACAACTCCATTACTTGATTCAACCTGATTAACTCAACATGTTAAGCTTGTTCCTAGCACCACTTTCTTGATCTCATAGTCTTAACCAAATGAGTTAAAAAGTGCACATCTTATCTCTGGAAGATGATAGTCATAATCATGTAAAGATTGATACATTATGTAGAAAAAGACAATCCTTCAGTAGGTTAAGCAATTTAACCCTTTTGGCCAAATGTACTTAAATGCTACATTCATACACAATCTTCTGATCTTATCACCCATGTTATAATTGTACAAAGCACATAACATCAACTTCATCTTGTTCAATGTACCTAAGGATAGAAAGGAATAAGTAAAGTTTTGGTCCTATTAGTGAATTCCCACCAATAGAGCCCATGCACTTGATCTCTACCTTGTCCTTTTGAGCAGGACACACTTCAAGTAAAGTATGGGAGAGTCAGTTGATTCTCCAATTTTCTACAAGTGTTCTGAACCTATCAAACCAAAATCCAAACGCAAAACCAAGACGGGTTTGGCAGAAGAAGGTGACATCACCATTAGAGGCACCACCTCAAGAATTCTCATCTTCAGAGCAAACCAAGGTACTTGATCAATGAACTTCACAAGGAGAAGTCTGGTTCAAAAGACTTACAATATCGAACCCTCACCGAAAGACCAAAAGAGCTAGCTTAGGGGAGAAGCACTCCCATGTATTCGGGAAAGTACTCTTTCCCCTTTTTGTTTTAATTTCAGTTTCTTTTTAATAGTTAAAAAATGATGAATGAAAAACAAAATAAAAAATTATCTTTACATTAGTCATCTATAGTAATAATGTGTGATCTAGTAAAATTGAAAACAAAATAAAAAGGTGTGTCTAGTTTGCTTTAATATATTTTTAAGAGTTGAATAAAATAAAGAGAACTCAGAATAATCTCTTAAAATAGAAATGATGAATAGTTGCTCTGTTGTAATTCCTTTCAAGTACCTAGTTTTTAGCCTTGAATTCTTCCGAGTTTTGGATAAGATTGTTTTGATATAAGGATTTTCTCTGAACTTGAAACTCATTGTCGACAAAAGATGCTCGATAGTCCTCCGAAGGATATCCCACAAAGGTAGATTGATCGGCAGAGGTGCGTAATCAAGAACAAGAAGGCAATAGAGACACAAGAGTTAGACAGGTTCGGGCCGTCTGCATGACGTAATACCCTACTTCTGTGGTCTGTTGGTTTGTATTGGCTATCGTATAATATTGCGTGTGTTTTAAGGGGGTCCCATACCCACCTTATATAGCTGGGGGGTAGGGTTACAAGTTGGTTAGATCTAGGAGATAACCGGTAAGTAATAACAGATTACAGGAATCATGGGATCCAACATATCCTAACAGATCTCGTAGCATCTTCAGGATATCACCCTTGATGTCTTGCGGTACACGCCGAGCAGTACCATGCACCGTAAGCCTTCATCTTGTGGGCTAGACCGCCCCTGGCAGCGTAGCCCATGTAATCTACCATGGGTATCTGGGGTCGTACCCCCCATAGCTAGTCCTTGAGCGCCTTGTATCCGTTGTGCAACACCATCTTGAGTTTGTCCGAGCAGGTGTAAACAAAGCCGAGCAGTCAGACTCATAGTCCGACCACTCTAATGAGTCGCCGAGTAGCTGTGGACCGTGACCAACTAGCTTAACTGTTCGACCGAGCATGGGCTTACCCATGTAAGGCTTGCTAGAAGGATGTAAGGAGCTCAAGATCAAAATCGAAAATTTCCTCGCAGTAGACCAAGTGTGCCCACTTAGAGTCCGACCACGAGAAAGGGAGATGATCTTCTTCAACTTCAGGAGGCATGGAGTCTTCCAGATTAAAGAAAACACACTCACCGTAAGGTGAAGTGTGCCCACTTAGTCCTCAAGCCTGATAGTAGGGGACGTAGTCACATGGTGCCAGGGTCCAGAAAGTAGAAGAAAGGCAAAAAGACCAGCCGAGCAGGCAACCAGTCCATGGGCGGAGCCCTAAAATGAAAAGCGCACATTCACCGCAAGGTGAAGTGTGCCCACTTAGTCCTCGAGCCTGATAGTAGGTGATGTGGTCACGTGGGGCCAGGGTCAGAAACAACAGTAACAAAAAAAGTCCCCAGTATAGTGAGAGACTAAATCATAATGATGACGTAGTCCTCGGGCCACAAGTGGTAATCTCAGATAAATCAAGAAGGACCGATTACGCAATAGTGGAGAAAAAACCAGAGTAATGGTTGTACAGTAGAAATTACTAAGCCTTGATGACATTGCGGAGAAGTCGGTGAATATTCGGTGTGTAGTATCGAGTTGCATCCAAAAATGGGTGATATGGGCCATAGTTGCGCGGAAGCCCAGATAACAACCCAACACGCCGCTTTAGGGAATTCGAAAGGGCACAAATCAGCATGGCGTGGTTTCCCAAAAACCCTTGAATGCAAAAAGTGGGGAGGGTATCTTTATAACTGCGTCACCGCACTCCGCGCTCCCACCTTTGCCACTTCGCCACTTCGTCTTCCTCCTCAGCCTCGCACTCCCCCATTCGCATTCACACACGCTCCGTCGCTAGGGCTAAAAAGCTTGCGAAAAAGGCCAATTCAGATCTAGATCTGAGGGATGGCGCCGAAGAGGGGAGGTGGTAACGCGAAGAAGGCGGCCACCGGGGTGAGCCGTGACAAGGAGTGGGTACCATCACTCATGGGGGAGATGGAGCTCCACGAGATGGTGGAGGTGGGCGTTCTTCCTGACCGTGTCACCACTGGATGGCGTCCGGCCGACAGTGAGCCCTATCCGATGCCACACACCAATGAACTTGTTGTATTCGAAGATTATTTCTAGCGTGGATTAGGACTTCTGGTATATCCTTTCTTGCGGGATCTGTTGGAGTATTAGGGAGTAAGCTTGTGTAATCTCCATCCGAACACTATTTTTCACATTTATGTGTTTATCCACTTCTGTGAGGTCTATCTTGGCATTCTTCCCCATTTCAATCTCTTCTGACACCTTTTCTAGCTCAAGAAGAAAGGAGGGGGCGGTTCCAAAGTGATCGGTGGTGTATATCTACAGCTCCGCAATGGGATGGCGGGCGAATACATTACTATGTTGCTGAATACCTCGCTAAAGGGGTGGAATGCCAAGTGGTTCTACATGAAGCAAAGTCATCCTGCCATCCGATGCGACGTCGACCAGATTCTAGAGAATCAAAGGAGCTGGTCGAAGAAACCGACCAGTGCCAATATGGAGCAGGTGAAGGAGCTCCTTGAGCTAATAAGGGACATGAAGATGAATGGAGTGGTGGTGGTAGTGAACTTCATAATGCACCGTGTCCAGCCCTGCAAGGAGAGGGTTCATCTGGGCTTTGACTTCAAGGGAGATGCTGACGGCACCCGGGAGAGGACAAAGAGACTGATGAAGGAGGCTATGCTACATTAGGCCACTGAACTATTTGCTCCAAACGTGCCATTCAGCGTGCCAGGGCAGTCAAACTTCAACTGCACGAACCCACCTCCTCAGGTAAAAATCTCGACTGTTGTTCCTGGTGCTTTTTATCCAGTGCCGACGCCATGTAGTGGACTGATTCACTTGTGGACAGATCCATTTGCAGGAATGGGCAACGTACTTCTCAGGCACGCCGAGGAGCGATTGGCCAAAGGCAGTGGATGCCATGCCAGCCACTCAACCGGAGGAAGGTGCCGTCAGTGCCTCGTCTGAATCCGAAGGTGAAGGTGCTGGTCGAAAGGAGATTCCCCCGCGGTATCAGAGAAAGTTTAGGGGAAAAGGGCGGCAAAAGATGAGCTGGCCTAAAAGAAGAGAAGAACAGTGGATGTAGCTCCCTGCAAGCCAGGTGGTGTAACAGAACCGACCAAATCATAAGAACGTAAGTACAAAAATAATCACCGAAGCGATCAAATTTCTGTACTTAAGCTCCCATAATCCTGGTAGTCCGGAAATCACGAAGGATTTCAACCAACTCTCGACATACAAACCAAGACCATAGTGATTCAACACAACACATCATCCGTTACAACATTTCACAAGTAGCATTCGGATTACATCCATCAGAGTTCAAATAAAATATTACAAACCAAGTTCAAATGTGCGGAAGCAACATAGTTTAGTACATAACTTCATAGTTTCAAATACATTGCCAGATCTTAGTCATGTCCCACAAAAGCATCATCAGGTACGAGAACTAGTAGAGACTGCGCCCAATGGTCTAGTCTTCATCCCCAGCCGGGAGAAGGCAATACTTGCAGCAACCAAAGTAGAACTGGTCATCTGCAACAGGTGAGAGATATACCCTGAGTACGAGAAGGTACTCAGCTAGACTTACCCGTCAAAACCAGAAATAAAAGACACCAAGGGTCATGCAAGGCTTATGACGTGGGCTAGCTTGACACAGTTGCATAAAAGAGCTTATGAATATAGTGACCAATTTAAACTTAGCATCAAGCTTATCATATTTACCTATCCACTAGATTAGCACCTGTACTAGAGCACTCACTTATTAGGAGCAAACAATATTAACCATAGCAGGTATAATAAGGCTGTCATCATCATATCCTCATTTCTGAACCATTATGTTATTTAGTATATCTACATTGGAGATAAGCCCGTCAAGTTCTCACTAACCGGGAGAGACGACGACTCGAATCGAATTACAACTCAGCTGAGGGGGTATTCCTAACTCTCACCCTGGTATACTTAGCAAGGGTAGCCGTGGGTCACCTTTGGAACAACTCAGGAACCAAATTCGTGAGTTCGATCAGCGCCAGCACTCTCAGGGATTACCCTTCTGCCAGGACGATCAAGACTTTTAAATCACCTGCCCTTAGACTCACGTCTACGGCTCCCTTCCGAGGCGCACTTTATACTTATCGACTCCCGGCCTGAGGTGAGCTACTCGGCTTCGTGGTCGGTCTTCGGACATGGCCAACTAAGAGAGAGGCATGCGTTCAACATGAACAGGAAAGGCTCCAAGATTCAGTCCTTAATCGACACAGACGGAGTCAGTGCAAACCGACAAGCCTCCGTCCGGTCTTCATTTCACATTAAGACTAGTTCTTTTCCACGATAGCAAATATAGCCAACCGTGCCATATGTATCTTCCTATATCTCGCAGGTGACAGGAAATCACCTGACTTCTACCATGTTTAAGCAGGGCTAAGCACTACACGAACTTGAACTACATAGGATTCAGGGTATCAATATCTGGACAAGGATTGGATAACCAATGCAGCAAGTGTTTGCATCCAACACCTAAACTTAATGCAACAATATATATATGTAACAATAATACTGTAACTGCATTTCGAAAATTAGGAGGCTTAATATGCTCCGGGGCTTGCCTTTCACAAAGTTGCACGGACGGTGATCCGAGCACTCAACGGCGACCTCGTCTGGCACTTCTCCTGAAGGCTGCACCTCCTGAACCTCCGGTGTCGGCTGCTGCTGCTCGCTCGGTTCCTCGAATTCCAGCAGGGTCACTCCTTCCGGTACACCTATTGCATGCCGATGCACAAGATAAATATCATGGATGCATAAGGAATGAAATGATGCTCATGATGAATGAATCCCAGTAAGTGTTTAACGAAAACATCACTGGACACTCGTTTACCGATTAAGAATAGCTCTATTCAAATCACTTTAAAACAGGTATCTAACCTAACTTGATGAACAAGATCAACTTACCTAACTTGCATAACCTAAGATAAAGATGCTCATCTTCAGTTAAAGGCCTAAGACCTAGGAACATTACCACAACTTAGAAATAGTAAAGGCATACTTTAAACAACAGTTAAAGTTTCATATGCACACGGGTAGTTCCTTAATTTAATCACAACAAGAGTTCTACAAATCCAAATGACTTGCATGAGGACATTCTGGAAAGCTTATGAAATTCTCTACAAATCATTTGTAAACATCAAAGTATGATTCTTAAGTTAACCAAATTGAATTCCAGTAAACCTAGAATCTGTCTAGAAATGACAGGGTTACTAAATTAATTATTTAATGATGATGCAAAAGCATAATTAGACCAAACCAAGTTTACCAACATGTTTTGCATACCAAAGAAACATCAGAAAGTTTAGTGCCAACTTCTAAACAATTTATTTAATGCCCTTTTCTAATTTTTTTAGTTAATTAGGTGATTAAAGCAATATATAGTAAAACTATTCAGAAAAATCTACAAAAATTATAGTAGCTATCTCATGATTCACATAGACTACCATAAAAATTTCAAAGCTATTAGGCAAGCAGAACTTACTGTATCCAAAATAACAGGTGGCATGTCTATTTTTAGCATAATTAGGAAACCCTAATGAAAAGTGTCAAGCAACAGATTTCACATTTTTCCTAGCTTCATTCTAGCATAAGAATAGCACTCACCAAATTTTACCTTTACTGGATCTATAGAAAAATTATGAAAATTCACACAAGATCCATCCATGCAAATAAGAGAATTTTATATCTCCTACATACAGTGTCCAAAATATATGAAAATTTAACTACAAGCTATTCATAATATGAGCAGTACACCATAAAAATTTCATGCCATTTGGAGCTACATAGAAAAATGTATAATTACCCCTATTTCTTTCATGATTAAAAGAGATAATTATCAACTCCATTTTTCATAACAGAACATAGCATAATTTATATTTTTAATAAAAACTAGACAATATCATGAACTCAGAAAAATTGGAACCACATCATTTGAAGCTACCAACTAGGAGATACATATTTTTGAATCTATACACAAATCTGTGAAAAGAATAAACCAAAAATAAATTTGAAACCCTACTCTACTGCTGGGCCGGCCCGAAGGACACGGCGGCCCGCGAAGCGCGCGCTGGCGCGGCCCAAAATGTGGCGCAGCCCACGCTGGCTCCCGCCTTGGCCTCAGCGGCTGATAAATGGGACCCGCGCGACAGCGAGACAGACAGGGGAACGGAGGAAGACGACGGCGTAGCTCGTCGCCGGTGGCTCCTCCGGCGAGGTCAGCGGTGCATCGGTGCTCGTCTCATCAATGCGCATCTAGCGGTGCCATCAATTTTGGCTATCACCGTGGCAAGAGGGGGTGGTGACGGCCACGGCGGCGCTCGGCCACGGCTCGGCCGGCTCCGGCGAGGCTACGGCGTCGCAGCCCTAAATGGTGACCCTATGAGCTTCAGCAGCGCTCACAGTAGCTAGTGCAAGAGATAGAAGGGACGGTAAGGCTGCGATGGCGGTTGGCCGCATGGAACGCCAGCTTCGGCGAGGTCAGCCATGGCGGTGGTGGAAGAAACGACGAATACACGCTTACCACGACTCAACTGACTCGATTAAACGGTGGAGGTGGTAGAGGGGATCACGGCGAAGCTCTGGGCGAACTAGGCAATGCGTTTTTGCAAAGACACGGGAGCTAGGCGAGGGCAAAGGCTCGGCCGGCAATGGCGGACGGCTGTGGCTCGACGCTGCGCGTGGTGAAGGCGAGAGGGAAGCAAATGGAGCTGGCGAGTGCGTCGGGCAGGCGCTGGCCTTCTTCTGGAGCACGGACGCACGATGTGGTGGCGTTGGCATAGCATGAATGCCACGCAGAGAGCAGCTCCTGCGCCGGTCGGCCACGGTAGCTCTGAACGTTTTCTGAATTTTTTCGTTTCAGTGTTCAAAGACGATGACTGACAACGCTACTTCAACGTGTTGGTACGGCTAAACGATTGATCCAATGCAAAAACTGTGTTCATGAAAAATGTAGGTCTACCATCCATCTACAATTTCTTTTCAAGGATCATCATCTAATTCGCCATGGATCAGAAGTTACATCAAGCCAAAGGTGGCTCAATCAAACTGAAAATACAGTTAGGACTTAGAATCTTTTCCAAGTGTGAAATCAGCATGAAATTCTGACTTGTGGGCCATGTTTGAGCATGTTCTAGCCATTTTCATGAGATGATCATAAAACAACTTTTGTTCCTTGATAAATTAGCTACAACTTTGGTAAAGAGTGCATAGCCATGCAAAGTCTCTATGTTGGTCTTTTGAATCAGTCAAACAGTGGCACTCTAGGGGTCATTTCAAGTCAAACCTCCACTCAAGGGCAATTTTGTCATTTTGATCTATATGAACAATGTCCAAACAAATTCCCTAAGTGTAGTTAAGGTGTATTAGACCCTAATTAACCACTCTACACAAGTGCTATACAAATTTCTAATGATCACATGTGATGAAGCAACAAAACGATCAATTCACTCAAATGTTGCAATTCAATGTTTCATATGTTTCATGACTTTGTTGTTATTCTATACATGTCATATTACTACCATGTTGCCATGTTTCAAGGTATGAGAAATTCATGTTGCATTCACAGGTTACACCATTACTATTCACAACAATCAAGTATGAAACACACACAGTTGAAAATGTTGCATATGCATGTTTCAGTAACAATGGCATGATGAGATAGATGATGCACATGTTTATAAAATGAAATGCAATTAGTGGAAGCCAGACACCTAGGGTGTTACAGGAGGCATCTCACTTGGTGGCGATCGGACCGCTCAGATGTAGAGCGCGGCAATATCCGAGTGGCCGGACGACGATGAGGCTCCAGTAGCTCCCCCTCCGAGCACTAAAGCGTCATCACGCAACACGCGCACAGAGGTGCAATTGGAGGGAGGGAAAGGAGTCCCTGAGCAGCAGGCAGAGGAGATGCCGATGGCGAGGGCCACAAGATCTCTAGCCTAGGACACATGGGTTGACCCTAGAGTAGTGCTTGGGCGCTCGGGGAGGCAGCGGTGGTTCAGAACTGTTCATTGGGAAGCTGTTGTGTAAGTATCTTTGCCTTGGAATCGGTTGTTGTTCGATCTGTATAGTGGCGGTGATTAATGGACTAATCTAATGCAGAACAAGGTGCGCAGAGGATCTGAATCCTTCAGGACAGACTGGCGAGCAGCCGGGGGCTGTTCCCGGCGTGGAGACATTATGGGCAGACTCCATCCCAGAGTCCCCGGGCGCTTGTCGATCTATGGAGGTGTCGACCACCGCTGCTGATGGAGTTGGAGGTGGAGAGTGGTTGGCGACAATGGTGGATGAGTTGACGGAGATGCCAGGAGCAACGAGGAAAGCCATCGAATCTTTGGAGGTGGGAGCGGGAGCTGCCGACGCTATGCCAGAATCTGGGGCGCAGAGGCTGGTAGCATCGGAGGAGCAAGCGGCGTGCTCTGAGATGCCGTAGGGCATGGTCGGTCGCTCTGTGCGGCCACCGAGCCCCCAGGGAGGGCCACCGGCTGTGGAGGAAGAGGGCATGGTCGAGGAGATTGAGTGTGAAGGATCACAAACTCAAACCGTCCACATCTTCCACAAGCGAGGGGACAGAGTTATGGTCGTGGAAGAGGAGGACACCACCAGGGAGGTGAAGAGGCTACAGTCCACCCTTTCCACGGCTATGAAGCAAATTGAGGTTAGTGTTGCGTCAGTGGTGTCCGTCTTTGGCGTTGGAGAATATGGTCCTTTATAATCTTGGTGCTTTGCAGGTCATAGCGCGAACTACTGTACAACAGCAGCATTTGATCAAAAGGATGGAGTCCCTCATCGAGGAGAATGAGAAGCTGAAGGAGGTGATGAAGCTGATGGAGAAGAACATCCAGAGGGCCCAGCGCGAAAGGGATCTTGCTGAATCAAATGCGAGGAACCTAGAGTACCAAAAGGGGACCTTATCCGAGCAGTTGAAGATCATCTATGAGCAGCTGGGGTGCACCTCTGAGTAGCTGAGAAGCAGCTCCGAGCAGCTAGAGCGCACCTCTGAGCAGCTGAAAAGCATCTCTGAATAGAAGAAAAGTATGGCGGATCGGTGAATTTGTTCTTGCATTGTCGAATAGTCTTGATGTTGCCATCGACCGTTATGTTTGTAGAGCAAGATGCGAAGCTTAGCCGGTTGCGTTAGGTCATTGGCCAACTCCAAGAGGAGAAGGAGAAGGCATCCAGACGAGCAGAGAAACTGGCCGAGGATCTAGAAGGTGAGTAGTTCGTGGTCGGAGTTATTGGTGGAATGATTTCTTCATTTGACAAATCCCTTTGGCGTCTACAGAATACCATCGAAGAACCAGGGCATAGTTCGATGTGCTGGAGCTAGGGCCAAAATCCAGTGGGGAAAACTTGACACCGTGGTGGCCGAAGTCAAGCCGGTGCTCAACTGTATCGACATGGAGGTAGCACCTTAGCCCAACGACAGGCCGCCCCGTCCGAATGCCATCATTGACAGGTGCAAGGCGGCGTGGGAGAACTTCAAAGGCTTCAACTAAGACGCCGCTATCTCCATCGTGATGCATGCCCTGGCGGTGGTCTAGTCTCATTACCCTGCCATCAATCTTCGAGCGATAGAGGCCGGATTCGCCAGAGGGACGGGTGCGATGAAGTAGGAGTAGCTAAAAGATGAGGTGGAGGACGCGATGAAGAGGCTGGCCAGCGATGTCGATCTGTTTGACGAGGTAGATGGTGAGGGCCAAGCTCAATAACCTGAGTGGAAAGGAACTTGTATAGGACAACTAGAAAGGGAGTTAGATGCACGAGGGCCTAAGCAAACATTTATGTATTTGTATAAATGTTGTAAGTAGACGTCGTATGCATGTTTATGTGGCTTGCTAGCACTTTTGGTGAAAAAGAGACATGTTGTTAACCCTAACATGTTTATACATGGTATAAGTAGCGTCCGAGTAGTTAATTTGTTACTGGGCTCTTGGCCTTGGCTAGTCCGTATACCATAATGTCGAGCGCTAGAGTCTGTGCACATGTAGGGGGAACAGACATGATCGAGGAACCACAGCCAACCACCAATAACGCAGAGCACTGGAGCCCATAGCACATGTAGGGAGAGATCGGAGATAGGGTTTTCTCCAAAGAACACAGAGCGGAACGTGTGCTGCTCGATGGTTGGCAGAATATCTTAAAGATATTTTAGTATGGAGAAATAGGGCGAAGCATTCATGGAGATCATGTATAATTGTCAGAGTTTGTTAAGGAGTAGCTTGGAGCTGGTAATCATAAATGGAGATTAAATTAGAGCGAAGAAATAATGGAGACAAATTATGACGATGAAAACTTCATTCATTATGGAGTGAAGAGTACATATCTAGAGCATTTCAAGGATAGAAACGCATAACTTGCTCGATGTGCCACGAATTGGGGATATCGACTCCCTCCATGTCACATAGCCAGTAAGACCCTAGTTGGGTAACCACCTTGACCATGTAAGGCCCCTCCCAGGGGGAGGAGAGCTTGTGCATCCCTTCAGTTTTCTGCTTTCTACGGAGAACGAGGTCACCGACCACAAATGAACGACCTTTGATATTGCGATTGTAGTATCTTCGCAGGCCTTCTAAGTATTTGGCTGTGCGGATACAAGTGACTAGGCACTCTTCTTTGGCCCTATTGACGTCCTCTGCCCCAACAGCTGTGGCTTGCTCTTCATTATAATGTTCCACCCTAGGTGCTCGGAAGGCAATGTCCGTGGGAAGTACGGCCTCTGAGCCATAGACCAAAAAATATGGAGACACATAGGTGTTGCGACTAGCTTGAGTGCGCAGTCCCCAGACCTCAGCTGGGAGCTCTTTGAGCCATCTACCCGAATGCTTTTCCTCTTTTTGGTATAGTCTCTTTTTGAGGGCATCGAGGATCATGCCATTCGCCCGTTCGACCTGGCTGCTGGCTCTAGGATGGGCAACAGAGACGTATTTGATAGAGATGCATCAGTCTTTGTAGATGTCCTAAAAATGGTGACCAGTGAATGTAGTCTCGAGGTCGGTGATTAAGGCTGGATAACGAGCTGGCTCGGCTCGGCTCGGCTCGTTCTGGCTCGTTAAGCTCACGAGCTAGGTATAAAAAATACATAAAATATAATATTTGCATTTATCTAAAGTTTGAGAATAATAATAATATAAAAGAAATACATCTAGACCAGTTACCAGTCAATTTATAGGGTCTAAACCAGTTACCAGTCAATTGTAAAGTGCAAGACATGAAGTAATACAAAAACTAATATAAGTTTTGATACTTTTTTTCCTAGAAGCTTGGCTTGTTTAGCTCGCGAGCTGGCTCGAGTTGGCTCGTTATAGCTAACGAGCAAAAATCTTGGCTCGGCTCGGCTCGTTATCATAACGAGCCAAGCCGAGTTGAGTCAAGCCAGCCATGAGCCGAGCGAGCTAACGAGCTTTGAGTTTTTCGTCCAGCCTTATCGGTGATAATGCTGTTTGGGAGATCGAATCTATGGATGATATCTTCGAAGAGCTCGACTGCCTTCCTTGCATTAGCCGAAACAAGCGGCTTGTACTCAATCCACTTAGAGAACTTGTCAATGTCGACATACACATACTGAAAACTACCTGGTGTGGGCTTAAAAGGCCCAATCATGTCGAGTCCCCAGCATGCAAAAGGACAAAAAGCTGGGATGGTCTGCAATTCCTGCGCCGGCACGTGTATTTGCTTGGTAAAAAATTGGCATCCTTCACAACGTCGGACGAGGTCTTCTATGTCGACGATGGCCATGAGCCAATAAAAACTAGCTCGAAAAGCTTTGCCGACCAGGTTTCTAGAGGCCACGTGATTACCATATTAACCAGAGTGAATTTCAATGAGTAATTTTGCACCCTCTTCTCTGGTGATGCATTTCTGCAGTATCCCTTCCTTGGCGCTTTTCCTCATCAAGTTCCCATCTACCAGCATGTAATGCTTGCTACGACGGATGATGCATTTAGTTTTGGTCTTATTGGCGGGTACATCGGTGCTGGTTAGTTACTTGATGAACTGTTCCCTCCAATCGACGATCAGCGAAGGTACTACAAGTACCAGCTGCTCAGCGGGGGGAATTTCTTGAACTTCCTTCTCTTCCTTAATAGACGGCATAAAGAGGTCTTGAATGAAAACCCTAGGCAGAATCGCAGCGCGAGAAGAGCCTATCTTAGATAGGTGGTCGATAAGCTGATTTTGGTTTCGTACCACGTGGTGGTACTCGATACCATAGAACTTTCCTTCGAGTTTCCTAATCTCAGCGCAATATGCGTCCATCTTCTCACTGGAGTAGGACCAATCTTTGTTGACTTGGTTGATGACCAGTGCAGAGTCTTCGTATACCATGAGGTGTTTGACGCCGAGCTCAATGGCTATACGAAGTCCGTGGAGACATGCTTCATACTCCATGGTGTTGTTGGAAGCTAGAAAATGAATTTGGAGGACGTAACGGAGTTCATCCTTAGTTGGAGTAATGAATAAAATGCCAGCACCAGCACCATTGATGTTGAGGGCACCGTCAAAATACATCACCTAGTGCTTGGGGCAAGTAGTGGGGATGGGCTCTTGGATCTCGGTCCATTCCGCGACGAAGTTAGCCAGCGACTATGACTTAATGGTAGGCCTGCTTCTGAATTCTATGGAATAAGTGCTGAGCTCGACTGTCCACTTGATGATGTGGCCATTGACCTCTTTGTTATGGAGGATGTACCCTAGAGGGAACTCAGTGACCATGGTGATCTTGTAGTACTCGAAGTAATGGCGGAGCTTGCGCGACATGACCAGAATAGCGAATAACAGCTTCTGAACCTGAGGGTAACGAGTTTTGGACTCATTAAGAACCTCACTGATGAAGTGGACTGGACGTTGAACCTTATAGGCATGTCTGACCTCCTCCTGCTCGACGACAATAGCTGTACTAATGACGCGAGAGGTAGCGGCGATGTAGATCAATAGGGTTTCGTCTGGTTGAGGCACCGTCATGATTGGAGGCTTCATTAAAAACAACTTGAGTTGCTCGAAAGCCATATTAGCTTCCTCCAACCAGGAGAAGCACTCGGAGGCCTTGAGTAGTTTGAAGAACGGTAGTCCCTTTTCGCTGAGGCGTGATATAAACTGGCTGAGAGCAGCCATGCACCCTGTGAGCTTCTGTATATCCTTTATGCAGGTTGGCCGTTTCATATTGGTAATGGCAGAGACCTTGTCGGGGTTGGGTTCGATGCCGCGGGCGCTGACGATGTAGCCCAGGAGTATGCTAGATGGAACTCCAAAGATGCACTTTGAAGGGTTCAACTTCCATCGGTATCTTTTCTGGTTGGCGAACGTTTCTTCGAGGTCGGCGATAAGATTGTTGGCGGTTTTGGATTTGATGACCACATCATCGATGTAAGCTTTGACATTGTAGCCTATCTACTGGTCAAGGCACATCTGGATGGCCCTTTAGTAAGTCGTCCTGGTGTTTTTGAGTCCGAATGACATGGTGATATAGCAATACGCACCGAAAGGCGTGATGAACGACGTTTTGATCTGGTCGTCCTCTTTGAGGGATATCTGGTGATAGCTGAAGTAACAGTCGAGGAAGGAGAGGAGTTCATAGCTGGCGGTGGAGTCTACAACCTCGTCTATCCAAGGCAGACCAAATGGGTCTTTAGGGCAGTGTTTGTTGAGATCGGTGTAATCAACACACATTCTCCATTCTTTATTCTTCTTTTGAACAAGGACTAGGTTTGACAGCCACTCAGGATGATACACTTCTTTAATAAATCTGGCTGCTAGGAGCCGTTTTATTTCTACCCTAATAGCCTCCTTGTCTAGCATGAATCGTCGGAGTTTCTGCTTGATCGGTTTGGCAGTCAGCGAGACATTCAAGGAGTGCTCGATCTTCTCCCGTGGTACCCCTGGCATGTCTACAGGTTTCCAAGCAAACACATCGGTGTTGGCACGTAGGAAGGAGATGAGCGCACTTTCCTATTTGGGGTTGAGATGAGCCCCAATCTTGATGGTCTTGGTGGGGTCATCAAGGCCGAGGCTGACCTCCTTCGTTTCCTTAGACTTGGTGGAGGAAAATGGAGGCTCTAGTGCTGGGATCTCTAGGTCATCGACGGGCACCGTCTTGGCATCGTTGACCATGCTAGCCATCTAGATGGAGAGGTTGGTGGCTTCAGCAAGGGAGAGACTCTCTGTTTCATAGGTGTAGGCGATGGAGAGGTTGGCCCATAGGGCCAGAACTCATGCAGGCGAAGGCATCTTCAATACCAGATAAGCATAGTGCGGTATGGCCATGAATTTAGCTAGAGCTGGCCGACCAAGTATGGCGTGGTAGGTGGTGTTGAAGTCAGCAACGTAGAAGTTGATGTGCTCGACACGAAAGTTGCTTGCCGTGCAAAATTGTACCGGGAGGGTGATCTCTCCAAGTGGTTTGGATGCCCTGCCAGGTACCACGCCCTAGAAGGAGTTGGAGGGAGTGAGGTCTTCTATTCCAAGGCCTAGCTCCTTTAGGGCTCCTGTAAAGAGGAGGTTCAGAGCACTTCCGTCATCGATGAGTACTTTCCTAAAGAGTACTTTTTTATGGTTGCATCGAGAACGAGGGGAAACACTCTGTGTAAGGGATGTCCGCCCACTGGTCGGCCCTACTGAAGGTGATGGGGACCTCAGACTAGGGGCAATAGCTGGGGTTGGCGATAGCGTCTTCTGTGTTGACGGCGAGCACCCGGCGGGCAGTGAGCTTTCGATCTCCTCTGCTCTCGGTGACGATGAGGCCCCCAAAGATAGTGGCGACCACTTTGTCATGATCCTAGAAGGCGTTGTTGTTGTCCCAAGGTGTTCGACAACCTCTGGCTCCGTCGTCGTTGTCGTTGTCCTTCTTTTTGGTCTGGAACTCCTTAGCCAAGCCAAGGCAGTCCTTCATCTTATGCTTGTTGTCCTTATGGAGGGAGCACGGGCCTTCAAGGATTT
Source organism: Miscanthus lutarioriparius (assembly GCA_904845875.1). Lineage (NCBI taxonomy): Eukaryota > Viridiplantae > Streptophyta > Magnoliopsida > Poales > Poaceae > Miscanthus > Miscanthus lutarioriparius. Next base: position 101,466,433 of record CAJGYO010000001.1, read on the forward strand.
TCATGTACTACTCGTCGTAGTTACGCTTGGCGCGAGGTTCATCAACGGTGGCGACGATATTGTCTGGTCGGCGACGACGGTACTGACCAGCTTTAGACCCTTTCGGCCGATCACGGCCGCTGTCCTGATGATGGCCGCATCCTCATTGAAGCAAACTTTGGCCTCTTCAGCGTCGACATACTGATCGGCGGTCGTGATCATCTCGCCAATCCCCTTTGGTGGCTTACGATTGAATTTGGAGCGGAGGTCACGGTGATGGAGTCCTCTAACAAAGGCGGTGATGACTTCTGCTTCCATGATGTTGGGAATAGAATTCCTCATCTCAGAAAATCGTCTGATGTAACTACGGAGGAGCTCGGATGGTTTATGATAAATGCGATTTAGATCGTGCTTGGTGCCCGGCCGAGTATAGATAGCCATATAATTGTTGGTGAAGACCTTCTTCAACTGTTCCCAAGTTCTGATGGAATCCGGGGCGAGGCTCGTGAGCTAGTTCATTGCGGTTGGCGTGAGCATGATGGGAAGATAGTTTGCCATCACATTGGTATCTCCCCCGGTGGCGCGGACAGCGGTGGCATAAGCTTGTAGCCACTGTGTGGGGTTCATCTGCCCCTCGTAGGGCTCGACCCCGGTGATTTAAAAACCATAGGGCCATTGGAGTGTTCGGAGTGCTTTTCATGAATGCTTGGGGCCCTTCAGGATCATCACCGTCAGGATCTACAACATTGCCAACGTTAAGTGGCTAGAGGGTTGCATCCGGATTACCGAACTCTTGCTCGTATTCTTGACGCCGGCGTACTTCCTCCTCATGGCAAGAGAAATGGCACCCGTTGATATGACGTAGCGCATCCCAGAGATTGTTGATGTGTGCTCAGACATCTTGGTTGACTTCTTGGTCATTGGCGAGGATAGTCGATACAGTTCCCCTGGCTTCCCCCTGGAGGGGTCGCCCATCATCACAATGCTGGTCGGCGAAATGGCTTCTGCCAGGGCGGCGATTGGATCTTGGCGCGGTGGATCGGCAATTCGAGCTTGTCGAGTAGGAAGATCTCTGATCCTGGCAGATCTCGTTGACCTAGCAGTGTGCAACTTTAAGCATTGCGACAACCTTGGCGACCTCTGGCGTTTGCTTGAGCCAAGCGAGCTCATTAGCGGCCATGGCCAAGTTGGTGCTTGGGGTCTTGTAGACATCATGGTCGTCAACATGGATGAATTCATCATCGAGGCTATGGCGGAGTGGGCGTGGCCTCCCTTGCGAGTCGAACTGTTCTCCATTACAAGCAGCCTCGGCTAGCACAATGGAGGCCTCATTCGCTCAGCGCTGCGCATGGTTGGTGTTTCTGTTGACATGAGCTGCGCGGCCCTCATCTATTTCTCCATCCCGTGGAGGGCTATCGATGCTGACATTAAAAATCCCGCCTCCTCGGAAGGGCGGGAAAGGAGGTTGGACGGCGACGATTTCGACGACAGTCTCTATAGAGCCCTAGGACTCAGAGTCTGGATTTTCCTCCATGATGGTGTGGAGGGATGCTATGGGACATTGGCCAATTTGTAGCATATTGACAGTCAGCGAGAACTGGTCAGCGATTGGGTCGGTGAGAGGATAGATGTCTCCCACCTGGTCGGTGAATTTGCCCTTTAGGGCATCCTAATGGATGACGGCCATAACCCATGGAGTTTCCCAATTAGCCTCCGATAGATCAGAATCGGAGGGTGGTCGGCGCTGAACTAGAGTGGTCAGAGCTGATTCCGCAAGGGAGAGACAGTCGGCGAGCTTCTAGCCAACCTGATCGATGGATGCGATCAGATCATCATTGTCGATCTGCTTCCTCGGATATCTGGGGAGCAGGCAGCGAGTTGTTGGTGAAGACGACCTCAGAGGTGGTTCCAAGATCAGATCTACTATTGCAGGTGTTGGTGGGGTCGGCGTAGAATCGATCTGCACCAGCTCGATGATCTCTCCGTTTCTATCAGTGTTGATGACCTAGGAGATCGATCCGACCATAAAGATCTGGCCGGGCTTTGGAGAGGACGAAGAGCCTACAAAACATACCATCTTGTTCGTCATAGAAACAGCACGCACACCCCTACCTGGCATGCCAACTGTCGATAAAAGATGATCGGCAGTCCTCCGAGGGGTATCCCATGAAGGTAGATTGATTGGTAGAGGTGCGTGTAATCAAGAACAAGAAGGCAACAGAGACATAAGAGTTAGACAGGTTAGGGTTGTCTGCACGACGTAATACCCTACTCCTATGGTCTGTTGGTTTGTATTGGCTATTGTATGATATTGCGTGTGTTTTGAGGGGGTCCCCTACCCGCCTTATATAGCTGGGGGGTAGGGTTACAAGTCAGTTAGATCTAGGAGATAACCGGTAAGTAATAACATATTACAGGAATCATGGGATCGAACATATCCTAACAGATCTCGTAGCATCTTCAGGATATCACCCTTGATGTCTTGCGGTACACGCCGAGCAGTACCGTGCACCATAAGCCTTTGTCTTGTGGGCTGGACCACCCCTAGCAGCGTAGCCCATGTAGTCTGTCATGGGTATCCGGGGTCATACCCCCACACTCGTGGGTAGCATATGCTTGATCTAAGTCTAGCTAATTGATGGATATGATATGAGATGGTCTGAGCTGCTGTTTATCTTGTTACAAGTGACACTAAAGTTCTAGATATTTATTTTTTGAAAAACATAAAAATGCTATATGATAAGTTCCTGTATGACAAGGCTTGAATTCCCACCAAAGCCATACATGTTATTTATGCTAGGAAAACTTCCACATATATGTCGCTTGCTTTTGCATTAAGTTTTGTCAAGCTTTGTTGACCTTTATGAGAGATTTGTCATGCTCTTAAAATCAAGATCACATACACACCACCCGCATATGCACTACTCCTACCCTGGGGGAAGGCGCAAAAACATGCCATCCATCTAGATACATCCAAAAATGTTCTACTCCTACACTAGGAGTGAACCCAAAAACATGCTTGTTAGGTTTTCCATCCACCAAATAAATGCTCCAAATTCTTATTGCTATGTCTCAAAAGTTTTGTTGTGGAAAAGAGACATGGGGCTATGCAAAAGTTATTCATAAAAAAAGAAGAAGAAAAGAAAAAAAAAGAGTTGAGAAAAAAATGGACAAATGTCCGAGATATTGAAAACAATGGGTACTCAGATGCCCGCCTAAAAAAGAGAAGAAAACAAGTAAGATAGCCCCTGTTCTCTCGCAAAAAATATTTACTAGTTTCAAGAGAGAGAAATGTTTTCAAGGAACAAAGCAGAATTAGGTTATCCACCATATATCCACACACATGCACATCTTGATTTGATTATATGACTCAACTCTCTTTGGATCCTTTGTTTGACTTTGCAATATATGCATTGCAAGTATACTCTAGCTTTCTCCCTACCTATGAACTCCACATAAGCTTTAGTGGTAGGAAGAGAAAAAGGCATAACATCATTATTGCCTTGGTGAGGATCCACAAATACCATATATATTGAGAGACTTGAGAGTGTCATACAATGGAATCTCTGAGTTTTATTTTAAAAACTTATAAAAACTCTAGAACAACGGTGGAACAAAGAACTTGAGACATAGTACTTGGCTTTATCATTCTGTCTTTCAATTACTCAAGACCCAGGTGAAGACTAAAAAACCCCATAGTTGAAGGTAATAGGGGTAAGTTTGAAAGTCAGATCAGTTTATTCTAATCCGGAGAAGAATTTTTGATTGAACGCATGTGCACATTTGAGGCATGAAAACATTGTAGCAACTCCTGATCCATTGTTGAGTTTAGCTTTGCTCAGGGATTGGCAAAGGTTAAGCTTGGGGGAGCTTGTTGACGGTCACTAACACCAATTATAAACCGTCAACATAACCTGCATTTATAATTAATTCTATCATCAAACATAGGTATAGGGGTTTAAACTAATAAATTCCACAAGTTTTGGTGAATCTATGTTTTCAATAGGGTTTATCCAGAAAACCATCAAGGGGGACCTATTCGTCGAAGCAAATTATGGAATTCCACCGCGTCAACAACGTGGGAAGATTCTAGAAGACTCCAGGAGGCTCTCCACCGAAGCAGACCCCGAGGGGCTGCCATATGGGGCAGGCCAGCCCCACCAACAGGTCAGCCGGCCTGTGGGTCCCACCAGTCAGCCTCCGCTTTGAAAGTCGGTTTTCCACCACCATTGAGATCCAATCTTCGCCGTTTTTTCAAGTCAGTTTGATCCGAGGGCTCAGGATTGATGCTTTGGCCTATATATATCAGCCCATACCCCCCTCCCTCAGTAGAACCCTAAAACCCTAATTCATATTCTCCTTGTCAGGGTCAGAGCCAGCTATCAAGAGAAGATTAGTCCTCCATAGGCTCTAATCTTGTAAATAATAGTGAGATGGAGAGTGAGAGAAGAGTTTAGAGGAGGTGCTGGCCTATTGGTGCCATCTCTACGGCTTGTACCTTGGTGGATCCAAGTTCTATCTGAGCTTGCCTCTAAGATTTCTCTGGTAATCAACTTCTGATTCAAGTAAGCTTCTTGTTTATATTGTTCATCAGGTTCACAACTCGTTTAAGTTCTTTATTCTTTATCAAAGAAGAGTAAAGTAGTAATTATAGTGTAAGCGTGGTGCTTAGACTCTGGTTACTTGTGGATGCATCCTGCATTTTGGATCAGTGGTAGCTCGCGACGGTGACTCTTATGGCCTCGTTGAATCCTCTGTAGTCCACCTCCCGTTTGTAGGGCAAGTAGGACACGGTTACTATGGAAAGCATCCTCTACTGGTGTCTTTCCTTAAGTAATGTCCCTAGTTGAATAGTAGAAGACATAGCTTACCCAAGTCAGAACTAGAGAACCTTAGTTTTCCTCTCTACACTCCTATTTATCTTAACCTTGTTGCTACCCCTAGTTAAGTTAGATTGTAGTTAGTCTCACACGATTCCCTGTGGATACGATACTTGGAATACTTCCAGGTGAAAGCTATAGCGGTATCCGTGTGCTTGGGGATTTATCTGTGTGCATTAATTTATACCAACAATGGCGGCCCATTAGGTGCCTGGTTTGGTGCCGACTGTCCCGACTCTCCATGGAGGTTGTTGATTGAGCAAAAGGGCCTGACATTTTGGTGTATAGGAGTTGGCAGTGGTCTTGGTGTTTTGTTTGCCTGCCTCCATGAGTTGCGAGTGGCTTTTCGCCTCTTGAGGTGATCGTTGGACCTTGCATAACTGCCCATTACCTCGACCAACTCCTTAATAGACCGGGGTTGGTTTCTGGCTAAATGGGCGGTGCATTGGCCTATGGCTGGGCCATCAATCGCCACCGCTATCACTGTTTCATCTGGGGCGCTTGGTACTTGCACCTTAATCTGAATGAATCTCTCTAAGTATTCAAATAAGGACTCATTGTCTCTCTAGATGCAATTTAGGAGGTCTCTTGTTGTTTTTGCCCTAGACTGATATCCTTGGAAGGTGGTCAATAACTCCGTCTTGAGCTACTGCCAAGAAAGGATTCAAAGGGGTTTCAGCGAAGTGTACCAATCATGTGTGATGTCTTCGACTGCCATGATGAGAGATTTCGCCAGAGTTTGCATATCACCCTCGGTGGAGACTACAGTGGTCTCATAGCTGGCTAGGAACTTCTTTGGGTTTGTCTTTTCGTCAAAAGCTAGAATGCGTGTCTTGTACCCTAGCGGCCATGGGTACTCCTGAAGCTCTTTGGACAATGGCGAAGTTGAGTCGTATGCATCGACATCCTAGTGCTGGGTCCTCAGGGATGACAAGGTTTTCACTGCCCAGCGCATTCCCTGTGGGCCCCACTCCGTGAAGTGCTTGGATTTCTCTTTGTAGTCTATTTCTTTGGATTTTGGCCTGTCGAATGGCTCATTGAGTTTAATCGTCTCTGTTCCATGCTACGGCTTGCTACAAAAGCTGGCCCTTTACATGCTGTAGCCTCATGATGTCTTGCTGGTACTGCTTCAGCCTCCATAATTCCCTTGCCTAATTAGTTATTTTGCCTTCTTCGTCTTCTTTGGTCTCATTTCCGTCTTGATCAAGTTGGACCTCTTCGACGATGCCTTCTGGTATTTCCTCACTTGTTTGGGTTATCGTAGCGCCGTACGGCTGTGGGTGCGGTGTGGGTGGCTCCACTGTTGTCGCTGCTGTCATGCCACTTCGTGCGGCCACTTCTGCTACCACGGCGGTGGCTGTAGCAGCTATGGATGGCTTTGCCCTGTCCATTGGTAACTTTGGCTTCTTGGGTGGCATGATAAGCTCGGGCAACAACCACGGTGGGTGCCAATGTTTTTCTAGGCCTTAGCCTTCGAATAACAAGTTGTCGTGCGAGTAGATCAAGCAGACCGGACACTGAAGCGAATACAAGGTATGGAAAACACGGCAGATGCATTCATAGTGAAACAGTTTTTCTCCTCTTACAATTTCTGCCCCGGGGGCTATTTATACATGCCCATAGGCTTTTTATGGATGGAACTACCCTTCTACCTGCTACATAATCGAGGAAAATTCTTATCCACCCGGGACTTGTTTGCCTTTTCGGAGGTATCGCCCGCCTCAGGTAGCGTCGGCCCTTTAGTCCCCGCACCGTGTCGCCATTTTGCCAACCGAGCGGTCCCCAGCGGACTAGGGTTGTCGACACCCTATCCCTTGGCGAGCTCTCCTCCGGGCAAAAACCTACAAGGTCAAATACATAGACAAGCACCATGCATTCAACTAGGCAAAATGGCCCGAACGACTACCATACCTACTGGCGTGCCCACACCTCTTCGTCCGAGCGAAAGGAGCGTACCATGCGCCTGGACCACCCAGACCCAAAATGCGCGACCAACCTCTCACCTTGGTGAAACGATGACAGTCTCCACTTGATTCAGTGCCGTCTTTTCGCCTTGGCGAAAAGACCACGATCCCTACGGGAAATAGGGCTAGTCTCTTCACTTCGGCTAAAAGGTAACAGGCCCTTGTGTAAACGTTAGGCTAGCATTTCGCCTTGGCGAAATGACAAGTGATACGTGAGCCGCGCTCCAAGCTTCCCGTTCATCTCCACGCGTTTTGAGTCATTTTGCTATGGCAAAATAGTGGCTACATAGGGGGCGGCAACATATGAGCCCCATGGGGGTGCCCAAAGGCTTGGTGTGCCCCCAACATCGGGTGTTGCACATGGGATGCACGTGGGAAGCAGTTGGCGGCACGAACAACGTCCGAGGCAGTGTCGGCCCACTACTGGTGCACTTGCTCACTAAGCCCGATGCGCTAGGCGCTCGCTCCCTCCCTATGTGGGCACCGTCCGGACGCTAGCGCCCGGATCAGATGTTTGGGGGCTACCAGGTCTGATTCTTGATTTGTGCTGGTCATTTTTCTCCTAAGGGAGCACACTTGACATGAAACAACCACATAGTATCATCGTTGGTTTTCTTTTACCTTTTTTTGGTGAAGAGAGAGCTTTATCTAGTTAAAGTTATGTGTATTTTATTCAGTCAATACTGATGGGTCCTAAATGCACGCAAATGTCTCTACCACAACCAAACCGCAAAATTGACACTTTGTCTAGTTATAAATTTGCTAATTCATCTGCCAATTGATCCTCTCTTTACTTTTTTAGAGGTAAATGCCCATAAGGGATGCACTTTGATCCATATGCATGAAAAAGGTACATAGATCAGCCCACAAAGCCAATTACAAAGTTTTTGTTTCAGAGGACAATCACTATAATGATTCAAGTTGGAAATGTGAAAATAGGGCTTTCCAACCACATAGTAGAAGCATTTCTTGCTAATTGATATGTTGTGGAGTTCATATTTCTTGGAATGTGGTAGAACTTTCCTCTAATATTCTTGCAGTACTCCTTCATATCTTTAATGATATGTCTTATTCTCTAGTAAGGAAGAGTATCATATTGATCCTTCATATAGGACATGAGTTCAAAACTATCAATAAGAAAATCACACTCATAAACCTACAGAGAAATCAATGAGAGGTAGACCAAGGAAAAGGCTTAAGGCCTTTGCACAAAGAGGAGAATTAGCTTGAGAAGTTTTGTCTAAATGTGTAATGCCTAGGAGGACTGGTCCCTATGATATTTTATGCAAATGCCTAGACCAGTCTCCTAACCATTGATGTAAGAGGCGTCCTACCTGCAACAAGTAGAAAAACAACTATGTTCTTCATAATTATTATGTTTTCTTAAGGGGTCCTGAAAACTTTTTTTAGATTAAGGAATAAAGAAGTACTCCGACCCTTCCCCATTCACGGATGAATGAGTATAGCCAATTCTTACAACTCCATGGTGCTTAGACCCAACTCCCAACTCCGCTAAACACAAACCAATCAAATAAAAAAACTGGGTAACTCAGACTCCTCAAAACCTGAACAGTACAATTCTCTATTCTAGCTAACATCACCACTCCATCTTCCCAAAGAATTAGATCACCATTACTTCCAAACATATGCATCCCTCCTTCAAAGCATGTCTCTCTTCCCCTTTAGATAACTGAGATAGGTGTCTAATCTAGTGTGTCCCTCTGAAAATTACCATCACGAAAGAGTTAGTAGTGATTGCTTTATTAAAAACAGTATCATTTGTACTCAACCAAATAGCTCGGCACATCGCCGCTAGTTCCTAATCTTTGGATCAAAACTCTTTGTCCAAGGACCAAATAGATGGGTCATATCGCTAGGTGGTTGAAACTTGAAAATGGTAAACAAAGAATTCCAAATGAATTTAGCCGTATGGCAATAAAAAGTATTGTTTCTTCGAGACCACAAAAAACACATTTAGTGTCTCCTTTCCATCTCCATTTTTTCAACTTATCTTTTTGTGAGAACTACACCTCTCTTTAAATCCCAAAGAAAAACCCTTAGTTTTAAAGGCAATTTCGCCTTCCAAAACTCATTCTTCCCTAGGAGATGTTCTTTCTTCATAATATCTCTCTACAGAGATTGTGTTGAGAACTTCTCATTCTTATTCAGCAGCCAAATGAATTCATCCTTATTATCATTCAATGTGACAGGTAAAAATAAAGCAACAAGACTAATATAGTCCTTCAACTTTTCCCCACCAATGCTCTTCTAAAAGAAATGCTTAGAGGATAGTAGGGATGAAAACGGTACGGAAATATCCTGTACTAAACCACATCATTTTCTACATTTGATCCGATCAAATTCGTATTTTCGGATAAATTCGAAATCGTTTCGAAATACGGAACACCAAATTTGAAATCTAAGCGAAAACGGTTTAGACATTTTTTGACCGTTTTCTAATTTTTTACTTTTAATTCGGAATATCCCAAATTTGAAATTTCCACTAGAAGTCCAGCCTTAGAAAAATTGTATCTTTTTCACGTGATCTCGGATGAAGATGATTTTTATATGAAAATTGTAGCTCTCGACGAGATCTACAACTTTTAGTTTTTAGTTTTTTCATTTGAGGTTGTTAAGATATTCAAAAAAAATAAACAAAGTTTTAGCAGTATAATAATCGCAAACAAGCGTTTGTTGCCTTAGAAAAATCATATCTTTCTTATATGGTGCCAAATGGAGATACTTATTATATGGAAGTTGCAGGACTTGTTAATTGTTATGCACTTTATCTCTTGCACTTGTTAATCGTTATGCACTTGATCCTACTAGTTAATATTCTGTATGGATTTTTCGTACACCGATCGTGTTCGGCATAATTCCGCTCGAGTGTGTTCGTTTTCGAAATTCTCGATATTCCATAAGTTCGTGTTCGTTTTTGTTTCTAGCTTTACCATTTTCGCTTTTGTTTTCGTATTCAAATGTAAAAGTAGAAAACAGTTGAGGGGTTTTCTGACCATTTTCATCCCTAGAGGAGAGCTACCTAGCACACTAGCTACCCTAGCACTCTTTCTTCTCACAATATTGTACAAAGCTGGGTATTTCAACATTAAAGGTTCCCCACCAATCCAAAGGTCCTCCCAAAATCTAGTTTGGTTTCCATTAATGACCTTGAATCCCCCTTTCTCTAGGAAAAGATCTTTAACTTCCAAAGGTCCCATCCAAAAATGTGAATCACCAGCATTTTTAACAGCCTGAGAAAGATTCTTGTTTCTCATATATTTCCTTCTCAAAAACGCATCTTGCCATAGTCCCTCTTCATTTAGTAATTTGAAAAGCCATTTCGCCAACAAACAAAGATTCTAAACCTCTAAGTTCAAGATACCTAGACCCCCCATATATTTTGATTTGGAAAGTATGTTCCATTGAGCAAGTCTGTACTTCTTCTTATGTTCACCACATTGCCAAAAAATCTAGATCGATATTAATCCAATTTTTTAATGACTCCTTTAGGAGCAGCGAAAAAGGACAACATAAACATTTGTAAACTACATAAAACTGAGTTTACCAACACTAACCTTCTCCCAAAAGAAAGTAACTTGCCTTTCCAACTACTAAGCTTTAAAAATGCTCCTCAGTCAGACTCCAATCCTTATTTAACAACTTTTCTAAAGTGCATCAGAATTCCTAGATACCGAAAGGAAAGGTTGCCCTCCTTGTAACCAAAGAGCTCCACAAACTCCTTGCTCGGATCCTTAGCCGAACCAAAGCAAAACAATTCGCTCTTGTGGAAATTGGTTTTGAGGCCAAACAAGCTTTGGAAAGCACCAGTTTCAAGTTGCTATCACCCTCAATATCACTATTCATGAAAAGAATAGTGTCATCCGCACACTGGGAAATGGAGAGACCTTCATCAACTAGATTGGGCACTAAGGCTTTGAATTGACCATTATTCTTAGCCCTAGAGACAAGAATATCAGCAACTAGATTAAAAAGGATAGGCGACCAATTTCCTCGTCTGAGTCCCTTCCTAGTATGAAAATAGCGACCAATTTCATCGTTTACTATAATCCCTACACTTCCCTTGCTAACCACCAACTCAATCTAATTACACCAAAGAGGTTAGAAGCCCTTCATTCTCAAAGTATGTTGCAAAAAACTCCAATTGACTTTATCATAGGCCTTTTCAAAATCAAGTTTAAGAATGACCCCATCTCTCTTCTTCTTATGCAATTCATGAATAGTTTATGGAGCACCACTACTCCTAGAATATTTCTTCCAGCAGAAAGGTTGTTTGTAAAGGTCTCACCACTCTAATGGAAATTCCAATCAGTCTATTTGTTACACCTTCGTGAAAATCTTAAAACTAACATTAAGCACACAAATTGGTCTATACTGGTGTATTTTCTTTCACTACTATAGATTGATTTATCACTGTTGCCACTTTCATCGCCGTAGCGATAGAAGTGACCCTATGATACCTCCACCATCGGTTGGAACGATGGTGAAGCCTCCTGGGAATGAAACCAGAAGTTCAGACTTCTACCACCGACGGGTTAACGTTAGATGCGGTAGTGGTATTGGGGTTACATTTGCTCTGTCGCATGAAAAGTCAGGACGACTGGGATACGCATTTTGTTCGCCGGCCCTAAACTAGCGTTTGGTTAAGCGGCAGTAAATTCAGCGTGAGTGTTGAATTGCCTCAACTTCCAAGGCCATCAAATCACCTTTACCTCCGCCGCCTAAAGCATAAGAGCTGTACCAACTGCGCTACATATACTTCAAGCCCGGCGTCCTCTGAAACCACCCCTCTTCTTCATCTATCATCTCCTTCTCTTCCAATCTACAAAGAAAATGTTGGAATGCCCCATCAAGTTTCCAAGCTGCCTGTCGTCCAGCGAGGATGACTTGCCAGCCCACCAGTCCTCTGAGGAGGATGTCTTCTCCGATGACAGGAGGCCTTCTGACTATAGTCCTCAATGGAGCCCTGAGAAGGAGGACCCAGAGGACGAGGCCGACGCCGACGCCGACACCAATGCCAAAGATGACGACAACGACTCTGACTCTGACTCTGACTCTGACTTAACCTCGCCTCCTCCCAAACGAGTGAGGTGAGCTGTTTAGATCAAGTAGTTTATAGTTAGTATAAGTAGTTTTAATAGTTTAGGTTAGTTATTTTGCTTCCGAACGAGTACAATTATGTACTCGTCTAAATTGTATCTATATGTTACATATATAGAATGAATCAATGAAAAAAATTCTATTCGTGTAGATTTGATCTCTTCAATGCCACCTTTTTTATATGAAATGCAAAGCAAGTTCTTTCCAATACTACTTCCAAAATGGCAGTGCACGGATTTGACGAATGTTTTTTGTTTTTCTATATATTTTTTGTGAATGAAAAGGGGAAAAAACTATCATGTATGGTTGCGTTTGTTTCCAGGAGAATCTAAAAGCAGTTTAACCGATGACAATGGCCGTATTATAGCGTTGGATTAGCGTGGTAATGGTCGGCTTAATATGGACACTATTTAACTTATCTAGTGCCGTCCGTTCTCGCTGCCGATCAATCTGGACCGTTCGTTTGGCAAGAAACCTGGAAGCGCCTGGCCCGTTCCCAACTCCCCTCAGGTCTTATTGGCGCCTTGGCGGCGGTTCGACCAACTAAAAAACCCCAATATAAAACCATTAGTTCTCCTCACCCGTTGTTGCTTCATCTTCATTCTCCCCACCCAATGCTTCATATTTATTCTCCCCACCCGTTGCTTCATCTTCATTTTGACCCATCGCCTGTACTTGCCCTGCCTCGAGCACCTTGCATTGTCATCGTGGACAACGCCTCATGAAGGTTAGATGGATTCGGTCACCCCCTGTTTGCATTTGGTTCCAACTGGTTTTAGGTTCGATATCAGTTTTGTTCATATTAAGAATTTGTTCATTGCAACAGATGTCTTACTTTGGAAGAAGTCATTTCAATGCGAGCAACCTTACGTTTTGGTGGCTAGGGGTGGCACCGGGACCCCAGATGATGTTGTTTGCTACTTTAGGGATGGAGCATTCACCCGGACCGACTATTGATTGTTGAGGGCCGCTGTTCGTCACCTTCTCGAACCACAAAATTTGACAAGAATCGTTTAAGACCCTATTTGTGGAGAGATTTTTGTGCTTTGTAGGACTGGACAGGAAGTAGACATATTTTATAGATACAATGTGTTCGTGGACGAAGATGTTGTCATCTTCACTATGGTTCACTACCTCTAGCTTTTGGGACCGCATCCACCAATTGAGTACCTTAACAACTGCCTGCCCATCCAACATTAAGTCTTAGAATTTGTGAAACTTTTATGTTAATGAAGTTTGTATGTACTGATGAACCCTCTGGATTAGTATGTATGGGTATTGCATAATCGTTGAACTATTACTTCGGTTGAAGTGTTAATTGAATTAGTTGGTCTTGATTGTGGTCAACGTGTACACCTCTATGTAAGCACAGAGGATCCAAAATAGGCCTTCTTCTATAGGTAGATAGTACCATGAACCGGCGGTGACACAACATGTCATCTTGGTGGGAGTGCGAGGGTTTGGAAGGACGTTTTGACGCCTTGACGGGACGCCAAAGCATAGACAAAAGACCTAGGCCGACCTCTTCACTCAAAGTGTCCTACACTTTGAACCCTAACTGCTCCATGGCTGCATCTAGCTCCAACTCCTAGTGGTCGGCAACATCCTAGGGTGCCATTGCGGGAAGAACATCGGCTTCTAGTGGAGGAGGCTACAATGGGAGGGGGCCGCCCATCCCGTGCCATGCCGAGAACCACCCCTACGCAAACCAGCCACCACTTTTGTGTCGCTGCGGCTTGAAGACACCATGGAGGATTTCGTAGAGTGATGGAAACCTAGGACGTCGGTACCATAGATGCTGTAGGGCAAATAATATAACTCGATTTCTTTCTTGTTCATTCTATTTTTCGTAATGCAAATGTTGAAATCCTGCTGTACTTATGGTAATTTAGTTTTTTCATAGCCCGACTTAGATTGCGGGTTCTTTAAGTGGCATGATCCCCAATATGGAAAATTTCTAAGGACTTTGATTTTGGATTTACGTAACAAGATTTGAGAGCTAAAGGCGGAGACCAATGTTACAACAAATGAAGAACGTCTGTAGGAGGAGGATGAGATTATGCCACAGATTGAAGAAATGGCCAGAGTTCCAACGAAGATGATGGAAGATTTCGTTCCTTTGAGAAAGAAATATGCTTCCTGTTCTTCTAATTCACCATCGAACACAAGTTGGTTTCCTTTCAATCTGAGTACTAGAATTGTGCTTTTCTTAGTTTTCTAAGTGCGCAGTTTCACTTTGTTTCAATGTCAAACATTAAGATTGTGTGCCTTAGTGTTCATCACCGTATCATACAGCGGTCTCTAGGTGGTAATAGGATCCATCCGCCGGTGATGGTACTGTGCATTCACTGCCGCTTAGTTGCAAAATTTTCAATCCTGCGTTTGAACCCTCTCGTGCGGAACTGATGAAAGTTCGATTTTCGCGTGGCGTAAAAGTTATGCAGAGAGCAAGCAACCCCTGCCCCAACATCTCCCCTAACCCTTACCCTCCCCCGCCGCCGCCCCCTCCCTCCCCCCACACATAACTTTTCTTGCCTCATTGCTGTTGTTCGTCATCGCCGCTCCTGCTCATCACCACTACTCAGCTCTTGTTCCGTGTCAGTGCACATCGCCTGCTTGCCCACATAGATCCACCGGCACATGAACTGCTGCAATCACTGGTGTTGCCACTCGTGCTCACCACTGCAAGATCCAAAAGCAAGTGTAATAAGGCCTTACTTGCATCGTTGTCCCTTCTCCCCGAAACTCATCTCCTTACTAGTGTTTATTGATGCAATTCCATGGTAGGGCGGCCTCATCTCTTCGGCTGGTGGTGTCCTTCCAGATGAAGGAGGCCCGCAACATGAGGAACATAGTGGACAGCCTCTCAGACAATGTGCTTGTTGACATCTTTAGCTACCTCCCCGCCCGGTCCTTGTGCTGTTGCAAGTGTGTCTATCGCTCCTAGAGGTGCGTCATCTCTGACTCCTATCAATGTAAGAAGCTTTCATAGACTGTCGTCAGCTTCTTCTATGGCACCTGGTGGAAGGGCAATCGCCACTTCACCAGCATCATCGGTGAACGGCCCTCCTTGTCCTTCTTGCCCTTCTCCCTTAAAAAGTCCTAGTCTTAGATTATTGCAGTGGCCTCGTCCTTTGCTGGTGTGCTGGGCCTAATGGATTACGTCGCTATGTTGTTTGCAATTTGGCGACTGATAAATGACATGTACTGCCACGTAGCATCTATTCTATTGGTCAGGCTCGCTTAGGTTTTGAACCAACGTCCTCGCACCTCCATGTTATTGAATTTGTTGAGGTGGAGGGTGCGTGCGTAGGTGTGGAGATCTACTCATCTAAAACTACAGCATGGATCTTTAAGGAATCTGAATGGGACAAGGGTAGTATTGTTTTATGTTCAAAATCGAGAAGTGTTTTTCTTAATGGTTTTATGCACATGGTTGAGTACTCTATGATAGTTGCTATGGATATGGAGGGAAAGACATGGAGGACAATTCGTAAACCTAGTGATGCTGAAATGTCCATCCATAAAGCTCAGGGTCACATGTGTGTGTTGTGCTAATTTTCGCAATAGGTCTTGGCTTTTAGTGTGGATACTTGAAGACTATGGTACTAATAACTGGAATTTAAAGCATGTTGTGGACACGGAGGAACTGGTTGGACACATGAATATTAAAGTTGGTTCTGAGCTTTGTGATGAGGAGTATAGAGTGATTGCAGTTCATCCAGAATGGAATTTCATTTTCCTTGTTGGGAAGGATAGAACATTGATTGTATATGACATCGACCATAGAAAGGTTCATGTCATCCATGCCTGTGTCATCAGCTTTTGTAGATCAAGAGGGCATTTCCATATGAACAGGCCTTACTATCTTTGTAGCACCCGGTTTTAAAGACAAAACCAGATACACACTATATGTGAGCCCAGTAAGTCAAATCTCATATATAGCCACAAATAAGGGTAATATCAAGAGACAATACTTATTACATAACGTATTAGTAAAAAGAAAATAACCTCAGAGTAATGACAGCGGAAAGTTGACTCCGATCTTCTGGCGAAGACTCCAAATCCACAGGGACGACTGACTGGTTGACCACAAGCCTAACTCCTCCAAACCAGCAATTTGGTACCCATCCGGGATTTTCATTGGATGTAAAGCAAGTGTAAGCTCACCATGCTTAGCAAGTATATCAAAGGGATCTATGAGGCTCGAAAAGGCTTGACACTGTTTGACTGCGGTTCGCAATTTTAGTTAATCAAATTTTAGCATCCTGAATCACTACTTTAATGAACAATCCCAATTCCCAAATGATATTAAAATATAGTCAAGTTTATCTCAATTCCCAACCATCCACCATCCACAGTAACCACTAATCTTGAAGGATCCAGACCGCTCGTATCCGTGAGCACGGCTGTTATAACAGGTTAATTATTTCTGCAGAAATTGTACATCTTTATCCACCGAGCCGTGATTCCCAATGCCGGGGTTTGCAAGGCCCACTACACCTCTTCCCAGGAAGTGTGGTAGGGTATCACTTGAAACCCTTAGCTAGTTGCACTAACAAGTCGTAGCTACAAAGGAGTGGCACACGTGGGCATCGCAGCACGGTACACACCCTAGCAGAAAAAGGAAAGATACCCTCTTACCCTTACTGGAGCTACAGATGAGCTAGTACAATCTAGTTAACAGGTTAAAGTCAGAGCCATATGACACTCGGGGTTGTACGGAACCTCCTGGGTTGCCGCTTCAGGATTAAGTCCTTATGGAGAGGCACTAGAGTACTCAACTCCGTACTCTAGTCCCCTATCTGTTGCTACAAAGCTTCATGTTATCATATTGCATAATGTCTTTAATCATGTTTAACTATTATTCTATGTTCAGCACTGCAGCATCTATCTAAAATGCATACCCAAACCCTAGGTAACAAGGATATGTGGTACAAGTATTCATCTAGGTAAAGCCCTTAAAGGTATTTCAATTTAGACACATGCATGAATATGAATGGTAATAGTTCATAGGTACAAGGGGCCTTTGGTACACTTGCCTTAAATACCGATCCTTCGGTAAGCTTTAATCTTCAACGTTCTTCTTCTTCTTCTGGATCACCACGTATATCTCACCGACTGGATGTAATCGTAGAACACCACACAACATCCATACACATACATGCATAGCATACAATTGCAACTATATCAGAACAATACACCAATCATAGAAAAATAAGTAAAAGAGTTTGAAATACGATTCTATGCATCGCTATGAACACACAGACGCAAAAGACACGCTATATGTGATTCAACGAAAAAGCGACTATCGAAGCAACGGAAAATAAAACCTATCCATTTAACTTATTTTAACTGTAGAAACACATGTAAATATTCTCATTAATCAACTTGATTCATTTCTTAAGAAAGAGCGTAGTATAAAACCTATATTGACTTTATATTCCAAAAACGATGCAAATGATAGTATTAATACAATTAACTTTTTAACTGCCAAAACACATTTGAGTAACATGAGAACCACTAACGCCACTGCGTCGAACATGCCAAAACAAAAGTAACGCGACAAGAACGGCTCGATGCTACGGTTATGAGATGCAAGAGACACTAAGAAAGGAGCTACGGTTAAAAGAAAACCACTATCAAAAGATTTATATTATATTATAAAAGAAACAACTACAAGCTTATTTTAGATTAGCTAAGAAAAACTATATGAGCAATATTGATTTAGATTAATCACCACATATTTAGTTTTAAAAGTCAAGTTAAAGCTAATCATGTATTATTTATAAATGTTATCACATAACAATTAAACTTTACCTTCGCAAAGGAATTAAGCATGTGACTGCATCTACTCGTACTTATCACATATGTATCTTGTTCAGCTAATCAAATTATATTCTAGAAATAGTTTTATGTTAACAATTAATCATATTAACTTTTAGGTATAAATCATCAAAGTTAAGCACCTATATTGCTTTTAATTATAAACCCAGTTGCATAACCATTAAACAAATTAACATTTAACTTATAAAATTTTGAGATATGAGACATGTTAAACGTCACTGCTAACACGTAGCCTTAGTCAAATTATATTTTAATTTAGAAACTGAGTTAGAGTAATCATGTTTTATTTATAAATATTGCCAGGTAGATTAAGCAAGTTAAACTTAAACTTGCATCAGTAAAATGCATGTGAGAGCATCTATACAAGTTTATCATATATACAACGGGTTTAAACTAACCAAACTTATAATTGAAAAGAATATTAATATCAACAATTAATCATATTAATATTATACATGAATTGCCGAGATATGAAACATACATTACTTAATTATAAAACTGTTTGCACGCATACTTAATCATTTTAATATTTAATTATAAAAGCGTAATAAGGTAACATGGAACACATCGTCATGAACACGTATCACCCGTTGCGATGAAACTCGCGCAATCGACTCGAAATCAAAAATCTAAATCGGCTTTAATTAAACAACGATTAATTAATTATAGACTCAATTAATATTTTAATAAAATAAATTTATAAACATGTGACATATAAACTAATAACTCTACTGCATAGATCTCGATGATACGAAACTAACGCAACTGGAACGAACTGAAACGGAATTAAAACGATTAAACGGCGAAATTAATAGTAGGATGACAAAATCGTAAATAGTTCATCTTCTACCTTGAGTCATCAGTGCAGCTCACGTGAAACCCACAGGGAGGAGGATGCTTGGCTTGGGGCTTCTGCCGGCCAGAGAAGGTGGCCGGGCTGAGGCTGTGGCCGGCCGCGGAGGCTGGCAGCGGCACACGTGCACCTCGCCCAAGCGGCAGCGGCGGTGGCTGGCCAGCGCAGGGCCTACACGGCCGAGCCCGCACAGGCCGGCGGCGGCGCTTGCTGTGCAGGGCGTGGGAGTCCGCGGGGCCGGGGAAGGGGTGCGGGGTCCGCGTGGTGAAGGCGCAGGAGTGCAGTCAAGGGGCGGAGATGGTGCTGCAGCGCCGAACGACGAAGAACGAAGAAGCTGTCAGCCAGCCATGGTGGATCCTCGCCGGAGAAGAAAAAGAGAGGTTAGGGAAACGATGAACGGGCACGGATTTGTGAAAAGGATAGCAAGACGGTGTAGAGGACGACGAGATATACCTCTTGGTGGTGGTGGTCGACGCCGAAACGCGACGGTTTGGCCGAAAAAGCTCGCCGAAGAGTTCGCCGGAAACCTAACTTTTCCAAACTTCGGCGTCCGATCTGCGGCGATATGAGTGGCGGCTCACGAAACGGGTTGTACTTCTAAAATCCTCGCGTCGAGGGCTACGTCGGCATATATATATACGTAGGGTTTGTCGATTTTGGAAAGTCGAGATATTTTAGCAATTATTGATTTTCGAAATTAAAATAATTACAGAAAATCGGCAATTACTATTTAGGCTCCGAAAAATATCTCTGAGCTCCGAAAAATTCCATAAAAATTTCTAAAGATAGATGGAAGGATAAGAAACACAACCAAAGTGGTTTTAGCTCCCGAAAAGACTTTTAGATTGATCAAGGAAAAAGACAAGGCTCCAAGAAATAGGAATTTAATCCCGAAAAAGGTCGAAAAGATTCCCGGAAAGAGAGACAGCGTTCTAACATGTCTTAAAACCTTTTCCAACCCTTTGGATTTTAAAAACAAGACATCTTATCTAACTTTTGTTTTTGCAAGTTTTCAAATTCTTTTTAAATCTCTACTTGAAAGCAATATTTTAAAGATTGAGATTTGAATTTATTTTCCAAACCACTCATCACAAAAGTATCAATGCAATGGCATCCAAACCACTCATCACAAAGCAATGCAACTGCATGTATGCACAAATATGTTGCTACCCTTATGTTGGGTTTAATTTAAAGAAAGTTTTTCTTTTACCTATGTTTTTATGAGTACAAAACCATTAACAGAAATCGTTTTACTCTTTTTAGAAAGTAGCTAATTTTATGGTGTTACAATTCTACCCCCCTTAAGATGAATCTCGTCCCCGAGATTCGGAAAAGAAGAGCAAAGAAGAAAGGGATACTTCAACTTGAGATCTTCTTCACTTCTTTGAGCAACACCATCTTGATACTCACCTTGTGTTGTATGAGAATTCTTCACGTGGCTACTCTTGCAGACTCTTATTCCATCTTATTCCAAGTCCGATCTTGTTGCTTCTCTTAATCTGTTCCAATGAATCTTATTATCCATATGTTAAGCTTCCAAAATATCTTGCTTAGCTTGAATCAGAACTTTGAATTCTATGGTTCATTTTTTTATGTATTTTGAAAAGTTTTACTTTTCAAAAGGAAGACTTTAAATCAAAACCGAACAAATTTTCTTTTTCAACTCCTTTTGAAATAGCTTTCAAAATACATTTTATGTTTCGAACTCAAGAAAATATTTCAACCATGTTTTGAAACTCTTTTGAATAAATGTTTTTAAGGTTTTGAAATAAACCCAACCATTTCAAATCATTGGAAACTCAGGTAAACATACTAAGCTTTGTTTTTCAAACTCTTTTGAAAACTTGACTTTATAATCAAATCTCAAATAAAGAGTAGACAAATCAACTCAGGTTCTTTTGAAATCTGTTTCAAACAAGGGATTTTCAAGATTTTAGAAAACAAATGAAACATTCGAACTTCATTTTCAAATCATTTTGAATGAACTCTTTTGGGATTTCTAAAATCAAACCAAATCAATTTCAAAACTACTTTAGAAATGAAGAGAGTAAGTTTTCAATTCCCATTTTCTTTTGAAGTCAAACACATGTTCAAGTTCTTTTTGGAATAAAACTTTTGGAGAATTAAATCAAATCAAATAGTTTTCAACCCTTTCAAACCATTTTGGAAGACTTCTTTTAGAATTACAATTTTTGAAATCAACTCAAACCTTTTCTTTTCAAGCTTTGTTTTGAAATCAAACTTAGTTCTAATTCAAAGCCAAAAGTGCTCCATTTCCAAATGCAAATTGTTGCAAACTTTTGAACCAAAATTTTCAAATTTTTGTAAAATATCTTCAAAGCATTTTGAACACCTTACAAATAAAATTTGAAATAAGACAACTCAAATTGTTTTTTTTTATTTCAATCGGTCTTTTCCAAACAACCCATTTTAAAAACACTTTAGAGTCATTTTCAAAGTGTTTTAAAATAAAATGGTTCAAAAGTGTTTTTAGAATAACTCTTTGAAGAGTAACCGAATACATTTTACTCTTTTTAAAATTTAGTTCAAACATGTGGGTTTTGAAATCCAAATTTACTTCCAACTTTTTGAAGTTTTTAGAAATAAGATACTTTCCAACTTTTTATGAATATCTATTTTTAAACTAAAACCTTGAGTGAAGCAGTTCAAATCAAACTATTTTCTTTTGAATGAGCAAAAGAGTCTTTCAAAATTCCAATCAAAACTTTTGAAACGTCTCAAATATAGTCTTTAGCAACTCTTTTTGAATCTTTTAAACTTTAATACTCTTTTCAAATAAACTCTTATTCTTTGGTGAAATACTTTTGAAATTAAGTTTTGAATACCAACTCTTGAAAATGAGAAAACAAACTTATACCCTTTTTGAACTTAGTTCAAATCAACTTTTGAAGAAGTTTTTCAAATTTCTTAAATCAAAAGGTTGTTAATTCATTTTTCCAACATCTTTTGAAGATTTCATTTCAAGGAAATAGCTTTAAATAGAAATCAAAACCAATCCAATTGTTTTTAAGGGTTAATCTTAGTCTTGAGCATTCTTGCAACTCTTTGTATACGTCTATATCCTAGGTACGTGAAGATTGAACTCCCAACCATAGCTAGCTTGAAGATAAATCTTGACGTGGATCCGAACTCCTTGTAGTTCACCAACTCGCAACATTCTTAGCTTGGCTACACCCCTTAAGAAGAGATGAGATAGGGGCACCAACATCCAATATGTAACTTTCTTCAAGGTGTATTATCACCCTCTGACATCCTAGAGAGCTTGTGGACATAGATAAGAATAAGAAAAAATTGATCCTTCCCATTGATAGAAAACAGCAGCGCAAAAAAAATTCCATATCTCCAGTTCTGTTTATCCAATAGAGTGGCATCTTAAACTGTTGGAAAGCTTATAAAATTCCCCACAACTTTCTTTTAGACCACTCCTTCGGATTCTGCAGTTAACTTGGTCTAAATATTTGCTCAACCAAAATTATTCCAGATTCCAGACAGCGCAGATGTATCGCCTTGTGATTTTTATATCTCCCAAACCAGAAAAGCTATCAAGGTGACTCTTGCGGGAAAAGAAAGATCTTGAAGTCTACTTTCACCCAGAATTTTTCTCAGAATTTTTGGTTGCACATAGGTTGGAGGCATAGGCCATAGAAGTCAGACTGCTCTAGAAGACAAAAAGCAGGAAACAAAAGAAAGAGAACCCAGACTATTTATATCCTTATCCCTTATACCTTAAACCTTTAATATAAATGAAATTATGAGTATAACATACAAATTCATTGCACTCATTACAAAGATCCAACTCAAACATGACATAAGGACAACCCACTCAAACACGAAATACAAGCTCGTTGCTAATCGTTCCTTCTAGCTACTTGGTAGACATTCCTAAGGGAAAACTTTCTTATTAGGGCTTTGGTAATTTGAATAGAGGTGAGACTAGAAAGTTTTGCAAGGAATCAAGAACAACTCAAGGAGATAAGAAAGTATAACTCAAAGGGAGCTATCAAGGAGAGGAGACAATAGGACAAGGATTGGAAATATTCAATTCAATGAGTCTAGGAGGTGGAGAAATAGTTTTATAGTAAAATAGGTTTTTAGAAATAACCAGTGCTAACTAGGCTTGCGTCCTACAGTCAGCATTGCTCTGATACCACTTTGTAGCACCCGGTTTTAAAGACAAAACCAGATACACACTATATGTGAGCCCAGGAAGTCAAATCTCACATATAGCCACAAATAAGGGTAATATCAAGAGACAATACTTATTACATAACGTATTAGTAAAAAGAAAATAACCTCAGAGTAATGACAGCGGAAAGTTGACTCCGATCTTCTGGCGAAGACTCCAAATCCACAGGGACGACTGACTGGTTGACCACAAGCCTAACTCCTCCAAACCAGCAATCTGGTACCCATCTGGGATTTTCATTGGATGTAAAGCAAGTGTAAGCTCACCATGCTTAGCAAGTATATCAAAGGGATCTATGAGGCTCGAAAAGGCTTGACACTGTTTGACTGCGCTTCACAATTTTAGTTAATCAAATTTTAGCATCCTGAATCACTACTTTAATGAACAATCCCAATTCCCAAATGATATTAAAATATAGTCAAGTTTATCTCAATTCCCAACCATCCACAGTAACCACTAATCTTGAAGGATCCAGACCGCTCGTATCCATGAGTACGGCTGTTATAACAGGTTAATTATTTCTGCAGAAATTGTACATCTTTACCCACCGAGCCGTGATTCCCAATGCCAGGGTTTGCAAGGCCCACTACACCTCTTCCCAGGAAGTGTGGCAGGGTATCACTTGAAACCCTTAGCTAGTTGCACTAACAAGTCGTAGCTACAAAGGAGTGGCACACGTGGGCATCGCAGCACGGTACACACCCTAGTAGAAAAAGGAAAGATACCCTCTTACCCTTACTAGAGCTACAGATGAGCTAGTACAATCTAGTTAACAGGTTAAAGTCAGAGCCATATGACACTCGGGGTTGTACGGAACCTCATGGGTTGCCGCTTCAGGATTAAGTCCTTATGAAGAGGCACTAGAGTACTCAACTCCGTACTCTAGCCCCCTATCTGTTGCTACAAAGCTTCATGTTATCATATTGCATAATGTCTTTAATCATGTTTAACTATTATTCTATGTTCAGCACTGCAACATCTATCTAAAATGCATACCCAAGCCCTAGGTAACAAGGATATGTGGTACAAGTATTCATCTAGGTAAAGTCCTTAAAGGTATTTCAAATTAGACACATGCATGAATATGAATGGTAATAGTTCATAGGTACAAGGGGCCTTTGGTACACTTGCCTTAAATACCGATCCTTCGGTAAGCTTTAATCTTCAACGTTCTTCTTCTTCTTCTAGATCACCACGTATATCTCACCGACTGGACGTAATCGTAGAACACCACACAACATCCATACACATACATGCATAGCATACAATTGCAACTATATCAGAACAATACACCAATCATAGAAAAATAAGTAAAAGAGTTTGAAATACGATTCTACGCATCGCTATGAACACACAGACGCAAAAGACACGCTATATGTGATTCAACGAAAAAGCGACTATGGAAGCAACGGAAAATAAAACCTATCCATTTAACTTATTTTAACTGTAGAAACACATGTAAATATTCTCATTAATCAACTTGATTCATTTCTTAAGAAAGAGCGTAGTATAAAACCTATATTGACTTTATATTCCAAAAACGATGCAAATGATAGTATTAATACAATTAACTTTTTAACCGCCAAAACACATTTGAGTAACATGAGAAGCACTAACGCCACTGCGTCGAACATGCCAAAACAAAAGTAACGCGACAAGAACGGCTCGATGCTACGGTTATGAGATGCAAGAGACACTAAGAAAGGAGCTACGGTTAAAAGAAAACCACTATCAAAAGATTTATATTATATTATAAAAGAAACAACTACAAGTTTATTTTAGATTAGCTAAGAAAAACTATATGAGCAATATTGATTTAGATTAATCACCACATATTTAGTTTTAAAAGTCAAGTTAAAGCTAATCATGTATTATTTATAAATGTTATCACATAACAATTAAACTTTACCTTCGCAAAGGAATTAAGCATGTGACTGCATCTACTCGTACTTATCACATATGTATCTTGTTCAGCTAATCAAATTATATTCTAGAAATAGTTTTATGTTAACAATTAATCATATTAACTTTTAGGTATAAATCATCAAAGTTAAGCACCTATATTGCTTTTAATTATAAACCCAGTTGCATAACCATTAAACAAATTAACATTTAACTTATAAAATTTTGAGATATGAGACATGTTAAACGTCACTGCTAACACGTAGCCTTAGTCAAATTATATTTTAATTTAGAAACTGAGTTAGAGTAATCATGTTTTATTTATAAATATTGCCAGGTAGATTAAGCAAGTTAAACTTAAACTTGCATCAGTAAAATGCATGTGAGAGCATCTGTACAAGTTTATCATATATACAACGGGTTTAAACTAACCAAACTTATAATTGAAAAGAATATTAATATCAACAATTAATCATATTAATATTATACATGAATTGAAACATATATTACTTAATTATAAAACTGTTTGCACGCATACTTAATCATTTTAATATTTAATTATAAAAGCGTAATAAGGTAACATGGAACACATCGTCATGAACACGTATCACCCGTTGCGATGAAACTCGCGCAATCGACTCGAAATCAAAAATCTAAATCGGCTTTAATTAAACAACGATTAATTAATTATAGACTCAATTAATATTTTAATAAAATAAATTTATAAACATGTGACATATAAACTAATAACTCTACTGCATAGATCTCGATGATACGAAACTAACGCAACTGGAACGAACTGAAACGGAATTAAAACGATTAAACGGCGAAATTAATAGTAGGATGACAAAATCGTAAATAGTTCATCTTCTACCTTGAGTCATCAGTGCAGCTCACGTGAAACCCACAGGGAGGAGGATGCTTGGCTTGGGGCTTCTGCCGGCCAGAGAAGGTGGCCGGGCTGAGGCTGTGGCCGGCCGCGGAGGCTGGCAGCGGCACACGTGCACCTCGCCCAAGCGGCAGCGGCGGTGGCTGGCCAGCGCAGGGCCTACACGGCCGAGCCCGCACAAGCCGGCGGCGGCGCTTGCTGTGCAGGGCGTGGGAGTCCGCGGGGCCGGGGAAGGGGTGCGGGGTCCGCGTGGTGAAGGCGCAGGAGTGCAGTCAAGGGGCGGAGATGGTGCTGCAGCGCCGAACGACGAAGAACGAAGAAGCTGTCAGCCAGCCATGGTGGATCCTCGCCGGAGAAGAAAAAGAGAGGTTAGGGAAACGATGAACGGGCACGGATTTGTGAAAAGGATAGCAAGACGGTATAGAGGACGACGAGATCTACCTCTTGGTGGTGGTGGTCGACGCCGAAACGCGACGGTTTGGCCGGAAAAGCTCACCGAAGAGTTCGCCGGAAACCTAACTTTTCCAAACTTCGGCGTTCGATCTGCGGCGATATGAGTGGCGGCTCACGAAACGGGCTGTACTTCTGAAATCCTCGCGTCGAGGGCTACGCCAGCATATATATATACGTAGGGTTTGTCGATTTTGGAAAGTCGAGATATTTTAGCAATTATTGATTTTCGAAATTAAAATAATTACAGAAAATCGGCAATTACTATTTAGGCTCCGAAAAATATCTCTGAGCTCCAAAAAATTCCATAAAATTTTCTAAAGATAGATGGAAGGATAAGAAACACAACCAAAGTGGTTTTAGCTCCCGAAAAGACTTTTAGATTGATCAAGGAAAAAGACAAGGCTCCAAGAAATAGGAATTTAATCCCGAAAAAGGTCGAAAAGATTCCCGGAAAGAGAGACAGCGTTCTAACATGTCTTAAAACCTTTTCCAACCCTTTGGATTTTAAAAACAAGACATCTTATCTAACTTTTGTTTTTGCAAGTTTTCAAATTCTTTTTAAATCTCTACTTGAAAGCAATATTTTAAAGATTGAGATTTGAATTTATTTTCCAAACCACTCATCACAAAAGTATCAATGCAACGACATCCAAACCACTCATCACAAAGCAATGCAACTGCATGTATGCACAAATATGTTGCTACCCTTATGTTGGATTTAATTTGAAGAAAGTTTTTCTTTTACCTATGTTTTTATGAGTAGAAAACCATTAACAGAAATCGTTTTACTCTTTTTAGAAAGTAGCTAATTTTAGGGTGTTACAATCTTCCTTATGTTCCATTGTTCATGGAGCCATTAGCAGAGTGGTAAAGGTGCATTTCCTGCATTTCGTCGTCACGACAGTCTTTGTTCAGGTAGGTAGTTGTTTTCAATCTATGTATGTATAGGCTAATTTTGGCTTGTTAACTAAAGGAATGGTATGCTCAATATTATTAATTCTGCTGCTTTGTTTAGGTTGTGGATCAGAGATGAATAAGAGGGGTTCCATGGTGCATTTGTAACAGAACCGACCAAATCATAAGAACGTAAGTACAAAAACAATCACCGAAGCGATCAAATTCCTGTACTTAAGCTCCCATAATCCCGGTAGTCCGGAAATCACGAAGGATTTCAACCAACTCTCGACATACAAACCAAGATCGTAGTGATTCAACACAACACATCATCCGTTACAACATTTCATAAGTAGCATTCGGATTACATCCATCAGAGTTCAAATAAAATATTACAAACCAAGTTCAAATGCGCGGAATCAACATAGTTTAGTACATAACTTCATAGTTTCAAATACATTGCCAGATCTGAGTCATGTCCCACAAAAGCATGATTAGGTACGAGAACTAGTAGAGACCGCGCCCAACGGCCTAGTCTTCATCCCTAGCTGGGAGAAGGTAATACTTGCAGCAATCAAAGTAGAACTGGTCATCTACAACAGGTGGGAGATAAACCCTGAGTACGAGAAGGTACTCAGCTAGACTTACCCGTCAAAAAACAGAAATAAAAGACACCAAGGATCATGCAAGGCTTTTTAGGTGGGCTAGCTTGACACAGTTGTAGAAAACAGCTTACGATTATAGTAACCAATTTAAACTTAGCATCAAGCTTATCATCATTTACCTGTCCACTAGATTAGCACCTGTACTAGAGCACTCACTTATTAGGATCAAACAATATTAATCATAGCTGGTATAATAAGGCTGTCATCATCATATCATCATTTCTGAACCATTATGTTATTAAGTGTATCTACATTGGAGATAAGCCCGTCAAGTTCTCACTAACCGGGAGAGACGGCGATTCGAATCGAAATACAACTCAGCTGAGGGGGTATTCCTAACTCTCACCCTGGCATACTTTGCAAGGGTAGCCGTGGGTCACCTTTGGAACAACTCAGAACCAAATTCAGCGGGTTCGATCGGCGCCAAGACTCTCGTGGATTACCCTTTTGCCGGGACGATCGGGACTTTTAAATCACACCGCCCTTGGACTCACGCCCACGGCTCCCTTCGAGGCGCACTTTATACTTATCGACTCCCTACCGAGGTGAGCTACTCGGCCCGTGGTCGGTCTTGACACCTGACCAACTAAGAGAGAGGCATGCGTTCAACATGAATAGGAAAGGCTCCAAGATTCAGTCCTTAATCCACCACAGACGGAGTCACTACAAACCGGCAAGCCTCCGTCTGGGTCTTCATTTTAATTAAGATCGGTTCTTTTCCACGATAGCAAATATAGCCTACCGTGCCATATGTAGATTCCTATATCTCACGGTGATGTGAAATCACCCGACTTCTACCGTGTTTAAGCGGGGCTAAGCACTACACGAGCCCGAGCTACATAGGATTGTGGTATCAATATCCGGACAAGGATTGGATAACCAATGCAAAGCAAGTGTTTGCATCCAACACCTAAACTTAATGCAACAATATATATAAGTAACAATAATATCAGAATCGCATTTCGAAAATTAGGAGGCTTAATATGCTCCGGGCTTGCCTTTCACAAAGTTGCACAGACGGTGATCCGGACACTCAACGGCGACCTCGTGCAGCACTTCTTCAAGGTGCACCTCCCGAACCTCCGGTGTCGGGTCTTTGCGCTTTCGCTTCGGTTCCTCGAATTCCAGCAGGGTCACTCCTTCTAGTACACCTATTGCATGCCGATGCATGAGATAAATATCATGGATGCATAAGAAATGACATGATGCTCATGATGAATGAATCACAGTAAGTGTTTAACGAAAACATTACTGGACACTCGTTTACCGATTAAGAATAGCTCTATTCAAATCACTTTAAAACAGGTATCTAACTTAACTTCAAGAACAAGATCAACTTACCTAACTTGCATAACCTAAGATAAAGATGCTCATCTTCAGTTAAAGGCCTAACACCTAGGAACATTACCACAAACTTAGAAATAGTAAAGGCATACTTAAAACAACAGTTAAAGCTTCATATGCAAACGGGTAGTTCCTTAATTCAATCACAACAAGAGTTCTACAAATCCAAATGACTTGTAAGAGGACATTCTGGAAAGCTTATGAAATTCTCTACAATTCATTTGTAAACATCAAAGCATGATTCTTATGTTAACCAAATCAATTTCCAGTAAACCTAGAATCTGTCCCGCAATGACAGGGTTACTAACTTAATTATTTGATGATGATGCAAAAGCCTAATATGACCAAATCAAGTTTACCAACTTATTACACATACTAGAGGAACACTAGAAAGTATAATGCCAACTTCTAAATAAATCATTTAATATCCTTTTCTAATTTATTTAGTTAATTAGGTGATTAAAGCAACATATAGTAAAATTGTTCATAAAAATCTACAAAAATTACAGTAGCTATCTCATGCTTCACATAGACTACCATAAAAATGTCAAAGCCATTGAGCAAGCATAACTTGCTGTATCCAAAATAACAGGTGGCATGCCTATTTTTAGCATAATTAGGAAACCCTAAGGAAAAGTGTCAAGCAACAGATTTCACATTTTTCCTAGCATCATTCTAGCATAATAACCTTACTCACCAAATTTTACCTATACTGGATCTATAGAAAAATTATGAAAATTCCCACAAGATCCATCCATTGATAAATAGAAATTCTATAACTCAACAACTATACATGCACTAGCTCTGAAATTTTAACCAGAGCTTCTACTAAGCAATAATAGATTACCCACAAAATTTCATAATTTTTGGACCACAGAAACTCAAGATAAAATTCAAACAAGTTTGCATGCATCTCAAAACACATTTCAAAGTCCTATTTCATTCATCCAAAATTTCTAAAACATGTGCTCATATAATATTTTTATTAAATACTAGACATTACTAGGAACTCAACAAAATTGGAACCATAGCATTTGGATCTACCAAACTTGAGTTACACATTTTTGAATCATGCACACAATTCTGTGAAAAACAAAATAAACAAAACAAAACAAAACAAGAAATCATTTCACTGCTGTTGGGCCGGCCTGAGGACACGGCGGCCCGCGAAGCGCACTGGCGTGGCCCAAGACGCGGCGCAGCCCAGCCAGGCTCTCGCCTGAGCCTCGGCGGTTGACAGCCGAGACCCACGCGTCAGGGAGAGAAACAGGGGAGGCGGCCTCGGCGACGGTGGAACTCGCCGACGGCGACTCCTCCGGTGAATTGGACAGCACCGGCATGCTCCCCAAGTTCCCACGCGTTGATTGACCTACAAATCCGAAGCTCTAGCGGTCCTTAAGTGCTCCGGCCACGGAGCTCGGCGACTCGGCCATGGCGCACGACGGCGCTCAGCCATGTCCCGGCGTGGCTGGACCGGCATTGGTGGTAGCCTTTACACTCAAGCATCTACACGTGATGGAGAAGACTAAACGCGAGCTAAGAAAGGAGGAGGGGAATGGTGTCGTGCTGGCCACGGTGAGGTCACCGGCGCGGCCATGGTGCAGCGGTGTTAGAATGGTCATAGCGACCTTACCCAAGCGACAATGGCCCGACTAAGTGGTGGAGAAGGTCGCGAGGAACACCGTGGAGCTACGGTGAAGACGTAGCGCGTGTTTTCCTAGGGGCGCTCGAGCTCGGCGACGGCGAAGCAGGAGCGGCAATGGCAGAGCGGCTGCTTGCGGCTGCGCTTGCTGAGGCAAGCGGAGAAATGAAAATGGGATGGCGAGCAGGTCAGGCAGGCGCGCGGCTTCAAGTGGAGGACACCGGCAGCGGTGTCAGGCCAGCCACAGCGCGTGGCCTGCGTGGTCAGGCGACCGGTGACGCGCGTCCCCCACGCGTCGGGTGTTTTCTGAAACGGATATCACTGTAGCTCGCCTGATACATCGATTCAGTGATCCAACGACCGACTGACAGCGTACTTTTGATGATCTATAACTCCTAAATGGTGGCGATCTGGTTCATGGTGTAGTTAACAAAATTAAAGATCCAAGTGAGTACAACAACTTTGTTAATTGGAGCTTGGACTAATTCGGTTAGGATTGGGAGATACAAGCCTCCAAACAGGGATACTCGAAACTGAAAATCGCCAAAAAGACTTAGAAAAATTCTAAGTGTGAATTCAGCATGGAAATCTGACTTGTGGGCCATGTTTGACCATGTTCCACACATTTTCATGAGTTGGCCATAAAACAACTTTTGTTCCCTGATAAATTAGCTACAACTTTTGTAAAGAGTGCACAGCCATGCAAAGTCTCTAAGTTGGACTTTTGAATCAGTCAAATGGTGACACTCCAAGGTCAATTCAAGTCAAACCTTCACTTGAGGGCATTTTGTCATTTTGATCTACATGAACAATGTCCAAACAATTACCCTAAGTGTAGTTAAGGTGTATTAGACCATGATCAACCACTTTACAAAATTGTTATACCACTTCTAATGATCACATGTGATAAAGAAATTAAAAACAAGCAATTCATTCATATGTTTCAATTCCATGTTTCACATGTTTCAGGACCTTGTGGTTATTTTATACTTGTTATATTACTACCATGTTGCCATGTTTCATGGTATAAGAAACTCAGGTTGCATTCACATGTTACACCATTACTATTCACAACACTCAAGTATGAAACATACACAATTGGAAAATGTTGCATATGCATGTTTCAGTAACAAAGGCATGATGAGATAAATGATGCACATGTTTATGAAATGAAATGCAATTAGTAGGAGCCAAACACCTAGGGTGTTACAGCCTTCCCCCCTTAGAAAAATCTCATCCTGAGATTTGGAAAGCGTACCATTTAATATAGAAAGCTGGATAGTTTTCCTTTAGATAATCTTCCCGCTCCCAGGTTGCATCCCGTTCACTATGATTACTCCAAACTATCTTGTATAATTTAACTACTCGCGTACGAGTCACTCTTTCTTGAGTATCCAGAACTTGCACGGGCTTTTCCTCATAAGAAAGATCAGATTTCAAGTTGACTTTCCTTGTTGCTATTCTTTCCTCGGGAATACGAAGACACTTCTTCAGCTGGGACACATGGAATATCGGGAATATAGCTCCCATCTCACGTGGTAGATCAAGTTTATATGCTACTCTTCCACTTTTCTTGATAATGCGGTAAGGTCCAACATATCGAGGCTCAAGCTTCCTTTTAATTCTAAAACGCTTGACTCCTTTCATAGGGGATACTTCAGATAAACATGATCACCTACTTCAAACTCAATAGGTTTTCTTCTCTTGTCAGCATAGCTCTTTTGTCTAGCCTGAGCGGCAGTCATATTCTTCTGTATAGTTCGGACTTGCTCTTCGGCTTCTTTTACAAAGTCAATACCATAGAATCTTCTTTCCCCGGGTTCCACCTAGTTCAAAGGAGTTCTACACTTGCGGCCATAAAGAGCTTCAAAAGGAGCCATTTTAATACTCTCTTGATAGCTGTTGTTATAAGAGAATTCAGCGAGAGGTAACCAGTCCTCCCAAGAGCCTTTGCAAGAGATAAGACAAGCTCTAAGCATGTCTTCAAGAATTTGATTAACACGCTCAGTCTGTCCTGATGTTTGCGGATGATAGGCAGAACTGTGGATTAGATGAGTGCCAAGATTCTGATGTAGGCACTCCCAAAAGCGAGCTGTGAATTGCGGTCCTCTATCAGAGACAATGGATTTGGGCACACCATGGAGATGTACCACTTGTTGAAAGTAAATCTCAGCATAATTGTGAGGGTGATAGGTAGACTTGACCAGAATAAAGTGAGCGGATTTAGTTAGACGATCTACGATAACTCAGATGGAATCACAACCCCTTTTTGTAGTGGGTAATCCAACAATAAAATCCATACTAATTTCTTCCCACTTCTAGCCAGGAATAGAGAGTGGCTGCAATAATCTAGGCCTCATGTGAATAGCCTTGACTCTGCAACAGTTATCACACTTTGCCACGTAAGCTGCGATCTCTTTCTTCATCTTGGTCCATCAATAATACAGCTTGAGATCTTGATACATTTTACTGCTACCAGGATGGATGGACAATTTAGAAGAATGGGCTTCAGCCATAATTTGATTTCTAAGTTCTTTATCTTTGTGTACCACAAGCCTATCATTAAACCAGAGAATTCCCTTGTCATCGACCCTAAAGTGCTTGGTCTCTTTCTCTTTCATCTTCCGCTTGATGTGAAACACACCCACATCAGTCTTCTGGAGTTCGATAATTCGACTTCTAAGAGAGCAATCCACAGTGATATTGTGGAGCACTACAGGATGAAGGAGGTGTGCCAGATGAAAGTCTTCACTAACTAAGGAATTGCAATGGGCCTTTCTGCTTAAGGCATCAGCAACCACATTTGCCTTACCAGGATGGTAGTGCACTTGAAGGTTGTAGTCTTTGATTAATTCTAACCATCGTCGTTGACGCATGTTCAACTCGGGTTGAGTAAAGATGTACTTGAGGCTTTTATGGTCAGTATAGATGTTGCACACATTACCCAGCAAGTAATGTGTCCAAATTTTCAGGGCATGAACAACTGCGGCTAGCTCTAAGTCATGGGTAGGATAGTTGACTTCATGCTTTCGAAGCTGGCGCGAAGCATAAGCAATTACTCGGCCCTCCTGCATAAGAACACACCCCAAACCGGTGCCACATGCATCACAATAGACATCAAAAGGCTTTTCGATGTCAGGTTGTGCCAATACAGGAGCAGAGGTTAGCAAGGTCCGCAAAGTGTGGAAAGCCTCTTCACACTTCGGAGTCCACACAAACTTCTCATCTTTTTGAAGTAGTCGAGTCATGGGCTTGGCGATTTTTGAAAAATCCGGGATAAAGCGACGATAATAGCCAGCCAAACCCAGGAAACTTCAAACTTCTGTGACCGTAGTAGGTGCCTTCCACTCAAGGACTTCTTGCACCTTAGTAGGGTCAACCAAAATTCCATCACCAGATAACACATGACCTAGAAAATGTATCTTGTTCAACCAGAATTCACACTTGCTGAACTTAGCATAAAGCTGGTTGTCACGCAATCGAGTTAAAACAATTCTCAGATGTTCAGCATGCTCTTCTTCATTCTGAGAATATACCAGGATATCATCAATAAACACGACGACAAACTTGTCCAATTCCGGCATGAATACAGAATTCATCAGGTACATAAAGTGTGCCGGAGCATTGGTCAACCCAAAGGACATGACGAGGTATTCGAACAAGCCATAACGAGTAGAGAAAGCTGTCTTAGGTATATCTTCAGGACGAATTTTGATCTGATGGTAACTAGACCTCAAATCGATCTTGAAGAATACCTTAGCTTTGGAGAGCTGATCAAACAGAATATCGATACGAAGAAGAGGGTATTTGTTCTTGATGGTAACAGCATTAAGGGGGCGATAATCCACGCACATGCGTAGAGACTCGTCCTTCTTCTTCACAAATATAGCCGGACAACCCCAAGGAGAAGAACTAGGCCGAATCAAACCTTTCTTCAATAGCTCATTCAACTGACTCTTCAGCTCAGCCAACTCATTGGGCGGCATTCTATAGGGCCTTCACGAAATAGGAGCCATACCCGAAATGAGTTCTATCTTGAATTCTACATCACGGTCCGGAGGTAATCCAGGCAAGTCATCAGGGAAGACATCTGGAAACTCACAGACAACTGGTAGATCCTCAATGGCTTTGGCTAGGGTAGCATTGGCTGTATTGTGAATAGAGATATCACGAGGTAACTGCACTAGAAAACCCTTCTTATCCACAGGATCCCTCAACATTACCACACGGGTTGACGTATCGATCAACACTCCATTCCCACTCATCCACTTCATTCCTAGGATTATATCAATTCCTACCCCCGGTAGAACTACAAGATCCGTAAGGAACTCTCGATCCCCAATTTCATGCTTTACATCTTTTACTACTTGGTTAGTCATGATATTATTCCCAATGAAAGACTAATACAATAACCATCATCCTTGACAATTGTAATCACATTCATCATATGCTTAGATGCAAAAGTAGAACTCACAAAGGAATGTGAAGCACCCAAATCAAAGAGCACACCATAGGGTGATCATTAATAAGAAACTTACCAACGGTGACCACTTCACCAAGCACAGAATTTCCTCCTGAAGAGTGTAGTGAACACGCCCGATTTAACGCTTTCGAGCATTACGCTTAGAAGGATAGGGGCACTTATTTGCCCAATGACCGGTGGTTCTGGGGTTCCAACACTACTGTTAGCTGGTGGGACATTGAGCCGCCTCGCCCAGGAGGTATTCTTTGGCAAGGAAATTGTGTGTTTTTGTAAAACCAGTTTTTAGCTTGATTCTTCTTCCGAGGTGGGCGGCACGGACATTAGCATTGGGTGGACAGTCTTTGGGTCTTGGATACCATTGGTGCCTTAGACTGAGAAGCACCTGCCTCAAAGTTTCTTTTTTCGGTTCTTGGAAGCCGCATATACCTTATCATTATTCTCTTGAGTCAGGGTGTCACTGATAAACTCATTGAAGGTGACACACTTATAGTTGCCCATAGACTTCATCAGTTTTGGGGAAAGTCCCCTCTTGAAACTAGCTATCTTTTTGGCCTCAGTATCAACGAACTCAGGAGCATACCTCGCCAAGTTGTTGAATGCCTGGAGGTATTCATTAAGACTCTTGTTGCCTTGGGTTAGCTTCATAAACTCGGTATGCTTAATGGCCATGAGACCAGGAGGGATAAAATGTCCCCTGAAAGCTGCCTGAAACTAGCCCCAAACTATCTCGATGTTTGCAGGGAAGGTGGTCCTGTGATGGGTCCACCAGATGCCTACAGGGCCTTGGAGCTGGTGCCCTGCATATGAAGCCTTCATTCCTTCGGTCAAACGGAGCAATCCAAACCTTTGCTCTATCGTGCTCAACCATTCATCAGCTTGTAATGGTTCCTCTGCCTCATGAAAGATAGGAGGCTTTGTGTCCATGAAGTCCTTAAAGCTGCTGTACTGGTTCGGCTCGGGTCCTTGGCGGACATGTCGATCCTCACGGTTAGCCATCTGGCGCATAGCCTCAGCTAGCATGCGCTGACTTTCCACAACTGTCTGCATTAGCTCAGCTGGGGTGGGCGGTGGCGGAGGTGGTTGTTCCTCATTTCCCATGCCACGACCGCGATGAAGGTTATGAGCCATCTGCAAAATGTATAGCCAATGAGCACTAACGATGTGGAAATTTTTGTAGATGAATCGTATAATTATGCCAAACTGAGTCCATTGGAGGGAATGCATTTATATAATCAACAGAGGCACAATCATTCATCACAACCACACAACTCATCAAGCGCATCAATTGACATATAAATGCGATGAACTTAACCAACAACGAGATCCATAGACCGCAAAGACGAAATTCATCACAAGCTCACATACGTGGAGCATAACACGTTCGATAGGTTACATCCAAGCCATAGTGGTTACAAACTTACATCCAAAGATAACTTAAAGTTCGACATTACATCCCAACGATTAACTTATTACAGAGCTACTCGTTCATGCATGAGGATCAACAAAAGATTAGCTCTAGCGCATTAGCTAAGTAGTAAGCTAAACTCACGATCATCCTCGAGTCGATGTCGAAGATCTCTCCTCCATCTTCATCACTAGCGAGGCTCTAACTCCTCATCTTCCTCCTCATCGTGGAACGTCCTCAGGTCCATTGACCTCAATGCCATCATCACCTTCAGCCATGATGACACCAGAGCCCATCTCATCCTCATCCTTAGGTGGCAGGAGAGGGTGAAGTTGATTTTGTAGGTGAACCTCCTCATGGAGATGGTCATTGTACTCTTCAAGAACCGCCACTTGTCGCTCTAGCTCCACCGCCGCACTCTCAACACATTCTCTTCGTGCGGGCTTCATTCCGTTGGTTCATCACGTGAATCAACATGCTCACAGATTACGGTGAGCAGCTGTCAACCCTCGAACCTCAAGGGTCTCTTGGTCCCTTTCTGTGTTACTTGCTCCAAACAAAGTGCCGAGTCAAGCATTTCCTCTCTCAAGCCACCCGAGCTAGCTCGTCCTCAGCCTTTCCGCCTCAAGAGGCTCGGGGACAGGCTCACGAGGAGCTAAACAGTGACGAGGCGCCACGCCTCCAGCCGGACTTATGAGTAGTGAGCTTCGTCGTATGGCGCCATCTGTAGTAAAAAGTTACAACGTAAGGGGAGAATTATTTAAGGGATACTGAATTTTAATTAGTCGGGACAATCATATTTTAAAGGAGGGAGTAATGCAAGAAATGCCATGTATGCTTGAGCATGATGCATGCACGATCCGTACGTCCTCACAAACATAGAAAAATTTAAAGGCTAGCAAAATATATGGTGGCATACATACGTTCTCTCGTATACGGTAGCTAGTCAATCTACAACGATACGTTGTTAGTGTACCTGCAGAAAATTTCATTTCATCCCAGTAATTTCCCAAAATGCATAAAAGCAAGCAGTAAACTAAATACTTTCATACATACATCCTCCGATGCATATACTCTAGTATCACAGCTACCCGTCAGAGATACCCACATTTAAGTACTCTCATAGATACATGATTGAACATGTAAGTATGCGAGCAACCACAACTACTCTCCCCTAGACCGATGGTTGGATAGTCATGCTCTCACAACTCCCACTTACCAGAGGTAGAGGTATTTCGATCCATACATTACCACCCAAGCGGATGGCATCCATACAATAGCACGCCGTATGGACGACGAAAATGAAACAAGTAACCCCAAGTTAGTACTTAATAAGCCACCTAAGAGTCCTTATTTGGGCATAAGGGATATGACCACCGGCAATACTTAGTATTTAATTTAGGATTTTCACAAATACTTTTGTTTTAAATACACAAATGACATGTTTAGTGTCGAATCTTGCTCGATGATGCCCGTAATGTGAACCGACCAAATCATAAGAACGTAAGTACAAAAACAATCTTTGAAGCGATCAAATTCTCAGATTTAAGCTCCCATAATCCCGGTGAGTCAGGAAATCACGAAGGATTTCAACCAACTCTCGACATACAAACCAAGATCGTAGTGATTCAACACAACACATCATCTGTTACAACATTTCATAAGTAGCATTCGGATTACATCCATCAGAGTTCAAATAAAATATTACAAACCAAGTTCAAATGCGCGGAAGCAACATAGTTTAGTACATAACTTCATAGTTTCAAATACATTGCCAGATCTGAGTCATGTCCCACAAAAGCATGATCAGGTACGAGAACTAGTAGAGACCGCGCCCAACGGCCTAGTCTTCATCCCCAGCTGGGAGAAGGCAATACTTGCAGCAACCAAAGTAGAACTGGTCATCTGCAACAGGTGGGAGATAAACCCTGAGTACGAGAAGGTACTCAGCTAGACTTACTCGTCAAAAACCAGAAATAAAAGACATCAAGGATCATGCAAGGCTTTTCAGGTGGGCTAGCTTGACACAGTTGCAGAAAAGAGCTTACGATTATAGTAACCAATTTAAACTTAGCATCAAGCTTATCATCATTTACCTATCCACTAGATTAGCACCTGTACTAAAGCACTCACTTATTAGGAGCAAACAATATTAACCATAGCAGGTATAATAAGGCTATCATCATCATATCATCATTTCTGAACCATTATGTTATTAAGTGTATCTACATTGGAGATAAGCCCGTCAAGGTCTCACTAACCGGGAGAGACGGCGATTCGAATCGAATTACAACTCAGCTGAGGGGGTATTCCTAACTCTCACCCTGGCATACTTTGCAAGGATAGCCATGGGTCACCTTTGGAACAACTCAGGAACCAAATTCGTAGGTTCGATCAGCGCTAGCACTCTCAGGGATTACCCTTCTACTAGGACGATCAGGACTTTTAAATCACCTGCCCTTGGACTCACGCCTACGGCTCCCTTTCGAGGCGCACTTTATACTTATCGACTCCCGGCCTGAGGTGAGCTACTCGGCTTCGTGGTCGGTCTTCAGACATGGCCAACTAAGAGAGAGGCATGCGTTCAACATGAACAGGAAAGGCTCCAAGATTCGGTCCTTAATCGACACAGACGGAGTCACTGCAAACCAGCAAGCCTCCGTCTGGTCTTCATTTCAATTAAGACTGGTTCTTTTCCACGATAGCAAGTATAGCCAACCATGCCACATGTAGATTCCTATATCTCGCAGGTGACAGGAAATCACTCGACTTCTACCGTGTTTAAGCAGGGCTAAGCACTACACGAGCCTGAGCTACATAGGATTCAGAGTATCAATATCTGGACAAGGATTAGATAACCAATGCAGCAAGTGTTTGCATCCAACACCTAAACTTAATGCAACAATATATATAAGTAACAATAATACTGTAACTGCATTTCAAAAATTAGGAGGCTTAATATGCTCCGGGGCTTGCCTTTCACAAAGTTGCATGGACGGTGATCCGAGCACTCAACGGCGACCTCGTCTGGCACTTCTTCTGAAGGCTGCACCTCCTGAACCTCCGGTGTCGGCTGCTGCCACTCGCTCGGTTCCTCGAATTCCAGCAGGGTCACTCCTTCCAGTACACCTATTGCATGCCGATGCACGAGATAAATATCATGGATGCATAAGAAATGACATGATGCTCATGATGAATGAATCACAGTAAGTGTTTAACGAAAACATTACTGGACACTCGTTTACCGATTAAGAATAGCTCTATTCAAATCACTTTAAAACAGGTATCCAACTTAACTTCAAGAACAAGATCAACTTACCTAACTTGCATAACCTAAGATAAAGATGCTCATCTTCAGTTAAAGGCCTAACACCTAGGAACATTACCACAAACTTAGAAATAGTAAAGGCATACTTAAAA
Source organism: Miscanthus lutarioriparius (assembly GCA_904845875.1). Lineage (NCBI taxonomy): Eukaryota > Viridiplantae > Streptophyta > Magnoliopsida > Poales > Poaceae > Miscanthus > Miscanthus lutarioriparius. Next base: position 101,506,378 of record CAJGYO010000001.1, read on the forward strand.
CAACAGTTAAAGCTTCATATGCAAATGGGTAGTTCCTTCATTCAATCACAACAAGAGTTCTACAAATCTAAATGACTTGTAAGAGGACATTCTGGAAAGCTTATAAAATTCTCTACAATTCATTTGTAAACATCAAAGCATGATTCTTATGTTAACCAAATCAATTTCCAGTAAACCTAGAATCTGTCCCGCAATGACAGGGTTACTAACTTAATTATTTGATGATGATGCAAAAGCCTAATTTGACCAAACCAAGTTTACCAACTTGTTACACATACCAGAGGAACACTAGAAAGTATAACGCCAACTTCTAAATAAATCATTTAATATCCTTTTCTAATTTATTTAGTTAATTAGGTGATTAAAACAACATATAGTAAAATTGTTCATAAATATCTACAAAAATTACAGTAGCTATCTCATGCTTCACATAGACTACCATAAAAATTTCAAAGCCATTGAGCAAGCATAACTTGCTGTATCCAAAATAACAGGTGGCATGCCTATTTTTAGCATAATTAGAGAAACCCTAAGGAAAAGTGTCAAGCAATAGATTTCACATTTTTCCTAGCATCATTCTAGCATAAGAACCTTACTCACCAAATTTTACCTATACTGGATCTATAGAAAAATTATGAAAATTCACACAAGATCCATCCATTGATAAATAGAAATTCTATAACTCAACAACTATACATGCACTAGCTCTGAAATTTTAACCAGAGCTTCTACTAAGCAATAATAGATTACCCACAAAATTTCATAATTTTTGGACCACAGAAACTTAAGATAAAATTCAAACAAGTTTGCATGCATCTCAAAACACATTTCAAAGTCATATTTCATTCATCCAAAATTTCTAAAACATGTGCTCATATAATATTTTTATTAAATACTAGACATTACTAGGAACTCAACAAAATTGGAACCATAGCATTTGGATCTACCAAACTTGAGTTACACATTTTTGAATCATGCACATAATTCTGTGAAAAACAAAATAAATAAAACAAAATAAGAAATGATTTCCTTCATTGTTGGGTGCCCGAGGACACGGCTGACTGCTGGCAAAGACCAGCACTGGCCCAAGATCTTGGGCAACCCAGCCTGAGCTCTCGCTGAGCCTCGGCGTGACAATGGACCCGGACCCACGCGCCTTGAGGAGAGAAACAGGGGAGGCGGCCTCGGCGACGGTGGAACTCGCCGACGGCGACTCCTCCGGCGAATTGGACAGCACCGGGGTGCTCCCCAATTTCCCACGCGTCGATTGACCCACAGGGCTGACGGCACGCTTCCCTAGTGCCCGTAGCTCGGGCGTATCAGCTTCGAACGCGGGGTGAGCGATTACCGACCCCGGGGCGCCATCTCCTCCTCCCCCTAGAAACGCTGGGCTGCTCGCCGACGCCCCGAGCACTGTCTCCCCGACATCGAGGAGATGGTCCAGGGGACCTTGCCCCCTCTCGATCCCGTCATCTTCGTCCAAAGAATCCTCCGATGGCGATGGCGACGGAGACGACTCCACCGGGAGACCGTCCTGCTTTTGACGCCGGCGGCGTTTCTCCAGCGCTTCGTGCTCGAGTATCTTCTTGTTGCGCCTTGCCTCCTTGGCGTCCTTCTTCTTCTTCTGCGCCTCGGCATGTGCTCGGTTCGCCGCCCGCTGCCTTGCGTCCTCAGGAACGGGTGGCGAGGAGGCTCGCACATCCCTTATCCCCTACAGGAACGGCAAACGTAAGTAAGGAAATAGGAAAACGGTGAGGAACGAGGAGGCCTCAGGGGCTACAGCGGCGCGTGACTTACTAGGGAGAGATACCCCTACGATGGGCGCATGACGATGTGGGTCAGACCACCGCTCTTCAGCTTCCCATCCACCGTCTCCCTCACCCGACGTAGAACAACTTCATCAGAGAGGGTGGCGGCAGACATCCGGATGCCCTCGATCGGCTCATCCAGTCTCATATCGAACAGGCGCCGCCGCCGAGCCATCAGCGGCAGCACCCTCCGGCGGTGGAAGGCCACCACGACCACAGCCGCCGTAAGGCAGCGTCTCCGCAGCCTCTCCAGCCCCTCCAGGAGCGGCTGCAGCTTGGGCTGCTCCTCCCTCGGGACACCATACCTCCACTTCTCCGAACAGTCCTCCATGATCCGCCCGGTGTAGGGGGGAAGTTCGCCGTTGTCGTTGCGGAGGTAGAACCAGCTGGTGTACCAGCGACGATTGGTCAACGCGAGCTGGGTCGAGATGTAAAGGTGCTGTCGGTCTTGGCGCACCTAGAGAGTGCAGCCGCCGGCCCTCATCATCTTCCTCGTACCCGCCGGCTTGGTGGTATGCCCCGCTCGGAAGAGATGGAGCCACAGCTCCCAATGGGGGGCGATCCCCAGATACCCTCATAGACGATGACGAAAATAGCCGCCTGCGCAACGGAGTTGGGGTTGAAGTTGTGTAGCTCCACCCTGTAGTAATGCGGGAGCGCCCGCATGAATCGGTCCGCTGGCACGCCGAGACCACACTCGTGGAAAGATACGAAGCTCACGACGTACCCTTCGCGTGGCCTTGGCTCCGGCTCGCCCAACGGAGCAATCCACTCCGGCCTATCGGGGTCGGTGATCGGACGGAGAAGGCCGTCGTCGACGAGCGACTGCAGCACCTCCACGGACACGTCGGACGGCTCCCAAGGATCCACTGGGAGGATGACAGGAGGGCCGCCGGCCATTACGTGATGGAGAATGAGGGCTATGGCGGTAAGTCTCTCTCTCTCTCTCTCGCTCGCTCGCTCTTCTCCCTTCTTCTCCCCGGCGCTCTTTGTTCTTGGCAACGGCTCGAAAGCAGAAAAGGCAAGTACGGGCAAGGTAAGGAGGGGAGGGGCGAGACTCGTTTCGTATTTATGCAGGGAAAGGACGAAACGGTTAGGCAACAAAACCGGGGAAGTTTCCCTTGAGTCCAGGCACAGTTAATCCAGATCCGATTCTACCGCCCACGCGCCCACCTTTTTCTCATTAATCGCACGGACGGTTATGTCCTGCCCGCTGACACCGCGTCGCGTCCAACCGCAGCAACAGCAGGCCCCGAGAAACTGCCTCAAAGGGCGCGCCTGCCGTTGTCAGCCGATGGGAGGGGAATATTCCCCCAGCCGATTCCTTCTAGACTAAGGAACTGGGCGCCGAGCCCGTTACGGTCCAGGGGTTCGAAGGCTGGACCCCCGAGGGTTTCGACAGCCACCCTAGGACAACAGAGTCAGGGACAGCTATGGGCAAGCCCATACATGGCCGAGGCCCGAGCAAGCAATCGCTCGGGATGCCCTAAGTCGTGTGTGAGACCAACGGGGAGTTCTCTGAATGGGATCCCACCGTTGGGAGGCGCCGAGCCCCCGGGGCCAATCGAATGGCCCTAGGACCCACTGGGGAAGCCCTCTGGTACTTTTGGAGTGCGTCTCTGGACCACTAGCTGACCCCTATCGAATGGGGCACGGGCCTCCACTCGGATTTACCCGATAGTAGCTCACCGGAAGTGTCACCGCTCGCGCCCACCGAGGGTAGCCTGGCATATTCCACCCCTCCTTTTGAGCGAAAAGGATGCGCGAGGGTCGCATAAAAAGCCAGGGGAACTTCTGACCGCCCTCTCGCTCTGTGCGGAGGCTCGGGGGCTCTCCCTGCAAACCTTGCTGAGACCCAGCAACCTAGGCTCGCACTCGAGGGGGCTCGGCAAACAAACCCCTTCTTCCGAGCGAAAATGATGCGTGAGGGCCATCAAAAAAGACAGGGAAACCACTAATCGTCCTCTCGCTCTGTGCGGAGGCTTCGGGGGTTCTTCCTGCAACTAGGCCAAGTCCCAGTGACCCGAACTCGCATTCATGGGCCCGGCAAACACGATAAAACTCCTTGCTCAAACGGAGAAAAAAGCCCCTAGAGGAGTAAACCCACTCCTCCAGGGCCTCGGGGGCTACACCCCGCGGGTGCGCTCGCGCGCACCCACCGGAACCACCAAGTACAAAACACAATCCCGACGGGAGCTGCTACGAGCCAAGTCTCGTCAAAACCTCAGGAGAGTGCCTGCACTCCTCCCAAGGCTCGGGGGCTACTATCGGATACCACAAGAAGGGGTACCCCAAGCAAGAACCGAAAATATTGCTTAAGCCTTGCAAAAAATCAAAGCCAAAGGACAACCACGAGGTCTCGGTAGATTCTCCGATTCGCCCGAGGCTTGCGCCGAGGCCTAGACGAAAGGCCAAAGCTCTCCGCCCCGCCGAGGCCCTCTCGCCGAGGCCCTCTCGCCGATGCCCTCTCACCAAGGCCCCGCCCGCAAGGCCTCGGACGGGATACCAATTCTCCGATTCGCCCAAGGTTGGGCTCGGCAACAACCTCGTCACCTCCGTCCCGACCGACTCCTCTAACAAAATGTCACGACCAGTTAATGCGCCCAACTACTCCCGCACGTTAGCCGCACGTTGGTGCAGTACAGGCAGAGTGACCGATGGGACAGGGGACCGGGCGCAGCAGGGGTTACCTGCCACTATGCTCATTACGGTGCCCCCTGCTGACACCCATACTGCCCTGTGCTACCTAACTCCCGCGATAAGGATAAAGCGGCGTGGAGGGTCAAGTCCAGGTCCCTGTAGTCTCGGAATTAGCATGAAAGACCAACTGCTCGTCCTCCGCCTCGTCCGAGACCCCCCGGTAGGGCCTCGGACGTACTATTCCTTCTCCGCCTCGGCTGAGGCCGGGCTCGTCCCGCATCCTCGTCGTCTCCGCCTCAACCGTCCCTCTGGCGAGCCGTCCCATCCGTTTAAGTGCGCTTGGTCACACACTCACGTACACCACGATCGCGTGGTACAAACACTAGGGGCGATGGGACAACGGTCAAATCTCCTTTTACCATCCCCACCGACGGCGGTAGGATTACCGTGCCCTGTGGACACGCCCCGCACTTTTTTTTCCACCGAATGCACGACGCCGACCACCGAGACCCCCGCATCATACACGGATCACCTCCGAGGCCTCGGTAAAGCAGGCCTCGGCACGATCGGCTACAGCACCCGCCAAGCCTCGGCACTCCACCGAGTCAAGAATCCACAAGGCACGGCATGTCTCCTACAGTAGAAGCCATACTGACTAGACGTCAACAAGGACTTCCACGACCTCAACAACCTCGGGCCTGGCCAGCACGGCGCGCCAGTCAAGTACCAATCGCCATTCCCAACACCATGCTGCTATAGGACTGAACTACGGTAGGCTCCACGCGTAGCTCACTCATGTACTCCTGGCTCCCTCCTTGCGGTTATAAAAGGAAGCAGCCAGAGATAGTTCTAGGGGGGGCAACAAAAAAACATACAAAAGAACCATGCCCTCACACACGCCCAAGCAACACTCCGTAACACACGCGCTCCCAAGCTGCCTGAGAGCAATGTCTCAAGCGGCCCGCACCGTTCCACGCCGAGACCTGGGACTAGCTCTCTCTCTCACCTAGCTTGTAACCCCCTACTACAAGCACTTCGGTGCAAGGAATACAAGATCGATCTCTCAGACTGGACGTAGGGCACCAATTGCCTGAACCAGTATAAACCTTGTGTCTCTTTGCATCACCATTCGGAATTAAGGGCACGCAGTTCAAATTCACTTGTTGATTGAGGACCCCCGGTCCGAAACAACGACAAGAAGAATACGATGGAATAGACCAAAGTGCCCTTGAATGTGATAAGGTTTTCTTGAATTAGTACGGGGCAAAATAAAGCATTTACCAGCATAAGAAAAATACATTATTTTTGCTTGTACATCCTCGAACAAAATACAGGTTTCCATGTCTCCTGAAATCATATATTGCATTCTCATATCCATTAATTACACAAATCCATTCGATTGTAGGGGAAGGCTGGTTGTAGGTGCACTGGGAGGGACGACGATGGGCTACATAGGCGACGATGGTAGCTCCTCTTCGACGAGGGAAGGCCATTACTGAGGGGTGGGGAAGACCGTCAGCAGTCAAGCGCATGCGAGGCCACCGGCTGGGGGCGTAGGGAGGCGACTCCTCCTCGCCCTTACCGCCTGGCGCTTGCGCGTGCCTCGGAGGGGATTGGGGAGCGAAGCCGCGGGAGAGGGGCCCTACCGCCTCGAGCTTGCGCGTGCGAGGTAGGGGGTAGGGAGTGGAGCCACAGGGGAGGGGGTCGCGGCTATGGGAGCCGTGGTGTTCGGCTTCTTCAGCGGCGGCGTTTGTCATCGCCCCGTCCGCGTGCGATGTGAAACGGTGCGGTGGCAGGGGTGGTAATTTTCACCAAGACAGAGGAGGCTTGCATCGGGTGGGAGATCGAATCGGTACGAAACAAGTTTGGCCGTTTCGTGTTTTAACGAAGGGATGTGAAACGTTTCGGTTCCGATTAAGGGGCAAGTAACTCATTTGGATCCATTTCTGGTGATTCTCCTAAGAAACAAAAACGTTTTTTCCTACCAGACGGGATATTAGCTGTGGCGACTTGTGACAGAGCCTGGACATTAAAACCAAACACGCCCTTCTTCTCCAGCCTGCTGAACAAGGTCATTCAGAAATCCACTTCTTGGTCAGGCACACATGGAAATGTTTGCTAGTCAATATTCCTATCAATGAACAACCCCTCAACAACCAATAAGCTCCTACCATTACCTCAGTCCAGGGCCAACGTGCATAGACAGACGCACAACTTACACCCATCATCACAACGAATATTAATTACGCGCAAAAGCCAAACAAAAAAGAAAAGAAAATTTAATCAAGTCCGTCTATTTTCTCGTCGAATCGCGCAGGCACGCGCAACCCAAAGTACGGCCGGACTCGTCTGCTCCCATCCTCACCTCGTTTCAAATTTTCCTCTGTTAAACCCTACCCACCCGACGAATCCCTCGGCAGATCCAACCAGCTTGCCGGAGGAATACACCGGGAGATTACATCAAGCGGCGGGGAGAGGGAGGAGTAGGCGGCTGAGGGAGGGTTAGAGCTGGGCGAGGCCGTCGCTGTCATGGAGGCGCAGGCGACGGCGACGGTGAAGGAGACGCTCGCGGCTCTGTACCACCACCCGGACGCCGCCATCCGCACCGCCGCCGACCGCTGGCTTCAGGAGTTCCAGCACACGCTCGACGCCTGGCAGGTGTGCGCACGCTTCTCCTTTCGATTCGCTCTCTTCCTGTTCGTGCCCTGAGCTGGGTGAGGGTTGGTTTCTGTGTTTAGGGAGTGGGACGCTGCTGACTTGGGTCGGGTAAGAGTGGGATTTTCACGCAGTCGTGTGAATTGGGCCTGAACTAAGGTGAATTGTATCACCGTTGGGAGTGGTTCTGTAATCTTTCCGAAGCTAGCTCCATAGGAGAAGGTGGGGATTGCGATTAGATTTCTTGGAGTGGGACTTTGTTCTGACCCCTGTTGACTGCACATTGTGTCTGCTACAGCTGAGGCTGCTGGTAGGATGTCTAATGCAGGATGGTTGTGGTCTCAGTTGGTGTGCATTAGTTTGGAAAACTCAAAGACTGGATCTTTTAGGTACAGTTAACTTTTTAATCCTGTCAATTCCTTCTAGATTAGGGTTACTACTTTCTAGTGAACGCTGACGATGCAAATCTACATGTTGAGCTTCATCCAAGTGTCTTTTATAGGACTTCTATGCGAGTTTGATGCGATGCCAGTATGCCACTGACTGGTTCAACTTAGTCCATCTCCTGTAATTGGAGGTTGTGACGTGTAACATGTTTTTTTTTGAACATTTGTGACGTGTAACATGTTGCTGTGGCTATCCAGGCCTTTGAACAGACTGCTGTTAGGAAGTGATGATTTAAGAAGATGAAGGGAGGATAGAGTTGTGCATTGGCAATGTGTGCATTTGCCACTTGTGTGAATTCACCAAAGTTGACACTCTCTTTCAGTGTTTTCTAATTTCTTGATCTGTTATGGGCATATATAGTGTGTTTGTATAAAATTTAGAGTTTCTTGTCGGCTTGTGGTAGATGAATTTTCTTTGACATTGTATTATATTGCAGCCATTTTATTGTCAAGTTGAGCATATTTGAGTGTTTTTCTCATTCTCCTTATGCAGGTAGCTGACAGTTTACTTCATGATGAAAGCAGTAATTTGGAAACTCTCATCTTTTGTTCTCAGACCCTCAGAAGCAAGGTAAACGGAAAGGGGCGTAGCCGCACCTTGCATGAACTATTTAGAAATGTTATACTCCCTCCGGTACCGTTTATTAGGTGCTGCTGCAGTTTGAGAAATGTCCCTCTTATTAGGCGCCTCCTAGAAACCAAGGCAGGCATTTAACTCTCGCACAAAAATCGAACGGCTGGCTGCAACTGAACGCTAGCATTTTCGTGGCGTTGTGCTCATGCATGCATGCAAGGAGTGAATGCAGAGAAAGGGGATCCAATACAGGGCTGCCATGTGGCAAGTATGAGCTCTAAAATCCTGCGCCATTTAATAGTTCTCCTCAGTCTGGTATTTTCTTGGTATCTGGAATTCGAGTCTCTGCACCTAACAAACGGTACCGGAGGGAGTAGTTTACTTAGTTTTCACAGTGATTCTCAGTAATACCATTCCATGTTATTTGTAGGTACAAAGGGACTTTGAAGAGTTACCCTCGGAAGCTTTTCGATCATTACAGGATTCTTTATATGTAAGCACTGTCTTGTTAAGTTTCTTTTACAGAGTATCTATGTTGTATATTGTGGAAAGAAGTCAGCTAGGGCTACCATGTAGTTCTATTGCGGTTTGTGACATCTAAAGTGGCTTAAAAATATCACATAATATTTGCATAAAGTAAAACACATATAAGTATTTGTGTATCGTATTATTTTTCATATAATTACATAATTTGGAAGTCAATTCACTAGTCTAGACTTTCAAAAGAAAGCATTATAAGTGATTACAGACGGAAGCAGCAAACAAACCTTTTCTAGTCGCATCTAGTTGCTAATTTACAGCTATGAGCTTTGAAACTAAAAACTACCCCCTTGATTTCAAATGTAGGTCGTTGTGACAGTGACACGGTCTCCAATATGACACTTTGGCTTGTGACTTTTGTTAAAATATTTTAGATAGTGAAAATTGTATATTATGGAAATATTTTCCATGATGCATATGGTAACATCATCCATGTGAATCAACGTAATTTTTCATGTGTTGGTGGTCCAAGTTGAAAAGTTTAACCAGATAATGTAATCACATGAAAGGACCCACATTTGGAATCGGAGGTAGTATTTCTGTTCCCTAGCCCTTAAATATCCCACTCACTCTCAGTAGGCGATACCACCACCAGAGTCAATCATCAAGCCAAAGTTTAGTAAACTTCTATACAAGGGCACATTTATTTATTTTGGACAGCGGACACCTTTCTGTCACTCCAAGGCTTGCCCAACTGCCAAATCTGGGAAGCTAATTGCTGTGCATATATCTTGGTGGACCTAATGTTACCTTGGGGCAATGACTAGTACATGCAAAGGGCACATTTATTTATTTTGGGTAGCAAACACCTTTCTATCACTTCAAGGGTTGCCAAACCACCAAACCTTGGAAGCTGATTACTGTGCATATATCAAGGTAGACCTAATGCTATCTTTGGGGGGCAATGACAATGACTAGAACAATGCAGTGTATAATTTGTGCTTCTTTGTGTTGTTCTATGAAATACTCTGCTTTTGAAGTTCTATTGCAAGGTATACTGTGTTCTCCTATCTGGTCCTTTTGATTTCTTAGCCTTGTTATAGTATCTGGCTGACCTTTTAAGGAGCTTTGCTACTTTTTATTTGAATTTGCTGCATTTGCAGGTATTGCTGAAAAAGTTTAATAAGGGACCACAAAAAGTTAGAACACAGGTAAAAATATAGAATCAAGCTATTGTTTATGCTAACACAATTGTTGTAATACTAACACACTTTGGACCATCTTCAGATTTGTATTGCAATTGCTGCTCTGGCTGTGCATGTACCTGTAGAGGACTGGGGAGCTGGTGGAATTGTGAATTGGCTAAGCGATGAAATGAAAGCTCATCCACAATTTATTCCAGGCTTCCTTGAACTGCTTATAGTTTTGCCGCAGGTACTTATATATTCTTTGAGCTTTTTATCAAAAACTGACAACCTATGCTATGTTATCCAAAACAATGTTTGGTCATCCTTTTTTTTTTGGCAAAGGTGCGTATGTAAGGAGAATTTCTTGTGTGCGCAAGGGTTTTTACCCTTTTCTCTTCTTTAAGACAAAGATACGCAGCTTTCCTGAGCCCTGTGTTTGAGGGGGAAAAAACTGAAAAACTCAAACAAAACTGTAAAACAAAATTTAATGGAAGTTAAAGCTGTGGTCCTTTTCTTGTTCTCTCACAATTTTACATACACGGGGATTTTGAGAATGGCTGAGACTCTGAGAGAGAATACTTCGTTAACGTTTATACCGCTTCCTTCAAAGTAGCCTCACTTCTGTCATCTCTTGCCATCCTTACCTCCCCTCCTCTCCAAATCCCTACGCTCCTCTTCTTTGCCTCTTGTCCATTCTTCTGTACCCGACTACTTTGATATTTCTATCCACTGCCTGTGACATGCTCTGCTCTAGGATGAGACTACCACCACTGTGTAGTTCCATGGACCATGCGTTATGCAGATCTATGGCCATCTGTGCCGAGAGCATGATCTGGGATGTTCTGTGCCACATGCGCACAACCCAACCTGTAACTGCCAGCCTTCTATTTGCCTGCACTTGAGCTTTGGCAAATTTCTAGCCACCTTACATGGATGGCCAGATCCCCTGTAACAATCCTGGGCGTTTATGGTGGACACAATTCTTTCTCATAGATTTATTCATGTGACTTAAGTTACCAAACATGGCTCGTGCATAACATCCATAATTCCATATATTGTTATGCAGTGTGTCGGTCTCAGTGAAATTGAACTTTGTCCATTGCTGTGTTTACAGGAAACTTCTAGTTATAAAATCGCGGCTCGTCCTGAAAGGCGCAGACAATTTGAGATTGACCTTTGTTCATCTGCTAATGTTGCTATTGATTTATTAACTGCTTGCATGGCCATTGATCAGCTGAAAGAACAGGTTTATTTCCTCTTCAACATTTCCTTTTACGATACTAATCCCTTTAGTGTTATGATGCATAAAGAGGTTGTGCCTACGCATTCATTTTTTTTTTTTTGTTCAGAGCTTAGCTATTTATTTTATACCTACTCTGCTACATGCACATGTAATGTGCTCCCATGATTGGTCCTTTATGTGCTAGTCTCTCCTTTCTTCCATATATTTGTAGTTGTCCTTCAGTTACTTTGATGGTTGTCAATAGCTTTCCCTCAAGGAGCTTGCTACCTTCATTAATAACTTTGGAACTAATATCCTAGTTGCTGGTCCTTACAGTGTATATATATTCTGCCCTGTACACTCACTCTGGCAGATTGTGTCTAACTGAGAGATAGTATATAATGTACTGTCCATTTATTTTGTACGTGCAAATGTGATATCCACTTTGTATAAACTACCTCAGATGTGAGTTAACAGACCTTTTATCTTTATATACAACAATGTCACATCTTCATGGTATCTTTTTTGAGGAGAAGCATCCAATTCATGTTTCAATGTTCTTTTTATTGAAACGTAGAAGTTAACTTGCAATTCTGAGATACATTTCAGCACTGCATTTATAGTGTATCTTTGATTGTTCCTTTGCAGGTTTTGGAGGGTTTTTCTTCTTGGCTTCGTTTCTGTCATGGGTATGAAATTTCTGGTGTTCTGATAGTGATACTTCATTCCTTGAAAGTGTAGCTGTTGTAGTATGTCTCATTCTATTCTTATGCTACTGCTGGTTAACAGTATTGATTTCAGTAATTATAATTAAAGTCTTCTTTCTGCCAGAATCTCTGCCTCTGAACTCGCATCACATCCTTTGGTCCATTTGGCACTCTCTTCATTGAACTCTGATCAATTCTTGGAGGCAGCTGTAAATGGTATTGTTCTAAATATGCCTTCAATTTCTATTGTATTCAGGCTGTTCAACTTTTGTTATCTTATACTTTTCACCCTTTTGCCACATTTAACCAATTGAATTCTATACACAATTCTATGACCATTTTTCTGGTGTGCTTATGTTATCATGGTTATACTTGATTCTGTGTCTGGTATAATAAAAACCTGATATGTCTCTAGATTATATACATCTATATCTATACTGTATACTCTTACAAAAACAAAACCCCACTAGCATGCAATTATGATAGCCGTCTCTTCATGCAAGGTATCCACGTCAGGAAGCCTCGTCCCCACTAACATGCATTTAGCTGTCCACATCATCCACTAATGTTCATTTATGAGTCTGTCTCTTCATGTTAGCTAAGCTATCTAAACTAATGATCCACATAAGGCTAATAATGATAGGCTGTCCGATTTCCATTCCAAACCATATCTGTCCATTCAATGCCATCTGTGATCCCCGCAGGCCGCAGCAACGAATGGGGCATTCTTTAGTTCTTACTACTACCTCCATTATCTTTTATAGGGCGTACAACCATCGTTTTTGACGATTTGTTGGGCGCGGGGTTGGAGGTGAACAGCAGCTGTGTCATTTACTCGATACGTATGGAACCCGAAGCGTTTTTCACGTTGAGTTGCGTGGTTCAGTTCTGTGCTTGTTATTTTTTCACTGCACGCGCTACGTTGGTTTGTTTCACCAGGCAACAGAAACGTCGCTGCATGCATGCATGCAGATATGGGGCATGATCTCGCTCCTCGACGCTGCATTACTACTACTCATCCTCGCTATCTGAGTTTCCTTGGTATCTGCAATACTAGCCTCCACGCCTAATAAAAGATAATGGAGGGAGTACTTACTAATTAATTATTTCACGCTCAAGATTGTAAACATAGCAGTGCTCATAAGATTATTGTTCTTTAATGGTTGAAAGGGCCTCTAGCTGAGTTGGTTAGGTGGTCTGAGTAGCACTAGCACTCCTCAGGTCCTGAGTTCGACTCCCCGTGGGAGCGAATTTCAGGCAGGGGTTAAAAAAGTCCCCTCGTCTGTCCCACGCCAAAGCACATGTCTAAGGCCTGGCCCTGGTTGTGGTCGTTCTCACATGGGCTCCGGTGCCGCTGTGTATGGGTGGGGCAGGGGTTTTCTCGACCTGTGTGAGAAGGTCTTCTTCTTAATGCAATACCCGGGGGCTATCTTGCCCCCTGGAGGTCAAGTTTTTTTTTTCTTTAATGGTTTTCATGCATCCAGTTGACATTGTAAACAATGTCAGTATTTGAGTACGACTTTGGTTGTGAGTTTCCATTAAATATACATAAAATGGCCTAATAGAATTACAATAAAATGAAAGCATTTTCAACTTTGAAGGCGAATAAACGCATAACATATTCAGATGGTGATTAGATATCTACTAGATAATGTTGACCAGAACTAAAATAGTTCTTTTTTGTGAGACAAATCTATGATGGTTTGACTGCATTTTAGGACATCACCTCAACATTTTAGGAACAATAGAATACAACCGTTCGACTACCCAATAACATATTCCTTAAAATTGCTATGTATCTGGTACCAGGTATCAGATTCCAGATACCAGGATTCAACATGCTGCCCCTTGAAGCAGGAATATATTGACACCTAGTGCAGGTTTCAAGTTTGTAGCAAACCGCTGCAGGTTTTGTTGTTTTCATTGTTTCAACATGGGTTCAATGAGGGTCCTACAAGCTTCAATAACCAAATCAACTTCAGTACGTGCACACCTCTCAAGAGGTGTGATAAAACGGGAAGATCTTAGGGCAGTTTTCTGATAGACGAAGTGAAGTTAGGGCTCAAGGCATTAGTGACCCGTTGGTTGGAGGCTGGCTGTGTCGCTGTGGCAGTGTGCATAGAACTATAGAAGGGGCTCAATGATGAATCACACTTAGATCCAGCTCCCAGGCTGTATCATGTCTAACTGGCATGTGCATACTCACCCTGCTGCATCATCTTAAGGCATGGACCATGACTTCCTTGTGGGATCCCTGTGCAACGCGCTCCTTGCGTATTGCTTTTTGCAACATCATGTCCTCCATGTTCTCACAGAAGACAAAGCTATGCAGTCTGGCACACCAAATCCTCATCTAGTCTGGCCAGTCTCACAGAGAATAACTTCAAGTTCTGCTTCTCCATAGGCTGTGTGTTGGCCAAAACAGGCGGAGCTTTTCTTGCTACCATGTTCAGAAACTGGGCCCCTGAACTCCTGAAGGATTTTCATGCTCCGTTCTATTTTTGTTTCTATACATGGGAAGTCCAGGATACTCTCACATCGCCCTTGCCACTACAGCCTACAGTAAAGATTTGCGGGTAGCAGTCCTGCAGTTGCTGCTTGTCAATGTGTCAAGGGCAGTGACGCCCAAGATAGCTGGACCTCGACTACGAAGCTCGTAGTCGCGATCCGTCGTCGCCGGCAGAGTTATGCCCCCACGCCGCCGCCGTCTTCGTCAACCGGGTTATGCCCCCTAGTTGCCGGCTTAGAGAGAAAGAGGTAGGAGATAGGCTGATAATGCTTGATTGATTTCCAACGTGTGGTTACAATAATATATGGCAAAAGGCCCAACTAAAAGGAGCAACAATCTCCTTAATCTTAGGAACAAATAACAGAAAGCTATCCTACTTTCCTTCCTAGCCACCAGCGTTGCTTATGCCCTGCGCCTCCTCCTGCGCGGCTGCTGCCCGCTCCAGGGCGCGGCGCACGTCACGGGCCCGACGCCTTCTCAGATACGTGCGCCCGACCATGACACAATGAGTTGGTGGCTTCCAAGGGTTATGGAGCTTCCATGCCTGTTGGCTGTTGCCAAGACTGGATTCCAAAAGCTGTCGTCTCCTTCACATGCCATTGCCTTCCACCAGAGTCCACATTGTTTCCTCCAGCTGCTTCATTGTATGAACTATGAAGTATCCTGTTTGCACTGCTAGCATACATTTGATGTTTGGGAATTGGGATTTATATTTTATCCACTTGGCTCTCATGATTCTGTTACTGTGGTTCACTGTCCAATTGAAGTGAGGATGATTAATCATCTGCCTTTATTGCTTGCTTAATAAAAGGCATAAACATATTACATTTGCATGGGATTAATATTAAAGTCACTGTTATTTGCTCAATATTCTTCCAAACAACTTTGCAAGCTTGTCGCATTAGCTTGATTTTCTGGGCTTACAAGGTAGTAAAAGCTGGTTTACAGGTTAAACTAAGCTTGGCCAAACCAACACTCCGAGCTTGGGATCCAAGTGGGTACCCAGTGTTTTCTAGGTCTTTAGTTCATTTTTTCTCCTAAGTTATCTATGTGGCATGCCGTTCTAGTTCGTTTTTGCAAGTTTTGGGTTGACCCAATGACCCCAAACAAGTGAACTTGCATCCCTACTGAGAATGGATGTAATTAGTACTGGGAATGGCTGTAGTTAGTTACGACTAAGATGACTAGTCCAGTAATTCTCATGCCTTTGGTTTTGTCGGAACCTCACTGATATAGTTAATGTTCTAATTTCCAGTTACATCTGAACTGATACATGCTACTGTATCTCATGGCTCTGGTACTATTGCTGAGCAAATGCCGCTCATTCAAATTCTTGTCCCTCATATTATGGGTCTGAAAGAGCAGCTCAAAGATCCATCTAAGGTATGACATCTCTGGCCATATTCTGCATGGACGGTCAGTGTATCTGTCAAATTCCTCTTCATCATGTTTTGAGTGTTAATTTTATCTCTTCAATCTTCATGCTCGCACATATCATTTGGTGGAATTAATGTACTTCGTTGGTGATTCCGGAAAATTCAAAATTTCTGTTAGCGCCGTAATTAGGATTTAGGCATGAGTCACTCTAGCTCTCTTTTAGTTATCTTTCATTGGAATGCACAATGAAAAGGTGTAAGCATTGTAGATTGCAAGACGTAGTAGATTGATTGTTGTGATACAATGTACATGAATATATAGGCAAGAACAGGGGTGGCTTATAAAAACGTAACCAACCTCCAATATCCTCAATCTACACAATTCTGGACTTATAATCGAAGGAAACCTCCTGAGCATGCCCTGGCCGTACCCTGTGTAGAGGGATAGCCGGCTGGGCTACTCTAAGCTAAGCCCATGGCCCATATGTATATAATCCCGTCTAACAAAAGGAACTAAAATGCTTTGGTGTTGTTTGAGCTGGTAAAGTTATTTTACCCATAAATCCACAGTTTCCTGTCTAAGGAAACTCTTTTAGTGCATCTTTGAATTTTGAAAGTAAATTTTTAACTTTTGTTTCTGAACAAACACAAATGCATCCAAGTCTGAGCTTTTAAAATAATCGGACTGTTGGGGAAGATGCTATGATAAACAAAAGCCAGTAGGGCAATTGATTAGCAGAGGGAAAATTAAAAAAAAAAGAGAGAATTGCTCCATTTGTCCCTGAAGTTGCATGGTTGTGTCACCCTTACCCACACCCACTGTAAATACTTTGTGAGACCCCTAAATGTTAACTCTGTTTGTGTTAGTGGCCCAAATCACTGTTACATTAGTGATAGTCCTGATGTGGCATTGAACATGGCCTATCAAGCTATTACCATGTTGGCTTTCATCGTTTCTCCCCATGCTCTTTGTCTGTCCTCTCACTGCTGCAGTACATACAGATCCCTAGGAACAGACTACTACTCTGGCCCACCATTTCCTATTCCTCCTTTATTTCCACTAAACTCCACGAGAAAATATATTAACAAGTGCTTATTATATTTATCTTTTTTGTTATATTTTATATGTTTATACCTTGAGTGTTTGGTAAATATGTAGAAATGCATGTGTTGTTTTGCTTCTATTTTTTATGACCCTTTGGCACATTTTTAGGATGAAGAAGATGTAAAAGCTATTGCTCGTTTATATGCAGACATGGGTGAATCCTATGTTGACTTGATTGCCACAGGTAAATTTCATGGATTATGCTGATCACCATTGAGATCCTTCTCTTGCCAATGACCCATTTATTTACTTTTAATGTTTGAGCTTTACCAGGTTCAGATGATTCAATTCAAATAGTAAACGCATTGCTAGAAGTTACTTCTCATCTGGAATTTGATATTTCCTCTATGACGTTTAATTTCTGGCACCGTCTTAAGCGTAACCTGATCAGGAGGTAATGGACTAACCTAATTAAACATCATGTGCTTTGCCTGAGAAATAATGTTATCAATGCTTCATGTATTTTAGGGACTCTTATGTATCATATGGATCAGAGGTGGCAATTGAAGCTGAGAAAAACAGAAGATTACAAATATTTCGTCCAAAGTTTGAAACTCTGGTGTCTCTGGTACGTATTTGAGGACTGAAGATTTTATAACATCCTCCCTATAATCTTGCCATGTAATGAAATCAGCAATGTCCACTGAGTTATTTCATTTCATGTGTCTGATTTCATATATTGTGTTGATTTCCGGATCAGGTCAGTTTCCGAGTTGAATACCCTGAGGACTACCACACCTTTTCCGAGGAAGACCGCAGGGATTTTAGACATGTTAGATATGGTACAGTACCTAATTTCTTTTAGCTGGTTTCATCAGTCCATTTTGCCTATCTTGTGGTTGTAAGACATATTTAGGGCCATTTGTGTTTCAGCTGTTAGTGATGTGCTACTTGATGCAACTGAAGTTCTTGGGGGTGACTCGACGCTAAAACTACTTTCCACCAAGCTAGCTCAGGTGACCTAAACTATTTCTCTTGTTTTATTTCTGAGATCTTGTGCTAAATCTCTTTGTTGGCTTGGCAGTTTCCTTACTCAATGTATTTTGTGATGTGATTTGTGATTTGTTTAGTTTCTCGGTTACTTTGGCATCTTGTGCTCATTATTATAATGTTTCTTCTCCAGAAGGCTTTTCTTTTATGGAAACAATGATTTCATGTCTCCATATATAGTCTAGACAGAATGACTGTATTCCAGCATAGGTTTGTCTGGCCCTTCTGACTTTGTGTATATGGATTTTGGGTTGTTGGGCTAGTTGCTCAGTAATACTACAACAGCATGAAAATAAAAAATAGTATTTGTACGCTGTTGATATGATTTAAGATGTTAATAGTATATTGATTGACATGAAGCGCTTACTGATCAGAATTCACAGATGGATTTTGGATATTTGGGGCGCATTAACAGTACAGGTGCTGATTGAGTATCTAGAGCTTTGGGAAGTTTTAGAGGTATTCCATTTGAATCCTGATGTACCAGATCAACACAAAGTGGAGATTTATTGACACAGTGACATATTCTTGTTGCTCAGCATACTTGGCCTTTTTTGTGTTAGTGTATGGATGCCCTGTTACTAATAAGGGAGACTGAATTGGATGATAGTATTGAGAGCTGGCACTATGCACTAGACTTGAAAAATTAAAGAGACTAATGACATCCAAAATCCAAGATCGAAGATGTCATCGAAGCATGCAACTCTTGGACAATGTCGATGTAGAAAATGACCTCCTCCAATACCTCCAATCTTCACAGACGGTACTTTAACTCTTCAAATATGAACCTTGCTTTTGGTTCAAAAAACATATGAACCTTGCTTTGGAGACTTTGAACTCAACGAGAATAAAGAGACGTGTCAAATCAAGCCAAAGGAAGAACAGAGAGATCACGGCTGCAAAACGGCAAGTAGGACAGAATGGTGGTGATGATAAATAAACAGCCCTTGATCATGAAGTGTAGCAAAATAGCTACGAAAGAGACCGAGAGGGCATAGTCGCATCAATGATGATGATGATTAGCTAAATCTTTTTTTTTTGTGGAGTAATGATTAGCTAAATCGATGGGACTCAGCTAACCAAAGAGACTTTATGTGACTAACACGAGCACATGATTTACTTTTTGGGATGGAGGGAGTAGATATTAACAACATAACGTTGATTGCTTAACCTCAGGCTTCAGTTTTCTTTCAAACTGACTGACTATTGCCTTCCCAGTGTTGCACCAGAAAAGTTTATTTAGTTCTCAATAATAACAGTTTTTCACTTTTGTATTTTAGGCATATGGGAGCTGCAACAATGAGCAGAACCCCAAGTGGCAACCTGTAGAGGCTGCCCTGTTCTGTATACAAGCAATTGCAAGATCAGTCTCAGTTGAGGAGCGAGAAATTTTACCACAGGTATTGATAGCATATTGATTGTCCCATAATGCTATTGGTTGTTTTTCCTTAACTAGTTCATCTACCAGATCTTCCTCTGATAAGCTACCTTTTGTTTGCACTGAATTCTTATATGGTGTTGATGCGCTGTTATTGTTTTCTAAAGGTTATGTCACTGCTTCCCTGCCTTCCTCACCATGAGCAGTTGCTACGAACAGGTATGTTTTACCGTGCAGATAGTTCAGAAGTCCTTGATCTTTGCACGGTATTTATTTAATTTTATGCTGTACCTGCTCAGTAGGCAGTAGCTCGTTAGCTCTATCAAGATGTTAATGTTTATGACAGTTAGAGCTGCTTATTCACATTGACAGATTTTTATTGTTACTGAGTTACTTCGTTATATTTGTTTTGATCCTTCTAGCTGCGTGTTTTTTATAACAACCATGCAATAAATGGTTTACCTGGCCTGTTTATCACAATGTTCTGAAATATACTTACAGTTTGTTCGACCATTGGAGCATTTTCAAAATGGATTGATGCTGCACCGCTGAATTATCTATTCTACCACCTCTAGTTGATATTCTCAATAAGGGTATGAATACATCAGAGGATACAGCTGCGGCTGCTTCTATGGCCTTTAAGTACATATGTGAAGGTATGCATCTGCATCTACTTAGCAGTGTATTATCTTTGTGCATCTGTTTCGGAATTGTCTTATTTATTTTAATAAGTCTAGCTTGGTACTGTTGGGCTATTGCCTATGACTGCCTATGACTGTAGTAAAATTTGAGATGGGCTATTCTATTAAATGCCATTCATGATTTGGCACCCCATTTCCTCATTGGTGTGTGATAGCGTCTGGTGGCAAATCCTGAAGTGCCAGTGCTGTTGAATAGTATGGGGTGTTAGGTTTCATGCACCAACCAGATGAACCCAAAAACTTAAGCCGTTGGGAAGAGGTGGGCAATCCACTTTATACTTCAACACTCCCACTCACGTGCAGCCACATACAAGGCGCAAACGTGGAAATAAAGGAGCGGAGGACTTAAATGACACCTCTGCCATGACTCGAACTTGAGACCTCTGACATGATACCATGTTAGGTTTCATGCACCAACCAGATGAACTCAAAAGCTTAAGCCATTGGGAAGAGGTGGGCAATCCACTTTATACTTCAACATGGGGGGACTTATTCTTGCTTTGAATTTTGCCCAAATTTATGTTTTGATGCCACAAATTATTTACTGTTTGTTTAATTTATTATCCTTTTTTGGTGATAAGACTGTAGGAGAAAGTTCTCAGGGTCCCTGGATAGCCTCTTCCAGATATACCATATTGCAATTAGTGGAGTTGGTGGTTATAAAGTTTCTTCAGAGGACTCGTTGCATTTGGTTGAAGCCCTAAGGTTCTATGATTCCTCCCATCCAGCTTGGCTATTTTTGTTAGTAAAGCTTTTTGGTTGTATCATGTACTCACCTTGCACGCTTTTGCATTCTGATACACTTCGATCAGTGTGGTTGTTACAACGCTTCCACCAGAATCTGCTAGTAGAGCCCTGGAGTTAATCTGCCAGCCAGTAATCAATCCCTTGCAAGTAGGTATCCCTTTTTTATAGTCAATTAGACATGCCTAATGTATCCATTATAATTTGTTTGCTTCGATAAAAGGAATTAATCCAGCAAGGTGATCAAGTTCTTCAACAAGTCCCTGCTCGGCATTTAACTGTACATATAGACCGACTATCAAGCATTTTCAGGTGGTGGCCTTCTATTTCTAAATTTCTTCCATTGAAAAAATACGTTTGTTTACTAAATCCTCCAAATTGTTCCAGCAATGTGAAACAACCAGAACTAGTTGCTGAAGCTGTATATAGATATTGGCCGACACTCAAGAGTATCTTTGATCAGTAAGTATGATACCATGGAGTTATTGCCAGAAGTTCCTATTACTGCTATATACATGAATGTTCTCCTCCACTCCTTTATCAAAATACTCTTATGCACAGACGAGCATGGGATACCCGTACCATGGAGTCAATATGCCGATCTTGCAAATTTGCTGTAAGTTTGTGACTTGTTTGACATATTAATTGTTTGATATAATTTCTATTCAAATCTTATGCAAGTGCCATCAAGATTGCATTATGGAACTATTATCTTGTATCAGACATGGAGTCTGAATAACTCTGGTTCCTAATGTTCCTTGGTTTAACTGTTTAATTAAAAGTTGCAATGAAAATCTACCTGATGTTTTCTGAGTAGTGTGGAGCATGTGCTACAGCATAGCCTTGTAAGTTTCAGTTTATCATGCCTGATGCACCAGGGTGCTTGGCATAAAAGTGTTACAGGTAGTTTGTAAGTTTCAGCTTATCATGCCTAATTCAGGGCTTTGTAGACTGTTGTTTCAGTACTTCCCAAAATGTACAAATTATCGTCCAGTAAGTAATAAAGCTGGAGTTGGAGATTGCAAATAAGCCCTTATCTTGCTCTAAATTTGTTCTTTTAGCTTCTAGTAAGGGATTGAAGCAGATTACAAATATCTCTTGTGGTCACTTCAATACCATCTGGATATTCATTGTCCGCTGACTAATGCTAACATGCCTTTTCTGTGTGAAGGTAAGGACGTGTGGAAGGGTCATGGGAATGACGATTGGTGCAATGCTTGAAGAAATCCAAACTCTCTACCAACAACACAAACAGTCTTGCTTCCTTTACTTGTCCAGTGAAGTTATCAAGGTTGATTTATATTTTCAAAGAGTCAGACTTATAAACTTGAACTGTATTTTCCCCTTCTCTGACAATTCTTTTTCTTTGTAGATTTTTGGATCTGATCCATCTTGTGCGGGCTATCTTACTAGCTTGATACAAATACTTTTCAGCCATACAGTGCAGCTTCTCAGAACGATTCAAGTAATTGTTCTTCCTTTTTCATTCCTAGGTGACAATTACATATTGGCAACACAAAAGGTGACCAAAGTGCACTATATTTTCAGGATTTTACAGCCAGACCAGATATAGCTGATGATTGCTATTTGTTAGCATCAAGATGTATTCGTTACTGTCCTGATCTATTTATACCTACAGAAATGTTTCAAAGATTGGTTGACTGCGCAATGGCTGGTATAACTATACAGCACAGGTAATGGCCTCTAGATTGGCTGACTGCGCAATGGCTGGTATATATAAACATTTGAACAAGACTCTGAGATGCTTGAGTTGGTTCAAATTCGAAAAATTCTCTATACATACAACAAGGCCCTTATTGATATATATCAAAATCATTTAAGAGTCGATCCGAATCTGACCATCTAGCAGTCTTGTTCAAACACTTTTATCTATGAAAACGATATTCTTGTTCCCTGTTTTTTTTTTTCAGTATTGAAGTCTAATGTTGTAACCTAACTTTTATGTAACAGGGAAGCCTGTAAATCGATATTGTGTTTTCTATCTGATGTCATTGACCTTCCAAACTCATCTGACGGGGGACAGTACCGTGAAGTTATTAACACAATCATACTTCAACGTGGTGCAACCCTTACTAGAATAATGATTGCTGCCTTAACAGGGGCGCTACCATCTGGTCGTCTGGAGGAGGTGGGTTGTAAGATCGTATCTTTTTTTATATAAACAAAAAAAATCTGAAACGTGCATGAGAATTGTCATTGCATTAGAAAGAAAACTAATTTTCAGTGGCATTTCCATTATTGTTTGTTACATTCGCGTCCAGCAAAGAATTGTTGAACTACCCTGTCTAGCGCTACTCTACGCTCTACCAGCAGCTAGAAAGAGCATGTCTTACATGATGTTTTCTTTTGCTCTACCAGCAGCTAGAAAGAGCATGTCTTACATGATGTTTTCTTTTGCTCTACCAGCAGCTGGAAAGACATGAATCAACATTCTCCTGTGTTATCAGATATCTCACTAAAAACTGATGCAAAGAGGCAAATGTAGCTCACTTTTTTTTTGTCAAAATATGTCTCTTATTTGATCACAAAATTACTGGAATACCTTTTTAACTACATAATAGCATATTGGATTGGAACGTTGGTTCCTTACTGATATGCTACCCCTGTTCAAAAAATGTAGGTCGTTTTAGTTCTGCCCTAAGTCAAACTTATCTTTGACAAAGTTTATAGAAAAATGCAGCAACATCTAGAACATAAAAAAATTAATATCACTAAATCCATCATAAAATATGTCTTGACAGTGTATTGATTTGGTAACATGATGTTAATGTATTTTCCATAAACTTTGTCAGAGTAAAGAGAAGATTGACTCACATTAGGACTCTATCTGGTCACTATTTGTCCATCATTTTAAGAGTATAGAATATAGACAAAAAAATGACTAAAGGTGGAACTGAATGTCTTCCCACTATTAATTATGGTGATTATTGCATTTGTGCTGTCAGGTGTAAGTAAAGCCACATTACTTTTAGTTTCCCTTATATCGCATACTTTGTCTTTTTTCATCCCCACATTACCTACATTCTACTTGTACTTAGTTGGTCGCTTCCAACTATCATTAGTACTGCGGAAAAAAGTCTTAGGCCTTGTTTGGCGGGGCTCCCTCTGGCTTCGGCTCTACTCAAGGAGCCAGAGCTTTTTTGAGCTCCTAGTTCATTCCTTGAGGAGAGAGAAACAGCTCCTGGTTGTGCCAAACAGGCTCTTTATCGAGGCCATGAAATCACCAACTCCACTGTGGCACGCAAACAGCCATTTGTGCATAAAATCAACACGAGAATGCCAATTGTAGTTTTGATATTTTATTGTATTACTGAAAAAAATTTAGAGCAAAGCATGAGATAGTAAGATGATAATTGACAGGTGGATTTGTACCTTTTTGCAGGTTTCTTATGTTCTGCTGTCACTTAGCAGAGCCTTTGGTGAGAACTTGCTGAACTGGGCAAAGGAAAGCATTAATCTTATACCACCACAAGCCCTAACAGATGCAGAACGTTTGCGTTTCTTCAACATCATATCTGATGCTGCTTCCGGGTCTAGTCTTCATACCACAACAGATAGATTTGGAGAAATCTCAGATGTTTGTAGACGAAACAAAACAGTGCAAGACCTAGTTCAAAGTGCGTTGCGGCCTCACGATTTGACTTTCACGGTGGTTCCACAACAGATGTGATAACTGCAAGGCAAGTTTAGAAAGCCAGTTCATGCATATTTTCAAGTTGAGAAAAGCCACTGAGTCAGTGTTGATGCAAGACTCAAGTCATCTTGGGAATTTTTTTCGTAGTTCATTCAGGTTTGAGTTGCGGCGGCATACAGTTCAGATTTGTTCAGAGCATAGATAGGTCAGTAAGCATTGTAATTCTTTCGTGTTTCTCCTTTGTACATGTGCCGTAAATTGTGTATTTGGGGAGGGAGATAAGTTGTGTTGTATTATTTCAAAAAACAGTGTTATACTGGGTATAACTGGCAGATCACGCGGAATGGTGATCTACCATGGGCCTGATTTTGCGTTGGCCGGTCAGCTTCTTTTTTGTAAAGTGAGGTGGCCATCGATTTTATTATGTAAGCTTATACCGGCTGTTCAAGGACGGACAAGTTTGTGTTCCTTTATGATCCCCAGATGTGATGGCCTATGATTAGAACTGGTGCAATTTAAGCTCACCTTGAATCAGGGGCAGACGTTTGAAATAATTTGGCTAGTTGCATCTACTCTCTCGGTAGATAAAAGAATGCAATTCTTACAATTTCGAGAAGTCAAATGGTTTGAACTTTCAATAAATTTATATAAAAAAGTATCGATATTCATGATATAAAATAAGTACCATTAGATTAGTTATAAATATATTTTTATAATAATTTATTTAGAGACATAAATGCTAGTACTATTTATATAAAGTTGATCAAACCTGAACTAGGTTACTGACATAAATCCTATGATTACATTCTTTTCTAGGCTAGAGGTATTCGTTAATCAGTGTGTCCTCGACGAGGTTTCGTCCCGTGCTTGTAGAATGCAAAAGCTAGTACAAGACCACGCATGACCATTATATGGACACGACAGCAACAGGTAGCATCGCCATCACCATCGGTGAAAACTTGAATTAGATATAGCAGTGCTAGCGTCCGGATGTCCGGACGCGGGCGGATGTTCGGACGGATGCCCATGTCCGGACGGATGCCCATGTCCAGACCTGACGTGGTGTCTGCGCTCCACCCGACCCCATGCGTGTCTGCGCCTGCGCCTGACCCCACGTGCCCCCTCCGGCAGTTGCAGCAGGTGGGTCACATTTCAATTGCAACATCTGGTTTACTTTTGAAATATTCAGATGCAACACTTGCAACGTACGTCTTAAAAACAGAAGAAACACTTGAAACATGAGTCTGAAACACTTGCAAAAACACCTGAAAACACTTGAAAACCATTGCAAATATACGTAACATCCGGATAACACACTTACAACATATGTGGGAAACATATGCAACATCCAGATAAACACACTTGCAACATATGTGGGAAACATATGCAACATCCAGATAAACACACTTGCAACATACGTCTGAAAAATAGATGAAACATTGCGAACAGAGGTTTGCAACATACGTGTACAATCATTGCAATATCCTAATCTACTTTTGCAACATCCATACGAAATACTTGAAACATACATCTGAAACATCTGTAACATTTGAAACATACACCGGCGCGGAGCTCGATGCCGCACAACTCCAGTGGAGAAGGTCGCTCTGGTAGAGAAGGCGGCCGGCGCGGTGGAGAACGCCATAGTGGGCAGATGGCCTGGTGGAGAGGAAGGATGGCGGTGGCAGCACTAGAGCGTGGTGGAGAGAGAGGACGACAGCGATCGGGCGCGGTGGAGAGCATCGTAGCGGCATGGTCGCGCTAGAGCACGCGCGCGGTGGATAGAGTTGCGAAGGCGTTGTCGCGTTGGAGCACGCGTGCGGCGGTGCGCACGCGACGGTGGTGCGGTGAATGGAGAGGAACGGACGACAAACTCATGAGCAAATAAGGTTGGGGCAAACGGATACGCAAGTAGAGAGTTGGGCCATTTCGCTGGTGTCATGGCCAATCAACCGCAGCGTCCGACGGACGGACGTTCCTTAGCACAGCATTTCCAAAATAACAATGGACATGGCGACCCATATAGTCTATAGGACCGCTCGATGTGAAGGCATGCATCGTGCGTGCCAGATCGCCGGTTGGATTGGACGAAGGGGAGAGCAGAAGGCCGGCGAACACTAACACGGACCGGTCAATCAGGTGGAGGCATGCATGGTAGGCTGTTCACGTTCACGCACTGCCTTAGCCCCTGAGCTGGCTAGCTAGCGGACCACACGTTGCAAAAGGGCACGTAACACGCAGGGATTGATTGGTTGCCTCTATTAGGTTTAGCCAGCATAATCCAGTGTAATCTAAACGTATGCGGTACGTGTTTGGATCTTATACAGCCAACTTAAGCCAATATAAACGTATGTAATCCTGCACAGGCAGCCATATTCCATAAAATTATGTTTGTTTGTTTACATTTTATAGCATATAGTCATCTTATATGTTCTATTAGAGTTTCATGTTTCTAGTCTCTATTGTATGAATTACGAAGTGTGATCATCTGCCCCCGACGGTTTTCTTCGGCCTTCATCAAAATTGGCTCGCGCCATCACCCCACGTCACCAACAAAAAAAAGAATCCCAAATCTGCCCCACGCCCTGCCTCCACTAGCTCGTCCCGTGTTTCGCCCCACGTCGCAAAAAAGAAGAATCCCCAGCATCAAGTCTGCATCCTCCCACGCCCTAGCCACGTCGCTGCGCCACCGCTGCCCTCCCCTCCATGTGCCCCTGCCCCAGCCATCGCGCGACATCATGGCTCCGGAACTCTATGCCACTGCCACCGCCGGACCGTGGCCGGTCGTCTCCCACTCAGCATTGGGGCGCGGACCTCGTGCCTCGACCATAACCCTAGGGCCCGACACCATCGCCAAAGTTGACTCCTTCTCGGTCCCGTCCCACTCGGCGGGAGCTCCAGGGGCGGCCGGCAAGGAGCGGCCACAGCCCGTCGAGCAATAGTAGCAAGAGCTAGGCGCAGCAGGCGGAGGAAGCCTCGCACATCCAGCTCGCCCTCGCGCTCTGCAGCTGCTCCGAGAACTACCACTAGTAGAGAATAGACCTTTCATCCGATGCTAAAATGGACTCTAGTCCCGACATTTTTTGCGCCCGGGACTAGAGAGACCTTTAGTCCCGGTTGGTGTCTCCAACCGGGACTAAAGGTCCCTGCCCAACGGCTACTCACAGTGGCAGGGGACCTTTAGTCCCGGTTGAAGACACCAACCGGGACTAAAGGTGGACCTTTACTCCCGGTTGGAGCCACCAACCGGGACTAAAAGTCCTCCAACCTTTAGTCCCTGTTGGTAACACCAACCGGGACTAAAGATCCCCCGATGGGTTAGTTCAAAAGGGAAGCATCCCATCCATTGTTAGATGTGTTGTGTAGGTGGGGTGGTAAGCTACGCGCGAGGCAATGCATGAGGTCTTGGGTTCGAATCTCACGGGACGCAGCGGTGGGAGGCATTATTTTTTTTAAAGCTAGGAGGACCTTTAGTCCCGGTTTCCGACCCGGGACTAAAGGACCCCCTTTAGTCCTGGATGCTTACTCCTGGGTGGGGAACCGGGACTAGAGGGGGTTCTCCACCGGGAGTAAAGCCCGTCCCTCCGCTAGTGTACATCGCAATGGACCCTAACTTCTTCAACTCCTCCAACACCCTCGTAGCGCTCCACAACCACAAGTCTGGCCTCAAGATATGTCCTGTCACTAGTAGAGAACAGACCTTTGATCCTCGGTCAAAATGAGCTCTAGTCCCGGAATTTTTTGCGCCCGGGACTAGAAATACCTTTAGTCTCGGTTGGTGTCTCCAACCGGGACTAAAGGTCCCTGCCCCAACGGCTACTGCGCTAGACAGAGGTGGCAGGGACCTTTAGTCCCGGTTGGAGCCACCAACCGAGACTAAAGGTATACTTTTACTCCCGGTTGGTGGCTCCAACCAGGAGTAAAGGTCTACTCCCGGGCCGTGGCTGCGCCCGGGGTTGGAAAGTTACTTTTAGTCCCGGTTGGAGCCACCAACCGGGACTAAAGGTCCCCCTTTATATCCCGGTCGTCTCCTTCTTCCTCCCCGAGCCTGAGCTCAGCACATTTTGAAGCTCACTGCATTAGTGTTCTTGCTTCCTCCCTCCCTCCATTGTTCCTCCATCCATTATTCGATTTCTCCGTCGATTTCTTTGATTCCTCCATCGATTCTTCAGTTGTAAAGGTTACC
This sequence comes from Miscanthus lutarioriparius, assembly GCA_904845875.1. Classification (NCBI taxonomy): domain Eukaryota; kingdom Viridiplantae; phylum Streptophyta; class Magnoliopsida; order Poales; family Poaceae; genus Miscanthus; species Miscanthus lutarioriparius. Next base: position 101,534,741 of record CAJGYO010000001.1, read on the forward strand.
AATCTCATACTCTCATTTTTCACCATTGTCTTATCTCATTTTGTTCACTATATATATATGGTTCTTTATTGTGGTTTTTTTCATTTGTAAGCAATTTGAGCTCAAAATCACTTCAAGCTTGCATATTTACATGAAATAAGGTTAAAGTAGCTAGTTGAACTTGCGGACCGTGTTCATCTCGGCGAGCACGTTCTCTCGAGCGGTAACGGACGTCAAGGAGGAGCTTTGATTCTACGAGGGAGAGCGGCAACGGTCGTGGAAGACCGTGTTCCCTTCCTCGTAGAATTGGAGCTCTTCCATGGCCAAGTACGGTGCCGTCCGGTGGAGAAATGCTCGCCGAGATGATCATGTAAGCAAGGTCAATTAGTACAGATGGTTATTTATTCACACGTCCCGATATCGTCGCAGTAGTCTGTTATGTGTCTACACTCCCATTCTTCTGTTAATTTGCGGAAATATCATGTGAATTACTTACCTGCCGCAGTAAAAGACGAGAACACAATGACCATTAAAAATATCATTGTTTAGAGATCTAGATAATTTTATAGTTTCTTAATTTTATTTGTTTATAAAAGGAGAAATTTATAGTGTATTAAAAAATGAGTATAGAGAGTAGATGACAACTGCTTTCGGGTCCTCGGCCTCTCATGGGTTTCCAAAGCGACTTAGGCCGGGCCTCCCTCTCATTCCATGCGGCAAGTGTCGTGATGAGACTAAGATTGTGATGGAGTACCGAGTGAAGAAGGAGGGTCCCAACAAGGATCGTATCTTCTACAAGTGTCCGGATCGCAATGTGAGTTATTTTATCGTATTTAATGATTATGGTTAGTTTATACCTATTTTCATGATGGTTGTGATTAAAGTTCTAATTTTTGTTTTAATTTGGTGGGATGGCAAGTGGGCGATATTCGGGCTTCTACTTGGGAGGAAGAGTATATTGAACTCGTGCAAAAATATCTTGCACAACAACAGTGACATCTGGCTAATGAGGCAAAAGTGATCCAGCCAAGAAGCTCAAAGATATATTACAATCGGGGATCATGCTCATTTTAGTTGAGATTGGTCGTGAAATCCTTATGCTCCTGAAATGTATTTTAGCTTTAGTTCTTTTAGTGGTAGTTGGGATTGTCTACATTGTAGCGATTCTTTCATAAATTTGTATCTTTTGTGGTGGCACGCATGTTGTATAAATAATTAATTATGATCTAGGTTTTAATATGATATTTATATCATGTAAGGCAGATGAGTCGTCATTGGATGTATAATGCTGATCGCCGCTCCCAAGAGTTCATTGACGGCGTGCATTCTTTGTTACGTGCGGCCGAGGCAAACAAACGCGATAGTTTCATGTGTTGTCCATGTGCCATATGTAAGAATACGGTGGAATATCCTTGCTCAAGGACTCTTCATTCACACTTGTTCAGGTCGGGTTTCATGCCAAACTATATTTGTTGGACAAAGCACGGAGAAACCGGTGTTGTAATGGAAGAAGGTGAAGAAGAACAATGGGACGACAATGATATTATTCCTGATGGTGCGTGCTTCAATGATACTGTAATGGGAGAAGCTGAAGAAGAGGTAGCCGCAGAAGATGAGTCGGTGATGATCTTTCTCAGTCATTCGTGATTTACAAAGAGAATGTGAAAGTGAAAAGGAGAAGATCAAGTTCGAGCGGATGCTAGAAGATCACAAGAAATTGTTGTACCCAACTTGTGATGCGAGGCGAGAAAAATTGGGAACCACACTAGAATTGCTGCAATAGAAGGCAAAGAATGGTGTATCCGACAAAGGATTTGGAGAGTTACTAAAATCCAAAAGAAGATGCTTCAAGTACAATGAATTGCCCGCCACTACCTACGAAGCAAAACAAGTTGTCTGTCCTATGGGGCTAGAAATAGAGAAGATACATGCATGTCCTAATGACTGCATCCTGTACCGTGGCAAAGAGTACGAGAAATTGGATGCATGCCCGGTATGCCATGCGTCGCGGTATAAGATCAGGCGAGATGACCTTGGTGATGTTGAGGGCGAACGTCCGCGTAAGAAAATCCCTGCCAAGGTTATGTGGTATGCTCCTATAATACCACGCTTGAAACGTCTGGGACTAAAGGTCCTCCTTTAGTCCCGATTCCTGACCCGGGACTAAAGGTCCTCCTTTAGTCCCGGTTCCTGACCCGGGACTAAAGGACCCCCCTTTAGTCCCGGATGCTTGCTCCCGGGTGGGGAACCGGGACTAGAGGGGGTTCCCCACGGGAGTAAAGCTCGGTTCTCTACCAGTGTGTAGACACGTCCGGAGCCATAGAGGTTGGGCGACCTAGCCTTTCGCCCCCTTGAGCTCCACTTTAGTCCATAAGCTGCTGCGAACGGACACTTCAGAAATACAAGTGGGACCAAGTTGTTTGAAAACAAAATACTATCATGATGTTGAAATCATCTTTACTTCGCGGATATGTGATAGTTGGATTGAGCATTTAGGGTATGTTTTGTTGGGCCGTGGCTTTTGAAAAAGTTATTGTGAGTCGTGGGTTGGCAACTGATAGGATGATACAGTTAAAACAAAAAACTTACATCTCACGTTGCGTAATATCAAAGTTTAAAAAGTATTTGGGGCTTGTTAATTACTTAAACTTTAGTGGAGAAAGAGATCAAGTGTAATTATTTCTCCTAGCACTTAACAAATAGCCTACATTAAAATTAGTTATTTCAAAATCTCTATGGGTTTTGTGCAAAACAAAAATGGGTTACTTACACCATATACAACACATAAGTTGAATTTTGTTAGATCAAATCTCAATAAATAACTTGTTATAAGAAATATACAAGGTAACCGTGAAATGAGTTTTGGCTGGGCGCTCTCTTGTCATGCCAAACAGAATGATGTGACGAAACCAACTTAGCGCGCTAGAGAAGGTGGCGCGACATGACCTCCCACGGCATGATTGGTGCAACCAAACAGATTAGATTTAAAAATAGTTTTTTTAGATTATTTCTAAAATATAAATTGAAAATAGAGTAAAATTTTAAAAGTAAGGAAAGGGACAGATGGAAGGGGATTTACGAGCAACTACACTAACCTACCTTCTCACCTTGTTGTCCCAAGGTCATCTCAAAGTAACTACATAGGAATGCCAGCCCTGTGCCAAAGGTTTTTAGCTGCATAAAAAGGTATGCATTCTTTTCCAATTGAAAAGCCCAAGACTACAAATATTACTGCTAATATGATCCAAATCTACCTAGTCATGCAGGTGCTAAATAGCAGTTATACACACACACACACAGAGAGAGAGAGAGAGGTAAAAGGAGTGATTTCTGGCTACGATGTTAAGTCAAACCATCTTTATTTTTATGAACTTTTTACATAAATATGTAAATATTTACTGCTAATATGATCCAAATTACTAAGCTAGCTAGTCACGCAGGTGCTAAATCTAACATATACCCTTGTTTGTGTATACCAATTACGGCTCGCTCTTCGTCCACGTCGCCCATGTTTCGTGCCCGCTTGTAGTAGTTATATACAGAGAAAAAAAGAAAAAAATATACTCCCTCAGTCCCTCTATCTAAAATAAGTAACGCTATGGTATCTGTGCCGGTCAAATTTTCACAAATTTAACTAGATTTGTAGAAAATATCAACAACATTTGTATCTTCAAATAAGTTTACTATAAAAATAAATTCAATGATCTACTCATATTTGGTCAGAGCTAAAAACGTTTGACTTATCGGGAAGCGAGAACGACACTTATTTTAGGGAGAGAATTATGTATTTGGCACTGAAACAAATCAGTCTTTCGTATTTGGCACTTAAAAATTTGAACTTTCTTATCTGGCACTAAGTTAAAATTTCCTTCCCTATATGGCACTACCGTCCATTTTATCCATTCATCTGTTAGTTGACTATTTTAACCGTATCAGTTTTTTCTTAGTGTGACCAACGTACCCTCTGTTATTCACGCATGCAATTTCTCCCTGGACTTCCCGAGCGGCCGAGCACTCCTTTCTCCCTAGATTGATGGAAGGAGGAGGAGAGGATGATGGAGCAGAGGATGTTGCGGCCGGCGGCGCCTAGCACCAGCTGTGCGTGCCCTCTGGCGGGGCGACCTCACCCGGTGGAGCCAGGCCATGCCGTGGTCGCGGCCGCGGGGCTGATGCTCCAGCCAGCCCACGGCGTGGCGGAGGCGGTGCGGCCCCTCCGGGCAGCCAACAACGTGGCAGAGGCGGCGCGGCGGCGGCTCCCGGCGCACAGGCCACAGGGCAGCCCGCCATGGCTGCCGCGGAGCCAAGCCGACACGGAGCTCGTGTGCACGCAGGATGACACCACCGTCGCAGCATTACTGCTCGGGCGTTGGAGCGCCGCCGCTACCACGGCTCGCAGGAGTGCTGAGCCTCCTCGCGCTGCTACCTCAACCATCTCCATGCCGAAGCTCAAAGCCGCCGAGCACTCCACGCCACGCTCACCGAAGCCACGCCGTCGGAGCTGCTTCCTGACCTCGTCGGCGGCCACCGCGCTGGAGCTGAGCATTGCCGGAGCCGCACGCGCCTTGACTTACCGCAACGATCGCACGGACGAACATCCCGCCGGCTCGCACCGATGCCACGCCGCCAGAGCCAATCGCCGCCGAGATGAAGCCCCCGCCGTCGCTATGCTCCGCTCTCTCTCTCTGTTCGGCGCTCTATGCTCTGCTCCTCTTTTCCCTCTATTCCGCGCGTGGACGAGAAGACCAAAGACGACGACGCCGTCGTCGAACGCTGTACTCGGCCTGATTCCCTGCTCAACTCGAGCTGGAGCCCAAGAGCACCGCCACCGCCCTGCACCGCGACGCTGCTGCTCTGCTCCTTCCCCTCCTCTGCTCTCTAGACTATGGACACGGGAAGTCATGGACGCCGTCCGAAGCCGAACGTCGCTCTATGCCGAAGCTGAGCACCACCAGGGACACCGTGCTCGCCTGGAGCGCCGCGCCAGGCTACTAAGGCCATCCGTCGCCGCCCCTCTGCCTCTCTACCTGGCGTCCTCGAAGCCACCGCCGCCGCCCATCGGACTGCCGTCGAGGCCGCCGCGGCGTGGAGCACGAGCACCTCAATTAGTGCCACCAGAGTGAAGCACAACGCCTCGGCCGCCGACCCAACGCCGCCAAAGCCGCTCTCGCGCTGCGACTGGAAGCCGCCGTGGCACCGAGATGGACGCCGCGCTGCTGCCGCCCACAGCTTCCGTCTCTCTACACCCGGTCTCTGCGGCTCGGTCACGAACGGCCAAACCAATGGTAGTGTGCCACATCACTAAATTGCATCAAACAATTTCTAACCAAGCTAACTAGACAAGGCAAATCCCTCTCATGCTAAGTCTACCCTAGCGGGACCTGCTCTTGCCTTAGAATTTGAAATTTATTATTTATTTATTTGTAGACTTCGATTATCAAAATCCCATGTTTTAGTTTATAATATATTTATGATATTTATAATTTTCTTATATTGACAACCTGTCCATCTATTATTTCTCTATTTGGCATCAAGTATTTCTGCTACAAAGAAGGGCATTCATGTCATTTTACTAGCCACTTGACGTCGTTACTGGCCTAAATGGACGGCAGTGCTATCTAGGGAAGAAAATTTCAACTTGGTGCCAAATAAGAAAGTTCAAATTTTTTAGTGTCAAATACGAAAGACTGATTTGTTTCAGTGCCAAATACATAATTCTCTCTATTTTAGGATGGAGAGAGTATACCCTCCCAATATAAAAAAAGTAGTTCTAACTACAAACCTTTTTTTTACAAACTTTTTACAAAAATATATAAATATTTATGATATAAAATAAGTATTATTGGATTCATCATAATTGATCCAACAAGTATATCTATTTAAACTTATAATTATTGATATTATTTTTGTAAGTTTAATTAAACTTACGAGCTATTCGACTGATGGTTTTTACGGCTGATAAGTCGATTGAAACTGATTTGTTGCGAGAGAAAAATACTGTTATATGGATGATAAGTTCAAATTAAACAGGCTCTTAACATAATTGATCAAACCTAGAAGTTCCCTTTTCGAACGGTGGTACCGCAGGCCAACTGCCGCCGAAGGAACAGGCCTTTGTCCCCTTCGATCTCGTACAGTACCAGTGCATAGTGTCATAGTGATAGTACTACGCTCTACTACGGGACAGTGAAGCGGGAGCAGAGCGTACCGAGTACCGACAGTGACACACAGATAGCCGCCTATCACGTCACGTCACCTGCACGGCGCCAGCACAGACTCCTACATATGGCAACATGTAAAGCCAAGCCAGGCGCGTGCGTACAGGGGCCCGGCCCCTTGTTTTAGTAGCAAGCCGTACGTCGTCGTCTCGTCGAGTCCAGCGTCGCCTGCGTCGTCATGGACGTGGCGGCTCTTGGCACGTCCATCGGCCAGGCCCGCCGGGCAACACGATCCAGAAACGAGCGAGGCCACCGCTGGCGGGTGGCGGCGAGCCTGGCGACCCACCGGGCTTTTCATTTTCCTCCCGGGTCCCGGGTCCCGGCTCCCGGCTCCCGGCTCCCGGCCGTCGACGACGGACTGATATGGTCGCGGGTGTCGCTACGCACGCACAGTCTGACCGATAATGGGTCGGGGCAGGAGAGGAGCCTCGGAGACCAGGCAGGCAGGGGCCGGGTTGCCGGGAGCGCGGCATGAGTTCAGGGGCTCAGGGCCCCCGGCCACCGGCCGTTTTGTCGCCGCGACATGTGTGCTGGTGCCGGCCGGTGTCTTTCCCATCGATTGACGGACCTCATCTGAGAAGAGCAGGAGTAGCCAGTGGCCAGCTGCTACGGACCAAACGCGCGCACAGTGAAAGATACTGTGTCGGGAACAGCAACAGCCAGCTGCTACGGCCCAAACGCGCGCACAGTGAAGATGCTGTGTCGGGAACAGCAACAATCGGGGTGCTGCTGTGACGGGAGAGTTAGGCACTGTTCGCTCGATCGTACCCATACATGATACGGTATTTTTCTGTCAGCGTAAAACAACATTAGCCGGGTTAGAACCGATCAAGCGGCGAACAGGGTGAGGATGCACGGATGGGATTGACGGAGTGGCGGATCCAAAGGGAGGGCTGGGGGCTCCAGCCCCCTAATGTCTTGATTTCAAGTCTAATCATTGTAACAAAAATTTAATTTCACCATTAAATCTTCATGCAAATCAATATCTTCATTGTTTTAGCCCTCCTTATCCCGCATCTGCATCCGCCACTGTCATTGACCGATTGAGCGGAGCGCGGGAGGTACGGTGACGCGCGGTTGGGACGTGCCTGCCGGGTTCATGGGACGTGCCTGATCCGTCGCCACGGGGATTTTGCGTGATTACACCCGAGCAGCATGCCGGGCTTCTGATATCGGAGCCCTAAAATGCCGTTGTCGAACATCTCCGATCCCCACGGGGGACGGGGGGAGGATGGCAATAATGGGCAGACCAAGAATGGCAAGGCGTGGATCGGATCGATTATGCCATCAGATCAGATGACCTACAAATAGCCTGGGATTAGCCAGGGCATCAGGCACGACGACGGCTGCAAATCTCAGCACCAAAAAGCTGCTGCAGCAACCCTGTGCTCTGTTTATTTGACTAATAAGCCATGACTAAAAATATTGTTGGCTGATTTGTTGTAAGAGTTTCATGGTCTACCACATCCAGCTCCAGTATTCTCCAGCTCCATCGGCAGTTCGGCACGATACACACACGCAGGCAGCAGGGCTATGCCGCCGGCTCCCATGGTCGGCCCTGCATCTCGCTCTCGCAGTCGCAGGCCTTCCTCGTCCGTCACCGGGGCCCTGAACCGTCCCGTTCCGCCACAAATTTGGTCCAGCGACGGCCCCCCGACGTGACGCCCGCGGCCCGCCGCTTCCTTGCGCCACTGCCGCTTCGCTTACCCTCTGAGCCGTTTTGGTTAGGGCGCGTTTAGTTGGCAAAAAAAAATTTGGTTTTGGCTACGGCAGTATTTTCATTTGTATTTGTTAATTAGTGTCTAATTATGTACTAATTATGTTTGAAAGTTTCGTTTCGTGATTTCTCATCCAACTGTGTAATTAGTTTTATTTGTTTTTCGTCTATATTTAGTACTCCATGCATATGTTACAAGATTTGATGTGACATTTTAGAGTGAAAATTTTTGAAAACTAAACAGTGCGTTATTGGAAAAGGGGTGGTAGTACTAGCACGTACTGCTAAGAGGAAGTGAAATAATAGCCTTATAGGCAACCTAATGTTGATGTGTAAGCTCGGTACATAAGCATATACAGCAATGAGCCCATGTATAGCAAGTGTCACAGGTACAAAAAAGGATTTTAAAGGAGCCTCCTATTTCTTACATAACGGTTTAGTTAGAAAATTGTTTGTAACTAGCTCCAAGAGAACTGTAGCTTTTAAACCGCCCATAGAAATACTTTTTTAGCGGTAGTAAACTGTCACTGAAAATAGATCTATTTTTAAGGACGGTCAGGTTAATAGGGGTGCTTCTAAAAATATGATTTTCAGGGATGGTTGCTTGTGTCAACCGTCTCTGGAAATGGGTGATTTCTAGTCAGCCCTTAAAAATAGTTGCAACACAAATAAATTCGTAACCTTTTCAAATGAAGTCGGATGCGGACAAAATTTATATCAAAATTATAGAACTCAACGAGATATAAAACTTTACAAGTCAAAATATTGATTACAAAATTCATACATATTAGTACAAATAGATAACATTCATATAAGTAGTCACAAGTGGTTGTGTGGTGCGGTGGGTTCGAATCGTGGTCACTGCACTCTATTATTAAAATTAAAACTAGTCAGCGGTGATTTGTCCTCTAGGCTTCCCAGCTACATTAATTTTTTTTCTTATTTTACGACTTCCAAATGATTTTTTAAACTTCTAAATGATTTTTAAAAAAAATTAAAATTATTTGTAGGAACGGTTGACTGAAGTTAACCGACTCTAAATATCGATTTTTAAGCACAGTTGTGTTAATAAAACCGTCCTTGAAAATCAATTTGTGGGGACGGTTTTAAAACCATATCTGAAAATCGATTTTTAAATCCGTGTGGCGGTCGAGGGTGGGCAAAAGGTAGAAGACGGCGACAAAAATGGTGGGGTCCGACATAGACTTGCCCTGAATGCGTGCGCACGGAGACAAGGGGCCACGACCGACTCAACCGCACACTCGTTGAAGCAGTGCTGGCCTGCACACTGACGTGAACGGCGACACGCGTGAGCTCAAAGGTCAACCATGACAGCTATAATACGACAAGCTAGGAGCTCGGACATAGTTTTTGTGTACCCAACAAGCACAAAAAGCTAGGAGCTAGGAGCTCTTCAATAGAGCTTATTTCTAGGACAGAGGTGAAGCACAAGATGAGGAATAGCGGCTGGGTGACCGGTAATTAGTTGTGGCAAGAACTGGAACATAGATATAGCATAGGCACATATGCCAAGCTCGTGGGAGTGGAAAGGACGGTAGCACGGGTGGTTAAGCATGGGTTCAGCAAATTCCGTGATATGCTCACTCCACATACCGGCTGCGTTCGCTGGTCTACCGGACCAGCAGCCAACTAGTCAGTTTAAGTCACTACAGTGTTTCTTTCTCACAAAAACCCAATCAGTTTCAGTCAAGTTTCAGACCAGCGAACGAGGCCGTCACATTAAAATTAAAGGTTAAATAAAAGGATATGGACATGGAGTAAATCACTTAAAAAGTTTATGGACCCCGGAAGTTGAATTTAAAAGCCAAATAAAAAGATATGGTTCTACAATCTACCATTTAAAAAGTTTATAGACCTGAAAATCAACTTTTGTAGCTGATGGATGTAACTGAAACTGTATAAGTTAAATAGACCTCCGATGTTAACTCAATTCAGTATATGCGTGCAACATGTAGCACTAACGGGGAGCTGTGATTTAAAGCATGTCCCGGCCACCCGGTGAGTCATGCAAGGAAAGGTGGACAAACAAGTTGGCCTCCTGCCCGAAAGACCTCTAACGACCACTAAAAACAAGGTCTTATTTAAAATTAGGCGCTAAAGTTTAGGGGTATCACATCGGATGTTATATCGGAGTGTCACATATAAGTTTTCGGCAGAAGTCCTTAGTACTCCGCGAGATGAATTTATTAAGCCTAATTAATCCGTCACTAGCATATGTTTACTGTAGCTTTAATGTAGCACCACATTGTCAAATCATGGACTAATAAGGCTTAAAAAATTCGTCTCGCAAATTAGTCGTAATCTATGCAATTAGTTATTTTTAATCTATATTTAATACTCCATGCATATGTCAAATATCCAATGAGATAAAAACTAAACTTTAGAGAAAGGAACTAAACCAGGTCCAAATCACCCATAGACGGAACTAATAAAGTCATTTCGGACGCCGTCAGTTTCTCATGAAATCACACGCTGTGCCCCTCTCTCTCTTTATATGGCCGGTGAGGTGTGATATCAAGAAACTGGGCCCGTAGTACCTGGCTACTGCGACTATTTCTTGCTTCAATGCACGAAAGAATCAAATACCCGCTACCTAATTTGAACGTACAGGTACTCATATTTTTTTCCAGTAAACATTTGGGGCGCGTTTGGTGGAGCTCGCACCGGCACCGGCTCTGCCGCTGTGCGTGCGGGTACTGTGGCGGAGCATCACAAACGTAGTTCCGGCAGCTCTTCAAGTTCATTTGTGCAGGAGCTGGAGCTGTTTTTTTAGCCGCTACAGTGATCTCAGAGTTGTACAGTTGCTGCAAGAAGGAGCCGGAGCACCGGAGAGCCGAACCAAACACGGCCTTGGAGTTCTTATATGTATAGAGTACTCTGGTTTTTCCCAGTAAACATTTGCTGATGTAGGCTGCCAAAAGCGGCATTATTTTATATTGCTAGTAGTGAAAACTACATTATTTACACTATTTTAATTTAAACTAAAAATCCACTTTGATTATTTGGACTGTAATATATTTAGTTCTATCTATTCCAGTACAGAAATGTGACGTGAAACATAAACAAGCTAGGTCTAAATCACCTTATTAGGGAGGAGACATACATGCACCCTTACCATTACATCCTATATATAAACATAAATGTGCGGTAAAATTATAGTTGGGGGCGTTAACGAAGTACTCCCATCCGTCCCAAGATAAGTGCACTTCTAGACTTCGGTGAAGAGATAAATGCCACTGAAAAATTACAAATATATCCTATAAAGATGCAATCGTTATACTTTGAGAGGAGAGATAGTGGAAAAAACAACTAGAGTTAGGTTGTCTTATAACTAGATGTGCAAATTTTAAATTTTAGAAGTGTACTTATTATGAGACGGATAGTACAAAATAAAGGTGTGATATATATATAGGAGTGTATACACCACTACTAGTCGTCACTCATCAGGCTTATACCAGCATAATAAACGTGTTACAGTAAGACCTGGACAGTTCATTTCGGGCATCACCGGAAAACAGTAAATATGCCGAGTGTTTTTTGTTTGCCGAGTGTATTCAATCGGGCACTCGGTAAAGATCTGGTTTGCCGAGTGTAGTGAAGAAGACACTCGACATACATATTGCACTCGGGTAAAAAACCCGATTTGCCGAGTGTAGTATATAAGACGCTCGGCAAACATCAAGACGACAATCGGCAATGAACTGACACTCGGCACAATACTATCACATGACCGGCACGTGCGACGACCGTCTGACGGCGTGCCGGCCGTTAGCAAAAGTTCTACTTTGCCGAGTGTTTTTTTCCAGCATTCGGCAAAATTATAAGTTTGCCGAGTGTTTTTTATAGGCACTCGGCAAAGCCTAAACTTTTTTCCTCTTCTGCCCTTGAAACTTTTTCTACTCTCTACATACAACATGTGGTACTCCATGTTAAGATTTGGTATATTTCTGGAACCGTTTGCTATATTTAATTAATTTATTTCATTTCAAGGAATTTTTTGGTATAAGTCAAATTTGAACTGCAAGTGACTCAAATAATGGAATAAAATGAGTGGAAAAATAATATTCAGGTTATTGAGTCCGGTGTGAGGCCTTACCAGGGAAATAAAAAGAAATTTCGAACATCTTGTTCAGGAAACACGACCACGAACGTGTGGCCGAATGGTTTTTAAATTATAAAAAAAGCAAACGAAGTCTGAAAATCATGAGACTTGTCAAGATCTCGTGATATCATACGTGGAGGCCGTGGTAAAAATTGAGAAGGTTTCGGACAATCTGTCACGTACGATGTTTACAAACCGAAGCATCTCCGAAGAAGAATTATAGCGTTGAGAAGGATCCGGTAAGATTTGGAGTCAAAGTAACGGTTGAATTGGGTTTTGACTTTACAACTTTTTTAATAGGCAATAGAGAACATAGATTGATTAATTTTGGTAAATTTTTTGGATCCATTTGATAATTTAAATTTGTGAATCTCACTTTCACGTAAATATGTGTTAAATGGGATGAGGACATCATCACAGAATCATCAAAACACTGCTCACGATTTGTATAAGCACAACAGTACACTGCTAATTAATAATAAGCAGCCAAGTTAGCATACAACTAACACAAGCAATAATGACCAGCGGAACCAATGTCTGCAGGCAACACCACCGGAAGCCCAATTTGCATTTGGTAAAGGCTTTGCCAAAGTGCTGCACTCGGCAAAGACCACTCGACAAAAAATGCGTCGGTAAAGTGTCTTTGCCGAGTGTCTTTTGTCGGGCACTCGGTAAAGCCTTTGCCGAGTGCCCGACACTTGGTAAAGTTGGAACCGAAAAAAAAAAACCAAAAAAATGGGAATTTTTACCCAAAAAAATGGATTTTTTTTTAATCGGTGGAGGCCCCCACCGACCAGCGCCCACCCATCTTCAGCATTTTTCGCGTAAAATTTGCATATCTCCTGCGCGGGAAGCTCCTCTGCCACAACACCACACTTTCATTTGTGTCTGGATTTCGTTTTAGTTCCCAATATATTATACTAAACCGAGTGTAAATTGCTTGTTTGAGGCCCTAAACGAATTCAAATAAAAAAGTTGTAAACTACAAAGTTTCATAACTTTTCGAGATCTACACTTTTAGTTTAGGAAGTTTTTCCATCCGAGGTCGTTTACAAAATTTGAATTTTGAAATTCAAATGCAGTTTTGCATGACAAGATGATTTCAAATAAAAAAGTTGTCAACTACAATGTTTCATAACTTTTCGAGATCTACAAAATTTATTTTGGTTGTTTTTCCATCCGAGGTTGTTTGAAAAGTTCGAATTTTAAAATTTTAAAATTCAAACACAGTTTTGCATGACAAGATGATTTCAAATCAAAAAGTTGCCAACTACAATGTTTCATAAATTTTCGAGATCTACAATGTTTATTTTGATTGTTTTTCCATCCGAGGTCATTTGAAAAGTTCGAATTTTAAAATTTCGAAATTCAAACACAGTTTTGCATGACAAGATGATTTCAAATCAAGAAGTTGTCAATTACAAAGTTTCATAACTTTTTGAGATCTACAAAGTTTATATTGGTTGTTTGGTTATCTGTTCATCCGACATGGTCGTTCTAACATTATTCACAAATCTTATATATCTCTTTTGTAGTTTCATAAACTACGAGAGAGATATGTTAGATTTGTGAACAAATTTATTTTTACTTTGTCATTTGAAGAAAAGACCAAAACAAACATTGTACATCATGATAAGTTATACAACTTTGTAGTTGAAAACTTTTTCATTTGAATTAATTTACTGCTTCAAAATGTGCTTTGAAATTTTCTTTGCCGAGTGTAAAAAAAACACTCGGCAAAGAGCTTCTTTGCCGTGTGTCAAAAAAAAACACTCGGCAAAGAAAGTTCTTTGCCGAGTGTAAAAAAAAAACACTCCGCAAAGAGCTTCTTTGCCGAGTGTCAAAAAAACGCTCGGCAAAGACATCTTTGCCGAGTGCCAGAAAACAACACTCGGCAAATCACTTGCCACTCGGCAAAGAGCCGGTCTCCGTAGTGCAAACAATCCCTGATCGCAGGCTTGGGGGGGCTTAATTGATGATTAAATGCAATGTCTATACAATTAACAGAAAGCCATCAACTTAACTGTGATAGCGCACCAGACTACATATGATTGTTTCCATTGTTCATTTACAAAAGTAGCTATAGCCAGCGGTGAGTACACAGTAAAAACAGATATCAATTAGGGGTGTTTAGTTGGGCAAGGCAAACTTTGCATGGTGAAGATTTTTTACTGTAGCATTTTGTTTGTATTTGTGAATTATTGTTCAAACATTGACTAATTAGGCTCAAAAGATTCATCTCGTAAAGTTAAAGCAAACTGTGCAATTAATTTTTGATTTCGTCTACATTTAGTACTCCATACATGTACCGCAAGTTTGATGTGACGGTGAATCTTCTTTTTACATAGTGCACTTTTCAGAGTTTGGAGAAACTAAACGAGGGCTAAGCTTCAGCTGTCATGTCTTTGAACTGTGACATTAATCCAGCACTAGCAAAAAAAAAAATCTACAGCATTTCCCTACTAGTTCCCTTCGAAAAATCCTGAACACCACATCATATGTAAAATCTCACATGGTAGCTATTACAGTACTGTAGAAAGCAAGAGTGAAGTGGATGAAAAAAAAAACATGGTCCCCCCATATTCTCTCTTCCCTATTTGATAACACACAAATCATGAACTGAGTAAAATATTCACGTTCCTGAACGCGGCAAGGAAAAGACGTACCATTTCACGTTGCAGTCCTGAAATGAAATAAAAATGAATAAATACTGTACTAAAATGTAAAAATATGGGACATGTATTATTGAATCGGATCAAACAACACGGATGAGATAGGAGTGATGTCAAAGTAATCATTTGGAGTTGGATGTGGCTCAGCCATATGTGTAACCTGATCTCTACAAAAATGCTCTCGGCTATAACATTTTTCGAATGCCTCTCAGCAATCTACAGCATAGTACAGTACATGTGAAGAAATAATAGCATGCAATTAAATAGAAAAAAGAGACTGTTTCTTTAGGACATTGGAAATAAAACTCTGTGTGCGTATGTATTTGCAATTTACACTGCAATGTCTTGAGTAAACACAGCAAAATCACCCTAAGGAAACACACAGAAACAGTTATCTAAAAGCATTCGAATCAATCATCGAATGACGCCTACGGTATAGCTTACGCCCTATTTGGCATAACTCAGCTTATTAGTGAAACTATTTTTTTAAACAGCTTCACGAGCAGCTTTCTCGATGAAGTTTAGTTGTTTTGAAAAAGTTGTTTGCCAAAACAGCTTCACCAACAACTTCATACATGGCTGAGAGAGAGAAATGAGCGAGAGAGAGAGAGCTGTAAAAAGCTATTTTTTTCAGCTTCACCTCTATCCATTCCTTTGTGAGAGCATTAAAAAAAAAGCATCACCCATGAAAATTGTTGGTAAAACTGTGCCAAACATAGCCTTAAAGTTAAAACGTCAAAATGGCAATCCAATTTATTCGAGTAGAATGCATTATATTTTGCAGCAACTATACTAGAAAATGCTAAGAGAAGCGACAAGAGTACTATAGTGTATGCACAGTCCACAGATGCACCCCTGCACGCCACTTTCTGTTGTCTGAGACTTCCGACCGATACTGAAATGCATGGCTTTAGACTGTCTTCGACACACGAACAATCTAAACACGATACCCATTCAATAGTATAGGTCACCTATAGTGAAAGGATCATGGATCCAAATCTCGTCTTCTCCAACAACAACAGATCCCGAGCTGCCAAATCACGCCTCCCTGCGCCGCCTCCCTCCCTCCTGTTCCCCCCTTCTTCCACCCCCGGGCCTCTCCATCGGTGCGCCACGCCCGGCCATGGCGGGCCTACCGTGACGGGCGGCGGCCGTGACGGGCGACGCTGCCCAAACAGCGCCGGCGCCGGAGTCTGCGTTCCCACCTCCTCCTCCGCCGTGCTCCTCCCTTCCTCAGCTGGAGCGCTTTGGCGCGATCGCGCCGGTCGGCGTTGCAGCTGGCAGCGCACATCGCAGCAGGCGCTTCGTGGCGGCGCGGGTCGTCCGGGGCGCGACGTGCCACCGGCTCGTCGCTCGTGGGATCCTGCGGTGCTCCGCCGCAACCGGAGCCGACCCCTCTCTCCCCTGATGCCGCCCCCTTCTTCCCCTCCGCCGGTAGGTCCAAATCCATGCGATGGGATGAGATCTCCCTCACTGACTACGAGGACGAGCGCTCCCCCTCCCCCTACCTCGAGGATGCTTGCCGGGCGTTGGCGCAGCCTGCCTCGGCGGGAGCACCTCCCACAGTCGACGTCGTCTCCCAGCATGCGGCGTGGACTGGCGAGATCCAGGCCAGCCCCGACGGCGCAGACCGGCAAGCAGGGGCGAGTGCGGACTGGTGAGTAGGGGCAACCTCCACCGACGGTGCAAACGCAACCTCCCCCGCGCAGAGCTTCCAGGTGCAGGCGCGCCTCGCCTTCGTCGTTTGCTCCAGTGTTTTGCGTCGTGGAGAGAGATGACGCTTTTTTGTCTTCCGTCGTGTGCTGGTACGTAAAATGGATGTTTGGTTGCGTTCTCTATTAGAGCGAGTTTTTTTGGACGCAAGACACTGTACACAATGTATTTTAGGTTTGGTCGCCGTTTACCTACGCTGTTGGAGACCGTCTTAGCAGCCTGTTAACCCATGGGCAAACGGCGAATGCAACTACTACCCGGAGACTCCTATGCAAGGAGGACCTCCCAATAGCCGATCGATCTTCGCAAAATACTCCTTTACAGCCATGCTTTGATTTGATGTGAGCAGGCAGCAGGCATGAATGAAATGAAATGGACATAACCGGTCAATCTCGATTTTTTTATAGGGCCTGGTTTAGATCTAGAGCGTAAAGTTTTAAGGTATCATATCGGATGTTACATAAAATGTTACGTAGGGTGTTTGGATACTAATAAAAAAATAAATTATAGAATCCACCGATAAACTATAAAACAAATTTATTAAGCCTAACTAATACGTCATTAGCACATGTGTGTACTGTAGCACTTGTTGTCAAAACATAGACTAATTAGGCTTAAAAGATTCGTCTCGCAAAGTAGTCGCGATCAGTATAATTAGTTATTTTTTTAATATATATTTAATACTTCATGCATGTGTCTAAACATTCGATGAGATAGGGTGTAAAGTTTTAGCAGAGAATGTAAACAAGACCTAAAAAATTAAGCAAAGCTCCTCGTTCGGTTTATCCTTCTTTTTTCAACCGGAACAATGTTTTTCTCTCATAACAATTCAACCAGAACAGTATTTTTCAATCGGTTTCAGTGAAATTTCAGCAAGCCGAACGAGGCCCCAGCCTGCAGTACCCCAGGAGGCAGCAGGTGCCTAATACTACACTCCGCTACATTTGCAGTCTTCTTTTCCCCCAAAGATTAGCTAGGCTAATCTAGATGTGTTTAGAATGCATGCATTTGCATCCATGTTTAAACCACAAAAAAATTGCACGTTCAACCAGCAGAGCAAAATCTTGGACAACCTGCAGCACGCAATGCATCCTGACAAAACCTCTACTTGTAGTCTTCTGCTCGTACCGGCTACCATAAAAGGCACAAAGTATGTATGGCAGAAAAAAAAAAGATCCAAAGCAGCAACCACAAAAACTTTGCAACCAGGCAGAAACACAGACTGCACACTCACAACTCAATGAATTTATCAACTAGAATCTACATTATTTTTCTGTTAGGACTTATCAGTTGGCTTATCAGCTAAAATATATAGTATTTTTCTCTCACAACAAAATAGCTTTAGCCGGCTTTAATACCAGCTGAACAGGCCAAACCACTACCGGAGACGGCTCATTTGTCGAGTGTCCCAAACTTTGCCGAGTGCTTTTTATCAGGCACTCGGTAAAGAGGCTGTTTGCCGAGTGCCAAAGAGAAAACACTCGGCAAACAATTGACACTCGGCAAAGAGGTGGTTTGCCGAGTGCCGAGCACTCGTCAAATAATAACACTCGGCAAATAGGTGGTTTGCCGGCACTCGGTAAACTAGAACACTCGGCAAAGGGACGCCTCCGTTAACGGCCAGCAGCCGCCGTTAATCCTTTGCCAAGTGTCATTTTTTGACACTCGGCAAACCATATTTTTTTTTACTTTTGATCTCCAAACTTTTTCTACAGTCCTCATACAATATCTGGTACTCCATGTTCCAATGTGGCATATTTCTTGGACTTTTTCTATATTTCTTTAATTTATTTCATTTAATTGAATTTTCTTGAATAATTCAAATTATAACTGCTAGTCATTCGAATAATGAAAAAATGAATGGAAAAATGATATTCATGTTATTTAGTATAATGTGAGGCCGTATCCGAGAAGAGGACCACCAATTTGAACATCATGATTGAAACAAGAAACATGACCATGTGAAACTTGGTAAGCATCGTGACGTGACAAAGTTTGTTTTAAATTCTATAATTTTTTATCAAGCTTCCACATATGATATCGAACATCTTGACAAGTTTCATGATTTCAAGACTTCATTTGCTTTTTATAGAATAAAAAAACAACTCGACCGCAAGTTCGTGGTCATGTTTTGTGAACAAGATGTTCGAAATTGGTGGTCTGTTCCTGGATATGGCCTCACATTATACTAAATAACATGAATATCATTTTTCCATTCATTTTTTTCATTATTCGAATGACTAGCAGTTATAATTTGAATTATCTAAGAAAATTCAATTAAATGAAACAAATTAAAAAATATAGAAAAAGGACGAGAAATGTGCTACATTGGAACATGAAGTATCAGGTATTGTATGAGGACTGTAAAAAAAGTTTGGAGGTCAAAAGTGAAAAAAATATGCTTGCCGAGTGTCAAAAAATAACACTCGGCAAAGGAGCCTCTTTGTCGAGTGTCAGAATGGCTAGCACTCGGCAAAGATTTTTGTAATTTTTCTTTAAAAACCCTCTTTGACGAGTGCCGGGCCAGGTGGCACTCGACAAAGAATTAAAACAAATTAGAAAAAACCTTTGCCGAGTGCCAGATCGGGGCACTCAGCAAAGGGGGGATTTAACCCCGCTGGCTGGGCCGGCCCACACACACCGCACACACGCGCCAGCGCCGCCGCCGCCAGCGCCCGCGCCAGCGCCACGCCCGTGCCGCCCCCCGTGCTGCGCCGCCGGAGGAGGAGGAGAAAGAGAGGAGGAGGAGGAGGAGAGGAGGAAGAAGGAGGAAGGAGGAAGAGAAGGAGGCCGCCGAAGCAACAGCGCCTTCACCCTCGCGCGCTCCTGCAGCGGCGCCGCAGCAACGCCGCCGGGGTGCGGTGCGGCCCCGCAGCAGTGGCGACCCGCATCTGGCCATCTCGGTCGCCATTCTGCAGTGGTGAGCCCCTATGCCATCTCTGCCTGATGGATGTGGATGCATGAATAGATTAAGATGTCGGCCATCGTGCCGTTGATATAGATGTGCATGTCGGCCATCGTGCCGTTGGTTTTCTTACAGGTTTTGGAAACCTCACCGTGCAGGGGAGGTGCTGCCGAAATTTTGTATTGACAGTTTTATGTTTCTTTTTTTTGCAGAGAAGAGCCCGTCGGAGCGGAGCCGGAGTACCTCGGCGACCCCGATCGCCTTTCTCGCCACTACGGGTCTGCCTGCACTGCGTCGCCTCACGACTGCACTGACCCGCCATGACCCCGCTAGCCTGACTCCACCGCGACCCTAGGTATAACCCCTCTTTCCGTATCATGGTCGTAGATCACATAACTCAGTTAGGCGTCTTCCGTTCGAAAGAGATACGGTTGGAAATATACAGATATTTCCATATCTAAAACCGTATCTGTTTCGAATTGTCCATGTTTTTTGGACAGCCCGCGGATGCGTAGGTGGGGTTAGTTTCCATGGTCTGCTCCAATCCGAGACAGAGTTTTGGCATCATCTCCCTGTTGTTCTCCGGATACACACTCTCCCTAGCAGGACGTGTATTTGGAGAACAGCGGGGAGGTGCTGCCGAAATTCTGTCTTGGATAGGAGTAGAGCATGGAAACTAACCCCACCTACGTATCCTCGTGTGGGATTAGGACATATCCTCACCTATTAGATAGTAGGAACGTCGTGTAGATGCAATTGATGTTTATATTACTTGCCGCTATATATGTTAAAGGATGGAGGACCCTGAGTGGATGTACACGGGCCGCGCAAGTCAGGGTCAGGTCACCAATGAATGGATCGACAAGACCGATGCTTTCTTAGAACGGGCATTTGGCGTGGCTGCTAAAGGAGCGAGTAAAATTTGTTGTCCCTACAGCAAATGTGCAAACAGGAAAAGACAAATGAAGAAGGTCATGGGGGAACATCTTTGGAAGAATGGATTTACGGCAGACTATACCCGGTGGGTCTACCATGGTGAAGCCGATTGTATGAGAGAGGAGGTGGTGAGACCACGCGTCGAGGATTATGATGCTGATGCCGGGGTAGCAGACATGTTAAATGACTATCACGAGGCACAGTTTGCTGAAGGACGTACGGAGGAGGAGCCAGAGGCAACCACAAAGGCGTTCTACGACATGTTTGCCGTGGCACAGAAACCCCTTCACGGCTAGACAAAGGTTTCTCAACTGGATGCCATTGGACGCATAATGGCGTTAAAGTCCCAGTATAGCATGAGTCGAGACGCCTTTGATGGTATATTGACAGTTATTGGCAGCTTGCTTCCGGAGGGTCACCTTCTACCAAAGAGCATGCACGAGTCACAGAAACTCCTTCGTGCACTTAAGATGCCATATGAGCAGATACATGCTTGCCTGAAGGTGTGCGTCCTATTTAGAAAAGATACGTGGAAGCAAAGTACTGTCCAAAGTGTAAATCCTCTAGATTCCTGAAGGTAGATTCTAGTGAGGCCAGAAGAGGCAGCTTGACATTCCCATGACAATCCTACGGCACCTTCTGTTCATACCGAGGATCCAACGGCTATACATGACCGAGGAATCCGTGAAACAGATGACATGGCACAAAAATGGCAAACGATACAATCCTGACAGGATGGTACATGCATCTGATGGTGAAGCATGGACCCACTTTGATGGCATTCATCATGAGAAAGCTAAAGAGGCTCGTAATGTACGTGTTGCACTGGCAACAGATGGGTTCAATCCTTTTGGGATGATGGCTGCCCCATACATATGTTGGCCCGTGTTCATTATCCCCCTCAATCTACCCCCGGCGTATGCTTTCAACGACAGAACATATTCTTGTCGTTGATAATTCCTGGACACCCGGGGAATAATACGGGTGTGTTCATGGAGCCTGTGATTGATGAATTGGTCCGTGCTTAGGAGGAAGGGGTATGGACATATGACCGAGCTACAAAGAAAAACTTCAAAATGCATGTTTGGTACCACTACTCCCTGCATGACTTCCTGGCGTATGGGATATTCTGCGCCTGGTGTGTTCACGGGAAGTTCCCATGCCCAGTATGCAAGGAAGGTCTGAGGTTCATTTGGTTGCAGAAGGATGGCAAGTATTCATCGTTCGACAAACATCGGCAATTCCTCCCTCTTGACCATGCATTCAGACGAGACATCAAGAACTTTACGAAAGGTGTCGTAGTGACAGACCCTGCACCACCGATAATGACTGGTGTCGCGGTTCATGAACAGATAGATGGTCTCGTGGTCAATCCAGAAGGTGGTTTTGTGGGATATGGATAGCAACATATGTGGACTCATAAGTCGGGCTTGACTCGGCTCCCCTATTTTGATGACCTTCTCCTTTCACACAACATTGATGTAATGCACACTGAAAAGAATATCGCACGAGGCACTTTAGGCAACAATCATGGACATTCCTGACAAGTCAAAGGACAACATTAAGGCTAGAGTGGATCTAGCAACACTATGCGATAGACCAAACCAACATATGAAGCCTCCTAATCGCGGCAAGACATGGAGAAGGCCTAAGGCCGATTTTGTCTTGAGCAAGCCCCAAAGGAGGGAAGTACTAGAATGGATCCAGACGTTAATGTTCCCTGATGGGTATACAACTAATTTGAGGAGGGGAGTGAACTTACCTACTATGCGAGTCTTAGGGATGAAGAGTCATGACTACCACATATGGATTGAGCGGCTTCTTCCGGTGATGGTTTGAGGCTATGTCCCTGAGCATGTCTGGCTAGTGCTGGTAGAGTTGAGCTATTTCTTTCGCCAGCTTTGTGCCAAGGAGTTATCTCAGACCGTGATTGCCGACTTGGAAAGAATGGCACATGTGTTGCTCTGTAAGTTGGAGAAGATCTTTCCACCCGACTTCTTCAATCCGATGCAGCACTTGATTTTGCACCTCCCGTATGAGGCATGAATGGGGGGGGGCCCATGCAGGGCCGTTGGTGCTATCCAATCAAGAGATGTCTAAAGGTTCTTCGAAAGAAATATAGAAATAAATGCAAAATTGAGGCTTCCATTGCAGAGGCATACATTCTAGAGGAGGTGGCGAACTTCACAACAACATACTATGGTGACAACCTCCCTAGCGTGCATAATCCACCCCCTCGTTATAATGCTGGCGAAAATGAATCGAACCTCAGCCTTTTCTAAGGGCAACTCGGAAGCGCAAGTGCATCGACCCCCAAGAACTTGAATCATGAAGAGTGGCGCCATATCATGCTATACGTGTTGACCAACCTTGACGAAGTGGCGCCGTACATGCAGTAAGTTCTCAACGAACTTGTTAAATACGTCGTCACTATTCTGCATCCAACCCCCTTGTTTCTCGTTGGTATAGAGAATTTCTTCATGAATTCTGGCATCAATCAAGGGATCCTACCCCACAGCAGGTAGATACCCTTCTTAGACAGGGTGCGGGAAATGGAATGCCCGATTTTATTTCTTGGTTCAAACGGAAGGTACCGTCCAATTTAGCTCGTACTTAGTTTGACATTCCAAGTTACTCGTATGTGCGAATAATATAATGATATATCCTGGTTGAGCTTGCAGGGCAAGAGGGATGCGTCTATGCGTGCCGAGTTGAGACAGGTTGTTGATGGCTTTGCCTATAGGGTCAGGTCATTTTCCGGTTATGACGTGAATGGATATCGCTTTCGCACAACAAGCTACGAGCAGAGTCGACCCAATCGAAGAACCACAAGTTCCGGAGTTTTTACGCCCGGTGTTGATGAGGTCGAGTATTATGGAAGAATTGAAGAAATATACGAACTCAAGTTTCATGGTTCCAAACCTTTTAATCCCGTCATATTCAAATGATATTGGTTTGATCCTGAAGTAACGAGACGGACATATTCTAATCTTGGGCTAGTCAAAATTTGACAGGATTCTGTCTTACCAGGAGACGATGTCTATATTGTGGCCCAATAGGCCACACAAGTTTATTATCTCCCATATGTGTGTCAAACCAAAAGTCATCTTAAGGGTTGGGATATTGTGCATAGTGTATCGCCACACGGTAAAGTGCCTGTCCCAAACGATGAAGATTACAACTTAGACCCAAACACATATGACGAAGAGTTCTTTTAAGAAGAGGGACTAGAAGGGAGGTTTGAGATAGACTTAACCGAAGCGATTGGAATGAAAGTAGACAATGAAACGGTTATTGAAGAGGACGCTGGAGATGAGGTGCAAAATGTGAAGGACTTACAAATGCTTGAGCGATTACATTTAGACAATGACAATGGCAACATTGCTCATTCGGATAGTGTTGATTATTTCGACATGATTGATAGTGATGATGAGACTTATGATCCAGCTAATCCCGATCATGAAGATTATTTCTAATACATGTAATACTATTTTTATTTTGTAATTACGTTTTTTTTATTTTGCATCTCTTTCTAAGTACTTCTTGTTTATCTGTGCTTATTGGTTTACTCTTTTTAATTGCAGGTGATTGAACAAAGATGGTGGGCGGTGGGACGAGGAAGCTAATGTCCTTGTACCGAAGGACAAGCACCGCTGCACCGGGGGAGAGTAGGAGGAGGAGCAGCCACAGGAGGGAGCCTTCGCTTGCCGCCCCGTCGCGTGAGGAGGAGGAGGAGCAGATGCCCTAGGAGGACGCCGAGGAGGCGCAGGAGGACGCGTAGGAGGACAAGGAGGAGGCGACAACAGGGGGTTCCGCTTCCTCTAGTACGTCGAGTGTCTACTTGTGAGGTCCCGCGAGCCTCCCTCAGCGACCGATACCTCATGAGAGACGCCCGCTGATTCGACCCGAGGGGGAAAAGTAAGTAACTTTAGATGTTATCACTACTTTATATGATATATTGAAAATCAAAATAGAAACTAATAATTTTTCTTAATCACTTGGGCAGGAACTGGATGATTGTGGCGAGTGGAGGTGCTCACACACGCCAAGTCAATGGCATCCTCGGTCTTCTGTGCAAGGAGCACTTCCCTGGCCTGGTTGAGTACGCCGGAGTGACGGGGCCAGCCTACTCATTTGACCACTACGCCGCCGCCCCCGATGCTGCAGATCGGGCCCGTAAGGTATTCAACAACAAGGCGGAGCGAGGGAAGCAAGAGCTGTGGGTAAGTCCTCCTCGCACTACATTGCTCAATACATCGCATTCATTGGACATTCTTGAAATAATGAATGGATACATCATGTTTGTATGTAGGATTTCTTTAGATGCCACGACGGACATGAGGCCAGGGCGGATGCGGTGGCTACCAAATGCTGCAAAAAACTCGTCGTGGACATGCATTACGAGGCGCGCATCTAGGCCGTTGTAACTTACCACGGGACCGTCCTTGAAACGAAGGTCACCAAAAGGGACGCAAGGAGCATGACGCTGACCTGGGACCAGTACCTGCAGGTAAATACAGAACATTAATACTGATTTCTTTTGAGATTAAGTAGGCTTAATTTCATCTTCTGATATGTCATGTACTTGATGGCCTGTAGATGATTTCTTATTGGTGCGCCGCGCATCCCCAGTGCTGGGAACAGATGGTGGACAAGTGGTGCTCACGCGAGTGAGAGGAGACACACAACTTGTGCTGGGAGCGGCATTTGATGATGCCAGGTGTAGCACACCATCAACGCAGCCGCAGCCTTAGTGGATACGCAGAAACATGGGTACACGAATTCATTTATTTATTCTAACGCTCAATTCTGCATGATTTCTAATCATCTTGCTATTTTTCTTGTAGTCGGCGTCACATGGTGGCCAGCCTTGCTCCATCTTCAAGGCATTTGCTATGGCCCACAAGGGTAAGGCGACGTCCGACGTCGACTACAACCCGGAGGACGGGCCCGAGGTGTACAGCAATGCGACCGTCCACAACCGCCTCAGTGAGTACACATCGATGGCAAGGGAGGTCCATGGGTCACAGTACGATCCGAGCACCGAGGACCTTGATGGAGAAGTCGTCATGAGGGTGGGAGGAGGCAAGAAGCATGGGCGGTACTGGATTGGCAACGGCGCAATCGACTCGGCCGCTACTCCCAGTCTCTCCCAGATTTGAGGAAGCAGCACGAGCAGGAGCCCGGCCATATGACCTCGGCAGGACACTTCACACCACCGGGTGGAGGCACTCGAGGTTATTCCTGGTTTATTCATCGTTCATTGGTTTTTTCATACCTTTCCTTTGCATTATTGTAGCATTGGGGTGAATGTATTGTAGGCCCAGCTGGAACAAGAGAGGAGGATACGGGAGCAGATGCAGGCGAAGATGGAGAGGGTGGAGGCCGAGTGGGAGGCCGAGCGGGAGGCCGAGCAGCGTAGGATGGCAGAGATTCTTCAGTACATGCAAAGTCTTGGCGCCGCTACGGGTGTAGTTCCACCACCTTCGCTATTCGCTCCACCTCCTCGCTATTCTACTCCTGTGAGTATAAATGTTTTAGTTTGTATGTTCATGCTTACGGTCAAACCTAGTGGAGTATGAAAGTTTTATTCATGTATGGTATATATTTATCTTGTCTCACACATGCAATCTCTTCTCCTGTGTGCAGAATCAATCGGCGGCATCGGACGATCCTCATGCTTCAGCAAATCCTTCACCAAATCAGTGATGATACTTGTGGTTGTTAATGGTACTTCTATTTGCAATTGTGGTTGAAGATGATGGAGCACTTGGATTACTTGTGAACTTATTTATGATATATTGTGAGACATGTGACGTTTGTGATATATAGTGGTGTTGGTGATATATATGTGCTGTTGATGATATATATGTGATGTTGACGATGTTTGTTATATATATCTTCTGTTTGTTTGGATGGGATGTAAAAAACAAATAAAAAAGCTATTTTCAGTCACTTTGCCGAGTGCAATGGCCATCACACTCGACAAAGTGACTACCTGGGAACATGCTTTGCCGAGTGCCACGGGCCAGGCACTCGGCAAACATCACATGCTTTGCCGAGTGTCTTGCCGGTGGCACTCGGCACAGTTCCACCTTTGCCGAGTGTCTAAGTCAACGGCGCTCGGCAAAGCGGGGACATTTGCCTAGTGCTTGACCTTGACACTCGACAAAGCTGCCGTCACGGTGGCGCTGGCCGTCACGGCCACTTTTCTTTGCCGAGTGTCGGATTGGCACTCGGCAAAGTCTTTGCCGAGTGCCCGATAAAGTGCATTCGACAAAGAGATCTTTACCGATAAACTATTTACCGAGCGCCCTTTGCCGAGTATATATCGGGGCACTCGGCAAAGAAGCCGCCTCCAGTAGTGAACTGAAGGTCCTGTTTGAGAACTCCCACAGATTCCTGCAGAAAGCAACTAACCAACCCGTTCTTATTTTATGAAACAATCTTGCAGAACCCCATCAAATTCTCGGGTTTCAAACAGGCCACAAACTACAAGCACTACGCAAACAACAAATGAATAGCATCAGCCAATTTATCCTCAAATAAATAGCCACTAAACAAGCAGAAATTGTTCATGATCGAACCATATGAGTATTTGCACATTCCAATCGGCCGTGCGGATCTCCTTTGCAGGCACCCATAAGATGACCAGGCAAGCCTAGCCAGTTATGGTATTAGAAGGACAAGAACTACCATAAAAAGAAACGGAAAAGAGCCCCAAAAGAGTGTAGCAGGTCGCAATAGCAGGCAGCAGTAGCCTATAGCACAGACGCCACACCACACGCAATCGCCATCGCCCGGCCCAGGCGCAGTCCATGGCCCTTCGAACCAACCCACTCAGCCATCCCTGACCCGCAGCAACAGTACGTTGATTCCCCGCGAGGACGACAGAAACTGACATGACTCACCGCATCGATCACACCACCGAGACCCCAAGAACAAGAATGAGCAAGATGAAGAACATCTGATCTCATCTCACACTGGATGCAAAGAAATATAAACTCAGAATTCTAAAAAAAGAAATCTAAACTCAAAGTCAGAGAGCACGAAGCTGGTAGCACTACCAAAAACAGCAGATTTGTCGAGTACAAAAATATTTACCGAGTATATTCTATCGGACACTCGGCAAACAAGCTCTTTACCGAGTGCTGCAAAAAACACACTCGGCAAAATAATGGCACTCGGCGAACAAATTCTTTGCCGAGTGCTGGAAAAAAAACACTCGGTAAACTAGAAAAAAAAACACTTGGCAAAACAGAGACACTCGGCAACAAACCGCCACGTGGACATCTGTCAGTTAGTGTGCCGGCTGTTAGGAGTTTACCGAGTATCCGTTAGTGGCACTTGGTAAAGAAATAAGTTTGCCGAGTGTTTTTTTTGGCACTCAGCAAATAAATAAGTTTTTTTCTCTTCTGATCTTGAAACCTTTTCTACTCTTCACATACAACATGTGGTACTCCATGTTAAGATTTGGTATATTTCTGGATCCGTTTGCTATATTTAATTAATTTATTGTATTTCAAGAAATTTTTTGATATAAGTCAAATTTGAACTCCATGTGATTCAAATAATAGAATAAAATGAGTAGAAAAATGGTATTCATGTTATTGAGTCCAGTGTGAGACCTTACCTAGGAAATGAAAAGAAATTTTGAACATCTTGTTCAGGAAACACGACCACGAACGTGTGGCCAAATGATTTTTAAATTCTAAAAAAACAAACGAAGTCTGAAAATCATGAGATTTGTCAAGATCTTTTGATATCATACGTGGAGCCTGTGGTAAAAAAATGAGAAGGTTTCGCACAATCTGTAATGTTAGATGTTTACAAACCGAAGTATCTCAGAAGAAGAATTGTAGCGTTGAAAAGCATTTGGTAAGATTTAGAGTCAAAGTGACGGTCGAATTGGGGTTTGACTTCAAAACTTTTTGTATAGGCAATAGAGAACAAATATTGATTCATGTGTAAATCTAGTAATTTTTTGGATGCCTTTGATAATTTTAATTTATTAAGTGTAATTATAGAATTTTAATTGATATAAATTGAATTTGAGCTGTAACTACATAAAATAATGGAATAATATTCCTATAAAAATCAAATATATATTGTTGAGTGAATTTGACATGATATTTTCAAAGTACATCGGAACAAATTTAGAAAAACACATTGCGGAAAAGGAGAAGAAAAATGAAAAAAAAAAAATGGTTTGCCGAGTGCCCCTTATCTGGCACTCGGCGAATCTGCGATTTGCCAAGTGTCAAACCTAGGACACTCGACAAACCCCATAACCTGGCCTCCACAATTTTGCTTTTCGCCATGTTAACGATTCGTGTCTCCAAAATGGATCTCTCCCGTTGGCCCAAACTCCTCTCCCTGATCCCTCCCCTCTTATCCCTTCCCTCTCCCCCCACTCTCCTTATCCATTCCTCCCACCATCTTCCAACCTGCGACAGGACTCAGGAGGGCGGCCAGCTCCTCGGCGTGGGCGACCGGGGCACGCGGGCGACGGGCGGTGGTCGACGCGGCACTCCGCTTGCCGTGGCGGGCTGGCCGGCGCGGGTGGACCAGGGCACACGGGTGACGGGCGAGGCGACGCGGCACTCCAGCGCCCGTGGCAAGCGTGGGCGCGGGTCGGCCGGGGCACGCGGGCGACACGACGCCGCACTCCCACAGCCGTGGCGTTGGGCGGCGCAGCGGTGGGAGAGGCGACCGGGGCAGCGCGGGCGACGAGCGACCAGGTGTCGCGTCACGACGTCGGGCGACGGCACGTCGGGCTAGGCTTTTTTTTATTTTCACAAAAATATATGCTGAGTGTCAGGGCTTGGACACTCAGCAAAAACAAGCATATTTATCGAGTGTCAGGGCCGGGGCACTCGGCAACACAAGGTCATGTTTGCCGAGTGCCGAGGTTGCTAGACACTCGGCAAACACGCCGTTACCTTTTTTTTGCCGAGCGTTAGTTTCAGCACTCGGCAACGTCTTTACCGAGTGCCCAATAAAAAAACACTCGACAAATAAACTTTTGCCGTCATTGTGTACACCGTGTGCTATTTGCCGATTGTAACACTCGTCAAAACCTTTGCCGAGTGTTTTTTGAGGTTCGCCGTGTGCCTTGATACACGGCAAAGATCCTGTTTCGGGTAGCGTAGATCAACAGCAAGCTAGAAATCAGCTGGCTGATTAAAATCCCAAAGTTAATTAAGAAAGGACAAGCAAGCTGCTAGGCAAGCATATCATCATAGGAAGTTCACAACTGAAGTTCACAACTGCAGCTGGAGGCATTAGCAGTAGTCCAGTAGTAGCAGCAAATAGTAGTCACCAATTAAAGCTGGGAAATGATCAGATCCAGAACTGACGTATGTCCTGTTCGTTTCGCTGCTGCCATAATTGAAAATACTATTGATTAATTTATTATAAAAAAAATATTGTTCGTCGACGAAAACATATAGCTTATAAGCCTAAGCGAACAGGACAACAGTAGTTCCAGTACGTAGCAATTCCGGCAGCAAAGCATATGAAAGCACAACGGGCTAATAGCTAATTTGCAGCAGCAGCAGCAGCAGTTGTACTAGCAGTAGTGGCAGCTAAACTATAGCTACAGATCGATAGTAGCAAGAAGCCAAGAACTAGATATATAGAGGCGATAGATGGGTACTCCACATAGTAGTCGATGACAGGAGCTTCAGCTAGCTAGAGAGACCGACCGACCAAGAAGATGATCGACTAGTAGTGCATGTGGTAGTAGCATACGTGGGGCCGGGAGCTCCGGCCGGCCGGGCGGCCATTCAAGCCGCTGCGCCGGGCGGTGGTGGCGGCGGCATCTGGTGCTCGTAGTGGTGGTGTCCGTTGCCGTCGTGGGAGGAGGAGATGACGGCGGCGGGGACGGGGTGCGCCGGGGCCTTCTTGCGCTTCTTCTTCTCGTAGCTGACGCCCCGGGCGCGGGACTGATGGTCGCGGACCTCGCGGAGGTAGAGCCTGACGGCGCGCGCGCCGAAGGGGTTGTTCTCGGGCCGCCCCCCGTTCTCCTCGTAGGCGGCGCGTAGCCGGCCCACAAGCGCGTCGAGGCTGCCCCACGCCTGGCGGAGCGGGCACGGGCAGGGTGCCGGCGGCGCCGGGTGGCCGAAGAAGGGGCAGGCTGGGGTGTGCACCTTGGTCTTGCCGAACTGGTCGAGGTAGCGCAGGAACTCGAGCACGTGCGCGCCGCTGCAGCGCGCCAGGGACAGCGGCGGGCGGTGGTTCCGCAGGTACTGCCCGAACGTGTTCCAGTCCCGGCGCTTCTGCGACTCGTACCGGCTCGGCGACGCCAGCGCCGACACCGCGCCCGCGGACGACGCCCCCGGCAACGACAGCGCCCCGGACGCCGAGCCCCCGCCGCCGCCGCCGCCGCTGTTGTCGGAGTGCGGGCTGTCCGGGTGCGGCACCAGGTCCATCTGACAAGTAAGCAACCAAGAGGCGACCAACGAACGATCAGCAAGCGAGAGCGAGCTTCAGAGCAAAGCAACTGAGACGAGATCTATCTATTTCGGAGTCGGTGCCCGCGCGCGCGCCGTGGTCCTGTGAGAGAGAAGAGCGAGAGCGCCGCACGCGGGGGAGGGGCGGGGCGCTATAAATAGTGTTCGCGACCACCACTACTACTGGTACAGCACTTGCCTCGCTTCACTTCACTTCACTTCACTTGGCTCCCGCCCTCTTCGTTCTCCTCGCTCGAGAGCTAGCTAGCCCCCCGGCCGGCCGGACAGCCAGCCCGCGGCACCAGGCTAGCGCCGCCTCCAAGATCGCCGGACAGATCGCTCGGTCACGGCAACGGCGGCATGCCTCGGCGCTGAGCTTGGGGAGGAGAGGAGGGGAGGAGCGGATGCAAGGGAGGGGGTGGGTATTAATTGGCGGCGAGATTGGAGGAGGGGAGGGGCTGGCACAGTGCAGGGGTGAGGGGAGGAGACAGTATGCAGTGAAAGGTGATGTGACGGGAGAAAAAGAAAGGTTTTTAGCGATGGTAGGGGCGGTGACAAGTGAAATATCATTGGTACGGACTGGGGCTTTTAAAATCAACAGCTCCGCTCCACTGGCGCGCGGGGCGCGGGGCGGCGCCGGCGGCCGGGGGTGGTGAAGAGACGAGACATGGAGGAACGAACGCGTGTGGCGGATGCCGCCGGCGCGGGAGGGGAAGCTGCTCACCGGTGTTGGTAGTGGTTCTTGGTTGTGAGGGCCGCCGACTGGGATTGTCGGTGTAGGATGCTGGGTGCTCTGCAGCTCTTGTTTAATTTTGACCGAAATCGCGTCGGTTACCGAGAACCATCCGGGCTTACGCGACATCTCCTGGTTCATATGTTTGTGCTTTTGTGTCCCGTGTGTTTATGGTAGTACTTTTTCTACGAGGGAATAATTTTTTTCTTTCGTAACAAATCATTACACAGTATTCGTTAGTTTGTCTTTTTAGCAAAGCGAACATGAATGTCTTGTGTGTTGATATGCCCCAGGAATAAATTGCTTACTAGTACTCTCCTCCTCCAAAAGAATACAATTCTAAATTTAGAATAAGTCACCTTTTAAATTCAACCAAATTTATACTTAGTTCATTCTAGATTATAAGTCACTTTAATTTTTTAGATACATATCTTTTTGCTATACATTAAGATATATGATGTCTAGATATATAATAAAATTTATCGATCTATGAAAGATAAAACGACTTACAATACAATTTAGAGGGGAATATAAAATAATATTAATTTTTATGCCTCAAATAATTTTACTATGAAAATATATTTCATAATAGATTCAATAATTCATTCAGAATCATAAATGTTACATAGATTTGAAAAACTTAGAATTGTTTGCCTTATTGGAAAACGATATTTTTTTTAACAGAGGAAGAACCAACAATGTTTCCCTGAAACATGATTCTATGGATTTGCAAGCTTGTTCCCTTATAATTTGTATCGCCCATCACTTACTGAAATATATAGCAACTAGAGTGGTTTTAGTTTGTTTTGTTTTTAAGAAAGAAGAGATCAATTCCACTTAGTGTTTTTTTCTTTTCTCAAAGAGAGAAAGAGAAGAGAAAGTCCACTACTGCTCCAAACTGAATTGAGAGCAAATTAAAGATTGGGGACTATGGTTCAACTTGCATAATATTGCAAGAGAATAGGGCAATGCAAAAGGTGAGTAAAGTAGAAGGGCTCTATTTGGACACATCAAGTATATTACACTAGGTGGCAGGAGCCCGGGCCCTAGATCCTCCCATGCTAAAAGGCACGGTTCTTGATGCAACCAATACTCCAACATTGTACCCACATACATCCCTGAAAGCATCTAGGCCCCTATTTGGTTTTGGTGATTAATGACAATACGATATTACTGTGACTAATATGTGTTTTGCAGATGCAATTAAGTTATGTCATAGTAATGACAATTGATTGGGCAATTATGGTTGTTATGCCCCTATGATGGAAATCGTTTCGGTTTTCAAAGGATGGACGATAAGGTTAATGATGTACTAGTTCTAAGTGTCGTTTGGTGTTGAAGAGACACTTAGAGTAGTTTAGGACCTTATTTTTCCTTTGGCCGTACAATTAAGGGGGTATCGACGGGTAGCTTGACCTAGGTGAGTCTAGTGGGTTAGGTGTGGTGCACACTTATCAAATCTAGCACTAGGTAGCTCCTAAGTATCGTTAAGATCAATTGGAGCAAACTTCATTCACATATGATTGCGAGTTTGAAGTGAGTGGAGGGTTAAATGTTGACCGGATGCTGGTTCCGGTGTCACCGGACGCTGGCGCAGAGTCCAGTCAGTTCATTTGATCAAGGTGAAGTGGTCTGGATGCGACCGGACGCAGAGTGAAATGTGACCGGACGCTGGGTGCCAGAGTCCGATCAACTCCAGTAAGGTTCCAAAGAGGAGAATCTGATTGACGCGCGTCCGTCGATCTTTGACGCACGCTGGTCGAGTTCCGCCATTGACCGGACGCCGAAAGAACAAAGTGACCGGACGCTGGGTTCCAGAGTCCGGTCAACATCAGTAAGGTTCCAGAGGGTAGTTTTCGTGACCGGGCGCGTCCGGTCAGTGCTGATCGGACGTTGGTCAGTGTCCAGTCACAACTTAACTGCTCGGTTGCGGGGAGAGCTGACCGTGCATCCGGTCACCTTGACCGGAGCGTCCGGTCACCCCGCAGTGGCACATAACGGTTCGTTTTGAATGAGGGTGTATAAATACTTCCTCTATTCACTTGAGGGATTACTTTTGCTCATGTCAACAGCTGAGAAACACCCTTGAGAGTGCCAAGGAGAGCAAGGTCCTAGTGAGGTGATTGAGATTTGAGAATCCAAGAGAGAGGCCTCATTAGTGAAAGCAAGAGTAGCAAAGTGTGCATCCACCCTTCTCATTAGGCTTGTCGTGATCAAGTGAGAGTTCGTGCTTGTTACTCTTGGTGATCGCTATCACCTAGACGGCTTGGTGGTGATTGGGAGTTTGGTGATCATTCGGCTGAGCTTGTAGATGACCCAACTCAAGTTGTGAGTGGTTGTGGGTGATTCACCGCAACGGAGTGTCGAAGAATCAACCCGTAGAGAGCATTTGATCCTTGCGCGGATCAAGGGAGAGCTACACCCTTGCATGGGTGCTCCAACGAGGACTAGTGGGGAGCCGCGTTCCTCCTTCTCTCTTTATTTTAAGTATTTACTTTGAGCAATTTAATTCTTGTCTTTACATTCATAGAATTGCCATGCTAGAGTAGCATTGGAACTTAGGTTGCAAAATTTTTGTGCGGTAGAACATTAGAAACACATTGTAGGCACAAGGGGTGAAGTGGGCTAAGTGTAGAGTTTAATTATTGCAAAGAATTTTAGAATTAGTCCAATTCACACCCCTCTTGAGCATCTTGATCCTTTCAATCCCAAACCGAGAGAAGAGCATAGTGACACACACTAAGATGTCAAAGCCAACAAGTTTAGGCAACCAAAACAAAATCTAATTAAAACCATGTTGATTTTGCACAACCTTTGCCATTAAGACATAGCTACAAAAGAAAACACCGCACCTAGTAATACGCAATAAAAATATGAAACCTTGAATCCGTGACGATACTTAAGGAGAGAAATAATACCCACAAATATTATCATCGATCCAATTCAATAATCAGATCAAGGGTTTTGCCAAGCCCAAGGATGGCACTGCACCACTATACAGAAGGCCAACAAATGCATCTCAAAAACCATGGCCACAGCATCATCAGCTCCAATACGAATCATCCTAATAATAAAAAAATGGTTAAAGCATTTGAACCAAGCCCAAAATCGTTACTTTGTTTAGCTTGGACGTGACACTAAAGTTGTAGTTGAATATGCATATATGTAAAACTTCCAGCCTCTATATCAACAAGATGTCAATGATAATTGTAACTTTCTCTGTCCTTAAATATAAGGATTCAAGTAATTTTGGAACCAAAGAGTCGGGCAAAAGTCTAACTTGCCTCTCACTAATTAGTTTGTTTGGTTACTAGCTTACTTAATTTTCTAGTAAGACATACTTTAAAAAGTATAAGGCATACATATTATTGATTATGACTACGAATTACATGAGTTATTTTGGACAAGTTTGTGTTTAAAAGACATTGTTTGATGCATGCATGGATGTGGTTTAAAAGACAATCACTCAAAGGATTGAGCAATCTATAATACTTCTATAATTTAAAAATAATAAACCTTCGATATCTTAGATTTTATAATTGATGGAGTAGCTACTCACCACCGTGACATGTATATATATGTTCCAAGCTCCTTCCTAAATATTCCATCCACCAGTCTACCAAGGCGCGGAGTAAAAGTCTCTTGAACCAACAAAAACTCCAATCCACATCCAAATTGGTAGAACATGGTAACATGTCAAAGTCAACTACCTAGCCACCGACCGACCAAAACAAAATGCAAGAACCACATTGACTATGCA
Source organism: Miscanthus lutarioriparius (assembly GCA_904845875.1). Classification (NCBI taxonomy): domain Eukaryota; kingdom Viridiplantae; phylum Streptophyta; class Magnoliopsida; order Poales; family Poaceae; genus Miscanthus; species Miscanthus lutarioriparius. The sequence continues at coordinate 101,569,948 of CAJGYO010000001.1, forward strand.
CAAAGCAACTCGCACTAGTGCACCACCCCTTTTAGCCATAGTGGAACAAATACGATGACTTCTTGCTTGACTACGCTTTCAAGGAAGAAAACGGCTCGCACAGATAATAACATCATCGCCTAATCCGATTTTGTACCAAGGATGGCACGTACAACTACACGCCTCACGGAAAGCCGGCAAGTCCATGGCACACAACATCATCAATAATCAAAGATGATTCTAAAAAAGCGAAGGAACCAATGCCCAAATTGCTTACGAGCTCACTATTTCCGCTTGTTTGACATGACACTAAGGTTGCTTGTATCTCATGTGTGGACTTGCGAGAATCAAGTATGTACAATATAATTCAAGGCTTCGTCCCAAACATGAAAACTTTTCCTCAAACCTATATTTATGCTACTAAGGGACCTATATTTGGAAAGCAAGCATTTCACATGAATTATACTGAAACTTTACCGGAATCCATTCATTTTCATAGGTAGAAAAAACACATGAAACAGGAAATTTTCCTCCATTCCAAAGGGGCCTAAATTTTTTTAACATGAAATCTTTGCAAGTTGGTTATACGAGATATCCCACGGTTCCAAAGTCCAAACTACATCCGAAGGCTAGATCAACCTAATAGTTTCTAATAAGTAAGATTTTTTTTTCTTTTGTATGTATATCAATTTTTTAAATAGTTGACTATAACATTTGATGGCTGCATCCTCTAAAAGCTATAAAAAAAACTATAGCGAACTATAGAAGAAGCTATTTCATTTAGCAATTTGAATCACAGTATATATACTTGAAATTAAAGAGTGCCTCGGTAGATATCAGATTCACCATAGGTGCATTGTTGACATTCATGTCTAGTCGAGAACTTAAAACTAGATGATTAAGCTTCACCACAAGGAATATAACCAGCTGAGTATGTACATACACATCATGGTTTTAAAAGGTAATTCGGAGGTGCTATGTTTATATACATATTTACAGACTCGATGATGTTTAGTCTGATGTTATAATAAATCACTTAAAATTATAATAATCCTGTAAATTAGTACTTAAATTAATCATATAATAAGTTATATTGTGTGGCCGACTACTATTGGCCCGTCGGATTTTGATGCAGGTTTCCTTGACGAAAAGCATTGATGAGCTAGGACGTAGCATACCCCACGGACACTGTTTGCCCCCCTAGGAGGTGATCTTTTCTGATCAAGTGCAGCGGTGCATACTGCTCTAGCTTTTGACTCTAAGGACACTGGCCACTGCTCAATCGACCTATATCTGTCTCGGGCTTGCCTTGAAACTTTGACCAATCAAGGACACACAGTAGGAGATGCGACCGTAACACACTCGGTGTTACATTGTACAGTTCTTGCTAAAACACTGCATGTGCATCATACTTAAGAGTAAATGTGTGTGTTATAGAGTATAAATCGATATTCGGAAATTGAAACGTTCAGTTGAAACATGAAACGAATGTTATATTTCGTGTCGCATATCATCACTTAGGATTCTAAATGAATTTTTATCGGACGGAAATGCTACGGAACGCATCGGCGGAACGTAGTAAAGTTGGTACCCCGAACTTCATAGGCGACGATGAAATATGTGCGGTCGAGGATGAGGTTCGCTAGCTAGTATATCAAGTAGGTCGGAATTGGAATCCGACGCAAAACCGTTCAAGGTTTAGTCGTTTCGCGTAAGTTGAAATTGGGCCGACGAAGCCATGTTCGGAAAATTTTATAGAGCGATCGGGTTAAGAAGTGGCGAGATGTCTTGGATTAGTTGACAGCCCTAAGTACCCTCTTGGGTGTAGAATAGCTGGTTTGACCCCTGAATCATTGGGTTGAGTTTTTGAACGGCTTTAAAAAGCGTGCATGACATGTGTTTGGCAATGCCAACGCCCTCCGCCCGTTTCTCGGCGTGCCGCGCCGGCCGCCCGTCGCGCCTGCGCGCGCACCCCGCGCGGTGGCTCTGCGCTGCCGGCCTAGGTCTCCTGCTGCCGTGTTTTGGCACACGGCACGCGCGCGCTGGGCCCGGCCATGCCTGGCTACTTTGCCCCCTTCCATCACGTCCGCCCGGGGATACTGCTCGCCATCACGTCGCTCGCACTGCGCGCCGTCCGGCGCTGCAGCACTGCTACTGTGCCCTGGCGCACGCATGCACACGCACTGCGCCGGGGGGCAGGGGTGCTTCGGCCACCGTCGCGTCCGCCCGCGCCTTCTGCTCGCTGCCGCCACGCCGAACGGATGTCACTGCTCGCCAAGCGCGCTCACACGCATCGTCTGCACGACCACTATTGTCGTTGACGCCTCGTAGCTGCACGCGCGTGGGACGACTGCCTAACCTCGCCATCACGTCCGTGTCCGCTGCCATACTACGCCATCGTTTTCCCGGACCTACCATCCTCTGCGGCGCTTAGTACCGAGCCGCCACTGGCTAGCGGGATGGGTAGTGAGACCAACGCCTTGTGCACGCTCCGCTGTTGCCCATCGCCGTGCGCCCCTGTGTTTTACATTGACGTCCACGACAGCGCCGAGCCAAGCCACGCCTAATTTCCCCTCTTTCCCAGTTGCCTTGTCGCCGGGACCGCTCCTCCGATTTCGCCGTAGTGAAGCCATCGCAATGAAATTAACTCCACCCTCGACTCCACTGTGTATCCAGCCACCCAACCGACCCCACCTGGCAGTGAATTTTGCCTTGCCGTGCTCCAATTTGGAGCTGCCGCTCCACTGGGTCCTTAAGACCAGGTTGGCATGCGCCGTCGGCAAGCCAATTAGCTAGAGCATCTCGGGGCAATTCCTTGCACCACCGGCCTAGTCTCCACCCGCTAAGCACACTGCGCACCTCGATCGAAGCACTACCACAGCCCAGCTTTCCCTGACGTGGCCGTGCCATTGTCGTGCGCCACTGCACCGCCCATGTGCGCGTGGCCAGGTTCACTCGGGCAGTCTCTGGTCAAGACACCACAACCAGTAAGCTCGGGGTGAGTCTCTGTTGCCTATCCATGAGTTGGTTCACGCTGTCGATGTTGTGGCTCATGGGAACGCGTCCGCCGTCGCAGGGAGAGGACCATCACCGAGGAAGGAGCTCAGGACAACGTCCTCGTTTGCCGTATCGCCTCCAACTGCTGCACATTTACGTCAAGGTGATCATCGGCCCCTTAGATAGGAATTGGAGGGTCGGGTGTGGCCGGCGTAGCCACCCGGTGCTCGCGCCGTCGAGCCGATGCGCGCACGGGTGCCGGGGGACGTGGCCACGGCGAAGAAGGGAAAGGGGAGGGTGGTAGATGAGAAATCTGTGACTCGGTGTAATAGTGCTCGTGTTAGTTTTGAGAATAGGGTAAAGAACGGGGGCTTCTTTGCTAATGCGCCAGCCGCACGCGGGCTCCGTGGTGGGCCGTGTGTTGTGGGCCGCGTCGTGCGCCGCTGAGTGGGCCGCCCTGGTTGCTGCGCCTGCGCATGGGCTGGAAGCCGGGGTGGGCCGAGCCATCGCTCGTGGGCCGCGCGGTGAAATCGTTTTTTAATTCTTCAGCGAATTACCAACGTTTATTCAATTTAAATTCTAGCTGAACTTTGATAAATTGTAGTAAATTATGTAGTTGTCCAAAAATAGTGAGACTAATTTTGTTAGGTTCGCAAAAATACTATCTACTTGTTAGTACAGTTAGATTACAGTTAGCTGTGACAATGATGGGGTCATAAATTCAAACTAGAGTAATATTATGTGGAATAATAATTGTAGAAATTTTTGTGGTAGATTGGTGATTGATATGGCTATGAAAATTTTACAGTAGACTCACTAGATTATTATGTACTTGCTGTAAATTTTGTAGCCCTAGAGTAGGATGATAAATAGAGTAGCTATTATCCTTGCTTTATCTTATATAGCGTAAATCAGCATTAGGAGTAAGAATACCGGTAGTTGCTATAATAATGTATGCCATACTTCATACTTGTTATTGGTAGCAATAGATAACGTAGCACCGTGGTCGGTAGCACTAGCTTAGTAGTGAAACAGATGTACTTTTATTTTAAGAGTTGTTGTTGCTATGTTACTAAGCATGGCATCATCATTTCATGCATGTAGATCACGAGCTGGTAGAATTCGTGCGCGTCGATGAACAGGAGTACGACGAAGTCATTGAGGAGTACGAGGAGGAGATCCTCGTACAGGAGGGAGCCCCGGAGCCGTTTGGTGCTGACCTTACTGACCCATCGCCTGCCTAAGGCAAGCTCCGGTGCATAACCCCTATTTTAATGATCACTGAATATATATCTATGATGTGCATTTAAGTTATAGGTATTTTATGGAAAATACATACATAAATATATCTACCCATGAGTCATACTAGTATAGGTCGAGTAGTTGCTATGCTCAGGGAATTCGGTAGCGTGAGTAACCTACCGTTACTCGCAAATAGGTGATAAATATGATCACTCATGATAAAATGGTGGAAAGGAAAATGGTGACCGAGCAGGGATATGGTTTGGGTACTGGTGGGTGTAAAGGGTTGTGTACTGCGGCCAACAGGGCATAGCTCGGTTACACTTTTTCCCTGCCTGTGTCAATTAAGGACCGGTCGTTGCATAAGGCATCGTGGGCAAGTCACAAATCTATTGTCCCGAGCGCATACTTGGGTATGGGTGTAGGGAAGACTTGTTGCTCTCTTGTCGTGGATCCGGCTCTTTCTGGACCGACTGATGGGAGGCGGGGATGGTGGAGGTCCTTGCACCGCACTGAGTCCGGGACTCAGGAGTGGGGGCTTGGAGTCCAAGTTTGGACGGGGACCTGGACACCTAGGACAGGAGGGCGATGGGTTAGTCCTACTTGTGCCTGGGGTACAAGCGGGGCGTGTGTTTTCGGGGCACCCAGCTGGGCACATTGATTCGCGAATCACCGGGCGATCTGGTACGGCTTGTTTCGTGTCTAGCACCGTAGTAAGAACTAAAAGATGAAAGGCGATGAAATGGAACTGATTGCTCAACTCTTGCTTGAAAGTAGAACAAATGCTTATATAGACTGGATAGATAATAACTTAATGTGGCTAATAATAATAACATAAATAAGGACTCACTATTAGTATTGCTTTCTACTAAAAGAAAACCAGCAAACCATAAAGCTTATCATAGTCCTTGGAGTCAGGAAATTAGTCCCCCTAGTCGGATAAGTCTTGTGAGTACATTGTGTACTCAGAGTTTATTTACCCTTTGTTGCAGGTGATGCATGAGAAGTACCTTTGTGTGGAGGATTCTTCTGGTGGGCTCAGACGGATCCTCATTCTTATCGCAAGATGTTTATTTTAAATTCCGCTATTTATCATTCCGCACTCTGACATTTAGTATTGTAATAATGTAATTTTAAAAAACTCCAATGTATGAAATGGACAAGTATTATAACTCGTTCTCATTATTGAATCCTTGGGAAAAATGTGGATCTTTTGGGTTCTTCCTTGGGGTGTGCCCGACGGATACCGCCCGCTGTAGCTTGCTTTCGGGGTGCTTAGTGTCTGGTGGAAGACGAGCACCTCCGTAAGCATGTTATTTTGGGCGGTTCTGCCACAGCGACTACTCCCTCCGTCCCAAAAAAGTGTCGTTCTATGGTTCGAAATCTGTCCCAGAGAAAGAGTCGTTTTAGCCTCTGCGCCTATCTGGTAGCCCCTGATCCCTCCTCTATTATTCCATTCCCGACCACCTCGTCCTCTCTAGTATCCACACCATCATCCTCCGCCAAGGTCGTCTTCATCTCTATCTAGCCCTTCCACCTCGCCTAGTGCTTCCCTCCTAGACCTGACTGGTCTGTAGGCAGAGGTGGATCTGGCGACTGGCGTCGAGAAGAGGCGGATCTAGCAACCGGCGTCGATGCAGAGGCGCTGCCTGGGCAAGGTCACGCGGCCCCCGGTGAGGTCCGCCGCGCCACCAAGCATCCGCTGGAGATGAGGACGGGATGGAGATGTCGATGCATGGTACTCGTCCCGGTGGCGTTCATCTTCTTCCCCACAACTAGTGGTGCTCATCTTCTCTTGCTCGACCCCTTCCTCTTCTCCAACGATGGCGTGATGGTGGAGGCGGAGGGTGCGCTCTAGCGTCAAGCCATGGCAGAGCATGTGGCCCTGCGTCTGAAATGAAGCGGCCAGCATGGCTCCTCTACCTGCACATCGAGGCATGGCTCCTCTATGTCAGAAATGAGCCGAGGAGGAGGTGCAAGGCCAGTGGAGTACTCATGGTCAGGCATTGGAGGTGGCGTGGTCGGACAACAGCTAGATCTGGACGGAGATGGAGGAGGAGGGCAAGAGAGAGAACGTTGTGCTAGTAGGGGTATTCTAGTCTTTTTAGTTTGTTCTTGGTGCTTGTGCTTGTGTCTAGAATTGACACTTAATATGGGACGGAGGAAGTAGTTTCCACACCAGCATCCTCTACCAAGGTCGTCTTTATCTCTGTCCAACCCTTCCACCTCGCCTCGCGCTTCCCTCCCACTGACTAGTCCTAGACAGAGGTAGATCTGGCGATTGGCGTCGAGGAGAGGTGGATCTAGCGACCAACGTCGATGCAGAGGTGCCACCCGGGCAAGGTCGTGCGTCCCTCGGCAAGGTCCGTCGCACCACCGAGCGTCCGTCGGAGATAAGGACGGGACGGAGATGTCGATGCCTGGTACTCATCCCGGTGGTGCTCATCTTCTTCTCCTCGACCAGTGGCATTCATCTTCTCCTGCTCCTCCCCTTCCTCTTCTCCAACGACGGTGCAACGGTGGAGGCGGAGGGTGCGCTCCAGCGTCAAGCCGTGGGGGAGCGTGCAACCCTGTGTTAGAAATGAAGCGGTTGGCATGACTCCTCTGCCTCCACGCGGGGGCAGGGCCGACGTGGCTCCTCTGCCTCCATACCGGTGCGGGACCGGTGTGGCTCCTCAGCCTCCACGCCGGGGCGTGGCGCGGCTCTCTGCATCAGAAATGAGCCTAGGAGGAGGTGCATGGCCGGTGGAGTACTCATGGTCAGGCACTGGAGGTGGGGAGATCGCACAGTGGCTAGATTTGGACAGAGATGGAGTAGGGGCAAGAGAGAACATTGTGCTAGTAGTGGTATTGTAGTCTTTTTACTCCATAGTTGGTGGATGTGGCTGTGCCTTGAACGACAATATGGGACAGAGGGAGTATGCTGCAATAGCGTAGCACTATGAGGATTGCTCTCGGCCTCCACCAATTGGCAATGCATCTGACCGAATTTTTTATTTTTAGCCCTTTTTTTAAAAAAATTCACAAATATGCCCCTAGAGGTATGATTTCAAAATTTGGACCCTTAGCTCGGTGCCATCGTTGCTGGCGCCGAGCTTACACATCTTAGCGCCATCGTTGCTGGCGCCGAGATCTTGGGCTCGACGTTGACATGGCGGTGACTTGACAGGCAGCTCGGTGCCATAGATCTTGGCGCCGCGGTTATTGGCGCCAAGCCCATCTTACGTATGGGCCCTCCCTTCCTTTCTCTCTCTTCTCTCTCTCTCACGCCCCGAACCAGCGCACCGCCGCCACCGCTCGTGCCCTCGCCCGCCCCCAGCCGCCCGCGGCATCTACCGTGTCGGCCACCGCTCCCGGCCTCGCCCGCGCCGGGCCACCGCGCCTGGCCTTGCCCACGCAGGAGCCCGCCATGCCACCCACGCAGGTGCCTGCCGTGGCCATGCCATGCTGTCACCATGCCACGCCCGTGCCGTGCTTGCCGTGCCCACGTCTCACCCGCCGTGCCATGCCGCCCGCGCCCACCGTGCCGTGCCACCGATGCCTGGCCTTGCCCGCCGTGTCAGTCGCGCCCACCATGCTAGGCTCCCATCATGCTGCCCACGTCCGCCGTGCTGGCCATCCTACGCCCGCCACGCGCCACCACCAGCCTCGACCCCTACAGCGCCCGGCCGCACCACCGCCGGCCTAGCTTGTCGGCCTCACCCATGCTCGTCGTCCGCTGTGACTCCATCCTAGGGCCATCAATCTCGGTGTCCGCTGTGACTCCGTCGACGTCCTAGTTTGTAGTTAGAAAGTACTTGTTAGGTACTATCTATCGTCTAATTTGGACTAAAGGACATGTGTTTCATTACGTGTTGGAACTAGATGGACAATCTAGTGAGCATATATCATGGAGGCACCGTGGGAAGAGATCGCTATGGATATGTTGAGTTTGTTGAGATGCAAAGCGTGCCTGTGTTATTCAATGAGAAGCCATCGTTTAGAGAGTTGGTTGCAAGGGCTCGGGAGGAGCTATATTGCCATGGAGCTGAAGATGATGATGGCATCGCAGTGGAGGGTGTACTTCACCTAGGTTCCCCTCCCAACATCCTTAGGAAGATGATCCCAATTGGGTGTGCAGACCAGTGGAAGAACTATGTGAGATTGGCTATGAAGTGTCAGTTCCAAAGTTTGGACGTGGTTGTGCGTTGGGTGTTAGTTGATCCTATCCCTCATGGGTTTTCCCCACCAATGGGTCAGCAGACACACTTCGACCCTCCCGTCCTAGAACCTGATATGGATGCGGAGGTTGCACCTTACGGTTCCCGATGCTCAATCTGCCCCCAATATGCTAGTTAGAGATGCTTGTCAGACTCATGATGTTGTGGTAGATCCTCCTCATGAGATCCCTTTGATATAGAATCATCCAAGTAAGTGTCTTATCCGCATGGTTATTGGGAGCTTACCCCATTCCTTACTTCTAATTTTTCATTCTTTCCTCATTTTTGTACTTATGTTGCAGTAGACATTCCTGACAATGTGGATGTGCCCACTGTTGCTGCGCAAGTGCTCTGTGGAGATGGATTCTGTGGCTCCAATATTGTTGAAATTATGAATGATTCGGAGCCATATGAGGTGGCAAAGGCTCTTGATTCTAATGATGATCGTCCTGTTGGAGATCTAACAGAGAGTGATGTTGAGATGCTGAGGCGTATGTTTCCCGACCATCGTGATCCAAGAGTTCATGAGTTCAGCGATCTTGCTCATTCTGATCAGGCGTGTACAGAAGGACGTGATGATGAGCTTCTAGAAGCTCCTAAGGCCGGCCCTAACATGGTAATTGAGAATGGGAGGGTATTCAAGGACGTCCCTGCATTGAAGAGGTGGTTGCGGGCGTTTGTAGTGATACCAAAGAGACCTTACAAGGTCTTGAATTCATATGCGGAGTGCCGTTACACAGTTGTGTGTGACAAGGAACGCTGCCCATGGAGGGTTTGTGAAAGGAAGCAAAAGGTCACCGGAAAGTGGAAGATCATAAAAGTTGTCGGGCCACACAATTATGCTGACCATGAGCTGACACTGAAGCATCGGCAGTTGACATCTACCCTCATTGCCAAGCGATTGATGGGAATATTGCAGGGAGAACTCAACATGAAGGTTAGGACAATTACCAGGACCGTTGAGGCGTTGATGGGAAGATGATATATGGGGACTGGGAGGATGGGTACGAGCAGCTGCTAGTACTTTTTAATGCAATCAAAGTGGTGAATCTAGGCATGCATTATGAGTACATCCCAAAACCAAATGCATGGAAGGATGGGAGGCAGATATTCTTCCGTGCTTTCTGGTGCTTCCCTCAGTGTGTCGAGGCCTTTAGACACTGTCATCCCATCTTCTCTATTGATGGTACATTCTTGATTGGCAAATACCAGGGCACACTTCTTATAGCCATATCATGTGACGCGAACAATAAGTTGGTTCCTTTAGCATTTGCTTTGGTTGAGAAGGAGAACAATGACAGTTGGGGATGGTTCTTGAGGCTAGTCCGGATACATGTGGTTGGGCCTGGTAGGGAGGTTGGCAACATATCTGATAGGTACCAGGGCATACTTAATGTCGTGCAAGAGTAGATAGAGGGGTATGCACCTTTGCACCATCGTTGGTGTACTCGGTACCTTGCCGAGAATCTACTCCGGAAGGATGGTATGAAGGATAACTTTGATCTATTCCAGAAGGCTACTCGATAGCTTGAGGAAAGTATTTTTAGAAAAAGTTGGAGCAAGTCAGAACCGCATCAAATGCAGAAGGTAGACAATGGCTCACATGTTTGATGAGGGATTTGGACAAATGGACAAGAGCTCACGACGCCGGTGGATGGAGGTACAAGTTTCAGTACAGCAACATGTCGGAGTCATTCAATAAGTTGCTATTAGGAATACGTGGTATGCCCGTGAATGCAATCGTTCAATTCATCTTCTACAACCTTGTTGCCTGGTTCAACGATAGACACGCCCATGCATTGAAGTTGTGGAGTGATGGAGAGATATGGGCTTCGAAACCAAAGACACACCTAGAGAAGGCAAATGAAAGGGCTGGCACACATGAGGTTACATGCTTTGACCATGCCACAAGGACTTATCAGGTCGAGCATAGGGGCAGTACAATATCCGACGGTAAGGTCCGAGAGTCGAGGATGCATGTGGTTATCCTCCAAGGTTTCACATGCACTTGTGGTAAACCAAGGCAGTACCACTTTCTATGTTCCCATTTGGTGGCAGTAGCTAGGCATCGTAACTATAATATTGAGAGTAGGATACCTCATGAGTTTAGTGTCGACACGCTTGTGCACACATGGAGCCCCCGCTTCGTGCCTTTCCAGGACCCTAGAGAGTGGCCTCCATATGATGGGCCAAAGTACATTGCGGATCTAGCTTACCGTTGGAACAAGTGTGGATCAAGGAAGAGGACGAGGCACAGGATGGTTATAGATCAGATACCCGGAAGAACGAGGCGTGGGAGAGGAACCCCATTTCTTACTAACCCCGAGCAGTACGAGTACGGTAAGTGTGGTAGACTAGGCCACAATTCACGCACTTGCCATTGGCAGATTAGTGAGGTGCGACTATTGGTTGTTTTCATTATTTCATATTTATCGTATTTAATTAATTATGCATGTCTCAATTTATGCATGTAATTGTGTCAATTACTTGTACATTTCTAAGTTCAGGTTTCATTGTATATTGAATTTCTATTTCATTGGCTTTTTTGTAGGATGGCGCAATTCCACCTACTCGACCCAACGTACGAGGCGATCCACCGAGGACGTCTCATAGCGGAGGGGCAGGTAATAATCTATACGTTTTGTTCAAATTTTTGTGAGCGTATATGTGTTCGTGAAGTAACGGGAGACTATGTTTTATTCCATGCAGGACCTTCCGCTCCTTTGTCCTAGAACCCACAATAGGTTCTTGGACATGCAGTACGACAACAGGTACACTCCTTTCCTGCAAAGAGCTGGCCTGGATGTCATCTCTTTTTAGGTTCATCGTGGGTTGCCCAAGTTCAACTCAGTGGCCATAACTGCGTTGGTTGACAGGTATTATCTTCAATCATTGCCTCCATTCATGGTCATTTGTTCATGCGCTTGCCTTTTTGACATGTAATCTTGCTTTGTCTAAAATGTAGGTGGCGGCCGAAGACTCACAGCTTCCACTTACCTTTCGGAGAGATGACAGTCATGCTCTAGGACTATCAGAAGATGCTAGGCCTGAGGATTCACGACAACGCAGTCACTGGGCAGTGTAGGTCAGAAGGTTGGAGAGCATGAGTAGAGGCCTTCCTTGGGCGTTGTTATCCTAAACTCTAAATGGTAAACAGTCGGTCACCTACCGTTTAGCCCATTATTCGGGCAAAACGGGTGTTTAAACGGGAAAACGGCCGTTTAAACGGTCAAAACAACCAATTAAATGGAAACGGTGTACCACCGTGTAGCGTTTAAACGGTGTGTAAATGGGCTAAATGGCCGTTTAGGCGAACAGTGGGTGTGAGGTTGGCGAGCAAGGGGCTCACACTTCTGGAGTTTTAATCTCCTGGCTCCAGCAAGAGTTCGCACAGTGCCCCAAGGAGGCAGATGAGGAGACAGTTGGGTACTACTACAGAGCATGGATCCTACACCTATTTACCTACGTTCTCTTCCCCGATGCCACGGGTGACACTGTGTCCTAGATGTGGGTCCACTACCTCAGTGACTGGGACCAGGCGGGTCAGTACAGCTGGGGCTCTATAGTCTTGGGTTTTCTTTACCGGTAGCTTTGCGAGGGGTGTCGTCGGACTTCGTCCACAACGTCACTTGGTGGATGCGTGTACCTGCTTCAGTTGTGGATGTGGCTCGTCTACTAGTTGGCTGTCCCAAGGTTCTGGCTCATCGTGAGTGGTTCCCAAGTCAGCCTCCACGTCGGCAGCCGACGTGGGCGTACCTTTGGGACTAGGTTAGGGTTCCGCACGTGAGGTTACAGCGGGCGTAGATTGAGTTCACGAACGAGCTAGACACGCTCACGGCGTCTAGTGTAAGTAAATTTTATTTCCCATGCTAGTTTGCAATGGTTTAGTATACCATCTAACAGCTTGTTTGGACATGTTGCAGGTGTCGTGGGAGCTGTACGATGGAGATGGGGCACATCCTTTTCATTTGAGCAACATGTGTGGGTGCGACGACGACTTCTATAGGATGAGGTGCCCTCTAATCTATTTCTTTGCTGTCGAGTTCCACCTGCCAGATAGAGTTGCACGCCAATTTAGAGTGAGACAGCTTTGGCCAACGACTCCGTTCTCGACTGGCGTTGACTTACACAAGTAAGTGTTTTGCTATTTCAAATGTCTCGTGATGGTCCATTTCCATTAATATGGTGACATGTACATAGATTCAAGTAATGATGACATATGTGCAGGTTGGATCGTTAGAAGAACAGAAAGATTTTTGACTGGGAGAAGCACCACTAGTACTACATTGAGCAATGGGAGCAGATGCACGACAGCATGGATGAGAACAACGAGCCACACATGAACTGTGAGTTTAGGCGGTACCAAGCTTGGTACCAACGTGCGACACGTTGTAGGCTAAGGCTACAATGGACAGAAGATGACTACGCTGACATCGAGTCCTCCGACGATGAAGAGACGGCGTACGACCAATCTACTTGTGCAGGAAGGCAGGTGGAGGTAGGACCAATCTTGGACAGAGTGGTAAGTCAATTGCCTTATTTTTCTACGTTAAGTTGCATACCAATACATTATGCGTTAGAGGTATCTATTTTAGTTAGTGTCACCTTTGAGCCATAGCATCCTTATAATACGTTAGATTCTTGTACAAAACAAAACAAAACCTATTGCTATCTGTTCAGAAGTATTATTACTGAGAACTTTATTGCAGGGCAATACCCTCAAATGCTCCGTTGAAGACATTGAGCGCTTTTGACCGAGAGTCAGGGACGACGACACGCGTAGCTTCCTAGACGTAAGATTCAAAATATTCTTTTAAACATATTATTAATATGTTAGATTCTTTCAGTTAACATAATTTTGTATAATAGAGGCTATCACATTGGCTACGCCGTGCGACTGTTCGTTGTGGTTGCAGGACAGACACGACGCAAGACGTGTACGTTCCTTCCGTAGGCAGAGGAGGCTTAGTTTCCTCTAGCCAAGCACCTACAGGGGACGAGGATGAGGACGACGACGACGATGATGTGGACTAGAGGCACGAGGAGCTTGGACCCTCTCAGCTCTAGGACGCTCCCTAGACTCAGCCTACACAACCTCTAGGCACTAGGCGACGCCGTCCACCTGACCCTTACACTCTAGGTACCAGCGCTCTTGGTCACAAGGGTAAGGATAAGACTAGGAGGCAGTGAGGGTTTGTGGTAGATGTTAGTATGTACTATTATGGATTTTGTAGTTACTTTCCTATAACTATTTGGGACTGTATGGACATTGTCGACTATTTGGACTATGCAGGACATGTTATGTTGATTGTGATGTTCGGTGTGGTTGTATTATGCTCTTTGGACGATTAAATGTTTGGATTATATAATGATGTCTCTGTTTGTAATTATGGATGCTCCTGCAATAAGGGGAACTCTTGTGAATTTTTTCGTGAATCATTAATTATACTACACTACTAAAAAGGCATAAATGTAGTACACAAATTAAATGTAAATTCATTAGAACATGTATAGTCCAATCGTATCGTACAGACGCTTTACAGATGAATCTAGGCTTTTCAGTAACAGTGAATGAATCTAGGCTTTTCAGACAATAAAAATAGACTTTTCAGTTACAAGGATGAGGAGTACGATGACAGCAGCGATTTATCACTTCACTTACATAGTACACATATAGCATCTAGGATTTTCAGTAACAGCGAATGAATCTAGGCTTTTCAGACAATGAAAATAGACTTTTCAGTTACAAGGACGAGGAGTACGATGACAACAGCGATTTATCACTTCACTTACATAGTACACCTATAGCATCTAGGCTTTTAAGGAACATCGAACGAATCTAGGCTTTTCAGACAATGAAAATAGACTTTTCAGTTGCAATGACGAGGAGTACGATGACAGCAGCGATATATCACTTCACTTACATAGTACACCTATAGCATCTAGGTTTTTAGTGATTTATCATGTCAACGACGAATAAACTTTTTAGGAAACGAATCTAGGCTTTTTAGTGTCCATTGAAATAGGCTCTTCAGTGAAACTAATTAGGCTTCTTGTGACCAGTTATAACACATTGAAACGGCAACTAAACCTGCCTCTGCCTATATATATGCAATGCTGGATGCGTTGCTACTTACTTCCCAACTATTATTTTTTTCGTTGCAGTACCAATGTCTGGAGGGTCGTCCAGAGGGAGAGGAAAGGGGAAGGGAACTACCATTGTGTGGGAGGGTTCTCTTGGTCCCAATTTCTTTGAGGCAGCTCTTTATGAGAGGTTCCCAGTTGAGAGCAAAAGTAATTTCACCCAAGAGGCACCACTGAGAGGATACGATGAACGGAAAGAAGAGTGGCCAAAATGCAGGCATGGTGAGGACTGCCTAGTACAGATGTTCACCGAGGGAATAGATGGAGGTCATCGTTTCTTCAAATGCCCGCGAGCATTGGTAATTGCTATTACTATTTGTTTCTTCAATATGTTCCTCTTCTATACAACTTACATGACATACTTATTGCAGTCTTCCTTGGTCGAAGAAAACTATGGGTTCACTAGGTGGATCGATCCTCGACCTATTTTATCCGCATGCGGAGTACATCTACTATCTGCAGGACCGTATCTTCGATCTAGAAAGAGAAGTTAGCAGCGGTTACAAGGACGACGAATAGGACAACAACAACAATTGTGCCGATTCACAGGAGGCACTCTGCAATGATCCATATTGCACCTGCCCTAAACACAAGAACAAGGGGCCTCCGTCATCACCCCCGCCACCACCACCACCAAAAATGGGAGGCTACTGTAGAGAAGGTGCAACACAATTTGCTATGTGGCCACACTACTAGGATGACCCTATCTTATTCACATGGCACATCCATGTATTTGTTGTTTGGTTTAATTACCTAAGGCATGTTAGGTTTAGTCGAAGGAACTCTGTACCCTAGTTCGGTACATGTTCTCACATTCCATTTCATGTGTTTTGTTTGTTGAATTATATAATGCCCTACTTCGTTAGGTTGTGTTTGCAGCACGTGATCACATTCACTACGTCCGCAACATTATTCTGAATATTATGACCAAAAATAATAAAAACAACTACATAATGAAAAGTCCAATACTATGCCACATTAAACAACACAATAATACTAGAAGTACGTGCCGACAGTAGACAACATTGTTCATGAATAAACCATAGAACTAGTAAGTCATGGAGACTACTGAGTGCAACGAGGCCACTTTCCCTTCCTCAGGGCATTGGGATTCTCCTCCATCGCTGCTTTCGCTCGGCGTGAACGCTCAAGCTTCTTCTCCCTCTCCTCCCTGTACGCAGCAACACGTCTCCTTTCCTCCTCTTTCTTGTGCTTCTTTTTTGCAGCCTCCTCTCCACGTCTCTTCTCCATCATCTCCTTGTCCTCTGCCTCCCACCGCAACAGTTTCTGTATCCATTCCTTGTCTTCAGGCTTGATCTCAGTGTCGATCCACTGCTCAAAATCACAGAGCGGTGGAGGGGTCTGCAAAAAAATGCAATTGTTACAAAACAAAAAATCATACAAGATATCATATGACATAAACATCAATTCATCACCATCTTGTTAATGCGGCGCTGACGAAGTGTAGGCTCAAACGTAAAATTGGAACACATCTAATACCTCTGCCTATACGTGTCCTCTTCATCGGACTTAGCTACCTTGCAAGGATCGCCGCAAAAGCACATGTGCACTGAAACACCACTAGGCAGAGGCAATTGGTCGAAGGCATTTCCGGTCATTCGGCCATAACTACAATTCAACCAATTTCGTTCTAAGAACCGAAAGCAATTAACATTAAACCATAAACCTAGGGTTTTCCATTTGATGCACAACAATGAACTCATAACTTAACAACATGCGTTGAGGTTACCTTGGTTTGCTAGCTTTTCCACGTCTTGGTATCCTACAGTTGTATAATATAAATATTAAAAATTGCATGAAACCCTAAGTAATGATGATTCTTAGGTTGAGGGGAGTAAGGATACCTAGCTCTCGAAGATCTACGGATCAAATTAAAGTTTCCAAGATCCAATATGCCGATTCGTGAGGTAGGGCAAAGTGGGAAGAGAAAAATCCGAGAGGAAGGAGAAAGAAGACTCGGGTAGAAAGGTTGGGGGCCGGGTTAAAACACTACCTCGACGCCAACATCTACGGCGCCAAGCTCGGCATCAGGATCTACGGCGCCGAGCTGCCTGCCAAGTCATCGCCACATCTACGTCGAGCCCAAGACCTCGGTGCCAACAGCGATGGCGCCGAGACGTGTAAGCTCGGCGCCAACAATGATGGCGCCGAGCTAAGGGTCCAGATTTTGAAATCATACCCCAGGGACATATTTGTAATTTTTTTTAAAAAAGGACTAAAAATTAAAAAATTCGGTGCATCTGACTGCGACTGCAGAAGACTTCGTGCGCATCAGTCACTGCCACACGGCCTATGGTTTCTCGTTTTCACAGAATGCATAACACAAATTGAGGTATACTACGTAGTACGTACGGTACCGCGTATCCAGCTCCAGAAATGAATATGATAGAAAAATGAACCAATACTGAAAGAGATTTTAGGTATGTTTAGACGACAGGTATTTCTTAGAAAGAGATTTTAGGTATGTTTAGAAGACAGGTATTTCTTAGATGAATGAGTTCAATTTTACATGGAAAACACGGACCAGGAATTTTTTTTTCTGCATCATAAAGAGGCCCTTTGCAGATACAACCTTTAATTAACTCACTGCCGTTTTTCTTGACATTTTAATTTAATTTCCAGTAGGGACCTTCCCCTCCCGATTTCATCAAAAAAATGTGTGCGTGTGTGTGGGCGTCTACATTGTACTTTGTAATTCTAATTTTTTTAACTTTTTAGGTGCCACCTCCGAAAATGAAAGACATGCTCTGTGCAAATATTGTGTCTATAAATACCTATTTTCAGAGACAGGTCTAATAGAATGTCGCATCATTAAATTAATTAATAGATGTTCTTCAAAAGTTCAATCTAAAAATAGTTGTCTAAAAAACAATTCATAACTTTTTATATGAAGCCGTATGAAGATAAATCTTATCAAAATTGTTGAGCTCGATGTGATCTACAACTTTGTAGTTGATATTTTTTATTTAAAACTGTTCAAAGTCTAAAAAATCATTTTAAATTATGAGAGTTAATATTTTGAAATTTACAATTTTAAACAACCTCGGATGGTTAACATAGTCTACACCAAAGTTGTAGTCCCCAATGTGATCTATAACTTAGTTGACAAATTTTGTCTTTAAATTCATTTATATCATCAAATATGTGTTTTAAATTCACATATTGATATTTATTAAGAATTTCCACACGACCTCAAATGTTGACATGATCGGACAAGTTTTTTATTTAAAGTCAATTATAGTCTCAAATATTCATTTTAAGTTCTTGGATTTTGATATTCAAATTTTAAAATTTTCAAAAAAAGTATCAGATGGAGAAACGGTCCGCACCAAAGTTATAGCACTCAACAAGATCTAAAACTTTGTAATTGAAATTTTTTTATTTAAGGTCATTTTGTGGTCGGCATATTCAGTATAAAATTAGTAAATGTTATAATACAAAAGAATATAATATTATATTAATTGACAAGGGACTATATAGTGTAGTGGTAGTGAAAACTCTCATGTGAAGTTAAGGTCATGGATTCAAATCCTAGGTTGTGAGGCGGGCAAGATCTGTTAATCGATTTACTGAAAACAAGACAAAAAACCTTAGAAATGAACTTTCGGTGTACTGATCGTCTCAAACTTAATGGATTGGTCATGGTTAAAAAAATTCAAGTTTCCTAGAAATCGGTTTGGTGAAATAGGCTGAGAGGAGTATAGGACAGTCCACCATTCAAAAATATGCTAGCTAGTTTCCAATATATAACCTTTTTTTTCCTGAGCTCATGCATCCGTGCTCTCTCTCTCTCTCTCTCTCTCTCTCTCTCTCTCTCTATATATATATATATATATATATATATATATATATATATATATATATATATATATATATATATATATATACACACACACTATACTCTTGTTTAGTCCTTCTACATGTTTGTTATAAAGAATTACTAAATCCGATCCAAATTATAGTTCGTTCGACTTTTTTTACCTCAATTTTGACTACTTGTCTTATTTAAAAATTTGTGTAAAATATCACTTCTTTTGTTACAGTTTACTTTATTAACAAAAGTTCTTCAAAAATGACTTAAATTTAACTATGTTGACACAAATTTTTTAAATAAGATAAGTGATCAAACTTGAGGTCAAAAAAGTCAAATGAACTATAATTTAGAACGGAGGGAGTATTAATTCTCTATAATATGGTTAGGCAATGCAGCCTTGTTCTGACACTGATCTTGAGCAAAAGGAATGTTTCCTCTCTTATTATTTTTTTCCCCGAATTGGCCACCGTCTATCATTTAGTTTCACTTCACCTGACATAAGCAGCTGCTCAAACAGTCGGTTACATATTTCTATATCTAACTACTTTGTTTAAAGTATAGTTCATTTTAACGTTGTTGAGTACTTGAGTTACGCTTCTCCCGCTAAGACTCTGTGCCGAGGGCTAGGGGGAGCAAAGCACCAGGCAGGGAAAAACAGAAGTAAACATAATGCATGAATGATACTGTATCATTGTAAGTGCATTTGGCCTCCTACGCATGTTTTGATGATTTAATGACAAAAAAGAAATTTAGGGACTAACCATATTCTTAAGGATGATATGCAGGTGTTAGTCCCCATTCAAAGATTGAAAGTCAAATGAGACCCCTCAATTATTGTTGAAAAGCGGAGTTCTACTCAATGGCAATTCAAATTCATTTTATATTTTGACATTAAGCTTAGGAAACGTCACACTATAAATAGGGATACAAATCTCGTTGATCTAAGAAAGATAAAGTGCTCAAAATAAACTAAAATCAATTGAGAGACACTTAAACACAACATGAGTACTTGTGGGCATAGTTTGTGAACTTTCCTGCACCGTCGGAAGTTCCAATGTAGCCCTACACAACCTAGACTGGAGTGCCATCAGAAGATGGTTTTGGCTTCCGACACGTCAGAAGTTCCGACGTTGTTACGCAAAAGTCTATACTGTTCCCCGTTGAAAAGTGTCGGAAGCAATCCTGTTTCACGTCAGAAGTTCTAACGTGACCCAGAGAATAGCTAATTGGGGTGTGGGCTGTAAACATCACTCCATCCCTCCTCCAAATGTTACACTATGCATTTATTTTCGACCAAGCCATAGCCAAAAATGTTCTTGAGCATTCAAAGTCCTCTCTCACTCTCCCCTTTGCTCCCCTAGCTAATTCTTGTAAGTGGTTGAGAGAAGGGAAGGGATTTGATGAGAAAACTTGAGATTCACTCTTGAGCACTTGATTTCCTCATCAAGCCGGTGGGATTCGTGCTCTTAGGGCTTTGCCCGTAGCTGGCTAGGCATCGCCTAGGAGCTCCCAATTTGTGGTTGAGCATTGGGAGGTTGTATTACTCTTGTTATTCTAGTGAAGCAAGGATGTGAAAGAAACTCCGACCATGGTGGTCACCTAAATAATGAAGATGTAGGCAAGTGGTTTGGCCCAACCTCAGGTTAAATCCTCATGTCTCTTGTGCTTACTTGTGTTTTCTTGTCTCCACCTTTCTCAAGTTCATTTCTAGGGTTTGGTCCTAGTTTATAAATTGGTGTTGAGACTAGACAAAGGAAGTGCCTCAATACCTTCATCTACCTCCAAGGAAGTGTGGTAATTCGCAAATATGGATTTGGAGTTGTTTTTATCTCTGATTTCATAGTTTCCCTAGGTGTCGAAACTTCCAACATACGTCAGAAAGTTTCGATCCAAACTTTGGAACTTTAGTTAGGTTCTAATCCGCTCCTTTAAGTACATGTAAGATTTTTCTATATACACTTATTCACCCTCCTTTGGGCATTGTAAATCATCTCAATCATTCAGTATTTTACAAAGGTGGGAGCACTTTAGTCTTTCTCCCATCTCAGATCCACTAGTCCTATGGTTCCCATTCACTCTGCATCCTCCATCTCTCAACTGGGGTGTGATTCATACCTCTGCAGTTTGCACCTTCAAGCTTTGTTTTGGTACATTAATTCAAGAGCTCTCCATCTCCTCACCCTTCGGGAGTCGATTTTCATCTTTCTACTATATCTTAACCCCGTTTTGGCAACCTTCGAGATCCCTGCAACTACATGAAAAGGATGTGTACCTACGCAAAGGTGATGGAAATAAATATCAGGCAAATGGAATGGCGTCTCTTAAGGTTTCAACCCAACAAACATTATCTTAAGTCAAAGTTCTCTGACTTTAATTATGTTTTTAGAAAAATATATTAACACCTATAAGTTTAAATAAATGTACTATAAAAAATTATTTTATGAGTAACTTAATAAAATTAGTTTGATGTTATATATATTGATACACTTTGTTGACCTAGTCACAATTAGAGAATTTTTACTAAAAGTGAGCTATACTTAAGAATGGAGAGAGTATTTTTTAATAAACGAGAGGTTAAACATTAAAGTGAGTGAATGCAATCTAGAGAGGCATGCATATAAAAGCATGTCTTGAACTCATTAGGCGGGAATATATCCCTCCAGTTCCATAAGGCCTTCTTTGGAACATGGGAAATTTTATTTTCTATGAAAGTGAACGGATTCTAGCAAAATTCATGTATAATTTCTATAAAAACCCTTTGTCCAAATGGGGACCTAAGTATTGTTGGACAGAGTTGAGGTCAAGCCTATAGAATTCTAACTATCAAAAACTTCAACAATATTTAGTTTGAAAACCCTAATTAAGACAACATATATAGATTAGTCTCAAAAGTACTCTAATAAAATTATATATTTCTGTATAGATTAAATAGAAAAAATGTAGTCCAACTCATGTTTTGGAGACCGCATGCAAAATGTTGAAGAGTACTCCCTCCGTCCAAAGAAATGCAATTCTCGTTTTTGTACTAACATTCATGATACAAAATACATAATATTAAACTAATTATGAAATACATTTTCATAGTACAACTTTATTGAAGACACAAATGCTAATATTATTCGTTACAAACTTGATCAAATTTAAACTAGCTTGACTGACATAAACTCTATAGTTGCATTTTTTTGGACGGAGAGTGTAGTATTTTAGGCAAGCGTTTGTGTTGTGTTCGTCAATAATTGCAAGTTCTAATTGCGCTAAGTAGTTCTCGAGGGCTAGAAATGCTTGTCATCCCAACGGAATGCTGATCTTAGCGACGCTAATCTCTATGATCGTATAGTTTTATGGTATGTCCTAAGGACGATAAAAAGGCGCGGCTGCCGTGAGATCTATAATTGTAAGAAAAAAAAGGTACCAGAGCCAGGACACAAGTTTAGACGTTTAGTATGTGATTCTCCTTTATATTGCTGTTGAGTGGGCACTAGCATCAGCTAGTCGAGCCACCTGCATGTCTATGTCATCCAGGTCAAAAAGGGAATGTTTTCATTGCTTTTCTTTCTTTTAGCAGGCGTTTGTTTTTTCTGTGATAGGAATAGATCGTGCGGATACTTATATATATTTTTATATTTTACAGATTTTTTCAAGACCCGGTACAGACAAATGATTGTATACATGAGCGCACACTTATCCATATGAACGCACGCATGCACATCCCACATTCCTACCCATATGAGCACCCCTGAAGAACTAAGTTGGGTCAGCAAATCTCAAGATTGATAAAGTCATCATAGACGTCTCGCTATCGACGGACACGTCACCTATTATTGAAAAAAATAGTACCATTAAATCCTACAATAAATCCTAGAAATTGTGATATTTTACACTTGCTTTGTTGAACTATATTATATTCTTCATCACAAGATTACACTGATACAAATGCGGTTTTTGTCAACACAAGGATTTTTTTCACTGACGGTCTATAAAGAACATGTACTAATAGAAGTAGAACTGTGGACCCATGCCTATAACCAGTGAAGATACATCTCTATTGGCGGTTTCTTGAGATTACCACCGGTACAAATCATGTATTTCATTGACGGTAGGTTTAAGACAACCCTAGTATAAATTCAATTTACATTGACGGTTGTCTTATTAAGCATACCTTCAATGTAAATACATGATTTGTACCGATGGTAACCTTAACAAAACCGCCAATATAGATATGTTTGCATTGACAGTTTTGTTAACCTGTCGCCAATACAAATAATTTGAAATTATTTTTTGTGAATTTTTTAAATGATCTTGAAATGGAGAAATGATATAAACAAAAGTTATAGTACTCAAAAAGATCTGTAGCTTTGTAGTTGACTACTTTTTCATTTAAAATCATTTAAGGCTTATAAATTATGTTTTAAGATTAATGATTTTGAGTTTTTTTTAAAAATTGGAGAAATGACAAAACCAAAGTTATAGTACTTGAAGAGATATAAAACTTTTAAGTCTAAACTTTTTCCATTTAATTTTGTGTAACATCTAAAAAAATACATTACAATATTCACTAAAGTTATTACAAAATGAATGTATCAACCTCCTAGTCACAAATGGCTCTGAGGCATAGTGGTAACGAAACAACGCGTGAGACCGGAAGTGGGTGGGGGTTGGCTGGCGGATTTTCCTAGTTCTTTTTTTGTTATTTTTTGGTTATTTCTTTAGCCCCAATGGTGTGGTTTGTGTAAGTATGCCGCTATTACACTGATAAAGTATTGCCGTGGTTTTGCTGCTATTACAGTACCTAGAGAGATCAAATTGCAGCCAGAGCTTGCAACTGCACCTGCAGTCATGGCAGCCTAACTGGCCCAAAGCATTACCGATCACCTCAGCCCGTGTTTAGGTTGGGAGAAAGTTGGAATTTAGCTACTATATCATTTTCGTTTTAATTTGACAATTAGTGTTCAATTATGGACTAATTAGGCTTAAAAAGTTCGTCTCGCGATTTCCAATCAAACTGTGCAGCTAGTTTTTTTTCGTCTACATTTAATGCTCCATACACGTATCGTAAGATTCGATGTGATAACTACTGTAGCACTTTTTTGAAACTTTTTTTTTTAACTAAACAAGGGCTCAATACATTTAGGGCCAGGATACAGGAATATTGGAGAACAGATCGATTGATGCAGACTGAGCTTTTTGTCGTAAACAAGGGTGTCGCGATACGGTGGCTCCACATCCACGTGGGCTCGATGCGGACTAGCTTGACAACATTGCCCTCACTGGCCAAGCTACCTATTTTCTCCAAATCACCCATCCCGTAGCTTTGAAATAACAAATAAGTCCCTTTTGTGGGTCCAAGCAAATAAGTACCTTTTGTTTCAAATTTCACGCCTAATCTAATTTAACGATCTCGTTTCAAATTTCTAAGATTCTTTTGTGGGTTCCAAGCAAATAGGTCCCTTTTGTTGTTGAGTATTGAAGAGTTGTCCAAATAGGTATGCTCATTTCTTAAATTCACTCTTTAAATCATCATTGGAATAGCCATTTGAATAAAAATCCTATCTATATCTTTTCACCCTCCAACTTCTCTATGTCTTGTGCGCACTCTAGAGAGTCAACCCCACTCTTCATCTTTAGCTATCGAGAAAGCTAGATTAGAGGATAACCATAGTTGGAGATCTAATTTAAAAAGTTGTTAGTCTTTTTTTTACCAAAATCTCTATTATTATCAATAAGGAAGTATATAAAAAGCCTCTTGAGTTGCTTTGAGGAGATCAGCTTCGTGTATACTTACTCCAATCACAAACATAAGTTCTTGGTCATGAAAAAACTTAAGTTGTCTAAGTTATCGACATTGTTTACATGATCAAATTTTAACTAGAAAGGTTTATAAAAATATAAAAGTATGAAAAAAATATTTTGCTACGAAAATACATTTCATGAATTTATCACTAGTACACACTACTTTTACTGGTTGTGGTTTTTAATCATCAATGCGAAAGGCAGAAAGTCTCATGCGTTGGATAATTATGTATGAACACGTGGCATTAATCCATGGTGGGTGTCCATGAGTGCCGTGTGGGGATAGTCCCTACCCAATTTTTTCCCGTAAAACTAGGTAGCTTAAGTCAATCATCAGTAAAAACAGAAGCATTTCTACTAGTGGTCATATTATAGAGACAGACGCAAAAAAAATGATTTTTCACCTGTGGTTCTTAGAAATAGAAGCATTTCTGCACTGGCGTCTACTTTTATGTGCTGCCCGTACAAAAATAGGTGCCGTCCGTAAAGAACCATCTCTATACTAGTGCATCAATCTTGCATCAGCAATTTATCTAGGCTGAATATATTTATGGTCATGCTGAAAAGTTTGACCAATAAAAATTATTTTTAGGAAAAAATTGGTACTATCGTACACATTCATGTTTATGAATGCACACACACATCCTATTACAATAAAGCATGCATCCGATAAACTATACTACAATAATTTCTAGACGACTGACTACACTCAACTCCTCTTAGAAATCCAATGCACAATATGTAAGCCCATTTTCTCTGTCAATATTTGCCCTGTTCGCTTGGCTGATAAGTCATGGCTGAAAGTATTGTTGGCTGATTTGTTGTGAGAGAAAAATAATATTCGTTGGCTGAAAAAATACAGCTTATAAGCCAAGCGAACAGGGCAATATATAGCGGGCTATGCCATTTAGGGGTGGACACAAAACTAGATACACGAACCCGAGCTACCATATGCGATTACAATTTCCGGATAGTAACTCTAGATGCTTGAATTTAATTCGGGTAGTTCGAGTATTGATCACTGGTACCCAAATTACCCGTAATACCCAAGATTCATGTTTGTGTGATCCGTGGTGTGTATGTATATGTTTATCTATTTGAATAACATTTGTGTAGTTGTCAAAGACATGTTGTTTGGTACTTTGTGCTAGCCATGTGATTGGTTATATATTTTTTCTATTAAATGTTGTCAAAAAAATATTGTTTGCTGCTTTAAAATATTGCTGAAATTTTGTCCATTTTGTTGGTTCGTTGAATTCAGGTATACATCAAGTATGCCCGAACCCGACCTCAACTTTTTGGGTACCAATAATTATCCAGTAGTATTTTTCTCGGGGTGAAAATCACTAATTAATTTGTAATAACCGAAAAATCTTAACCAAAATTTTTAGGTTGCCGAATGCCCACCCCTAATGACATTTAGTGGCGTCCTCCTCTAAAAGCTATAAAAAGATATAGCGGCTCTAGCGGAGGCTATTTAATTTAGCGGTTTTTTTAGAAAATATGAAATTCTCAACTAATTATGCACAAAAATATTTAACAAGGAAAAAATTCATGAACACAAATACTCAAATACATGTACATATGCTTAGGAGAATATGTTTCCACATAAATTACTTAACATTCACTAAATTAGTCAACATACTCACAGATACGACCAACATTCATATTTATTCAACACTCAATATTCAATGGTTGAATAATTATTTAATGGTTTATTGATTAAAGAACATGATGGATAGGTACAGATTATACTCTAGAGCAAGGAATGTATATTTTCCTTAGTCCTAATTAGCGGTGCTAAATATTTTATGCCTAGGCCAAATAGCGGTGTTTAGTGCAATTAAAGCGTCATTGGAAGCAATAGTGGACAATCACTACCCCAGATCTTCATATCAGTGTCGGTTCAAAACCCTCCTTCACTGTCGGATTTTGAACCAACACAACCAAACCGGCAATGATGGGAGGCACATCACTACCAGTTATAAAAAACGACACTTATGTAGTTTCCAGAAAATCTAAAAAATAGGTAGAAAATAGGAAAAAAACTATTACCCGAAGAGACCTCATTGGACAGCCACACGGTCGCGCATTGCAAGTCATGAGTCACGTGATTTTTCGCGCCAAAAACACGCGCTACGCTGCCACCTGCGCTCAAACCCCCAACCTCCTATTTTATGTGTTCGTCCCCTAACCACTACACCTATAAGACACTTGTGTCCAAATGAGAAATCCATCGTAGTCATTTTATGTTCATCTGATTTTGAAATTAGTATTTGGGACCTAAATGATTTCAAATGAAAAAGTTATCAACTACAAAGTTTTATAACTTTTCGAGATCTATAATTTTGGTTTTGGTCATTTCTCCATTCGAGGTCATTTGAAGAATTTGAATTTCAAATGTGAGAAAATTCAACCGTAATTTTCCTTGGATATATAAATGATTTTAAATGAAAAAATTGTCAACTGCAAAGTTGCACAACTTTTTGAGATCTACAACTTTTATTTTGGGTGTTTTCTTCATCCGAGGTTATTTGAAAAATTCAAATTTTAAATTTGAGAAATCAAACGTAATTTTCATTATATAGATGATTTCAAATGAAAAAGTTGTCAACTATAAAGTTGTATAACTTTTTGAGATCTACAACTTTTGTTTTTGTTGCTTCTCCATCTGAGAATCTCAAATACCACTTACACACTCACTTATGACTATGCAACGTATACATTTAGTTGGTATTAACCTCTATGAAATCTTGCGAATCAAATAGAGTGACATTATAACGACTTCAAATAAGAAACTTGTAAACTACAAAGTTGCATAACTTTTCAATATCTACAACTTTAACTTTTCAATATCTATAACTTTTTGTTTTGGTCGCTTTCTCCATCCGAGATCCTTAACTACCACTGCACACTTACTTATGACTATTAAGCATGTGGACTCGTTTGGTATTAACTCTATATGTGGTGTGTATTTTGACATCCAAACGATCTTAAATCAAAAAAATTGAACTTCAAAGTTGCAGATATCGTTGAGTACTACAACTTTGATATAAAGTTCAAAATCTTCGTCGGACATTATATGAGAAAGTTATGAAGTTTTTCATACAACCTATCACCGTCAGTTCAAATACCGACAGTGATGACCCAATATCACTATCGGTTTTAGCCAAGAACCAACAGTGATGACCCAATATCAGTGTCAGTTGATCATATCACTATCGGTTTTAATAAAAAACCAGCAGTGTTGTGCCGGGAGGCACTATCACTGCAGCCGACAGTGAATGTTAGATCTGTAGTAGTGAATTCATAGATCCTTGAAAAAGTTATATATATGGGAGCTATAGACTATTGAGATGTCATAATGGGATATTTACGGTAATGTTCTTAGGCAATAAACTGTTTTACTAAAATAAATCCATGTCTTGGGTCTAGCAAAGGGATTGTGTACCGTTCCAGTATCCCTCCGTTTGTATTTACATATCGTATTAGGTTTGTCTTAAATCAAACATTTTTGTCTTTGACTATCGATTTTCAAGAAATTATATAGTTTCATGATATAAGATTTGTTGTTTTAGATTCACTATTAAAAAACTTTCATAATATATAATCTATAAGTAATAAAACTATAAGGATTTTTTAAAATGGGTAGTCAAAGATACTAACATTTGACTTACGACAATTCTAATATGACATGTAAAAAAATAGACGGAGTGGTTCACAAGTTTGTGCTAGCCAATACATGAGTATTTAATGAAGGTAAACGGTATATATATGACAAATATTTCAATTGTTATTTCAGTTACTACCAATCAAATTTTAGATGCGAAGAAACTTTGCAGTCAAATTGTAATACTCCATTCTGCAAGATTCATGGGCGCACATCCACTTAAACTGCCAATTTCCTCTTTCTCTATTCTGGTGGGCATTTGTTGGGAAGTAGAACAACCTGAGCACAAATAGAACAGCAGATCTCGCATAGATTCTGACGACGGGCAGTTTAATTTATTTACAAACACTTCCTCCCCAATTTACGATGCAAAAAGTGCTCTACAACTTCTATTCCGGTACAGATACTGCCACTATAATGTTCTTTTACCATTTCGAGACTGCATACATGCTCAGCCACGTGTTCATCCTGTTCCATTCCAGCAAAAACAAATCCTCCTTAGCACGGATCGAGATTACACACCACGTAACGCGACAACCACAACAAAACAAACAGCAATAGGAGCAGGAGCACTAGTAGTTTTTTTTATTTGTTACTATTAAAAGAGATGCCCTTTTCTGAACTCTTTTGGAAAATGTACTTTTACGAGTACTATACAATTCACACTGTTTTTTACTGCATCCATTTGCTTGTGCTTTCGTGCGTCCAGCGCGGCGCTGCGTCCTGCCGGGCTCCGCTGGTTCGAAGGGGACAAGGATTCCGTCACCGCAGTGGGTTCAAGCGCATATGGACAAGCTGGAAAAGTGGTGGGTTCGGCCGTGGAATTTGCTCGATTTTAGCGCGACGGCCTCGGTCACGCCCCGGCCTCCCTCACCGCAAGTACCACCCCGGGCGTTGTTTAGCGTGAGACCCTGATGCTGAAAAAACAGACGCCGCCACGACGGTCAAGAATCTTTTGCTTAGGGTTTTTAAAAAATTGTGGCCGGTCTCGAACAGAACACTTGGAGAAGAGAACATCTTAATGTTAGTACGTACATTGGTACTGGGGGTGCACTCGTGGCTTATACTATAGGAGAGAATACAATTATCGTTTTTCGAGGAATCAAACCGTTTAAACTTTGATTAAATTTAAATAAAAAACTACTATCATTGATGATATAAAATAAGTACCGTTAGATTAGTTATAGAATATATTTTCATAATAAATTTTGTTTGGAGACATAAATGCTAATATCATTTACGATAAACTCGGTCAAACTTGAGTCATTTTGACGGGCACGGATACCATAATTGCATTCTTTCCAGGGCGGAAGGAGTATGGTACAAAAATATTCATCTCATTTTTTATTTATTATATATTTTCAGTTTGAAGGATTCTGTAGCTAAATTGTCATTGTCCTCTGCCAATGTTTTTCTAAACGCTAAACGGTAAACAGTCGGTTAACTACCGTTTAGCCATTATTCGAACTAAACAGTCCATTAAACGGGCTAACACTACTACAGAAAAACATAACCGAGGCGGGCAAAAAGGCTTAAACGAGGTGGTTTTGCCAACCGCCTCCGTTGAAAGGTCATGTTAATCTGGCCTTAATGGAGGCGGTTGGTCGCCCGCCTCGGTTAATCAAATAAAAAAACAAAAAAAGGAAAACCCATGGACAAGCCTAGCCAGCCCATAAACGGGCCCTCCGAGCCCATCCACGGGCCGCACCACCACTCGCCGGATCCGCACCACCGTTGCGTCCACTCGCTGGAGGAGGCCACCCGCTCGCCGGATCCGCCCGCTGCTCGGCAGATCCGACCACCACGGGCGTGGATTCGGTCTCCAGCGGTGGATTCGGCCACCACGGGCGCGGATCTGCTCGGTCGGCGGCGGCGGCGGCGGATCCGGATGCGGCCCTGCCTCGTCCTCGCGCCACAGGTGAGGGAGGGAGAGTAGAACCACCGGAGTTGATGACGATGCGCGCGGCAGTCGGCGTGGAGGTGGTGGCGTTGGATCCGCTGCCGGGGAAGGAGCAGGAGCTGCTGCTGCACGGATCGGGGCGTGCCCGCCGGATCCAGCCACCTAGGGGCGCGCCCGCCATGGATTTGGCCGGATCCGGGGGTTAAGGAGAGGGGCCGCGCCCGCTGCGTCGATGAAGAGGGAGAGGGAGGAGGGGAGGAGCGGTGGCGCTGCTCGAGTAGGGGAGGAGTGGCGGCGCTGCTCGGGGAGGGGAGGAGCCCCCGCGCTGAGGGAGGGACACGGCGCTAAGTCGTGAGGGAGGGGCGCGGCTCTGAGTCGCATGGCGCTGAAAGGAGAGAGTGAGGGGAGAATGAAACCCTAGGAGCTGTTGTATTTATACTTGAGCGGTTATCGGGCCTCGGTCTGGGCCTGTTTGGGCCTCGGCCTTTTTTCCGAGGCGGGCAAATTAGGAGGTCTGACTCCATAAATGGGGGCATTTTTGGATAAGGCCCGCCTCCGCTAATAGATTTTAGGAGCCTCCGTTAATCGATTTTGCGATGCGGTTGATTATGACCGCCTCGGTTAATAAAAATAGTCGCCTCGGTTAATCCCAGGCATTAACCAAGGCGGTTCAAATGGCCGCCCGCCGAGGCTATTTTCTAAACATCGCGCAAAAGTTTTTCTGTAGTAGTGTAAATGGCCAATTAAACGGGCTAAACGGGTGATTAAACGAAAACGACGTACCACCGTGTAGCGTTTACACAGTGTTTAAACGGGCTAAACGGACGTTTAGACAAACAATATGGGTCTAACTGGTTGACTGCATTAAATTTGAGACAAATCTCCTCATGATATGTTGGAATGTTTCAATATTATTCTATATACCTAATATTAAAGGAAGAAGAAAAAATCCCTCCCTGCTTTTTTTTGTTCGTCGGCCTATTCTATCCCACGACACCTCACTCGCTCCATTCGTGTCCACACGTTTCCAATTCAAATCCAATACGAGGTCACGTTTTCAATTCAAAACTAGCACAATCTAAATCCAAAACGAGACCAATTTTCGAATAACACACGTCTAACCACGGTACGAAGTCCGATCCAAGATGTATTGGAACAACTGATCCAAGCAATCATTATGTAAATCAGTGATCCACAAGTCATCCAAGTACCCAAGTAACAAGTTGTATGTTCTATTGCTACACATGAACATGTTTACTAGTATAGACAATGCAATTGCTAATAAGTATTGATACGTCCTCAGCGTACAAACCAAAACGCCTCTTTTATTTTATTTACCCAAAATTTTGTCTATTAACTAACATTATTGATATAATACATTTACCATTGTACACAAAGGAACTGATAACCCTAGTTGGTATCTTCACAGCATTCAACCCAAAACATTACTATGTTATATTGTGCTGAATGTCAAAGCAAATCACGTTGCATGCAGGATCCTGGGTTGGAGCAGCAGGTCGGTCAAGTGAAAAAGCGCATCTTCTCAAGATGATTGTTAACTCCTGATGAGGTAACTATCACCACAAGAAAGGTTACCGTTGCACTGTAACCGTTCAGCTAAAGCAACAACCAGCCAATCAACAGGACAGGCTGCACAAGACCTTCTCATCGTATTTCATCGATTAAGAACTCGTGAACACAAAGCAACTGTTTAGTTACATTAAATAACACGTAACCCGTGAACCCATTTTTTCTAGCAGGAGGCCGCGAAGGATCTTGATGACAAACATGGGCAAAACTTTATCTGATGTCACCGAAGTTGTTACCTCATAGTAACAGTGTTAAAGGCACCTTGTTACTGTTAGGAGCAGATCGACTCTCTCGTAGCATGATTTCACTTCCCCCAAATCATTGGATAGCAACATCTGATCTGTTCGAGCAAAGTTTTTATGATTTGAGGTAGATGGGCGGGTGTCATTTATCGAGCAATGTCTTTTCAAGTCCGGCACCAATTGCTATCGGCAGTACGAAGCTGAGATGCAAAGCAGAACGGATGAAGCTGTAGTCACAATCAACTCCTGGAATGAGATACTGCGAATTAGTTTCACTATTGCTGAAAACAGCATATGGCAACTGAAAGCAGCACCAGGATACATTTTGCACTGATCCATGACTTGTTTTCCACTGGAAAAGCAACATCCACTTATTCTAGTGGCCTTTCTGTAGTAGTTAAAAGACTGAAAAGTAGACCATCATAAAAGCATCCAATATGCAACAGAAAATATCAGTCATATCATACCTGAAAATGATAAACAACAAATGGAATAATATTGCCCAAGAAATTGAGAAAAAAAATGCAAGTCCAGTATGGCCCTGAAAGAATTAGCACACCAGGAAACTCAGATGCAGTTAATTGAGCTACAATGTAGCACTCGTTTTGCCATATGTATAGAACTGCATTGGAATAGGTAACTTTATACAGAGCACTTAAATAGGACTGCATTGAATAGTTCACTGACCAGGGATGCGGCAAGTATTGATCCAAGCACCAAACCCAAACTACGTAGCACTCGTTTTGCCATATGTATACCCCAATATTCTACCTCACCTTACTCATGCCAGGAATTACCTTAAATAGGTACTAAATTTAATCACTGTGCAAATAATAAGTATGGGGTGATAGAAAAGTTAACAGAACCAATCTATAAACATCATCCGCTTATTAAGAGTTTAAGGCATCATATATTTGAACATGATGCATTAGTGCATAACAGTCTACTGTTTAGAAGTATAGGCTGACTGGCATTATTCCTTACTATCTAGAAATCAGTTTCGCATCCATCAAGTTGGGCTGCAAGGTTAGGAAACTACTGACCTACTAACCAGTGAGATTTCTTGAAAGAGACCTGCCATTATGCACACAAGAAATAAATTTCCCAGACCTATCATCAAAAGCAAAGAAAAGAAACCATCCCACGGTCTCACCTAGCCACCCTGTCACCTTACTGTACTTTTGTTTGCATTATATATATCAGAACTACCATGAGTTAAACAAATAAAATCTGCGCCAACAACAGAACACTTCAGTTCATGCCAACATTACATATATAATGTAGAAAGTAAAAAAGACATGAAACATATAAACATAGGAAACTGCCTCATGCCCCTATGGAAAAAAGATACAAATTTAGGATCTGCCTCGTGTCCAGAAGTAGACTCACATTATATATAGGAGTGATAACTAGCTCTGTAGCCTTCAGCTTCACCAGCATTCGGTAGAAATAGGCAATCCAGTCTGCATGGCCAAGGGATACATAATCTGCATCAAAAGATATACATACTTAACTAGGGACAACTACAAGTCATTTCAGCATTTGTTGCATAGATGATCATCCCTATGATCAACAGATAAGCACGCATGCTAACCACTAAAAGTCTAAAAGAAACGACCCTTAGGGGAAACAAACATAGGAACATTAGGAGCAAATCTAGTGGGTGGAAATTTCACTAATCATGGCATAAACAAGTAGATCATCCTAGTACATGAACTAGAGAGAAAGAAGAGAGGGGAAGAGGGGTAGAAGGGGCTGACCGTCCTGCTTGGAGGCGGATGAAGCCATGGAGTTAGTGGCGAGGTCGACCCCGGGGTGAGTGGCTCCGGTGAAGGTGCTGAGGTGCTCGTCTCGGCAGCGTAGATCCAGTGGTGAGGGCGGTGGCGCTGGCAGTGGCGCTTCCCGTTGCTGTCAGTGCTGCCTTCTCGATCGGACTAGGGTTAGGATGTCGGTGGGGAGTTGGCGGCTACGGTGAACCTCGTACCGAGTGCCCCGGCCCCTACCTTCCTCTTTATAGTGCTGCGCAACGAGGGTCCACCAACCATGATTGGGTTGGGCGCCCTCTATCAGGGCGCGGATCAAATGCCCAAATTGATCGTTGGGCCAACTTGGTGAAGATCAACCTAACATTCTCCCCGTTCATATCACCTTATGACTTAAACTTAAAATACTTATCTCTTTTTCCTATTCTATCACAGATTAGCGCATAGAGCGTGTCTCGTCACAACAGTTAGTACCATTGGATTAACAGCTACAACACACCTCTCTATTATGAAACAGATTCTCAACTAGGCCTTTATTGTCCAGAAATCATAGACTTTCCCGTAAACCCATGTCGGCTAAGTGTTCTCTAAACACATTGGGTGGTAAGCCTTTTGTAAGCGGATCTACAAGCATTTTTTTGTGCTTAGATGCTCAAGACTAATAGCATGATCTTAGATTTTGTCTTTCACAACATAGAATTTTATGTTAATGTGTTTGGCAGCATTACTTGACCTATTGTTGTGAGTTCATTATCGCAGTATAACTTGAGTGGTTTATGGATGTTGTCAACCACTTTCAACCTGGGCATAAATTTTTTTAACCAGTTCACCTGCCCTGTGGCCTCATAAAAAGCTATAAACTCGGCATACGTCGTGGACAATGCAGTGACGGTTTGCTTGGAGCTTTTCCACTATATAGCTCCTTCTGCGAGAGTAAATACATACCCTGATGTGGATTTTCTATCATCTACGTCTCCCACAAAATCTGAATCCGAATACCCCTCTAAATGTAGGGAATCAGATCTTCTGTACGTTATCATGAGGCCTTTTGTGCCTTGCACATAACACAAAGCTTTCTTCGCCATTCTCCAGTGTTCTATTCCTAGATTACTTTGATATCTACCAAGTATCCCAGTAACAAAAGCTAAGTCAGGGCGTGTACATACTTGATCATACTGTAAGCTTTCCACAGCTGAAGCATATGGAACTGCTTTCATTTGATCGATCTCATATTGGTTCTTGGGACATTAAAATTCCTCAAAACTATCTCCCTTGACTATAGGAGCAGGCGAAGGCTTACATGCATGCATACTGTATTTCTTTAGAACCTTTTCTAAGTATACTGTAACAGAACCGACCAAATCATAAGAACGTAAGTACAAAAACAATCACCGAAGCCATCAAATTCCTGTACTTCAGCTCCCATAATCCCGGTAGTCCAGAAATCACGAAGGATTTCAACCAACTCTCGACATACAAACCAAGATCGTAATGATTCAACACAACACATCATTCGTTACAACATTTCACAAGTAGCATTCGGATTACATCCATTAGAGTTCAAATAAAATATTACAAACCAAGTTTGAATGCGCGGAAGCAACATAGTTTAGTACTTAACTTCATAGTTTCAAATACATTGCCGGATCGTAGTCATGTCCCACAAAAGCATTATCGTGCACGAGAACTAGCAGAGACCGCGTATAACGGTCTAGTCTTCATCCCCAATGAGGGAGAAGGCACTTACAGCAAAAGAACCAAAGTAGAACCGGTCATCACGCAATGTGGAAATAAACCCCGAGTACGAGAAGGTACTCAGACTAGACTTACCCGACAAAAATCAGAAATAAAAGACACCAAGGATCATGCAAGGCTTTACTGGGTGGGCTAGCTTGACACAGCTTGCATAAAAGAGCTTATGATTATAGTAACCAATTTAAACTTAGCATCAAGCTTATCATTAATTACACATCCACTAGATTGCTTTTGTACTAGAGCACTCACTTATTAGGAGCAAACAATATTAACCATAGCAAGTATAATAAGGCTGTCATCATCATATCATCATTTCCGAACCATTAAGTATTAAGTGTATCTACATTGGAGATAAGCCCGTCAAGTTCTCACTAACCGGGAGAGACGGCGACTTGAATCGAATTACAACTCAGGTGAGGGGGTATTCCTAACTCTCACCTGGCATACTTTGCAAGGGTAGCATGGTCACCTTTGGAACATCTCAGAACCAAATTGCGGGTTCGATCAGTGCCAAGACACTCGGGATTACCCTTCCGCCAGACGATCGGGACTTTTAAATCACCGCCTTGGACTCACGCCTATGGCTCCCTTCCGAGGCGCACTTTATACTTATCGACTCCCGGCCGAGGTGAGCTACTCGGCCAGCGGTCGGTCATCGGACTGGCCAACTAAGAGAGAGGCATCGTTCAACATGAATAGGAAAGGCTCCAAGAATGGGTCCTTAAGCGACAGACGGAGTCACTACAAACCGGCAAGCCTCCGTCTGGTCTTCATTTCAATTTAAGACTGGTTCTTTTCCACGATAGCAAATATAGTCAACCATGCCACATGTATCTTCCTATATCTCGCAGGTGACAGGAAATCACCCGACTTCTACCGCGTTTAAGCAGGGCTAAGCACTACTCGAGCCTGAGCTACATAGGATTCAGGGTAACAATATCTGGACAAGGATTAGGTAACCAATGCAGCAATGGTTTGCATCCAACACCTAAACTTAATGCAACAATATATATATAGATATATAATAATAATGTAACTGCATTTCAGAAATTAGGAGGCTTAATATGCTCCAGGGCTTGCCTTTCACAAAGTTGCAAGGACGGTGGTCCGGGCACTCAACGGTGACCTCGTCTGGCACTTCTCCTGAAGGCTGCTCCTCCTGAATCTCCGGCGTCGGCTGCTGCTGCTCGCTCGGTTCCTCAAATTCCAGCAGGGTTACTCCTTCCGGTACACCTATTGCATGCCGATGCAAAAGATAAATATCATGGATGCATAAGGAATGACATGATGCTCATGATGAATGAATCACAATGAGTATTTACGAAAGCATCACTAGACACTCGTTTACCGAGTAATTAGCTCTATTCAAATCACTTTAAGCATGTATCTAACTTAACTTAAAGAACAAGAGCAACTTACCTAACTTACATAACCTAAGATAAAGATGCTCATCTTCAGTTAAAGGCCTAACACCTAGGAACAGTACCACAAACTTAGAAATAGTAAAGACATACTTAAAATAACAGTTAAAGCTTCATATGCAAACAAGTAGTTACTTAATTCAATCATAACCAGAGTTCTATAACCCCAAATGACTTGCAAGAGGACATTCTGGAAAGCTTATGAAATTCTCTACAATTCATTTGTAAACATCCAAGTATGATTCTTAAGTTACCCAAATCAAATTCCAGTAAATTTAGAATTGGTCCCGAATGACAGGGTTACTAACTTAATTATTTAATGATTTTGCAAAAACATACTTTGATCAAACCAAGTTTACCAACTTGTTTTTCATACCTAAGAAACATCAGAAAGCATAGTGCCAACTTCTAAATAAATTATTTAATATCCTTTTCCAATTTACTTAGTTAATTAGGTGATTTAAGCAATATATAGTAAAACTATTCATAAAAATCTACAAAAATTACAGTAGCTATCTCATGCTGCACATAGGCTACCATAAAAATTTCAAAGCCATAGGACCAACATAACTTGCTGTATCCAAAATAACAGATGACACGTCTAATTTGAGCATAATTAGGAAACCTTATTAAAAAGTGTCAAGCAACAGATTTTCCATTTTTCCTAGCATCTTTATAGCATAAGAATAGCACCCATCAAATTTCACCTACACTGGATCTATAGAAAAATTATGAAAATTCACACAAGATCCACCCATTAATAAAAGGAAATTCTATAACTTAAAAACTACACATGCACTAGCTCTAAAATGTTTACCAGAGCTTCTAATAAGCAATAACAGACTGCCCACAAAATTTCATAATTTTTGGACCACAGAAACTCAAGATAAAATTCAAACAAATTTGCATGCATCTAAAAACACATTTCAAAGTCCTAATTAATTCATCAAAAATTTCTAAAACATGTGCTCATATAATATTTTTCTTAAATACTAGACATGACCAGGAACTCAACAAAATTAGAACCATAGCATTTGGATCTATATACTAGGAACTATATATTTTTGAAGATGTACATAAATTTGTGAAATAAATAAACAAAACAAAATAGAATCAAAATGCATCCCACAATTTGTTGACCGGCCCGACGGAACAATGGCCTCATGAGCACACCGGCTGCTTGACCCAAGACCTTGGCGCCATGTGGCTAAACACACGGCTGCTGGCCACCCGGTGCTCCCGCCTCAGCCTCGGCGGTGACGACAATGGGCCCCGCGTGTGATGAGATAGATAGGGAGAGCGGAGGACGACGACGAGGCGTAACTTCGCCCGCCGGTGGCTCCTCCGGCGAAGGCAATGGTGCCAATGCATTCGCCTCACCCTAGCGAACCTAGGGGAACCATCTATTGCAGCTAAGGACTTGCTAGCTAGGGGTGGCGGCGAAGAGCGGCGGCGCCACAAGACAAACCAACACGGCCGGCTCCCGTGAATCCCAGCGGCGACACGACCACTCTGGTGACTCTACGAGCCGGTGGGGTTCCATGACCTAGCGCGAGGAGAGGAGGGATGGAACGACGCGAGACGGTGGGCGCGTGGAGCGCCAACTCGGCGAGGTCCCGCCATGGCGGCGGTGGATGAATCGGCGACACGCCTTACCCGACCTCAATCGCCTCGGCTGAAAGGTGGAGGTGGTAGAGGAGATCACGGCGATGCTAGCAGCGAGATGGCTGGCGCGTTTTTGCAGCGACGAGCAAGCGGGGCGAAGGCGGAGCAATGGTGGCGGGCGGCTGGCTTCGTTGTTGCTGCGGTGGTGGAGGCGAGGAAAAGCGAAATGGGATGGCGAGTGCGTTCGGCGAAAGGCTGGGTGGCCGAGACATGATGCTACGACGCCAGAGGCGCGCGACGGCGCGTGGCGTGGTATGAGCAGGAGTCCGGGCGACGAGTGGCGGACACGCGTCGTTTTTCTCAAACGTGATCACTGTAGCTTCGATTCAGTGCCCAATTCCGATGACTGACAGCACCCATTCGACGATCATTAACTCCTAATCCGTGGCGATCTAGACTATGCCATAGTTAACAAAGTTGGAGACCTACATGAGTACTACAAGTTTGCTAATTGGAGCTCGAGCTAGTTTGGCTTGGTTAGTGAGATATAGTGTTCCAAACATCAGCCCATGAAACTGAAATCTGCTTTGTGACTTAGAAAAATTTGCTAAGTATGAAATCAGCATGTACTTCTGACTTGTGGGCCATGTTTGAGCATGTTCTAGCCATTTTCATGAGTTGGTCATAAAACAACTTTTATTCCTTGATAAATTAGCTACAACTTTTGTAAAGAGTGCACAGCCATGCAAAGTTTCTAAGTTGGACTTTTGAATCAGTCAAACGATGACACTCCATGGGTCAATTTAAGTCAAACTTGCACTTGAGGGCATTTTGGTCATTTTGGTCTACATGAACAATGTTCCAACAAGTAAACTAAGTATAGTTAAGGTGTATTAGACCATGATCAACCATTTTACCAAGTTGTTATACCACTTCTACTGATCACATGTGATAAAGAAAGTAAACAAGCAATTCATACATATGTTTCAATACAATGTTTCACATGTTGCATGACCTTGTTGTTATCCTATACTGGTCACATTACTACCATGTTGCCATGCTTCAAGATATGGGAAATTCATGTTGCATTCATATGTTGCACGACTACCATTCACAAGCAATCCAGTATGAAACAAACAGAATATGCGAATATTTCATATGTATGTTTCAGGGACCATGGCATGATGAGATAGATGATGCACATGTTTATGAAACGAAATGCAATTAGTAGAAGCCAAACACCTAGGGTGTTACATATACCTTTTGTGATAATCCTAAAACCCCCTTTCTTCTGTCTCGATGAATCTCTATTCCTAAAACGAACGAAGCTTCACCAAGATCTTTCATGTCAAAATTTGAGGACAAGAACTTCTTCGTCTCCAGTAGTAGATTAACATCACTACTAGCGAGTAAGATGCCATCCACATACAGGATTAGGAAAATGAATTTCCCATTCTTGAACTTTGAATAAACACAATTATCCTCCATAGTCTCTTTAAACCCAAACTTCTTTATTGTTCCATCAAACTTTAAATACCACTGTCTAGAGGCTTATTTTAATCCGTAAATGGATTTATTCAGGCGGCATCCCATAAGTTTTTTTTCTTTTCATGACAAAACCTTTTGGTTGTGCCATGTAGACATTCTTATCTAAATCCCCGTTAAGAAAAGCCATCTTTACATCCACCTGATGTAATTCTAAATCGTAATGTGCCACTAACACC
This sequence comes from Miscanthus lutarioriparius, assembly GCA_904845875.1. Lineage (NCBI taxonomy): Eukaryota > Viridiplantae > Streptophyta > Magnoliopsida > Poales > Poaceae > Miscanthus > Miscanthus lutarioriparius. Next base: position 101,609,804 of record CAJGYO010000001.1, read on the forward strand.
ATTATGATTCTAAAAGAATCCTTATATGAGACTGGAGAAAATGTCTCATTATAATCTATTTCTTCTCTTTGCGTGAAGCCTTTCACCACAAGTCACACTTTAAATCTTTCCACATTTTCTTTGGAGTCATATTTAGTTTTATAGACCCATTTATAGCCTATTGTCTTGGCTCATTTAGGAATCTTCTCTAAGTCCCAAACATCATTGGTGCTTATTGATGTCATTTCATCTTGCATGGCTTCAAGCCACTTTGACGAGTGAGCGCTTCTCATAGCTTCTTCAAATGAGGTGGGATCACCCTCCATTTGAAAATTTTCTTCACATTCATAGACTTCGTAGTCATCAGGAATGACTAATTTTTTAGCTCTTTGAGACCTTCTAGGGGCCTCATTAGTTGGCACTTGTTCCATATGGGGTGTTGTTCTTCTTCTTTATGTGCGACAATAGGCTCCATAGGGTCCTGAAGGACAGGTTCATCATGTTCATTTATTATTGCACAGGAGAACTAACAACATGTGCTGTCATTGTAGTGTCATGCACTGTTGGTGCAGCAGTAACAGGTAGCGAGAAATATGGCTCCTGAACTATCGAAGTGGGCACATATACCCACTTCTCCTCAAAATTAATTTCTCATGCTCCCCCTGACCATATCATTCTTCAAAAACACAACGTGTCTTGTTTCTACAAATTTTTTATGTCTATCAGGACAACAGAAATGAAAACCTTTTGACTTATCTGGATAGCTAATGAAATGGCAACTGTCTGTCTTGGAGTCTAGCTTCCCTATGTTTAGGTTAAAAACTTTAGCCTCAGCTGGACAGCCCCACACATGCAAATGATTAAGTGAGGGTTCTCTTCCTGTTCATAACTCATATGGTGTTTTAGGCACCGACTTGCTTGGTACTCGATTGAGAATATGAATGGCGGTTTTTAACGCCTCCATTCACAAACTTATCGATAAAATGGAGTAACTTATCATACTTCTTACCATATCCATTAAGGTACGGTTGCGTCTTTCAGCTACTCCATTCTGTTGAGGCTCACCCAGTGTAGAGTACTGGGCAACTATGCCATTTTTCTGTAAGAACTTTGCAAAAGGTCCAGAAACTTGGCCATATGGGGTATGTCGATCATAGTACTACTCCTACGGTCGAATCTTACTATCTTAATCTTTAAGTTGTGTTGATTTTCTACTTTAGCCTTAAATATCTTAAATTTTTCTAATGCTTCTGATCTTTCCTTAATTAGATAAATATAGCCATAACGAGAATTATCATCTGTGAATGTTATAAATGAATCATAACCATCCACACTTTTCACAGGAAAAGAACCACAAATATCTGTGTGAATTATTTTCCAAAATTCCTACGCTTCGTTTGGCGTCTTTCTTTATTTTCTTATCCTACTTTCCTTTAATGCAATCAATGCATTGTTCTAAATCTAAAAATTCTAATGGCGGAAGAATTGATTTCTTAATCAATCATTCTATCCTCCCCCTCGAAATATGGCCTAAACGATAGTGCCATAATTTCGATGATACGTCATGAATTCTCTTCCGCTTATTACTTACATTCGTAGATGATGAGGCATTCTTATTATTAGTGCTCACAACATTCACATTCTCATAAAGTGATAATAAATAAAGCTTGTCTTGTCGAAAAGCAAGACCAACACACTTATTATTAAACACAATCTTACATTGGCCATTACCAAAATGGCAATCATATCTATCATCGTCTAAACATGAGACACTTATTAAGTTTCTACGCAAAGAGGGTACATAAAGGACATCTAAAAGCTTAAGTACAAAGCCATCATTTAATTCTAATGGGAGGTCTTCAATGGCTTCAACTTTAGCTTTAACTCCATTTGCTACCTTAATGTGTCTTTCTCCTCTTTGCAGGGTTCTCCTCGTATGGAATCCCTGTAATGAATTTGCAACATAAAAAGTTGCGCCTAAATTAATCCACCAAGTAGATTTTACATAACTTAAATACAAGGACTTATCTATAAATGTAATAATGTCCTCACCTTTTCTTATCAGGTGCTTCAGGAAGTCTGGACAATCCTTCTGGTAGTGTCTAGTCTTGCGGCACCATCTGTAGGTGTCCTTGTCTACTTGAACATAGTTGGATTTCTTATGGTGATCATTCCGTGGGGTCTTTCCTTGTTGTGTAGAGGAGGAGCTATTGTCCCACTGAAGTTTCTCTTGTGGTTTAGCGTTCTTATTGTTAAAGTTCTTCTTTTTATTTTCCTTCACATGGTTGATGGAGTCACCATGTGAGCTCTTAAGCCTCTTCACTTCTTGCACACACATGGTAATGAGTTTCTCAATGTCCCACTTATTTGGCTGTAAGTTGTAATTAACAACAAAGGTTTCATACTCTTTGGGTAATAAAGCAAAAACCAAATGAATTAGGAACTCATCCTTGATCCCCAAGTCCATTGGCTTGAGCTTGGATGCTGTGTTGCTCATCTTCAATATGTGCTCTCTAATCCCTCCACCAGAGTATTTCTCATTGACTAGCTTCTTAATCAGAGTGCTTGCATAAGCCTTTGAAGAGCCAGTAAACTAACTCTCCACCATCTTGAGATACTCAGTGGTGGTGGTACATTCTAGGATTGAACCCCTTATTGGATCCTCAATGGATCCCTTAATCACCATCAAACACTTATGGTTTGAATTATCCCACTTCGCACGATCAAGGTCGTACTTCATTCTCACTTCTGCATGGTCACACTGTCGAGTAGCGAAAACTGCATCAGTCTCATTTGCTTCCCTCACCGGGTCCACTGGTTCAGTGGGACAAGGAGAGGTGAGTGCTAGATCATTATCGGATAGCGCAAGTGCTATCTCAAGCTTCTCTGGCCATATATTATAGTTGTTACCATTGAGAGGCAAAATGGATGAGATAAACATCATTGGATTGTATTCTGAAGACAACGTCAAAGAGAGTAAGAAAAAAATTACAAAATAATTGCATGCCTTAATTCAACGTTGGTCAAAATTAAAACATACAATGTACTTCTACACTAATTCTACATCACCGTTGGGCATAAATAGAATTAATGAATAAAACTCATAGATAAACTTATAATATTGTTATTATCAATGTTGGTCAGAAAAATAACAATATCATAATTAGCTAAAAAATAATAATAACTACTCTTCAAAATTAAAATCTCCCAATGGTTCGAATTTAATTAGAAGATAAGAATCATCAACTTCGCAGCGGAAACATTAATAATATACTTAATATCATATTATCTAGAAGCATTGTAATTTACTTAACTACTCTCTGAACAAAATTTTCGCATTGGTTCAAATTTGAGCAGAGATTAAACATTAAACTTCATAAATTTCATCAGAGTAATGCTACTGGAAAATAAAAAACAAAAAAACCAAGTTACACTGTGCATTCGGCCCGGTGGCCTGTTGGCCCACGGCCTGCTCTCCCCGCGCCCAGGCCACAACTTGTGCCTAGGCTGAGAAAGCCTTCGCTCACTTGGGCTTGATCTGGCTCGAAGCAACGCCCGCCGTTGATCGCCATCCGACAGTCAGGCGTGCAGGTCGGATGAATAAAATGTGAGCCGGCCACCCCTAGCGAAACCCTAGTTCATTTCTCCCCTCCCTGCTTTTCTATTAGTGCCAAGCACAACACAGCGGTGGCCGCCCATGGCGGCCAGGGAATGAAGTGGTGGCACCACCGCGGGGCCCCTCGCTAGCGAGCGCGCTCGCCTGAGGCTGAGCGTGCCACTATCGAGCGGCCTTGCGACGTTGCTCTTGACCCCGAGCTCGAGGTGGAGAGCCACATGATGGCGTGACCTCCCCCACCAGCGACTCAGGTCTCTGCCCGCACGGCGATGGTGCCCTCCTTCCCGCTCAAAGGTGGTGAGGAGGGCCCATGTAGGTCCCCCACTCTGGCTTCTATTGCTAGGGTTAAGGGTTTAACCCAACTTGATTCGTTCGATTTGATTCATCCCCTTCCATCTTCTTCTTATTTTTCTACCACAGAGTCTAGATCTACGCCTAGGTTAGTCAAACTGATACCATTGTTAGAAACATAGGATCATTAGGAGTAGATCTAGCGGGTGGAAACTTCACTAATCATGGCATAAACAAGTAGATTATCCTAGTACATGAACTAGAGTGAAAGAAGAGAGGTAGAAGGGGCAGACCGTCCTGCTTGGAGGCAGATGAAGCCATGGAGTCAGTGGAGAGGTCGACCCCGGGGTGAGTGGCTCCAGTGAAGGTGCTGAGGTGCTCGTCCCAGCGGCGTAGATCCAGTGGTGAGGGCGCTGGTGCTGGCAATAGCGCTTCCCGTCACTGTCAGCACTGCCCTCTCGATCGGACTAGAGTTAGGATGTCGGTGGGGAGTTGGCGGCTGTGGTGAACCTCGTACATAGTGCCCTGGCCCCCACCTTCCTCTTTATAGCGCTACGCGACAGAGGCCCACCAACCATGATTGGGTTGGGCGCCCCCGATCAGGGCGCGGATCAAAGGCCCAAATTGGTCATTGGGCCAACTTGGTGGAGATCAACCTAACAAGACCTCCCCTGAGATATTGCATTAAGAATAGGATCTCAAGTTCTCAACAAAAGACTGAGAAAAGGGACCAAAGGGTGCTGGACCGCTCAGGAACACACAGAAAGCAGCATAACTTGGCGAGGCCCCTATTTTTGTGAGGCCCAGGGTTTGAACCTTGGTTGGTGGCATCAACTGGATGCCCTACCACTGCTCTACTGGTGCATGTGCATTTGACTTGTTCATTTTGCACAATGCTACTTCACCTAGTTACAAGTAAAGTACAAGTACAACCACTTATATGTCTGATAAAATGCTAAGCTATTCCAAGCAGTACCAAAGTTTGAATGGCTTTCCATTCTCGTTCCTTCCAAGTCAAGACTTTTGTGAAGCCAGCAACGTGGTGCAAAGTTGAAGCCACTCTTTTGATAGGTTCAGAAACTAGCAGTTGCAGAGTATTTGGGAATTCAAGATTTTGGAATAACTTCTTACAAATGCTGTTGATATTGCCACATTTATGCGTAGATCAATCTTGGTGGATGTTGAGTATGTACAAAGAAAAATGAGATTATAAACATCACTATTCAAAAGCAATAGAGCATCAACCAAATTATCAATCTTTTGCAGTGAATTTATTTTCTCCTGCACTATATTTCCTTTTTATATCATTAGGGGACCTACTTTACTTTTACGGAAAAAAACTCGACCTGCAGGGGGTAAGACCACCCCCAGGCATTGTTGTGATAGAGAAGACCTTCTCAAATAGGTTGAGAAAACCCCTGCTCCACCTTGACATAGGGGCACCGTTGCCCTGTGAGAACCGGGTCGGGCCTTTTGACCTATGTTGGCCATGGGACAGACGAGGGGATTTTTTTAACCACAGCTTGATATTCTCTCCCACGGGGAGTCGAACCTAGGACCTATGGAATGCCACTGAGGCTCTCTAACCAGATGGACTAGAGGCTCATTGGCAGTATGATATTGGCAGTATCATGTCTAGAAAGCCTTCAGTATACTGCCCACTGTGCAATTTACAAGTACGGGGACCGGGACGAGAACTCGGGATAAGTTTAGTGAGTTGAGTTTGCAATTGCAAGTAACGTGACCAGGATGAGAACTCGAGACAAGTTTAAGGACTACTAGTGAAATTTACTGTGGCAGAACCACCTGAAATAACACACTTTCAGAGGCGCTCATCTTCCACTAGACACTAAGCACCTCGAAAGTTAACTACATCGGACAGTTCCGTCGAGCACACCCCACGATAGAACTCAAATCAATCCATGTTTTACCTCTAGAATCCAATAATGAGTACGAGCTTACAATACTTAGTCCATTTTATACAACAAGAGTTCTTAGAAATTATTTATTATAATACCGGGGTTTAGAGTGAGATAATTAAACAGCGGAATGAAAATAAACATCTAGCGGAAACGACACAAGGATCCGCCTGTGCCCACCAGAAGAATCCTCCACACAAGAGCTACTCCTCAAGCTGCACCTACAACAAGGGTAAAATAAACCCTGAGTACACAATGTACTCGCAAGACTTACCCGACTAGAGGGAATAGTTTTCCGACTCCAAGAGGTATGATAGGCAATATGGTTTGTTGTTTTCATTTTTGTTTACGAAAAACATTACTAATAGTAAGTCCTTAAGTCAAGTTTTATTGGCAGTCATGATTACTTCATTAGCTAACCATTCTAGGTAAGCACATGTTCTACTTTCAAGCAAGGGTTGAGCAATCAGAACTAATTTTCCATATTTAATATTCTAGTTCTTACTACGGTGCTAGACCATAGCCAAGTCGTACCGTCTCACGAAAACAGTGATTCGTGAACCAATGTATCCCAGCTGAGTACCCTAAAACACACACCCTGTTTGTACCCCAGGCACAAACAAGACCAACCCATTTCACTCCTATCACGGGGTCCAGGTCCCCGTCCAAACTTGGACTCCAAGCCCCATACTTGAGACCCAGTCTCAATATGGTGCTTAGACCTCCACCTTTCTCCACCTCCAATTAGTCGGTCTAGAAAGAGCCAGAACCCATGACAAGAGCGTAATGAGTCTTCTTGCTTCCATAAGCAAGTATGTGCTCAGGATAATAAGTCTGTGACCTGATTACAATCCACAGCAATGGACGGTCCTCAATCGACACAGATAGGGAAAATAGTGTAACCAAGCTAAGCCCTATGGCCGCGGAACACAAACTCGTTACACCCACCAATACCCATACCATATCCCTGCTTGGTCTCCATTTTCCTTTCATCATTTTATTATGAAAGTAATAATAATCACCTATTGTGAGTAACGGCAGGTTACTCACGCTACCGACAACCTAAGCATAGCAGCTACTCGAACCTGCACTAGTAGGACTCTTAGGATGGATATATATATATATGCATGTGGTTTCCATAGAATTCCTGTAACGTAAATGCACATCACATATATTTACGGTGATTATAAAAAATAAGGGTTATGCAACGGGGCTTGCCTTAGGCAGGCGCGGTGTCAGCTGAGTCAGTCAGTGGTGGCTCCGGGACCTCCTACATGAGAATCTCATCCTCATACTCCTTAATGATCTCCTCGAACTCAGGCTCGTCGGTGGTGACGATCTTCGCCAACTTATTCTCTATATGCATGCAATGATGATGATGCAACAATTCAATATTTATGCAATAGTAACTCTTAAAATAAGAATACACATGTTAAGCTACTAAGCTAGCTTTAATGACTAAGATATTAAGCTAACTATCATTTCATCAAGCAAGATATTGAGTTCAACTAACAAGCACCTAGTTTCGCAATTCAATGGTATGCCTTTATTTCTGTTAAAGATTTAATGTATATTTAAACATAGAACATTTAACTGCCCTAATGTTTAGTCCCGTCTAAGGCTACAAAAATTATAGTGAGCACATAATAATACAATGAAGCTACTATAAAAATTTTAGGATTAAAGCTATCACCAAATTACCACAAAAATTCCTACAATAATTACCTTAATAATATTAAGCACTTTCAAATGATTTAATAGCCTTTAGTATCAACACAGATCTGTATGAACTAACTACACTCTCCGGTAGACAATGATTTTAGGAACCTACCAAAATTAGTTTCATAATTTTTGGACATCTATACAAATTTATATTAATTATAGAAATCTAGCTCAGAAATTAAAATAGAAAGCTATTACCTATTTCTAAGAAAAAGAAAAAATGAAACCGACCTCGCGGCCGACAAACGCCCGAACCGCGCGCGTCGGCCAGCCCATCAATGTGGCCCAAGAGGGAAACCCACGTGGGCACGGCTCTTTTACAAGGGAGACCTTGATCTTTTCCAAAACTATGTTGCCATCCGTTTACTAATTGTTTCTCTCCCTGACCTCTTCACTCAACCCCCTGGCCTTCCTCTAATTTCCCCACAGCCCCCTGCTAACCCATGCATGGTGGCAAGGCGAACATTAGCATTGGGTGGCTACGTCGGCCACCAGAGGCTCACATAGGCCCATCGGTCGGGCCGACCTCCAACTACGGCCTAAACGCCTACGCTAAGCGGCAACGCGGGGCGGTGGGACTCGCGGGAGCAAGCTGCGGTGACGCACGGCCATCTGCGATGGTGGCACGACTGTTCTGGCGAACCAGGGCACCTAAGGACCTAACCGGCTAGCGATCGAGCACCAGGGACTTACCGTAGGCTCAACCAGTGTGGTGGTTGTAGCGGAGGAGGCCGGGGATGGGCTGGCCACATGTGCACGGCGAGCTCGGCGATGAGCTACGGTGGACATAGCCACATCAGCAGCATCGAGGAGGTGGTAGTGGTTCTGCTGGCGCATGCAGGGTGGAGAGGGAGTTAAGGCGAGGCTAGTGGTGTAGACGAATTAGCTATGGGGGTTCGATGGGGAACTGCCATCAGCTTTTGACGCACACGGCCTTATCGGCCCGGCGGTGAGGAAACACCAAAATTGAAGCTTGGCTAGGCTTGGTCCAAGGTAGGGTGGGGTCGGGTGGCTAGATGACTTGATGGCGAAGCCAGCAACACGATGAATCGGCTCGAGAGGATCTCTCCCTGAAAGATATAATGGCGTGGCCCAATCGGCCATTGAAGCTGAGAGAGAGAGAGGTAGGTGGGGCTCAGCTCGACCTCGTCTTGGCGGGATACGGCCGATGCGATCAGGGAGACACACAAGCAGACACTGCAGGCCAACCGTGTGCATCCATGATCGGGCATGGCCCGCGTGGCCATAGTGCCATAAATGGCAAGGCGATGGTGACCCCAGCCATGTGCGCGTAGCAGTGGCAGGCATCAGATTGGGCCAGCAACGGCATGGAGGTGCAGGGGGTTGCGGATGCGATAGCAAGGCGATGACACCGGTAGTAGCTGCGTCACGGCATGAGGTGGGTCGGCAGGGCAGTAGCATAGCGAGGCAGGCGGCTATGCCGCTCGGCCGTGCGAGCATCAGCAGCGGCTCCACGTGGCAGAGCCAGTGGTGGCCAGGACAAAGTGGTCGCTGTCGACCACGAACGGCAGTGCACATGCACACGTAGAGCGAGCCGACGTGGCGACATCATGCCCCCAAGACGTGGTGACCGCGCTCACCCAGTGAACTAGCCCAAAATCACGTCTTGCATGAATTTTAAAGTACCTATAACAACTGAACGGTTGCTTCTGGGCCTAAACCGTCTTCATCATGCTCAAGATGGCATGTGAGGCTACCAACCCGAGCTAAAACATGACACCATCCATTAACTCGATTTCACAAAATAAATTACCAAATATGGCATTGTCTTACTGTCTATATACTTGAAAATATTCTAAGTCTTGAGCTGGATTCAGTTTTAGGTTTCATTTTTAGGCCATTAGAAATGCTAGCTAGCAATCCTTTTATTCTACAGCAAGAGTTGCATTGTCATCTACAAAGATTGTACTTCAAACCTTATTTTGGTGTCACACATATGTTCTATAATACTTTTGCTTAATAAAAATTGGTTGTCAACCCTACTTGATATACATGAGCTATTGAATCAACTTTCATTTAACATTTTTATTAGTCATTTTAGGTTACAAGAAATTAATCTACACACTTTATCACATGCTTTATCACATAAACATGATGCTCATCACATAGTTTAGTGGTTTGTTTAGGGTGTAACACCGAGGGTGTTACATTTACTCCTCAATAAAATGAAAAATAATTAGATGAGTAGGATATAGTATACTAGATGATACCCTGCGCGTTGCTGCGGGAATTTTGGTTGCATTGTACGTGAGAAGAATTATGGAGGAGATGATTGGTAGGGCTGAAAATGGTCGAAAATGATAGGTAGGAGGCTAAATCACTTTCATTTTTACATTATTTTCTTGAAAATGAAATCGATACGATAATGGCAGAAACGAATACGGTGTTGATATTCCAGTAATTTTGGAAACTAAACTATTTGTTCGAATGTGCATCAACAATGATAAAAAATCATCAAAGCGATATCTGAAATACGATAAACACATCTGCAACGCATGACAATAGCTATATAGCTTGACACATAGTTATACTTGGACTTAAAAAAGGATAGAAATGAGGAATAATGCAAGAAACACGATTCTTGCATGGGGATAAGGCTGGCAAGGGGAGCACTCAACACCCAGTGGGCTAGCGTTGTGGGCCTGGCTGGGATAAGATAATTATCGACGGTAGAATACTGTCCGATTATGGTATTTTTCAAAAATGGTCGAAAGTGAGGCAAATTATTTTTGTTTTGATTACCATATAGTTTTACCATTCTCATTTTCATTTTCTCGGTTACCTTCACCGCTTCCATATAGGCGCAAAAATCAGTAATTTTTTTAAAATGATTCTCGGTAAATGGAAATTATCGTTATCGTTTTCAGCCCTAATGATTGGTTTAGCCTTTAGGCTTAGACACCATGGCCAGCTCCTCCGCCAAGCCTACCGATGGTCGGTAATGCCTCCCCACTCTCATCCTCTCTCTCTATCTCTCTCAGTTTTAGTTCATGTTCTAGGGTTTTACTGTAACACCCTCGGTGTTACACCCTAAATCAATTATTAAAACATGTCATGAGCATCATGTTTATGAGTTAATGTATGCGATAAAGTGTGTAGATCAATTTCTTGTAACTTAAAATGATCAATAAAAATGCTAAACAAAAGTTAATTATATAGTTCATGTATATCAAGTAGGGTTTAAAACTAATTTTTATTAAGCAAAAATACTATAGAACATGTGTGTGATACTTAAATAAAGTTTGAAGTGCAAACTTTGTAGATATCAGTGAAATACTTGCTGTCGAAAAATAATATTACTAGCTAATATTTCTGCTAGCCTAGAAATTGCAAATTGAAATCAAGTTCAGCTAAAAAACTTTCCAAGTCTGTCAACAGCTAGACATTGCTATGTTTAGCAAATTATTTTGAGAGATTGGGTTAAGGGGTGGTGTAGTGTTATAGCTCGATTTGGTAGTCTCATATGCCATCTTGAGCATGATGAAGATGGTTTGGCTCCTGGAGCAACCGTTTAGTTGTTTTGGACGCTTTAAAATTCGTGCAAGTCATAGTCTTGAGATGGTTGGCGCCGTGCGTGCGGTCACCGCAGCCACCCCACGCTGCGCCCATGACTGCGTCCCACGCAGTCTTCCCGTGCCACCACGTTGGGTTGGTCGGGCCACCTAGGCTTGGCCGAGGCCAGCCGCAGCGAGCCCCTGTCCTCGCGCGCTGCTGCCCTACCCCACGCTGCCGCCATTGGTGCCGCCATGGCCACGCCGTGCTGCTATCGCATCACCGCACTGCCGACCAGCATCGTGTTGCAACGCTGCCGTTGCCGTCGCATCATCGTCGCGTCCGCACCTGTCCGTTGTACCCCTACGCCGCTGCCGGCCTAGTTCAAGGCCGCCACTGCCATGCGCATCTGGCCGAGCTGCCGTCGCCTTGTCATTTAAGACACTACGGCCGCGCAGGCCACGCCGGTCAGACACACACATGCCTTGTCCGTAGCGCCTGCGCATGGGTGTCCTGATCGCACTGCTCGCGTCCCGCCATGGCAAGGACGAGCCGAGCCACCTACCGCTCTTCGTCTCTCTCTTTCTCTCTTTCTCCCTCTGCTGCCACCGTCGAGCCATGCCATTAAATTTGTCAAGGAGAGATCACCTTAAGTCGATTCGTCGTGTTGCTGGCTCCGTCACACAGCTGCCTAGCTATCCGCGCCCACCCCACCTTGAATGGTGCCGGTTGAGCTTCAATTTTGGAGTTTTCCCCATCGCCGTGCTGATAAGGCCGAGTCCGCCCATCACCGAGGGCAACCCTCATCGGACCACCTCAGGACAAATTTTTATGGTAGCTTCATTGCATTATTATGTGCTCACTGTAATTTTTGTAGCCTTAGAATAGACTAAGCATTAGGGTAGTTAAATGCTCTTTGTTTCAATATACATTAAAGCATTACTGGAAATAAAGATATATTCTTCATTTGTAAAGCTAGGTATTTGTTAGTTGAACCCAACATTTTGCTTGGTAAAGATGATAGTTAGCTTAGTGCCTTAGTCATTAGAGCTAGCTTAGTAGCTTAGTATGCGTATTCTTATTTTAAGAGTTGGTGTTGTATAAATACTAAGTGTTGCATCATCATCGCATGCATGTAGAAAATGAGTTAGCGGAGATCATGACCACCAGCGATCATGAGTTCAAGGAGATCATCGAGGAGTATGAGGAGGAGATTCTTGTGTAGGAGGAAGTCCTAGAGCCGCCACTAACTAACTCAGCTTACACCACGCCTGCCCAAGGCAAGCCCCGATGCATAACCCCTTATTTTTTATAACCACTGTTTATATATGTTATGTGCATTTACGTTATAGGAATTTTATGAAAACCACATGCATAGATATATCTGTCCTATGAGTTTTACTAGTGTAGGTTCAAGTAGTTGCTATGCTTAGGTTTTCGGTAGCGTGAGTAACCTGTCGTTACTCACAATAGGTGATTATTATAAATACTCTCATGGTAAAAAGAGTGAAAGGAAAAATGGAGACAGGGTAGGCATATTATATGGATATTGGTGGGTGTAACAGGTTGTGTCCCGCGGCCAACGGGGCTTAGCTTGGTTACACTATTTCCCTATTCGTGTCGATTAAGGACCGTCCGTTGTTGTGGATGGTAGTTAGGTCACAGAGTTATTATCCTGAGCATATACTTGTTTATGGGAGTGGGAAGGCTTGTTACGCTCTTATCGTGGGTTCTAGCTCTTTCTAGACCGACTGATTGGAGGCGGGGAAAGGTGGAGGTCTATGCACCATACTGAGACCGGGTCTCAAGTGTGGGGGCTTGGAGTCCAAGTTTGGATGGGGACCTGGACCCCGTGATAGGAGTGGAATGGGTTGGTCTTGTTTGTGCCTAGGGTACAACCGAGGCGTGTGTAAATTAATAGGATAATAAATAAAAATAAATGCTTTCACTCTTAAGGAAAAGATCTTGGTAGTAATCATTTATTGGGCCTTATCATCTCTCTAGCCTTTTGTTTCTAAATATGGAGGCTTTGTCCTTAATGGTGGGTTCCTATCTGTTTATAGATGAACCTGAGGTCTGGTCGTGGGAGCACCAGTGCTGGGATGGGCCGTGGTCTTGGTGAAGACCAGGGCGAAAATGGTCGTGGCGATGATCATGGCAATGTCAATGGGGAGAGCCACGAGGCCCCATTCCTTGGTCCTCCTCCTCTGCCACCACCATCGCCTCTGATGACCCATGCCGAGATGATGGCTGAGATGTTGGCTGCTCGTCATGAGTCATGCAGCTTGTGGACCACCATGTGACTTGGTAGGAGGTTACCACTGCTTTTCATCAGTACTATATTCCTACTGGTTTGCTGAACAGGAAACTACCTAAATTTCTAGAGCTAAAACAAGGAAACATGACTGTGATAGAGTATGTGAACAAGTTCAACCATCTTGCATAGTATGTTGAGACTCATGTGGATACTAATGAGAAGAAGATGGACTGTTTCAATCATGGTCTCTCTTGCATCTTGCAAGAGAAGCTGTATACAGGGGCTATCAGACCTTTGGTGCTTTGATGAATGCTGCCATTACTATGGAGGGACTTCAGTGTGACTCTTAGGCTGAGTGGAAGCACAAGAGAGTGATCACTGGGTCTTCTAGTCACCTATAGTCTCAGAAGGTATATGTTGTGAGGAGGGTGTCCTATCATTCTTCGAGTGGATAGTCGTCTCACCAGACTCACCAGGCACCTCTCACTTAGTACCGTGCACCTACTCAATAGGTGCAGCAGCTTTAGGGATAGCAAGTTTCGCCTCATCAAGGACAGGGGAACAAGCCAGGTGCTTGTTTCAAGTGTGTCAAGGAAGGCCACTATGCTCGTGAATGCCCCCAGAACTAGCTTACTTAGTCTTCTCAGCCTTCAGCCAACTCTCGTCTAGTCAAGAGGACTATCATCAGGAAGAAGGTGCCCGTGAGCCGTTTGGGACAGGTTAACTTCATTGAGGCTAAGGAGATCCCACAGGGAGAGCCCGTGATGGCTGGTATGTTCACCATTGATTCCCACCTAGCATATATATTATTTGATTCTGGTGCATCACATTCATTCATGAGTATGTGGTTTGCACAAAGGCACAATATATCTACTATGACTATTCCGATTGCCTATAGAATCAGAGCTCTGGGTGCGCAGTTGTGTGTTAAAACTCGAACAGACACGGTGAGACTAGTGCTAGCAACTCATTCTTATCGTCTCCAGTTCATGTTGTTGCCTGGGCAAGGCATAGATGCAATTATGGGAATGAACTGGTTGAGAAATTATGGGGTAGTCCTGAACCTTAGACAGAGAATTGTTGAGTTGAAGCTTACTTCTTCTGAGGATACAATCTCTCTCCTCATGCCTTCAATCCCCACCTTGCCAGCCATTGCTCATACTAAAGCTTCTCCTGATCTTGCCTCTATTCCTATGATTTGTGAGTTTCCGGATGTCTTTCTTGAAGATCTACCTAGGTTACCTTCGGATAAGGATGTGGAGTTTTCCATTGAGCTAGAACCTGGTACAGCTCCTATTTCGCGGTGTCCTTACAGCATGGCTCCAAAGGAACTGGCAGAAATGAAGAAACAGTTGGAAGAATTGTTGGAGAAGGGCTTCATCCATACAAGTTCTTCACCATGGGAATGTCCAGCTATTTTTGTGAAGAAGAAGGACAGCACTCTTCGGATGTGTGTGGATTATCGCCCTCTCAATGCGGTAACCATTAAGAACAAGTATCCTTTACCTCGTATTAATACTTTGTTCGATCAGTTGGTTGATGCAAAAGTGTTTTCAAAGATTGATCTTCATTCTGGGTACACCAAATTATGATCCGGCCATAGGATATACCAAAGACATCTTTTTCTACTAGGTATGGCCTTTATGAATACCTAGTCATATCTTTTGGTCTCACCAATGCTCCTGCATTCTTCATGTACCTCATGAACTCAGTCTTTATGCCAGAGTTGGATAAGTTTGTAGTGGTGTTCATTGATGATATTTTGATATACTCCAAGAACAATGAAGAGCATGCACAGCATCTTCAGATAGTATTGACTCGGTTAAGGAAACACAAGTTGTATGCCAAATTCAGCAAATATGAGTTTTGGTTGGATCGAGTGTAGTTTTTGGGACATGTCCTGATACCTGAAGGCATCTCTGTGGATCCTGGCAAGGTGCAGGATGTGTTAAATTGGAAATCTCCAAAGTCAGTGCATCAGATTCGTCAGTTCCTTGGTCTCGCTGGGTATTACCGGCGCTTCATCCCTGATTTTTCCAAAATAGCTCAACCAATGACCAAGTTGCTTCAGAAGGATGTCAAGTTTGTATGGAGTCTGGCTTGTGAAGAAGCTTTCCAAGCCCTGAAGAAGTTTCTTACCTCTACACCTATTCTTGCCCAACCAGATATTGATATGCCTTTTGATGTGTAATGTGATGCCTCTAGGACTGGACTGGGATGTGTGCTTATGCAAGACGGATGTGTGATTGTTTATGCTTCACGTCAGTTGAAAAAACACGAGTTGAATTATCCCACCCATGATTTAGAGCTGGTTGCAGTGGTACACGCTCTAAAAATTTAGAGACATTACCTGTTGGGAAATAAAGTACACATTTTTATGGATCACAAGAGTCTCAAATATATTTTCACTCAATCCGAGTTGAATATGAGGCAACGGAGGTGGCTCGAGTTAATCAAGGATTACAATTTAGAAGTTCATTATCACCCTGGAAAAGCTAATGTGGTAGTTGATGCCTTAAGTCAGAAGTCACATCAAGTTGAAGAAGAATCTTTGTCTATTAACCACTCTGAGGTGTTAGCCCATATTGCTCTAATCTCAGATCTACTTGAGAAAATTGTTATAGAGCAAAGGCAAGATGTTTCAGAAATTCCGCATATCAAAAAGTTAATTGCCGAAGGGCATGGTCCTTATTTCAGTGTTGATGATCAAGGTGTGGTGAAGTTTAAGAACCGATTGGTGGTTCCCTCAAGTGATGAGCTTAGGAGAAAATTTTTGGATGAAGCCCACAACTCCAAATTATCCATTCATCCGGGAAGTAACAAGATGTATCATGATTTCCGTCACTTGTATTGGTGGCCAAATATGAAACAGGATATTACCAAATACATCTTAGAATGTGACATTTGTGGAAGGGTTAAGGTAGACCATATGCGTACACCTAGATTTCTACAGCCCTTGCCTATCCCTGTTTGGAAATGGGAGGATATTTCCATGCACTTTGTTGTGGGTTTGCCCCGCACGACAAAGGGGTATGACTCTATTTGGGTCATTGTGGATCGCCTTACCAAGTTCGCTCATTTCCTTTGGGTGGATACAAGGTATTCAGCCAAGAAGTATGCCAAGTTGTATTTTGATCGAGTTGTGACTCTACATGGAGTTCCTCTTACTATTGTTTTCGATAGAGGGTTAGTCTTTGTCTCTCATTTCTAGGAGCAGCTCCAGAAATGTCTTGGTACTCGTCTCCTCAGGAGTTCAGCTTATCACCCACAAACTAACGGTCAGACAGAAAGAGTCAATCAGGTACTTGAGGATATGTTGAGGGCTTGTGTCATCTCTTTTCCAGAGAAGTGGGACGAATGCTTGACTTTAGCTAAGTTTTCTTATAACAATAGCTATCAAGAAAGCATTCGTATGGCAACTTTTGAGGCCCTGTATGGCAAGAAATGTAGAACATCTCTTAATTGGGTTGAAGTGGGTGATTATGGTTACTTTGGACCTGATTTTATCAAGGAAGCTCGAGAGCAAGTTAGTGTTATTCAGAGTCTTTTGAAGGCAGCTCAGAATCATCAGAAAGCTTATGTAGACAAGAGGAGAAGAACCTTGTTGTTTGAAGTTGATGACCATGTGTACCTAAAGGTATCCCCAATGAGAGGTGTGCATCGGTTTAGAGTCCGGGGAAAATTAGCTCCTCGTTATGTCGGACCTTATAAAGTTTTGGAACGGTGTGGTACTATTGCTTATCGTCTCCAACTTCCGGATATTTTGTCAGCGGTATATAATGTCTTTCATGTTTCTTAATTAAAGAAGTGTTTACGAGTTCCTGAGGAAGTGGTGGAAATTGAAAGACTCCCTCTCCAACTTGATCTTTCTTATATTGAGCATCCTGTCAAAATCTTGGATGAAAAAGAGAGGGTTACTAGAAACAAAGTGGTGAAATTTTATAAAGTCTAGTGGCAAAATCATTCGGCGGACGAAGCAACTTGGGAGCAAGAGAGTTATATTCTGGAGCATTATCCCCATCTTCTCCCCTATGTGCCAAGGTAATAGTTTATGTTAAAAGCTCACTCTTACCCTTTTTCCTACACTAGGCACTCACACGAAATCTCAGGATGAGATTTTGTTTAAGGGGGGGGGGAGTTGTGACACCCTCGGTGTTACACCCTAAATCAATTATTGAAACATGTCATGAGCATCATGTTTATGTGTTAATGCATGTGATAAAGTGTGTAGATCAATTTCTTGTAACTTAAAATGGTCAATAAAAATGTTAAACAAACGTTGATTCGATAGTTCATGTATATCAAGTAGGGTTTAAAACTAATTTTTATTAAGCAAAAATACTATAGAATATGTGTGTGATACTTAAATAAAGTTTGAAGTGCAAACTTTGTAGGTAACAGTGAAATACTTGCTGTCGAAAAATGATATTACTAGCTAATATTTCTACTAGCCTAGAAATTGCAAATTGAAATCAAATTCAGCTCAAAAAATTTCCAAGTCTGTCAACAGCTAGACATTGCTATGTTTAGCAAATTATTTTGAGAGATTGGGTTAAGGGGTGGTGTAGTGTTATAGCTCGATTTGGTAGTCTCATATGCCATATTGAGCATGGTGAAGATGGTTTGGCTTCTGGAGCAACCGTTTAGTCATTTTGGGCGCTTCAAAATTCATGCAAGTCGTTGTCTCGGGATGGTTGGCGCCGTGCGCATGGTCACCGAGGCCACCCCACGCGGCACCCATGACCGCGTCGCACATGGTCATCCTGTGCTACCACGTTGGGTCGGTCGGGCCACCTGGGCTTGCCCGAGGCTGGCCGTAGCGAGCCGTTGGCCCCACGCCCTGCTGCCCTGCCCCATGTTGCCGCCATTGGAGCCGCCATGGCCGCATCGCGCTGCTATCGCATCGCCACAATACCAACCAGCCTCGCGTCGTGATGCTACCACTACCGTTGCATCGTCGTCGTGTCCATGCCTATCCGTTGTACCCTTGCGCCACTGCCGGCCTAGTTCAACGCCGCCACCGTCTCCTTGTCATTTAAGACACTACGGCCACACGGGCCACGACGGTTGGACGCACGCATGCCTTGTCAGTAGCGCCTGCGCGTGGGTGTCCTGATCGCGCCGCTCGCGTCTCACCAAGGCGAGGATGAGCCAAGCCACCTGCCGCGCCTTGTCTCTCTCTTTCCCTCTTTCTCCCTCTGTTGTCGCCATCGAGCCGCGCCATTAAATTCATCAGGGAGAGATCACCTCAAGTTGATTCGTTGCATTTCTGGCTCTATCACATAGCTGCCTAGCTACCCACCCTACCCCGCCTTAAATGGCGCCAGTCGAGCTTCAATTTTGGAGCTTTTTCCCACCGCCGTGCCGATAAGGCCGAGTCCGCCCATCACCGAGGGCAGCCCTCATCCGACCACCTCAGGCCAAATTGGCTGCACCGTTAGACTCGCCTCGAACCCCTCCTTGACATGTGCACCTAAGTCATAACCCTACCATTGTCCCAACATTGCTAACACGGTCAAGTCCGCTGCGACTCATCACCGAGCTCGCCGCGCGTACGTGGCCAGCCTTGCTCAGGGCGTCTTCGGCTGAACCATCGCCTCGGCCAAGTCCTTGGTGAGTCATTGATGCTACCCGCTACCTCTACTACTCCCTTAGCACCATGGCTCACCGGAACATCGTTGTCGCCACCGCAGGTTATTTGCCGACATGGGGAGGTCGCTCTGTTTCGTCTCTGATCTCTGAGTCGCTGCCCATTGTTGAGCGTTGTCCTATAGGTGAGCATCGGTCCTCTAGATGGGTCAAGGGGATCCCTAGTTAGCCAACGTCGTGGCCCAATGCTGGCCAATGTCGCGCCGACGAGCGCGGAGGCGTCAGGGACCTCTCTGATGCGAAGATGGGTTAATACGAGGGTCTTCTTGCATAAACGTTGTATGTAGAAATACTAAGCATAGTCATCGTATTAATAGAGCATAGCGCGGGGGCGTTTCGCAAAAGTGCTAGCGCGTGTGGGCTTCCTCGTCGCGGGCCACCTCACGTGTGTGGGCCGGTGTCGCATGTGGGCCGCGTGGGAGAATTCGTTTTTCTTTTTCATAAGGAATTAGAAATAGTTTTCTAATTTAATTTTTGAGCTGATCTTTGGTAAATCATATAAAATCATCTAGGTGTCCAAAAATTATGAAACAAATTTTGTTATATTCCTCAAATTGTGTTCTATCTGTTAGTGTATTTAGTTTATATATGTACATGTTGATACCAGTAGCTATTAAATCATTTAAAAATGTTTAATATTGTTTGGAGAATTATTGTAGGAATTTTTGTGGTAAATTGGTGATAGTTTTAATCCTAAAATTTTTATGGTAGCTTTATTGTATTATTATGTGCTCATTATAATTTTTGTACAGATAGAATAGATTAAGCATTATGGTAGTTAAATGCTCTGTGTTTCAATATACATTAAAGCATTAGTGGAAATAAAGATATATTCTTTATTTGTAAAGCTAGGTATTTGTTAGTTGAACCCAACATTTTGCTTGGTAAAGATGATAGTTAGCTTAGTGCCTTAGTCATTAGAGCTAGCTTAGTAGCTTAGTATGCATATTCTTATTTTAAGAGTTGTTGTTGCATAAATACTAAGTGTTGCACCATCACCGCATGCATGTAGAGAACGAATTGGCGGAGATCGTGATCACTAGTGATCATGAATTCGAGGAGATCGTCGAGGAGTACGAGGAGAAGATTCTCGTGCAGGAGGAAGTCCTAGAGCTGCCACTGACTAACTCAGTCGACACCACGCCTGAGCAAGGCAAGCCCCGGTGCATAACCCCTTATTTTTTATAATCACTGTTTATATATGTTATATGCATTTACGATATAGGAATTTTATGAAAACCACATGCATAGATATATCTGTCCTATGAGTTTTACTAGTGCAGGTTCGAATAGCTGCTATGCTTAGGTTTTTGGTAGCATGAGTAACCTGTCGTTACTCACAATAGGTGATTATTATAAATACTCTCATGATAAAAAGAGTGAAAGAAAAAATGGAGACGGGGCAGGGATATGGTATGGATATTGGTGGGTGTAACAGGTTGTGTCCCGTGGCCAACGAGGCTTAGCTTGGTTACACTGTTTTCCCTATTCTTGTCGATTAAGGATCGTTCGTTGCTGTGGATGGTAGTCAGGTCACAAACTTATTATTTTGAGCACATACTTGCTTATGGGAGCAGGAAGGCTCGTTATGCTCTTATCATGGGTTTCGGCTCTTTCCGGACCAACGAATTGGAGGCGGGGAAAGGTAGAGGTCTAAGCACCATACTGAGACCGGGTCTCAAGTATGGGGGCTTAAAGTCCAAGTTTGAATGAGGGCCTGGACCCCATGACAGGAGTGGAATGGGTTGATCTTGTTTGTGCCTATGGTACAAACGGGGCATGTGTTTTGGGGTACCCAGCTGGGATACATTGGTTCGTGAATTGCCATTTTTGTGAGACGGTATAACTTGGCTATGGTCTAGCACCGTAGTAAGAACTAAAAGATGAAAGAATGGTGAAATGGTTCTGATTGCTTAACTCTTGCTTGAAAGTAGAACAGGTGCTTACCTAAAATGGTTAGCTACTGAAGTAATCATGACTGCTAATAAAACTTGACTGTAAGGATGAACTATTAATGATGCTTTTCGCAAACAAAAAGAAAACATCAAACTCATATTGCCTATCATATTCCTTAGAATCAGAAAACTATTTCCCACTAGTTGGGTAAGTCTTGCGAGTACATTGTGTACTCAGGGTTTATTTTACCCATGTTGCAGGTGCAACTTGAGGAGTAGCTCTTATGTGGAGGATTCTTCTGGTGAGCACAGATTGATCCTTGTATCATTTCCGCTAGATGCTTATTTTCATTCCAGCTGTTTAATTATCGCACTCTGAACTCTGGTATTGTAATGAATAATTTCTAAGAACTCTTATTGTATGAAATGGACTAAGTGTTGTAAGCTCGTACTCATTATTGGATTCTAGCAGTAAAACGTGGATTGTTTCAAGTTCTCCGTTGGGGTGGGTTTGACGAAACTGTCCGATGTAGCTAACTTTCGGGGTGCTTAGTGTCTAGTGGAAGACGAGCGTCTCCGAAAGTGTGTTATTTCGGACGGTTCTGCCACATTTACTATATCCTAAATACAAGTTTATACCCGCTAGATCTACTGCTAGTTGGTCTTAAGTTCTATCAATGGTATCAAAGCAAGGTTAGTGTGTAGATCTAGATCGGGTAGAAAACTAAAAAGAAATAAGAAGAAGATGAAAGATTTTGAATTTCTCAAACCCTAACCCTAACCCTCAAAGAAAGGTCGGCAAGGGGAGGGACCTACCCTGGTTTCCCACATCGCCGGTGCTACCGTCGTCGTGCGGGAAGACCGTCGTGCTGGAAGAGAGCCGCAAGCGCTCTACGGCTCCACGTACACGGGCGTAGGGTGCAAAGGGCACCACCACGGTGCCACTCAACGGCGCCGCGCGCAGCTCTGGCCACACGCGTGCGCTAGCGAAGGGCGCCAAGGCGACGCCGTCACCTCCTGCGTTGCGTCCGCTCTAGAGACCTCGGGTGCAACGGCTATGGTGTGCAAGAAGAGAGAGAAAGGGGAGGGACGAAATGGACCTAGGGTTTGGGAGACGGTGGCCATGAGCGGTTTTGATCTCGTGAAATCAATGCCCGGCCATCGGATGGTGATGAACGGCTGAGATCACTTGGGCCCGCTTCGGCCCAGGCGGGATTGGCAAATCCCGACCTAGGCCCTGGTTGTAGCCTGGGCGCGGGGGAGGCACCGCGCGCGTGTGCGCAGGCGCTACTGGGCCGCGGAGTGTAGAGGCACACGCGAGCGCTTAATGGGTCAGGCTGAATGCACAGTAAATTCATTGTTTAAGTTTTATTATTTTTCAGAAGCAGTTTTGATGAATTTTGTCAAGTTTTGATGTTAAATCTCTGTCAAAATTTGAACCAAGAGGGATAATTTTTGAGAGAATTTCTTATTTGACACTGGAAAAATGAGTCGTTCCTTTCTTGGTCCTGAAATTTTCTTCGTTCCCTATTTGACACTCACTCCAACTTTCATCCCTAATTTGACACTACCATCAAATCCGTTAGCTAATGGTGTTAACTGGCTGTTAAAAAGATGTTTTTGCCCCTAGAAAAAAAAGCGGCGAAGCAAATTTAAGAGGAAAAAAAACCTGCGCCCACCTCTGATGCATGCGCCCAGCTGAAAAAAAGGCACAAGTTTTTTTTTCCTCTCAAATTTGCTTCGCCGCTTTTTTTTCTAGGAGCAAAAACGTCTTTTTAACAGCCAGTTAACATCGTTAGCTAACGGATTTGACGGTAGTGTCAAATTAGGGATGAAAGTTGAAGTGAGTGTCAAATAGGGAACGAAGAAAATTTCAGGACCAAGAAAGGAACGACTCATTTTCCCAATGTCAAATAAGGAATTCTCTCTAATTTTTTTAGAGAGTTGATGAGTATAGTAAAATCCTTTTGAAAAGTAGATAAATTATTTTTTCATGTTTCCGCTGCAAAGTAGATGTTTATTATCTTATAATTAAATTCGAATCAACAGGAGGATTTAATTTGAAGAGCAGTTAATTTTATTCAATAAATTATGGTATTATTATTTTTTTACCAACGTTGATAATAGCAATATTATAATTTTGTATTCATGAGTTTTTTTATGCATTAATTCTATTTTTGCCCAACGATGATGTAGAATTAATGTAGAATAATGTTGTATGTTTTAATTTTGACCAACATTAAATTAAGGAATGCAATTATTATGTCGAATTTTCTCACTATCTCTGACGCGGTTTTCAGGACTCAACCCTATGGCATTCATCTCGCACATTTCGCCTCTTGAAGGGGGCAACTATCGTGTATGGCGAGAGAAGTATGAATTAGCACTTGCGTTGTCCGAAAATGACCTAGCGCTTACCTCTCTGTGTCCTACTGAGCCAGTGGACCCGATGAGGGAAGAAAATGAAACTGATGCTGATTTCACTGCTCGGCAGCGAGATTATGCAGAAGTGAGAATGAAATACGATCTTGATCGTAAGAAATAGGACATTTTGAACCGCAAGTGTTTGATGGTGGCTAAGTCCACTATTTTAGATGCAATAAGGGGTCAATCCCAGATTGTGACACCACCACTGAGTATCTCAAGAAAGTGGAGAGTCAGTTTACTGGCTCTTCAAAGGCTTATGCCAGTACCCTGATAAAGAAGTTGTTCAATGAGAAATGCTTTGGTGGAGGGATAAGAGAACACATATTGAAGATGAGCAACACGGCTTCCAAGCTCAAGCCAATGGATTTGGGGCTCAAGATTGAGTTCCTAATTCATTTGGTTTTTGCTTCATTGCTGAAAGAGTATGAAACTTTTGTTGTTAATTACAACATGCAGCCCGACAAATAGGACATTGAGAAGCTCATTGCAATGTGTGTGCAAGAAAAGGAGAGGCTTAAAAGCTCACATGGTGACTCTGCTAACCATGTGAAGGACAATAAAAAGAAGAATTTTAACAAGAATACCAAACCTCAAGGGAAAGCCTCTCAGAATGACCACCATCAGAAGAACAACAATGCCCAAGTTGACAAGGATCAATGCAAATGGTGCAAGAAGTATGGACATTACCAGAGGAACTGTCCAGATTTCCTGAAGAGCCTTTTGAAGAGAGGTGAGGACTTTATTACATTCATAGATGAGTCTTTGTATTTAAGTTATGCAAAATCAACTTGGTGGATTGATTCAGGTGCAACTATTCATGTTGCAAATTCATTACAGCGATTCCATACGAGGAGGACCCTACAAAGAGGAGAAAGAAGAATTAAAGTAGCAAATGGAGTTGAAGCTGAAGTTGAAGCCATTTGAGATCTCTCTGTAGAATTAGATGATGGTTTTATACTTCAGCTTTTAGATATTCTTTATGTACCCTCTTTGCATAGAAATGTGATAAGTGTTTCACGTCTAGACGATGATGGATATGATTGCCATTTATGATTGCCATTTTGGTAATGGCAAATGTCAGATTATGTTTGATAATAAGTGTGTTGGTCTTGCCTTCAGACAAGACAAACTTTATTTGTTATCACTTTCTGAGAATATGAATGTTGTGAGCACTGAGAATGAGAATGCTTCCTTGTCTATGAATGCAAGAAATAAGCGGAAGAGAGTTCATGATATATCATCGAAATTATGGCACTAACGTTTAGGCCATATTTCGAGGGGGAGAATAGAGCGATTGATTAAAAAATTAATTCTTCCGCCATTAGAATTTTCAGTTTTAGAACAATGGATTGATTGCATAAAAGGAAAGTATGTAAAGAAAATAAAGAAAGATGTTGAAGGAAGCGCATGAATTTTAGAAATAATTCACACAGACATATGCGGTCCTTTTCTTATGAAGAGTGTGGATGGTTATGATTCATTTATAACATTCACAGATGATTATTCTCGTCATGGCTATATTTATCCAATTAAGAAAAGATCAGAAGCATTGGATAAATTTAAGATATTTAAGGATGAAGTAGAAAATCAGCATAACTTAAAGATTAAGATAGTAAGATCTGACCGTGGAGGGAGTACTACGGTCGACACACCCCATATGGCCAAGTTCCTGGACATTTTACAAGGTTCTTACAGAAAAATGGCATAGTTGCCCAATACCTACACCGGACGAGCCTCAGCAGAATGGAGTAGCTGAAAGACGTAACCGTAGCTTAATGGATATGGTGAGAAGTATGATAAGTTACTCTACTCTACCGATAAGTTTATGGATAGAGGCGTTAAAACCCATCATTCATATTCTTAATCGAGTGCCAAGCAAGTCGGTGCCCAAAACACCATATGAGTTGTGGATAGGAAAGTAACCCTCACTTAACTATTTACGTGTGTGGGTTGTTCAACTGAGGCTAAAGTATTTAACCTAAACATAGTAAACCTAGACTCCAAGACAGACAGTTACCATTTCATTGACTATCCAGAAAAGTCAAAAGGCTATCGCTTTTATTATCCTGACAGACATACGAAGTTTGTAGAAACAAGACATGCTGTGTTCTTGGAGGATGATATGGTCAGGGGGAGGATGATAGCGCGAGAAATTAATTTTGAAGAGAAGCGGGTATATGTGTCGTTGGCCTCCTTCTGGCTTCACGTGAGAAATGATCCTCGGGACTTACATATCCCTCTTCTGAGTCCTCATCGTCATCGTCTTCATCATCGTCATCGTCAGCCTCTCCTACTCTTTCCTCTGCTCCCCCTTCCTCCTCGTCACACTGCTCCTAAGTAAGCATCACTTCAAGATTATTTTCTAACTCATTATCGAACTGCTCCTGAGTAAGCTGGTCCTCTAATGCTTGCTCTTCATAGGTTGGCTGCTCATCATGCTCAGGACATCGGGCTGCACTGTCTGCTGTCCGCGATATTATTTCGTGCTTTATTCTAATAGATGTAAGAAAGTGTGCTTTAGGTACGCGAGAAGGTATAAGAAATTAAAAAGGTCTATAAAACAAATTAGTCCTATAAAACAACAATATATAAAAAAAGAGTAGTAGCGGTAGTAGAGGCCTCAAAAACATGTCAATCGTCATTTGATCATGAACTTGGAGCATCAAGGCATCATAACAGAGAAGAGAGGAGAAGGTAATGTAGGGATGGCTGATAATGATGCCAAGTTCCTCACAAGTTCTTGATTATCAGCTCATATTCCATATAATGTATGGACTTGGACAATTTCATCATCGGCAAAACAAAGGAGAGGGGAGGGGAGATTTGGCAAAAAAAACAACAGTTGCTTAGCAAACATAGAGTAGCAGCTGATGACAAAAATAGCCAAAAAATAGCAGCATTGGTCTCATTATTAACAGAAACCATGCACCCTAGATTATCACAAAATATTAGATTAACCTTGTTATTCAAGGTTAAAAGAATAAAATAAAGGACAGAACACAAATGTTGATTAGGCACATCGAGCTAAACACAAATGTTGATTAGGCACATCAAGCTAAACACCAGAAACCACAAGTAATACTACGTACCATAAGAGTTTAGTTAAGACTCCAAAACTCATGTGTCAACAAAATAAAATAAACATACATTGATTACTTTTCTTTGTTGTATGTTTTTAAAATAAAGCATATGTGATCAGTACAGTCAGAAAGGGAGACAGAGGATGCAACTACACAAATATATGGCAAAATCTAGCCCTGGATTAGCTTACTCAAAAAGAAGACTGAAGAGCCTAGTACCCGAGTGAGGATGAAATTGAACATGCAAGACAATAGAATTGAGAGAACACAACAAAGGACATGCTTCTACAACGACTTCCACATTACCAGCAGCTCCTGAATGATTTATGATCAAAACTAGTATGCAACATAAATTACAGCACAGTACAAAAGTCAAAGACTCATTGGCACTAGAATAAACATACCAAGAAATGGCATAATAACATAAGCCAAGCAACGAAAGAAGAATTCTAACTCTAAGGAGAACAAAACCATGTTGCATTAAGTCAAGGATGCACTGAAATAATAAAACACAAGCTCCACACCATGTAGATATTGAAATATAAGGCTTCATATTACGTTCAACAAACACAAAGAATATGGAGCTAGGTCTCTACAGCATGTAGATGTAGAAAAAAGAGGGACCACGTTAATTCAGTTAAATGAACATAAAGACAAGGGAACTAGGTCTCTACAACATGTAGATACAGAAAAAAGAGGGACCACATAACTTCAGTTCAATGAACACAAAGATGGAACTAGATCAACATGATAGGCTGAGAACTAAAGCAAACTTCAACTGTGAAGCTGTACCAACATAACATGTTCAATAAACATTGTGAGCGCTTGTTAGAGACAAGGCTTGAAAACTATGACCTTTATGGGCTAGAGAGTAACTAAAAAATAGTACACATTCAGACAGTATTAAAACCAAAAGTCTGCAGATGACATTGACAACAAAAATAAAGTGGGAGAATGTACAAACACATTTAAAATTTAATCTGTTGCAGACTAGAATCTAAAATAAAACTACACCAGTCTATAAGAATGAAGCAGCAAGTTTATGCGGTACCAAAATAAACCTAGTATTCGCATGGATTCAAGATTACGACGTCCAAGCGATTAGAATGAGAGAAAACAATATATATGTAGTTACTGCTATAATTCGATTGATCCATAGAACACATCACAAGTAAATTGTAATAAGCAGGATCATGCCAATTTCTATCCATATCATATAATAATTACAGCTCCAAGCAGATATTTTCAACACTTTAATTACTGTAGTTGAACTTAATAAAGAACACAATAAAGATCATGATATCCCAAATTAGGATTAACAAGCATAGGAGTCCAGAAAAACTTGATATGTCTACTTTGATGCAGAACCAAGGATGCTTAGTTGCACTTCTGTTTTTAATCTAATCTTTTACCTGACTAATTTTATATCCAGTCATATAAGTTGCAATAATGTTTCTGCACAACATCCATATTAACTAAATAATGCTTCTACACAGCATCCATATTAACTAAAGCTCCTGAATGCTAACAATCAGAACTAGCTGGCCACATAAATTACATGACCCTATAGAAGTTAAAGACTCATTTGACATCGGAATGAACATACCCATTTGACATCGGAATGAACATACCAGGAGAAGATAGATAACATAAGCCAAACCATGGGGGTCCATGAAGCCAAAGCTGAAATCCAAATTAGCTTGTAGTTTAGGAGGTCCAAATCAAAGCTCGTGTAGAAGTAAATAACAAATTGGCATCGAAGAATGATTGAACTCCACACACTTGAGCAAACATCCACCTTATGACAAGAACTTGCCCCCAATAAAAGAACATGTTAGAAACGAAAAAAAACATCATCCAATAACTTGTCAGGTATTAGCTATGTTAAATGTTAGAATCCTAAGCAAGACAATAGCAGAAAACCAACAACCTCAAGACCTAGCCAAAAAATAGAACCAGACCTAGCCAGAAAACATAACCAACATTAAGCTAGAGATGCACTCAAATAAAACATAGAAAACTCTACAACATGTAGATAAAGAAAAAGATGGTTCATACTAATTTAGTTCAATGAAAAGAAAAAAGATGGAGCTAGGTATCCAAACACATGTATGCGGCATACGGCGGCGAATGTCCTTGCCCACGGCTAGGGTTCCGCAGCGGGTCCCAGCGGCGGACGGAGCCAAGGAAGACGGTCGAGCCCCAGCGGAGGCAGCGGTAGAGCTTCTTGCCCCCACGAATAACGACGAAGCTAGGGTTAGCAGCAGGACCCCGCGGAGCTCCAAGGCATGGAGGACGAAGAGGAAGAGTGGGGAGGACTGCCAGAGCACACGACCGGGCGCGCATGGGCCGGCGGAGGTGAGAGGAAGCGGCGCTACGGCACGGAGACGATGGCGGCGACGGCGGGGGCAGGGGCAAAATTCGGCAGCCTGACGGCGTCCGCAAGGAAGAAGAGCGCCAGACTTAGCCAAATTTGGGCCTCCCCGCGCGCCCTACATTTATACTGGGTACGATTTGTAGGGGCGGCTGGTGAGTGAGTCGCCCCTACAAATGCATTTGTAGGGACGGTTCCTAACTAAGCCGTCCCTACAAATATTTTTCAATTTTATTTTTATTACTTGTTCTATATATATATATTTCTATATATATAAATGTATATATATTTGTTTTATGATTATTATATATATATAAATGTATCTATATATACATTTTTATATAGAAAATATATAATTCTATATTTTCTTCTTTACAAAAATAATATTTTAAAAATTGAAAATTTGAAATTCAAAACAACTAAAACAATTTTAGGACACTAAATGACCTCAAATAAAAGTTTTGTGAACATCAAAGTTGTAGAACTCATCAAGATGTACAACTTATATTTTGGTCATCTTTTCATTTGACAAAATTTGGAAAGTTCAAATTTTGAATTTCAATAAAAGGCAATTTCAAAAAAGATTTTGAAACCTTAAATGATTTAAAATAAGAAAGTTATGAACATAAAAGTTGTTGAATACATCACTATCCACAACTTTTATTTTGGTCATCTTTTCATTTGACTAAATTTAAATAGTTCAAATTTTGAATTTTAATAAATGGCAACTTCAAACAAGATTTTGAAAGCTTAAATGATTTCAACTAGAAAAGTCATGAACATAAAAGTTGTTGAATTCATCACTATCTATAACTTTTATTTTGATCATTTCTTCATTTAACAAAGTGTTAGTAAACATTGTTCACAAATCCACATATCACTCATAGTTTCATAAACTATACAAGAGACATGTTGATTTCTGAACAATGTTTACTATCACTTTGTCAGATGAAAAAATTACCAAAATAAAAGTTGTAGATCTTGATGAGTTATACAACTTTGGTATTCATCATTTTTTCAGCTGAAATCATTTGTGTTTCAAAATTTTGGTAGAACTTGACATTTTTTTAAATTTGAAAATTTGAATTGCTCAAACTTTGTCAAACGAAAAGAATGACCAAATAAACACAGTAACTTGATAGGGCATGATTTTAGAAAATTTTAGGAAAAAAATCATCATATTTGGAGTTAGTATCAGGGAGAAAGACTAGTTACAAATTTTACCTAAAGATTAAAAAGAAAAATCACAACTGTTTATGATGATCAATGATGAATAAGTGTGATTTCTCTTTTTAATCTATGGCTGATACTTGTAACTAATTTTTCTCTCTCATACTAACTCCAAATGTGATTGTTTTTTTTCTAAAATTTTCTAAAATCATGTTATATCATTTTAGTCTGGTCATATATCTTTGTCACTAATTTTGGACAATTCAAATTTTGAATTTCAGAAAATGACAACTTCAAACCTGATTTTCAACCACTAAATGATTTAGCTGTAAAGGTGATGAATATAAAAGTTGATAACTCGCCAAGATCCCCAACTTTTATTTTGGTCATTTCTTCATTTCATAAAGTGTTAAGTGCTTATTTTAAGTGTTTCAATAGTAGTCTAAACATGTTGCAGTAATAATAAATGCATGTTTCAAGTATCTGCGTGTTACAGTTGTTTTAGTAGTAATAGAGTGGATGTTGCAATAGGTTCATCTGGATGTTGCAAAGGGTAGTTTCACACACATGCATAAATATAGTCTCACACACATACATAAATATATAGTCTCACACACATGCATAAATGAAGTCTTACAAACACACACACTTACACAAACACTCCACGTTCAACAACTAGCTAGCCCGTTGTAACAACTTTTCCCTTGACACCTTTTCATTCCCATGGCAATATGTCTTTGGGCAGGTTCTTTTCCATAATACTGATCTTCTTAGGAAAGTCTGTGAATAGCGGTATCTCATCGTAGTTATTATAAGCTTCAATATCGTCCACACCATCAACTCCGACAATGTGCTGTTTCCCAGAGGCAACCACGTGCTTTGTCTTCTTCTTCGAGAGAAGGTTACTTTGTGGGTTAGGCATATAAAAAACTTGTGCGACACGTGAAGCGAACACCCAAGGGTCATCTTGGTAGCCTAAATTCTCGAGGTTCAGGACTCTCAATCCGATCTCATTCAGTTGATGTTGTTTGATCCAGCAGTATCAAAACAGGGCCACCATTATATCTCTTCCATAGTCAAGTTCTCATATCTCTTCAATGATGCTAAAGAATTAGATCTTTCGCCCCACTCCATCGAGAGCTTGTATTCGAACGCCGCTGTTTTGGTTCACATATTTACTATCCTTTGTGTGGGTATAGTACATGTACCCATTGATGTCATAAGCTTTCTAAGATGTCACTTGTCTCGATGGCCCCTCCGTCAACCTACTAATGGCAATAGAGTCTATGGTTTCTCTAGATGATATATTTTGGTCCTTCAACCATGTAGTTAGTCATTGCTTGTGTTGTTTCATGACCCAATCATCTGAATGACCATTTCTCTCCACCATAATGATAGCCAAGTGTTCATCAATTTACGATTGCATCAGTTGTGTACTCTGCAAGACACTGTAATGCGTCCGATTCACTTCTTTGTAATCATGGTCGATGAACACTTTTCTACCACTGGTGCCCTTCCCAGCCAGCCTACCCTTGTGACGAGAATCGGGTTTACCAATCCCTTTCTATACTTTTAGATACTCTTGATAGCACTCAATAACTTCTTCAGTACTATAACCCTCTATCATGGAGCCCTCTGGGTATGCTCGATTATGCACGTATCGGCTTAGAACCGACATGAACCGCTCATAGGACCACATTTCATGCAAGTAGCAAGGACCCAGCGCCTGTATCTGATGAACCATGTAAATCATGAGATGTGGCATTATATTAAAAAAGCAGGAGGTAAACACATTTCTAGTTGGTTTTGTGTCTCCACCACAAATTCATGTAGGTCACTTAACTCTTTCTTACCAATCGTCTTCTGTGAGATCTTCAAAAAGAAGTAGCACATGCGGGTGATGGACATTTTCAAGAACTCTAGCTTTTATAGCCCTGATTACAATAGGTAGAAACACTGTCAACATCACATGACAATCTTGAGCCTTGTAGTGTTTAACAAGTCCTTCATCGACACTAGCTTCTTCACATTCGCTGAAAACCCAGTTAGGACTTTGACCCCCTCAGAAAAGTGCATATAGCTCTCTTCTCTTCTGGTGTTAGGTAGAAGCACGCGCATGGGCAGAGTGTATTTTCCATTAGCCTCAGGTACCAAGTGAAGTTGTGGCATCACGTTTAGCTGCACCATGTCTTTCCGTGATTTCAGACCATCCTTTGACTTGCCTGTATCTATCAATGTAGCAATAAGACTCTCAAAGACATTCTTCTGCACGTGCATAGCATCAATGGCATGGGGGACCTCCAAGTCTGGCCAATAAGGTAGATACTGAAAGATCGATTGTTTCTTGAAAGGTACGCCTTCGACAGGAGGTGTGCTTCTATCTCTGTTCGTCCCATCTGGATTCTTCTTTCCATAGATGATGCATACATTTTTCACCATTCTGTACACGTGTTCTCCGTTATGACGTCTCTCCGGAGGGGGTTCAATCTTCGGGGTGTTGTCATAAAATCTAAAGAACAATTTATTGCGGTACTTGTGACCTGTCTTTAAGAAGCGCCAATTCCTTAGGTAAACTATCTTCTTGGATGCATCTAGGAACACCCATGTAGTACCATCCAAGCAAACTAAGCATCTCGTCTTCCCTTTAGTCTGTCTAGACAAAGTAAACATCGTGGAGTAATCATTGGTAGTAACAAATATTATTGCTCTACATATGAAGTCCTCCTTTTAGAACGCATCGTACATTGACTCCCCATGCCTCCATAGCCTCTCTATTTCTCGCATCAAAGGCTCGAGGAACACGTCTATATCAATGCCTGCTTGTTTAGGGCCAGAAATAAGAATAATGAGAAGGTACTTTCTCTTCTGACACAACTACGTTGGAAAGTTGTACATGGTCAAGATCACTGGCCAAGTGCTGTGGTCGCTCATCCTCTCATTGAAGGGATTCATTCTATCAATGCTCAAGCCAAACCGTGCATTCCTTGGGTCATCGCTGAATTCTTTATGCTCCTCATCGATCCTTTGCCACTGACTACAATCAGTTGGGTGTGCAATCTTATCATCATCCACCTTGTGCTCATCATCCCACCATGTCATGAGTGCGGCTTCTTTAGGGTTTAGGAAGATACGTCTCAAGCGGTCGGTCACTGACAGGTACCACATTACCAAGGTAGGAATTCTTCTCTACTTTGCATCGTTGCCTAATGGAGTGTCCTCTAGGGGCTGAGATTCTTGTGCCACCTTTTTTATACCCTTCTTATTCCTCTTTTTCCCCGAGGAGGCTTCGTCCCCACCATAAAGGTCATTGTTCTTGTACCGGCTGGCCCCACACCAGAGACATTTATCCAGTGACTTGAACGTTTCGCCATGAAAAAGGATACAGTGGTTGGGGCATGCATGGATTTTTTCAACCCCCATTATCAATGGACTTATGACCTCCTTCGTTTGATATGTGTTGGCGGGAACTGAGTTTGGTTGTGGCAGCACCCATGATAGGAGACGCAATAGATTATTGAAACTACAGTCTGACCAGCCGTACTTAGCCTTCAGGATGAGTAACTCAAGCATAAAGCGTAGCAATATCCAATGTGTCGGACAACCCTTTTTAACACCATACACAGTCTCCTGTGATGCTTTTCTCACCCTTTCCAAATTTTCTATACCTTTCGGGTTCTTTAGTAAAATCTCTGGTCCAAGGACCCGAATTATTTCCTCAAAATCATCATCACCAACACGTGCTCTCCCATCATTATTGGCACCACCTTCGTTGTTACCATCCCAACCACTAGCATCACCACCTTATTCATTGCCAAACTCAGGATCCATTTGTACATCAAGCTCTTCTGAGTATTGGGATAGGTATTCTAGGGTTTCGGTGTCGTCTTCTTCATCATCGTCGTCATTATCAACAACTATTGTTTCACCATGATGAATCCACACTGTGTAGTCCTCAATAAATCCTTACACAATCAAATGTTCTCTGATGATACTCACATCTGTCCATGTCATAAGGTTTTTGCAATCTTTGTAGGGACAAATAATTGTATCCTTATTCTCTGTTAACGTCGCTGCATGCTTCTCTGCGGCTTCAATAAATTTATCCACCTCTTCACGGAAACCTGTCTTGAACCTTAACGAACCATACATCCAAGACTTTCTGTACTTCATCTTTTAAAACACAACAATCAAAGAAAAAATATTAAAGGACTACTAATTCAGATATATATGTAAAGGAATCAAATTAATAATTAATTACTTGACAATAATTCTATATACTTCA
Organism: Miscanthus lutarioriparius; assembly: GCA_904845875.1. NCBI lineage: Eukaryota > Viridiplantae > Streptophyta > Magnoliopsida > Poales > Poaceae > Miscanthus > Miscanthus lutarioriparius. The sequence continues at coordinate 101,643,978 of CAJGYO010000001.1, forward strand.
GATATATATATAAATATAAATAAATCAAATTACATGAAGCATATCAAACACACAGCATGATAGAGGATAATTAATTAATGACCTATTTATCAATAAATAATTAAAAATATATATTTATTAATTAAAATAAATAATTTCAAAGACAACAATTTGCAATAATTAATATTTTACGCAATACCTTTCGTGTAAACCCTATTTCAATTTCATGAAACATAAATTTACAAAATTAAAATTAAAAAAAAACAAACCCTATATCTTAATCTAAATATACATGTTCATGAAACATACATGAAATTAGGGTGTAATCTCAACTAAAATCAAGCAAGATCGACTAATAAATGGTGTAATCTTTTTTATCTAACTAATTTACACAATAGCTTCAAAACTAGAGTCTAATTTGCTTCATACAAAGCTCAAACACTATAGAAGAGAGAGAAAAACAAAACTCTAATTACGATCACTAACCAACCATTAAAACTTTAAATAAAGGTTTGGAATAGTATTTTCTTACCTTATACAACATCTCCACCAAAGTATTTGAGATCAAAATCTCCCATCTTAGTAGAGTAATTTTTGGGAGGAGCTCAAGGTCTCCCAACCTTTTTTTTGCTCGGGTTGGGGAGAGTGGCCCGAGGTGGAAGAAAGTGGCTGCTATATATACAACGGATATTTATAGGGACAGTTAGTGATTCAGCCACCCCTACAAATGGACATAGTAGGGGCGGCTGGTAATAGCCGCCTCTACATACCAGCCGTCCCTATAAATCGACGTATTTATAGGGGCGGCTCGTATTACTCGTCGCCCTACTGTGCCATTTATAGAGGCGGCTGCTGTACTAGAGCCCGAACACGTCACTGTAGGGGCTGCTCCAATGTCAGCCGCCCCTAAAAATGCCCCATTGCTACAAATTATTTTTCACGTAGTGCGCGACCGACGGCAATCCCGGCACCGTGAGCGAGCACAGCACTTCGAGCGAGCACATCACTGTGAGCGACGACAATCCCAGCGGGCACGACACCGTGAGTGGGCACGGCAATCCCGGCAGGCACAGGCGTCGGAGATCATCTCGCGAGCGAGCGACGGCAATCCCAGCGCCGCCGGGCGATAGGAGACGGCGTGCGATGGCGCAAAGAGGAACCGTGGAAAAAAAATCACGACACCGCGTGGGAGGAGACGGCGCGGGGAATCGCGAAGATGCGCGCAACTACGGACGGTGCATTTTTACGCACGATGCAGGCCGGTTTGCCAAGTGTAAAAAAAATAGGAAAGCGATATGTGGTACTCTTGGAGATGAGTTTTTTCTCTCATTTTTCAAAAAAACATGGATGAGGAAGAAATATGAGACACTTTTAGAGATGCTCTCGCAGGATGTCTTAAACCAAACAGTGCCATATCCCTCCAATCAAACGTATGCTTTCATATCTTGGACGTGTGGACAAAAAAAAAACGCCCAGTCACCAAAGCCATCGGTACCTATCACCACTTCAATCGTGAAAGAGTGGCATCTTCTTCACGCCACGTTTCTCGAGAGGCATTTCTCCCCAACGATAATCAGTCTGTTCGCTTGCTTGTAAACGATCGTAAATTTTCAGCTAAAAACAGTGTTTTTCTCTCACACCAAACTAAATAACAGTAAATAATCCACAATACGATACGGGCTCCCGAACACACCGAATGTCGCGGCAAAGCGTCGGTCCTGTAAAACAGCTCGCAAGAAAAATGCGCAGAATCCAAATGGAGCTCCAGCTTGCCAAGCTGCCATGCTGTCTAACTGACAGAGGGACCCACCCTCGTGCTCCAGTCCGTAACGATCGTTAGTCGTGTAGTAGTACTCCAGATCTCATCGCCGAAGCCGTGGGCGGTGGGCCAGCGCGCACAGCGTCACGCCGTCACGTACACTGCTCGCAACCCGCTTGCCTACACACCAACGAATCAAGCTCACATCGCCACACTGACGTCCGGGCCCCGCGGTATGGGGCCTATTGTCAGTGACTGATGAGCAGTTGCTCTCATCATCGGGGCGAGTGACAGTGGATTCACAGGGCTCCCCGTCACAGCGACGTTGTTAAATAGAGTCCACCCACTGTGTCATCCCCTTCGCTATCCCTTGGTTGCCGCCGCCTCCAAAGCCACTCACAAACCCCCGCTTCCAGAACGTTCTCGAAGCTCCCCGCCGCCTCCTCCTCCACTCGCTCCGATGGCGAAGGACCCGATGCGCGTGCTCGTCACTGGCGCCGCAGGTACGGTGTTGAACCCTCCTTCCTTCCCGATCCGCGTAGTATCCGTTGTCGTCTGGTCCCTGCGCGGATCTGGCCTAGTCCGCCCGAGCCCGATTCGATCCTGTGGGGTTTAGAGTGTGTTAAATCGCTAGATCTCTGTTTTTGTCGCTTGATCTGATGTTGTTTAGGGCGTTAGGGTTGACGTAGATTTGACCAGTCGAAGAGCTCACTGTCCTTGTTCAGCTGGTAAAGTTGAGCCGATCCGCGGTGCTAGCTGATCTGATCGGTGGTTGGGGTTGATGGGTAGATCCTCGTGGTAGCCACTTGATCCAGTTAACTCGCTAGCTGCACTTAGTGAATTGCTTACTCTTTAGATAGTTGATTTCACAGCTGTGATCTCTAGTTGAGCCTTTAAGGGTTCTATTATGGAAGGTTTCGGGATATCAGCTTGTTCTGTTCTGGTTCAGGGGTTTTGGAGTCAGTGGACAGTGGTTACACCAAACGGGTGGATTTGATACATTTCATCCTATCAGATTATCTGGTGGGAGGGACTTAAGTCACAGATCTAGTTCCTCCATGGATTTTACATGCTAAAACTTGCATGAATTCTATCTACATGATCACTGCCTGAATGATGTAACGTTTTTGCTGTTCAAGATAGATGTCTTAATAATCATGTAATGTAATTAACGGAACTTCCTCAAACATTGAAGGCGGTGGTGTAGGCATCCAGGGGTCCAGGCCGCAGTTTGGGGCCCTCAATTTGCCTCCACCAAAAGTTGGTCATGCCAAATTATATGGCTGTCCTGACTTGTTCACTCTTTTGCATGGCATCTGAGTTCTTGCATTTCTGTTATCATAACAACAGGGCTTGGTATGGATTAGCCAAAATTTAGTTAAATATTCTGCTTATCCGTTTATACTAGCTTATGCCTAGCATTCATTTATAAAATCGCACAGCATGCCTGACACTTCCTGTCTGTTATGGAACTATTCTGATAAGCATCTACTGTGATACAACAATTATTGTCTGCTGCTTGTGTCAGATTTCATGGTATTAGAGCTGGTGTACAATTCATATTTACTTTCAGTTCCATTTTCTTATATGCTTGTACCGAGTTAAAATATGATGCTTCTTCTTGTTGTGATAGCGACCATCTTCTCTCACAACAGCTCTGGTACCATATTGGATGATATTTGTGACATTCAATAATTGTCATATTGTTGTAAAGATGTATCGGCAATAAAGGTGTGTCGGCTTTGAGGTTTGCCACATGCTATGATAGGATAGGGTGTTGCATTCTGCTTTGCATGCCCTGCACAACCCACAAATGGAGCCATGCATGCCATGTGCTTTCGTAGCAAACAAATTTGTCTTGAAAATATGTCTAGTCGATGAGTGATTGTCATTGTGATAGAGGATGAATTTGGATCCAAAATCTTACTACAGATTTGTCGCCCAGGATATGGGTGATATTTTGATTTGTTTATTAAGTCAAGCCCAATTTCATGTGGTAAGCCTGAGCATGAACGAGATCAATCATTCCCAAATTTAAGCAACATGACTAAAATTGGAGGATGCTGAGGCTGCCAACCAACGATCCATTGAAATTTTTCTGGTAGTTTTACATTCGAGGTATCTTTTTATTATAGGATGATCTCACTTTCTGGAGACTGGAGTAGGGATATTGGTATATTTGTTTGTTTGGTGGCTCCTTGTTCAGGGAAGTACTGTAAGATGTGCAGTTAGGTCATTAGCTTAACCCAGTAGAGGCAGTACCACCTCTCTTCTAGGAACTTTTGGGGTTAAGAAAACTGATTCTGGTCATTTTAAGTAGGTTTTCAAGTGAATTTTCCAGTCCCACAATGTTTTACATTTTATTTATGTAAACATCCCAATATTATCTGATAAAATTGCTTGCTGTACTGGAAATCGAGAGGAAATAGTCTGTGGTTGAGTATATTTTAGTTCTCAGAGGTTACCACTGAACCATACTGATTTGCAACTTTAGTGCTGACTTCATATTACGATTTCATTCTCTCACTGTTACCACAGTAGAAACGATTTGTACAAGGGGACATTTTAAACTGATCTTTCTCTAATTTTCGGAAGGCAATGTGAGCTAATTTGTTTTTTCGTTCGATAGGACAAATTGGATATGCTCTTGTTCCCATGATTGCTAGGGGAGTTATGCTTGGTGCAGACCAACCTGTTATTCTGCACATGCTTGACATTCCGCCAGCAGCTGAAGCCCTTAATGGCGTTAAGATGGAGTTGGTTGATGCTGCATTTCCTCTTCTGAAGGGTAAGCTGATGTGCTAATTCAGAGAGTACTGCCTCTTCTGTCTTCTATATGTGAATTGTTCTTGCTGCCTTGCTGATGTATAAACGTTTGGTAAACTATAGGAGTTGTCGCAACAACTGATGTTGTGGAAGCCTGCACTGGTGTGAATGTGGCCGTCATGGTTGGTGGATTCCCCAGGAAGGAGGGAATGGAAAGGAAAGATGTTATGTCGAAAAATGTTTCAATCTACAAAGCCCAAGCATCTGCCCTTGAAGCCCATGCGGCCCCTAACTGCAAGGTATTGGCTACCATCCAATTTTTTGTAGCAGACTAGTCACCATGCACTAAATTTGGTCATTTTGGTGCTGATAGTGCTGCCGATCACTCAATTCAGTCATGTAAGTGGTTATCCTGTCATCATGCACTTGATTTAGCTACTCATCTGGGTGGTCAATGGTGATGTACATAAATGGTGTATTATATATGGCCATTATAAAATGGATCTGCCCTGTTTTATGAGCTTTTTCTGTTTTGTATGCTCGACACTATGCCACTGCCAATCTGCCATTGTATGCCTTAACAAGTAGCCTCAACAAATATTAAATCAAATCAAATGATCTGAATTTCAGTTATTATGTACCCTTAGTTTCCTGAGAAGCCATGTCTGGTTCATTATGTTTCTTTGCTGTTTTCATCTGTAGATTTTTCAATACCCGTTCTGTGCTCTGCAGGTTCTGGTGGTGGCCAACCCAGCAAACACCAATGCTCTTATCTTGAAAGAATTTGCTCCATCTATTCCTGAGAAGAACGTTACTTGCCTGACCCGTCTAGACCACAACAGGGCTCTTGGCCAGATTTCTGAGAGACTTAGTGTCCAAGTTAGTGATGTGAAGAATGTTATCATCTGGGGTAACCACTCATCCACTCAGTGCCCTGATGTTAACCATGCCACAGTGAAGACTTCCGCTGGGGAGAAGCCTGTTCGTGAGCTTGTTGCTGATGATGAGTGGTAAATCAGAAATGCCAAAAATACTTGGATATTACTGTTTATTATTTTCCTGCCAGGTCGGGAACTAATGGTTTCACCCTTTGTTCTAACAGGCTTAATGGCGAATTCATCACAACTGTCCAACAGCGTGGTGCTGCAATCATCAAAGCGAGAAAGCTCTCCAGTGCTCTCTCAGCTGCTAGCTCTGCTTGTGACCACATTCGTGATTGGGTTCTTGGAACCCCTGAGGTCAGCTTCAGTTATTTGTGTCTTTCGATTCTTTCAGTTTTAAATGTGAACTTGTATCAACACCTTCAATTCTTTTTATTGTAGGGAACATTTGTTTCCATGGGTGTGTACTCTGATGGCTCATACGGTGTTCCTTCTGGACTTATTTACTCATTCCCAGTAACATGCAGTGGTGGTGAATGGAAAATCGTTCAAGGTATGATTGTTGTAGTGTTGAAAGGAAGACTTGACACAGCTGTTTGGGGCCTTTGTTCGTTGTAGTTTTTTTTTCATAGATGGCTAGATGTTGCAGTTTCTTCCATAGCTCTTGGTGTCTAAAGGATTTCAATAAAAACTTGCCATCCTACTCAGTAGTAAGGGATTATGGCCCGTTTTCTTAATCAAATAGAGCTAATGGAAAGGTGCTAAAAGATCTTGAGCTGATCTAAACAATCCAGATTATAGTCCACAGTTTGACTGAGCTTGAATATCCAACCACTCAGGCCCCCAGCCAACGAGAAGCTGACTCCCACCAGTTATTGCAGCTAATAAGTTTATGCATACAGGGCCTATGCCGCACCACGCTAACATGTTTTATCATAATCTAATAAGCTATCATCTTCCCGACACCAAAGTTCAAACATAAGTGTTTTTATCATAAATTACAATGCACCTGGCTTCCTAGAAATTCAAGTTTAAACCTTGTAAGTTGCCTGATGTTGTATCATGTAGGCCTCCCGATTGACGAGTTCTCAAGGAAGAAGCTGGATGCCACTGCCCAAGAGCTGTCGGAGGAGAAGTCGCTTGCTTACTCATGCCTCGAGTAAATTCTACCATACCCCTGAGAGCAATTGCTACCCCTATGTTTTGAATAAAAGAAACTCAATCTCCATTCATAGATTCTCACTCAGGGCTGCTGCACGTCGCAGTGCAGGCGTGTGTTGCTGGCGTCGCCCAGCGTGTATGAAGCTTGTAGCTCCTTTTTTGCCTGATGACTTGCAGGACATTTATTGAAAACTTGCTATTGAACCGCTTGACGATGGAAGCGGTAGCATAGTTTTGTTGCTTTCCTGGTGCCTAACTATTCTTAAGTTTACTGTTAGACCCTTTCTGGATTCCATGGATTTTTTTCTCAGATTTTACAGTTTCTGTTTTTAGTTTCCTGTTACAAATTCATTGTGTTCCAAACGAATGCTTTATTGCTGAGCGCGTCCCTGCTCTGTTTTCTGTCCCGGCACATGACAACTGTCGCGGTCTTGTGGCAAACTGCACATGTTCTTGCGGAAATGTTCGCCTGGGCGCGCGGTCTTGTGGCACACGTTCTTGCGGGAATGTTACCGAACGCCCTGTTCGCTTGAACTTAGAACTTATCAGTTGTACTGATATAGTAATTACAGTGTTTTTTTCAAGTAATAAATCAGTATAGTACCAGTTATTTTCCAGCCAGTCGAAGGTCGAAATTAGTGAAATTGATGTGATACCTTTTTCTTTTTAGCTTTGATGATGTGATACCAGCCGAACAGGGCTGAAATTAGTGAGGAGACAGATGATGTGATACCTTTTTTTTGGAGCTTTGATGATGTGATACCTAGAATAGGAGACAAGATTGATGATTAGTTCCATCAATCAGAAAAAAAAGAATATAATTTTTATGTATTGTGTTTATATTAATTGAGAGTATGGAAACTACAGTATTATTAGTTTCATGTTTGGAACTGTCCTAGCATCGTTTGCAGTTTGACAACTTGAAATCCAATATGAGCTGGGCAAATCAAATCTCAAGGGTGTCAGGACTAAGGATCAGATCTTGTACAACTTGTTCTTGGGTTCTGCTGAAGATATTTAAAAGTTCATAATCTGTTAGATGATGCCATATTCGTCCAGCCCATCGTCATTTGTCAGGTGGCGACGTGGGCAGCCCCAATGCTTTAACTCTTAATTGTTCATCATTCAGCATGGTTAACAACTTAACATCCAGGTCAGTTGTGGCAAACAGCTCCCATACCAGCCTTATCAGTTACGAGTTATCACGGTTAGCCGCCACCGTCACATCCCAGGGAGTAGTGAGTAGACCCCGCCGGCCCGCCGCAGCCGTGGACTCGTCTCTCCGTCGACCGTCATCACCTACTTAGCGTCGACACCGAGATGTCGTGATCGCCTCCGTCGGCCTGTCGTCCACGGGTATCAGTAGACTTGTAGCGGACTAGTGATTAGCGACAGAGGCGGCTCGTGTGAAGGGCCGTGGTCGCGGTGGTCGCGGCTCGTGTGAAGGGCTTGTATCGGAATATCGGATCGTGGCAGCAGGCAGCAGCTGCAAGGTCAATGCGCGCAGGCGCCGATGGACCATGGACGAAGCGGCAGCCGGCAGGACGCCAGGACATCATCGCCATGGTCAGCCAGCAAGTTCGCTTGCTCGTAAACGATCGTAAATTTTTAGCCGGAGATATTTTTTTTCTCTCACACCAAACCAGCCAGCAGTAAATAATCCATGATACGATACGGCCTCCCGAACAGGCTGAGAGTTCGGACAACTCCCCAGCTACAGTATTTCAAACATTCGGCTTACAGGGCCACAATTAATATAATCTAGGTGGGGGATTCTCTCCAACTCCCCAGCTACACAAGCATAATAATGCATTATTGATAGGCGAAGGCAGTCAGTATTAGGATCCACGGTAGAATCACGGCCTGACAGAATCTATCGGATTTTGAAATATGTATATGTTTTATATGTATATAGAAGTTGTAACATGTTGTCAAATAAAAATCGAAGCCTATTCGTATATACAACTTTAAAGATCTATTCAGCTGGTATTAAAGCCGGCTGATAAGCCGACTGAAGCTGATTTGCTTTAAGAGAAAACACTGTATATTCTAGCTGATAAGCCAACTGATAAGTTTGGCCATTGTCTTTTGGGAGCGTGCCTGAGCAACCAAGAGAAGAAAGGTACAACAAAGCAAACTTAGCAAGTCTAGCTAGCCAAGATGAGAACATACAAGCCTATAACGATAACAATGGCTGTAGCAAATTCATTTGACATAATGTGACTTGAGACTGGATAGTCACATCACCAACACATTTTAAATAATATTTATCACGACTCAATCATTTACAAAGTCCCGTACGTGTATCAACTGCAGTATCTAACACAGCAGGATAAATGGATTAACTCAATTTGTCATATACTACTACATAATTTTCACATTGGATCATGAGACTGTTAATAAATAAACTAGGATATGTACATGGCGGAGTCGGGATTGATTTGGCTTCACGAGATCTAGTGCGGATTATCCTGACCAGCAGGTTGAGTTTCAGAATTGGTGTAGTTGCATATAATAGGAAGATAAGTTTGTAGACTCGATCCGCTCCTAGTCCTACATGGCAAGTTGAAGTTGGCAATATGCATGCCACGGCGTACGGCGATCATCGATCCGCTCTTGTGGATTGGTCTTGTTCTCCGTTCTAGCTTTTGGTTTTGTAGCAGACTAGCGACGACACAGGCGGCTCGCGTGAGCATCGCTGCCCTGATCGCTGCAGTGGAACGTGCATGCGCGCAGCCTCGCTAATGGCTGAAAACACGTACGGATGCATTGGATCTTGTTATTATTATTAGACTAGGTAGCGTGTTCGTGCGTTGTTTCAGGATAACTAACATTTTGTACTTAAAATACATGGATCGCACGATAAGATAATAATACTGTAAAAATCAAATACCAACGTTAAAGTGTCATTTAATAAAAAAAAAACAAAGTTTGTGAAATTAGCATTATCATCGTAAATCTTAAAACAAACATAGTGGAGCTTCTGCCTTTTTAAAAAAAAGGAAAAATGAATGGTACAAGGCCAACGTTCTCTGTGGTATAATTTTTTTCAAGAAAGGAAAATTTAATTGTGACCTTTGTCATCCACTCTTACATAATAAGAACAAGCGATAAGATTCCTCATGAAGAGGTACCTAAAAATCACAAAACAATTGTGATAGATATAGATTCCAACTAAGCTATGCCATTTGACTGAACCATGTGTCCAACCTTTTACCCTTCTTACCAGGATAACTTGGAGCCTAGGAGGTTTGTACTTGGAGAGCTCTTGTCCTCGCCACCTACATTGGTAGATTGAGACAGCTACAGAGTTTGATCTGAGTAGTTTCTAAAGTGATGGGAATATTCAGCTTATGTACTTGAGAAGATATCGCTCACTGTTCTTACAGTTTAAGAATTAGTATCAGCAAGTATGTTTGTCGTGCCACGAGGAACAAAAATTTTGACCAAATGATCTGGCCATGAATAGTCGAGACTTCATTCCAGTATTACATTGTGGATGGTAGGCCTTCTTCCAACAACTATCATTGAGCAGTTTTCTGAACAATACATAAAGCAGTGACTTGCTATCTCAAAATGACTAATGTTCTGGACATAACTGAGAGTTTAGTCTTCTTTTTTAGATAATGTGAGTTCAGTCTTCTAGGCTTCTAACTGTGGTAGTTTTAGGTAGTCAAGATGAATAAAGGAAATGTTTAATCAAATCGTGGTCTACTTATCAGAAAAGTAATATTACATTGCATCCATACCGAGTACATATTGCAGAATAATAATCATTAATCTGACAATTGAAAATTAAGGATTATTTGACATGTCTCATTTCTTATCCTTTCGTTATACCTTGCAAAAAATAGTAATCAAGTATTAAGAAAAGCCTACCTTCCTACGACATCTTTGCAATTTCAGACCACTTTGTCCCATAACTTGTTGAGTCTGCATAACAGTGACAAGCATATAAGAGTATACACATTCAATTTATGTAGGAAGTGAACCAGTATATGCCTTAACAACAACATAATTTATTTCTTCTTTGTTTAAACATAAGAACACATTCCTTTGTATATAGCAATAAGGGAACAATTAGCTGATTCAAGCACAAGAGAAATGAAGCTGCAGACAGCCTATTGAATGAAGTAAAGGGAGAGCGATTACCATAGGCAATGGTATCTCTCCACATAGTAAATCCTGAAAAGGAATCAAACAACATGTATAAGAAAGAGAATATCTGAGACTTGCAGTTATGCATAGCTATACAAATTTACCCTTTTTAATTGTTTGGTCACCGTAAGTCCCAACAGTCCCCACCACCATCTCGCTGGGTGGCAATGAAGGTGGAAGCATAGGGGGTGGCGCTATGACCAGAACAGTGACCTCCTCATCCCTCGGCTGCCTCTTGGCCGACCTAAGCATTAAGAGATGATAACTGGAAATAAGGAAAGACAGTAGAATGGCAACGACAATGGATATCAGCAACAATCATGCTGCTACAAAAGCATAGTAGCAGCATAACAGAAGATCCCATATTTTTCCAGCAGTTGTTTAGTCTTGCAGTTGTTTATGTGAATGAAATAAAATAACTTTGATCAACCAACAAAGCATGTGAGAAAGCCAGAGTTTAAAACTTACAGGTTAATTGGCCAAACTGAGCTCAGTTAATATAATTAGGTGCAACTTGTTTATCAGCACAAAAAAGAAAAATTGTCTTGTTTTCAAATGCACATCTACAAATTGATTTGGTTGCACAATTTGATTTGCTCACTTTTAGGAATAGAAGTGATGGATCATGTATTGAAGAGACTTTGCCCAGTCTTCCTTAAAAAGTAAAGTTTGTAGTGTCTTCGTAACATTATAATCTGGATCCAAGTTGTGTTGCCAGCCCTATTAAAAAAGTGAAAAGAATTGAAGAACACAAATGGAAAAGAAATACCTATGAAAGATATCCTTGCGATTAAAGAAACAAAAGTGTAATACACAAATAGACAACCACATAAAACAGTTTATATAGTCACATTGTGAATCCTATCTGCCTACAAATGAATGCATCAGATTAGCTAGAAATTAGACAAACAAAAGAACTACAGGAGGATCAAGTCAAAATCGCAACAACAATGCAGAGTCTATAACAACACAAGCATGGCTAAGATGGCCAAATGTTCTCCAAATCAAAGAGTAGTATGAGACTAAAGGGCGTACCCAGTGCAGAGAGCTCCCGCTCTGTGCGGGATCTGGAGAAGGGTGTTAGTGGCAAGCTTTACCCTCGCCAATGCAATGCGAGGAGACCGCGACTCGAACCCGGGACCTTCCGGTCATAGGCGGTAAGACTCTACCGCTTGCACCTGGCCCGCCCTTCGATGAGACTGAGAGTACAATTTGATGAAGTAAAAACAAGTCATGTAAGTTACCTCAAGAACTCATGTAGTCACCATGAGAGTTCAAACATTGCCATAGATATTCACATTGTGATGTCGAACTTGCTCAAGCAGCTGGTGCATACACTCAGCTAGGTGCACAGCATCATCTTCAGCAGTGGCCCAAAAAGAAAATGATTGTTCAACTTTGTGTAGCATAAATTCAAGTTATGAATTCTCAGCAATGACACTCATAAAAATAAATTAACACAACTATCATTTGCAATTGCCATTTTCATTAAAAGAGAAGAGTTACTGGTCAGTGGTCACTCTGAGATTGCACAAAAAATACTGTATGGCAACCCTGATAAATACATATAATGGTAAAAGTGTTCAGCCTCAAGGTTCTAATGGATATCCCAACTGCTCTACAGGGTTTGGTGTCTACAGAATGAACCGTTTTATTGTTACTCTTCTATGACAATGGGTATCATGTGAAATACAGAAAATGACTCATGAAACTATGGACACAAATGTGATGACTCATGAAACTATGGATCTTGCCGTTTTCCTGCAACTGAACTCCCCCCACTACATCTAGATCAGAAACAGGAGCGTGGATCATCAGCTTGGAGGCAGAGAGGGGGGAGAAATCGGGATTCGGCGCAAGGGTTATTACTTTCGGCCGGCCCCTTGAATTCGGCAAAGAATTCCTTCATCCCGTCACTCACCATCTGCACCTTGTAGTCTCTCATCATCCTGTGACGCCAAGAAACCAAGAAAGCCTACAGAATAGCCGGATAAAAAAACAACCAGAACAAAAATTGGAAAACAAACCGAGAGGTCCAGATGATCACAGGTGCATGAGGTCCATCTTGCGGCGCTTGCTCGAGGACGACATCTTGGAAAGCGGGGAAACAAGAACAGCACCAGAAGGGCCCTCCTCTCCTATCCGATTCGTTCGTCGCCTTGGGGATAAGAGGGAGAAAGGGATTGCGCAGCCTTTGCACCGCACCGGCAGCAATGGCGGCCCCGCCCGGCTTCGCGCCCCGTTCACCGCGGCCTCCCGACGCCCAGAGGCGGGGCGCCCCACCGTGGCCTCGCGTCGCCCGTCGTCGCCCCGTCCGCCGCGGCATCTCGACGCCTAGAAGCGGCGCGCCCCGTAGCGGCCTCACATCAACCGGTGGCGGCTAGGGTTTCCGAAAGGCCAAGGAGTCATGTGGAGGCATGGGCGAGACTCACAGAGGAGGCACGCCCCGCCGTGGCCTCGCGTCAACCGGCGGCGTGCCCCGCAACGGAGGAGTCGGGTGGGGGCGCGGGCGGGCAAGGGCATGGGAAGCAGGGAGCGGGCAGGAGAGGCGTCAGGCGGGCGCATTTTTTTTCGGGAAAAAAACGACGTGCAGGAGGAGGTATCGCAGCGGGGCAGCATGGGATGAAGTCGGTATCGCACGGAGAGGCAGAGAGACGACCTCAACATTTGTCGCACACTTCGATTGTCTTAGTTTTGTTTCTTTTTAGTTGTACTGTAGTAGAACTGTAGGAGACAGTACTTATCTCAGTACTACTAAGTCGTTGCGGCAGCTGGATGCGCGCGTATGTATGCCGGACACACATCGGCGTGGTCAGAGCTTGGGCCAGCATTCACTAGCTACACATGCATTTTTGAGAGTACGTTTCAGAATTCCTGTGACTGTAGTTGCAGAATATTTACGTACTCTGGAGCCAGGAAAATACGTGCGTTCTATGCACCATCATACTACCTATGGTCCCTCCGTCCCAAATTATAAATTATTCCTAAAGCATCTCAAATTTGACCAAAATTATAGAAAAATTATAAATATTTATGACATCAAATAGATATACCATAAAAATATAATTAATGATGAATCTAATAATACTTATGTGATATCATAAATATTATTATTTTATTATATAAATTTGGTCAAACTTAAGATACTTTGTGTCGGTGCGAAAAGCGACCAATAAGTAAATATTTGTAATTTTGCCGTGCGCTGTGATCGGATATGGCCTAGCACTCAATGACACATGATTTATACTGGTTCAGGCAACGTGCCCTACGTCCAGTTTCAGTCGGTCGGTGACTTTATTCCCGAACCCAGGTGCTCGAAGTTTGCTGTGGAGCTACAAACGAGTAGAAATAAGAAGGGGATGTTAAAGGCCCGGTCGGACTCTAAACCGAAGGACCGAGAGTGACGGGGGTCTAACGTGCGCTAAGTACTGGAGCGTATGCTCTGTATAACTTTGGAGTTCTAGAGCTATTGAGCTATTCGAGTTCTTAGGTCTTCGAGTGCTCGAATCGTCTAGCTTCTTTTTTTTCAGGAGTCTTCGAGAGCTAGAGAGCTCATCCCTTTTTATAGAAGAAGGGGATAGCCTTACTAGTCAGAGAAAGAGAGAGAATGTATACGTATGCTTCCTAGTCTTGTTGTCCACGCTGTCGAGTATGAGACGGTTGTCGGCGCCCACAATATTGTTTATGTCCAGATGCATGTGGCAGGCTCTACCGTGTTCGCTTGGTATGGCAAACATCGACGTCTACAATACTGTTTGTGTTCTGATATGCCTGGAAGGTTACATAGTGCCCATCTGGCATGGCCTGGTGGCACCGTCCTGCAGGTGTGCAGGGTATGGCAGGGTACGGTCCTCGGTATTACGGTTTGACTTGAGCGCCTTACCGTATCTGCTCCGCCTAATCCCTGGGCCCTCACCGGGCGAGCGTCCCCGGTCGGTCGTTCCCAGTCGGCCCCGACCGTATCGGTCGAGGAAGAGCCGCGAGTAGAGGTCCGGCGTATCCCCGGTCAGAAAAGGAGGTCGGAGTCGGACTGTGTGCCCACCTTGGCTAGGCCTTCCGGACAGGGACCAGATCATTCTCTCAGCCTAGCATTATGTATCTAGCCGGCCCGAGAGGCGCACGTTGTCGCTACGCCGTCTGCTGAGCCAAGTTTTTACAGGAAAGCGGGTCCATTGGGGACCCCGGGTTTATGAACCCGACAGGAGCCCCCGAGGCCCCGAGCCATTTTGGGACTTCTGTGAAGTCGTGAAGGGGTTGTTTACACTCATTTCACGAGCGCACCCGGTGGATGTAAGATCGTGGGTTGCCGTTGGACGAGACAAAGCGCAAACCCAAAGTGTCGTGCGCGGCCGAGGGGTCGGGCGAGATGAAGCACCAACCCAAGTGTCGGGCGTCAACCCAAGTGTCGGGCGCGGCCGAGGGGTCATGCGAGATGGAGCGCCAACCCAAGTGTCGGGCGCCAACCCTAGTGTCGCTCGCGGCCGAGGGATCAGGCGAGACGGAGCACCAACCCAAGTGTCGGGCGTGGCTGAGGGGTCAGTCTAGTTTCGTGCGTTACCCCATCTACGGTTTCCGCAACCGAAGGGGTTGAGCTAACGTCGCTTGCCTTGATGGCTCGAGTGACACGCTCGGCGAGCTTAATAACGGGTACATCCGAGTGGAATCCAAGTCCGTCATTCGTAACGGGGTTGGCATAGCCCTCATATGGTATTCCACTGCTCCTTAACCCGCCTCCCGACAGATGCCCGAGCCGTTCCAGAGACCGACTCAGGTGGCCCACTGGCCTCCCCTCGATGGAGATTCTGTGGGCATGGCTCGAGGTCAGGATCGAACGAGAAGGTCGAGATGACCCTGTCCGCTTCTAAGCAGATCGGGAGAGGGCCGCTAGGGCTCATTTGCATTTTCTTGCCTGGCTCTGTTTGATGCGAGGCGGCCTCGAGCCCTTTGCGGGTTGGCCTTCGAACCTCGATTAGTCGTCGCTCATATCGAACGAGACGACTACCACTTCATGACGCAACACGAAGCGTTGTGATGCAACAACTGCATATGCAATGCTTGGATGTATGGGATGAATGTATGAATGCATGCATGAGAATGGATGAATGAATGATTATGCACTAGAAAACAAAAAAAGGGGTTTGGTAAGGTTACCTCAATGGCTCAAGTGACGGGTCTGGGGATCTCCTATCGGATATGTCCGAATGGGATCCGTGTCCATCATTTGTGATGCGGCCGGCATAACCCGCATGAGGCATCCCGCTGCTCCTTACCTATCTCGTGGCAGTCGCTCGAGCCATCTGATCGACTCGGGTGACCCGTTGGCCTCTCCTCGATGGAGATTCCATTGGTGGGCCCTTCCAAACCCTACCTAGGAAGGTGGATGATCATTTGCGTGTGGTTGCACCTTGCGATAGTGGTGGGCCCTGCCCAGGCCACATCCCGCTAACTGGGTGATGTTTCATCGAGCAGGGCACGTCCCATCAGCAAGGGCAACGTCTCGCCGTACGCCTTTCCACATTAAATAGGGGGAAGTGAGAGGATTTTCCTCCCGTTCTTTCGCCTTCCTTCAACCGCTGTTGTTCCTCCTTCCTCCTTTTCGCCAAGTCTGTTCATGTGCCGCGGCGGTTTCTAGGAGAGAGGAGGGTAGAGTGAGGGAGAGGAGAACTCACAGATTCATTCACAAATCCGAGGCATGGTGTCGAATTAGAGGCCTTCCAACATGGATGAGGAGGTGCTGGCCGCCTTCGCAGAGAAGGGGCTGCTCCCGTTGAAGGAGGTGGCGCATTGGAGGGCTCCTGCGCCGGGAGAAGTTGTTCCATAGCCCTGGGCCAACGAGGTCGTCTCCTTCCTCTCCTTCCATGAGCGTGGGCTCGGGTATCACACGCACTGGTTCCTGCGTGGGATCCTCAATGAAAGGGGCCTAGAGCTGCAGCACCTCAACCCGACTGGGGTACTGCACATCACCGACTTCGTCACCGTTTACGAGGCCTTCCCCAGGATGGAGCCACACGTGGACCTCTTCCGGTGGATCTTCAGTGGGCGAGCCCTGTCCAAGGGGAAGCTGCCCAGAATCACGCCGGTTGGGGGATTTGCCTTGCAGAAGAAGCCGAAGCCGTCAGTCCCCTACCCTACGTACTCCCCCTGTGACTCCAACTAGGGGTGGCACGGTGAGTGGTTCTACATCAAGAAACCGGCAGAAGCGCCATTCCCGACGTTCACCGGAAAAAGGCCGGAGAGGAGGGAAAGCTGGTCGTGGGGTCCCGCCAGTCAGCAGAACAAGTTGGAGGTTATTGAGATAGAGCTTTAGAGGCTTGTGCAGCATGGCCTCGACGGGTTGCAGGTCTTCCATACCTTCTTTCGCCGTTCGGTCACCCCATTGGCGGAAAGAACACGCCGATGTGGGAATACTCCGGCCCGATGGATCCCGACCACGCATCGCCGGAGGAGTTGTGAAAGGATGAAGTCTAGAGTCATCTCGATCGGGTGTTGCAGTTGATGGATAAAGACTCCCTCGAAGGGACGTCCGGTCCCCTTCATGCCGCGAAGCTATCCAATTTGGTATGCCCCCCTTTTTTGTGACCTTTTCCTTCTTGTTTTGATGTTTTGATTGATTCCGAGTTGCCCATTTTGAAGGGACTCGTGAGCTATAAATCCCGGCCACATCTTCCGACAGGGTCGGAAGGCGCATCTCAGCAAGCTACCCAGAGGGAGGCAGCGCTTGCCAAGAAGAAGAAGAAAGCTAAAAAGGCTCGGAGGACGTTCGATAAGGAGAAGGAGATCAACTGGCGAGTTTGGGGGGGGACGAGAGCCGGAGCGACATGGAGGCAGAGCTCGAGTCGGAGGAGCCCACGGAGATGGGTGATGACACAAGTGCCTTGGAGGATGAAGGAGTCAGAGGCGCTATTGTGACCTCGGTGTAGTACCATGAGCCGACGGCTGTGTCCGTCGGTGGCGGGCGTGATGTGGAGACGCGTGGTGACATTCCTAAGTTGAGGAAGCGCGCTACAAGCGAAGACACCACCCTCGAACGAGGGGCAAAGCAGGTGCGGTCGCCGCGCCCTTCATAGGCGTCGTCGGCTTCGTGCCCCCTGCTCTGAGTGTGGCGGAGCACGCCGGTCGGTCGGGGGACATGATCGTTCCCCTGCATCTTTGGGGTCGGCGCATGTGCACGACCCCCAACGGGGGGATGCCCCGCCAGTTGCTCTGGTGGTTTCGCCACGAGCTGGCGGTCGTGGCCGTTCGGGGACCGGTCAGGTCGGCCCCTCCCTCGGCCTATGCGAGGGGCGTGGGTCGCGACCCATGAGTGATCCTTGACCGGTTGGCTCACTGTCAGCCGGTCGGGGATTCAGTGCTCTGCTGCTTTCGTCTAGGTATGCATTCATGCTCCTTTTTGTTCTCATAGTTGAGTTTTTGAGTGTGACTAATCTACGCTTGTTTGACAGTGGCTAGGGGCTGGTGGGACTGGGTATCTCCCTACCTCTCGTGCGGGAAGAGTGGAGACCCAGCCTACAGCGGGTCGCGACAAGCTGTGGGGGAAGTAGGTTGGTGGCGGCGTGACCTTCCCTACAGGGGGTTATGTCTTCTCGGCCGGTCACGAGAACGACGACAGTGGTGGCGGTGATCCCCGTGGCCGGAGGTGACTCTTGCGGTCCCTCCCCTAATAGTTGTGGAGGAGGAGAGGAGGGAAATTGGGCTCCTTGCCTCACCCGATGGAGGAGCGCATGGTTCGCCCGCCTGGTCAGAGCTAGAGGGGTCGGGAGGAACCACGGCCAGGCCAGAGGTTGTGCATCCATCGGCGAGCCATGGAGTCCTGGCGGCGGACATCCCCTTCTTCGGCGAGGAAGACACCAGGGTGGAGCCACTGGCCATCCCACCATCTCAGGAGCTGGTGATGATCCGGTCGTCGCATAATACTACGATGGCTGGATCTTCCAGCTGGTCGGGGGTGACCCACGAGCTAGTGTGGCCTTGCCTAGGCGAGCCGAGAAAGGCTTGGTTCGTCCTTCATGATGAAGAGGAGGTGAAACTCTGGCACCTGCTCGAGGAGAGAGGACTATTGATGGAGTCCGATCTCGCCCTTACCAAGGCAACGCTCAAGGAGGCCTTGGAGAGGGTTGAGCTCGTCCATCAGGCCATGACAGTCGACCTGCCACGTGTTGCAGAGGTAAGTTCTCTGTGTTTTTGGTGTTGTCCTTGACTCCTTGGCCTTTCAATGGTTGTCTCAGTATGCCTGCTTCTTGTCTCACAGGATCTAGAGATGATGTCGATCCGTAAGTCCTGATTTCTTCGGGAGGAGCATAGTCGGATGGAGTAGGAAGCAACGGCATCATGGTGGGTTGATGAGCTTAGGCACTAGCTAGAGTCTGCCCACCGTGAGTCCCAAGACCGGGCGGCCGAGGCGATGGGAGCACGGGCGGTGGAGCGGCGTGTGGTAGAGCGGGCGACTGCTGTCGAGAGGGAACTTGATGCGGTGAAGGTCCACTTGGCGGAGACCGGGGCGGCACTTTAGAAGTCCTTGGAGGCTTTGGAGGTAGAGCGGAAGGCCCGGTCGGACGCCGAACAAGAAGTGGTTGCGCTCCGGGGGCAGATGCTCGGGGTAGAGGAGTCAAACGCTCGACTGCTCGAGAGGGTGACCCGGCAAGAGGAAGGGCTCCCCATTCTTGAAAGCGCCCGCCTTGGTATGTGTCTGTTCCACCCTCGGTTGATGCCTTGATTTTTCCTTTCCTTTGCTTCTGAATTTGTTGTCTTTTTCCAGAACTAGGTGGAAAGATTGACTCTCCGGAGCAAGAGCTAGAGACGGTCAAAGCGGTAGTCGATCGGGGTGGAGAGGTGCTAGCCTAGTCCCTTGAGGAGCGATGCGCTCTCGAGGGGGAGCTCGACCAAATTCGTAGCATCACGCAGGTGGTCGTCTCTGAGGTGTTCGGGTTAGGACCGAGCACCAATACGCCCGTCGTCCAGCTGGCGGAGGTCCTAAATGAAGTTCAGGCGCTCATCTCCGACGGCATGTTCTATGGAACGATGGGGGTGCTGACCTCGGTGGCGACTCATCACCCCGATCTGGACTTCATGGCCATCTGCAGAGGATACGTCGATGGGTGGAGCGCTGACAAAATCCATACGCTGGGGGAGAGTTTGGTGCCACACGCATAGATGGTTGCCGAGTAGGTCACCGCGCAGTGGGTGATGGAGGCTCGCCGTTCGTCCATGGCTAAAGACGTGCACCGAGAAGATGTTGTCTAGCCTATGGAGGGAGTGGAGATAGGGTCGGAGGCGAGTGTCGTCCTGCCCCCAACAGAGCCGAACGTCGTCTCGACCAGAAGCGAGCTGCCTTTGAGCCGATGCTATCGGGAGGCCATAATAGAGTTTAGAGTAGAAATAGTCAGCTCATGTAAGAGATGAGTTTATGGGGGAGCCCCAGTGTGAATAGCTTTACATTCCTGAATATTCTAAGTTCATTTTATGATGAAATCACTCGTGAGGGGAAGCTTGTCCCATCCGCCCTTGTTTTTACCCTAGCGTAGCTTTGATTTTTGTCCTTTCTTTTTCGCACCTGCCCGTTGACCCATAGGCTACAACCTTAAGAACCCGGGTGTGGCCTATGAGGCTCAGTTGCTTGTAACCGTAGGTCGTGGCGGAATGTGATCGGTCAGGAGGTTAAAACGCAAGTTACGTAGGGTAATCAAAGGAACGGAATGCCCTTTCATTTGAGGCGACGCCCTTTCGTTTGGGCAAAAAGAATTACTATATGATAGTAAAAGAGGAGGGTGGTATCGCACCCCCGTGGATCCCCCGAGTGACCCAGGCTGAGAGTGCTCAGGCTGGGGTGCTATAGGAGCAAACGTTGAATGGAAAGAGAACGGTAAGACCGAGTTTTAAGGGAAGAAAAGACATAACTGTTCGATGTTCCATGTGTTGGTGAGAACGTTGCCATTATTGTCCTTCAGCTAGTAGGCGCCCAGCCGGATCACCTCGGTCACCATGTAGGGTCCTTCCCATGGTGGAGAGTTTATGTTTCTCTTTGGTTGACTGGGTCCTTCGGAGTACAAGGTCACCGACCTTGAGAATCCTTCCCCTGATTTTTCTTTCATGGTACCTGCGGAGAGTTTGCTGGTAATGAGCGGAGCGGATGACGGTCGTCTCACGAGCCTCCTCGAGTAGGTCGACCGCATCCTACTGAGCCTTCATGGCTTAGTCTTGGTCAAAGGCCTTTACTCTTGGGGTGCCGTGATCAAGGTCGGAGGGCAACACTGCTTTGGCTCCGTATGCGAGGAAGAAAGGGGTGAACCCTGTGGACCGGTTTGTCATCGTTCTTAGGCTCTAGAGGATCACTGGAACCTCTGCAACCCATCGCCCGGCATACTTCTTGAGTCGGTCAAAGATGCAGGGCTTGAGTCCTGGAGGACCATGCCATTGGCCTGCTCGACCTGACCGTTGGTACGCGGGTGCCCGACCAAGGCCCAATCAATCAAGATGCCGTATCCGTCACAGAAGTCTAGGAACTTCTTCCCAGTGAAGTTTGTTCTATGGTCGGTGATGGTACAGTTTGCAACACCAAACCGATAGATGATGTTGAGGAAGAACTTGACCGCCTCTTCCAAGCAGATATTGGTGATAGGCTTCGCCTCTATCCACTTGGTGAATTTGTCCACTGCTACGAGCAGGTGAGTGAAGCCGCTCGGGGCCTTTTTGAGGGGTCCAACCATGTCGAGGCCCCAGACCACGAATGGCCAGGTGATGGGGATGGTCTAAAGCTCCTGTGCCGACAGATGAGTTTGATGAGCATAGAACTGGCATAATTCACACCTATGGACAACCTCCTCTGCATCTCACAGTGCAGTGGGCCTATAAAAGCCTTGGTGAAAGGCTTTCCCGACCAGCGACCTCGGGGCCACATCATGTCCACAGATTCTGGCATGGACCTCAAGAAGGAGTTGTTTCCCTTGGCCAGTCGGGATGCACTTCATGAGTACTCCCGATGGACTTCGCTTGTAAAGTTCATCACCGATGGCGACGAACGTCTTGACGCGTTGAGTGATTCATCGTGCTTCAGTCCTTTCTGGTGGGAGAACCTCCTTGAGGAGGTAGGAGAGTAGTGGTGCTCTCTAGTAAGCCTGATCGAGTGCCACCACGGTGACGTTGGCAGGTGACGTTATCGTGGAGGTGCCAAGGTCGGAGCCACCGAGCATTTGGTCAGGGTCAGGGCACGTCGGGAGGTCGGAGCCCCTGAGTGCCAGATTGGCATCGGAGTGTGTCTATATCAGATCCTCCATAACGTGGGCAAATGGCTCATGGAGATCGTTGATGAAGACCCCATCTGGAGACGGAACCCGCATGTCAGCCAATTTTGCGAGAAAATCAACAGCATCGTTGTCCTTTCGTGGGACATGATGCAGTTCGATCCCTTAGAACTTGTCATTGAGCTTGCACACCTCCTAGCAGTATGCTACCATGAGAGGGCACTTGCAGGAGGACTCCTTCATGATTTGGTCGATGACCAACTCTGAGTCGCCGTGAACGTACAGCCGCATAGGGCCAAGCTCGACGGCGATGCGCAGTCCGTTGATGAGGGCCTTATACTCCGCGGCGTTGTTTGAGGCCGAAAAATGGAGATGGATCACCTAGTGGAGCCTACTCCCATCTAGGGAGATCAGAACCACTCTAGCCCCCGAGCCGGTACACCGGTCGTTGAACCTTCAGGGGGCATCCCAGCTCCTCCCTTTCGATGATGAGGGCGGCGCTCACAATGTACTTGTTTGCCACGATGTAGAGGAGGAGGGGTTCTCCCTGTTCAGGAGCGATGAGGACTAGGGCCGATGTCAGTGATGCTTTGAGGCTTTCCAAAGCCTGCTGTGACTCCTCTATCTAGACGAATGCGTCTATCTTCTTGAGAAGTTTATAGAGAGGCATCCCCCGTTCCCCTAGTCAAGAGATAAACCGGCTTAGGGCGGCCAAATAGCCAGTGAGCCTCTGTATGCCCTTGACATTGTGTATAGGGCCCATGTTGGAGATGGCCATGATTTTTTTGGGGTTGGCTTCGATGCCACGCTCAGACATGATGTATCCATGGAGCTTCCCCTTCAAAACTCTGAAAACACATTTTTTGGGATTCAATTTGATATTGAACCTTCGAAGGTCTGTGAATGCTGCGGCCAAATTTGTGATCAGGTCGCTAGCTTGAGCCATTTTCATCACTACATCATCTACATAGACGGTGATTGTTGGTTTCGGTTGCTCGACTTGGTCAGGCTGGTCGGGCGGGTCAATTTGGTCGGCGAAGCATCGCTGCATGCACCGTTGATAGGTGGCGCCGGTGTTCTTTAGACCGAAAGGCATGGTTACGTAGCAGTATGAACCATACAGGGTGATGAATGAAGTCGCAACCTAGTTGGACTCTTTCATCGTGATCTGGTGGTAGCCTGAGTAGGCATCCAGAAAGGAGAGGATTTCATATCCTGAGGTGGAGTCGACTATCTAGTCTATGCGTGGCAAAGGAAAATGGTCCTTTGGACACACCTTGTTGAGGCCAGTATAATCAACACACATTCTCCATTTCTCGGTCTTCTTTTTCACAAGAATAGGATTAGCTAGCCAGTTCGAGTGGTATACTTCTTTGATGAACCTAGCTGCTAGGAGTTTGGTGATCTTCTCACCTATGGCCCCGCGCCTCTCGTCGTCAAAGCGATGCAAGCATTGCTTTGCAGACTTTGAGCCCAGGATGAGGCATAATGCATGCTCGGTGACCTCCCTTGGTATGCCCGGCATGTTAGAAGGTTTTCACGTGAAGACATCATGATTGGCGCATAGAAAGTCGGCGAGTTTGCTTTCCTATTTGGCCGGGTGCTTGGTTGAAAGCTCTAGTTTGGTTTTGGTGAATTGATGAAAACCCTAAGTGTTAATCTAGTTTATCAAGTGATCATGACATAGGTAGCACATTCCAAGTGGCAAAGCAAATGAAGATCATGACATGATGATGGTGATGCCATGGTGATGATCAAGTGCTTGGACTTAAAAAGAAGAAAGAGAAAAACAAAAGGCTCAAGACAAAGGTATAAATGGTAGGAGCAATTTTGTTTTGGTGATCGAGACACTTAGTGAGTGTGATCATATTTAGGATCAATAGTCGTACTATTAAGAGGGGTGAAACTCGTATCAAAATGCGGTTGTCAAAGTGCCACTAGATGCTCTAACTCATTGCATATGCATTTAGGATCTAGTGGAGTGCTAACACCCTTGAAAATGTTTGTGAAAATATGCTAACACATGTGCACAAGGTGATACACTTGGTGGTTGGCACATTTCAGCAAGGGTTAGGAACTTCACCGGTGGAGTGCCCGCCCATAGAGTGCGGACAGTCCGACGGTGCCACCGGCGCCCTAGATAGAAAAGACAGAGGTCACTGTAAGTGACCGGACGCTGGCCTCGGTTGGACCGACACGTTCGGTTAGTAGAAGCTGCAATGATGCTGGTGTCGGTCTCTGACCGGACGCTGGGTCACTTAGTGACCGGATGCTGGAGGGTTGCGTCCGGTCCTGCTGACATGGCAGCGCACAGAGGAGTCGCCGAGTGACCGGACGCTGGGTGTGTCCGGTCGAGCATGACCGGACACGTCCGGCGGTCATGAAAAGTCATCTCTGGATGCTTACTGGAAACGACCGGACGCTGGGGTTCAGCGTTCGGTCACTTTTAGCTGCTGTGTTCGGTCGTCACTTGACCGTTGAGATCAGGCGATCAACATTTAAAGAGAGGGGACACGTGGCACACATCGCGTGATCGGACGCTGAGGTCCAATGTCCGGTTGATATGACCGGAGCGTCCAGTCACCCCGTGTTGTTCCCAGTAAAGGGGTACAATGGCTCTATTTCATGGGGGCTTCTATTTAAGCCCCATGGCCAGTTCAAGCTCACTCTCTTGGCCATTTGCATTAACATAGCAATCTTGTGAGCTTAGACAAAGCCCTCCCACGCATCTCCATCATAGATTCAACATCTTTGTGAGATTTGAGAGGATCCAAGTGCGTTGCTTGAGTGTTTGCATCTAGAGGCACTTTGTGTTCATGTTTCATTGTGGGATTCGCTTGTTACTCTTAGTGGTTGCCGCCACCTAGACGGCTTAGAGCAACGAGGATCGTCGAGCGGAGGTTGGTGATTGTCTTCGACTCCGATCGTGGTGATTGTGAGGGGTTCTTGACCTTTCCCCGGCGGAGAGCCAAAAGGTACTCTAGTGGATTGCTCGTGGCTTGTGTGATCCTCATCTTGTGTTGGTTGTGTGGCACCCTATTGAGGGTTTGGTGTGTGATGCCAATTAGCGCGTGAACCTCCAAGTGAGTGAATCGCCACAACGAGGAGTAGCTTACCGGCAAGCAAGTGAACCTCGGTAAAAAATCATTGTGTTCATCATTTGATTTCGAGGTAATTGGTCTTCATTGTTATTCATTCTTGTGATTGATTGGTTCCTTCCTCGACACGGCGGTATAACCTTCTTGCTCACTCTCTTTACATTACCGCAAACTAGTTGTCAAGCTCTTTAGTGTAGCTAGTTGTGAGAGCTTGTTAGTTTGGTTAGTGTGGCTCTTTAGTTAGCCTTTGAGAGAACACTAACTTAGTGTAGTGACATAGCTATTGTGTGGATAGAAACTATATCAACTAGAATTGTGGTAGGTGGCTTGCAATTTTAGTAGGCTAGCGCAACACTTGCTTGGCCTCATAATTGTCTAACCGGTTTGTTAAGTGTTGTTATAGAAATTTTTATTAGGCTATTCACACCCCCTCTAGCCATTAGGACCTTTCAAGTGGTATCAGAGCCGAGGTCACCGTGATTTGGGGCTTAACAACCTTCGGTGTAAAAATGGCTCAAATCAACAACACCAAGAAGCCACCCCAATTTGATGGCACAAATTATCCTTATTTGAAGTCAAAGATGACCACACATATCAAGTCAATCAATAGAAAGGTGTGGAAGGTGGTAGAAACTAAAATTGAGATTGAAGATCCGAAGAATCCCACCGTGGCCGAAGAAGTGCTTCTCCAAAACAATGACATTGCTCTAAGTGCCATTCATGATGCAATTGATGAGAGAACATTTGAGAAAATCAAGAATATTGAGATGGCTCATGAGGCTTGGAAGAAGTTGGAAGAATCATTTGAGGGCACTCAAGCCATGAAGGGTGCAAAGGCATACATTCTCAAAGAGAAGTTTGCAAGCTTCAAGATGAAGGAGGATCAGAGTGTGCCGGAGATGTTCCATAGGCTTCAAGTGCTTGCCAATGATCTCAAAGCACTTGGAGAAGAGGTGAAGGACAAGGACTTCTCCCACAAGTTCTTGAGATGTTTACCTTCAAGATTTGGCACATTGGTCACTATTTTAGTGAGAAGTGGTTTGGACACCATGACACCAAACCAAGTGTTGGAAGATATAATAACCAATGATACATATAGAGATGATGATGAGAAGGAAGAAAAGAAGGAGAAGAAAGATGAGAAGAAAGATGAGAATAAGAAGAGTGTGGCATTTAAGGCCACATCATCCAAGGGCAAGGCTAAGCAATAGACATCAAGTGAAGATGATGGCTCATGGGATGATGATGATGATGAGAAGATGGCTCTCTTTGTCAAGAAATTTAGCAAGTTCATGATGAAGAAAGGGTACCATGCTAGAAGAAAGAAATCTTCATTCAAGAACAAGGAAGAGTCAAGAAGGTGCTTCAAATGTGGAAGCAAAGATCATCTTGTTGCTCAATGTCCATACAATAGCGACAACGATGATGACAACAAGAAGAACAAGAAGAAGGACAAGAAGGAAAAGAAAGAGAAGAAGGACAAGATGACCTTCAAGAAGAAGGGTGGTTCATATCTGGTCACTTGGGATAGTGATGCCTCCTCAAGTGATGATGATAGTGATGATGACAAGACCACCAAGAAGAAGGCACTTGCAAGGATTGCTATCAATGAGAAGCATTCTCTCTTCGACACTCCATCATGCTTCATGGCTAAGGCCACTAAGGTACAACTTGTGATGATGATGGAAGTGATGATGAATATGATAATGAAAATGATAGTGATAGTGATGATGATGAACCTACTAAAGATGAATTATTTAACATGCTAGAAGATGCCAAAGAACACTTTGACATTAAGAGAAGGGAATGCAAGAGCTTGAATAAGGAGGTAAAAGCCCTTAAGCAAGCCCTTGATGAGCTCAAAGCAACTCATGAGAGGCTAGAGGAAGCCCACGAGAAGCTTGGCAAGGCTCACAAAAAGCTTGAAAAGGCTCATTCCTCTTTGCTTAATGAGCAAGATAAAAAGAAGCATGTTGAGACTTGTGATGTAGATTTAACTTGTGATATAATTGATGAATCATTATCTATGCCTATCATTGTTGCTCCCACTAACCCTTCTTGTAGTACTTCTACTTCCACCTCATCTAGTAGTAATGGTCTCACTTGTGATGCCTCACTAATGGTTGAGAATGAGAACCTCAAGGAGGTCAATAAGCTCACTCACACCTTGGATAAGGCCTATGGTGGTGAGGACCGCTTGTTTATGTGCTTGGGTAGCCAAAGAGCTTCTCTCTACAAGGAGGGATTGGGCTATACCCCCAAGAAAGGCAAGGCGGCTTTTGCTCCTCACAAGACTAGTTTTGTGAAGAACAATGATCGGTTTTGCACTAGTTGCAAGCAAGTTGGTCATGTAGAGCAAAAGTGCATGAAAAAGAAGCCACAAGCTAATGTATCCTCCACTAAGCTTGATTCTTTCTATGTGCTTACCTAGGGTACAAATGGTGTGAAGGCTAAGTTCATTGGTAAACCATGGATGGGCTCAAAGAAGAAAGCCATTTGGGTACCAAAGAGCTTAGTGACTAATCTTCAAGGACCCAAGCAAGTTTGGGTACCTAAAAAGAATTGATCTTCTTTTGTAGGTCAATTACAAAGCCAGAGGAAGGCATTGGGTTCTTGATAGTGGGTGCACTCAACACATGACCGGTGATGCAAGAATGTTCAACTCAATCAACACCAATGGCAATGATGGTTATGATAGTATCATATTTGGTGACAATGACAAAGGCAAGGTCAAAGGGCTTGGTAAGATTGCAATATCCAGTGACATGAGCATATCCAATGTATTGCTAGTAGAGAGCTTAAACTTCAACTTGCTATCCATGGCTCAATTGTGTGATCTTGGATTAAAATGCATATTTGGGGTAGATGATGTAGAAATCATAAGTGTAGATGGCTCTAATTTAATCTTCAAAGGCTTTAGATATGAGAATCTATACTTGGTTGATTTCAATGCTAGTGAAGCTAGATTATCAACATGCTTGTTCACTAAGTCTAGCATGGGTTGGTTATGGCATAGAAGGCTTGGTCATGTTGAAATGAAACAATTGAATAGATTGGTTAAGCATGACTTGGTTAGAGGCTTAAAAGATGTGTTTGAGAAGGACAAACTTTGTAGCTCTTGTCAAGCCGGCAAACAAGTTGAAAACACCCATCCTAAGAAAAGCATGATGAGCACTAGTAAAACATTTGAATTATTGCACATGGATTTGTTTGGGCCAACTCAATACACTAGCATTGGTGGTAACAAATATGTCTTTGTGATAGTAGATGATTATACTAGATACACATGGGTATTCTTTCTAGTGGACAAAAGTGATGTGTTTGCAACATTCAAATCATTTGTTAAGGGCATTCACAATGAGTTTAAAACAACCATCAAGAGAGTTAGAAATGACAATGGTAGTGATTTCAAGAACACTAGAATTGATGAGTTGTGTGATGAATTTAGAATTAGACATCAATTCTCGGCCAAGTACACTCCACAATCAAATGGCCTTGTTGAGAGGAAGAATAGAACACTTATTGATATGGCAAGGTCTATGCTTAGTGAGTACAATGTGAGTCAATCTTTTTGGGCCGAAGTTATCAGCACGGCTTGCTATTGTAGCAACCGCCTCTATTGTCATCCATTGAAAGAGAAGACACCATATGAGCTCTTGAATGGTAGAAAGCCCAACATTGAATATTTTTGGGTCTTTGGTTGCAAATGCTATATCTTGAAGAAAGGCACTAGATTGGGCAAGTTTGACAAGAAATGTGATGAAGGATTCCTACTTGGTTATTCCACTACAAGTAAAGCATATAGAGTTTGGAATTTGGATAGTGGTACTCTTGAGGAAGTTCATGATGTTGAATTTGATGAAACCAAGGGTTCACAAGTAGAGAATGAGAACTTGGAAGATGTTAGAGGCATTCAACTTTCAAATGCCATGAATAACATGGATGTTGGTGAATTGAGGCCTAGGCAAGTGAATGATGATGAAGATGATCAAGTGCAAGTGCTCTCTAACTCAAATGTGCAAGATGATACAAATCAAGCTAGTACAAGTGGCTCTCATGATAATAAACAAGATCAAGTGGCTAGTACATCATCTCAACCCAATGATCATGCAAGTGCAAGCAATCAAGTTCCAATGCTCCAACCAACCAATATTGCAAGGGATCATCTGTTGGATACTATCATTGGTGACATTTGAAGAGGTGTGCAAACTAGATTAAGATTGGCATCATTTTGTGAGTATTTTTTATTTGTGTCATCCATTGAACCAAAGAAGATAGATGAAGCATTGAAGGATGTTGATTGGGTGAATGCTATGCATGAAGAATTGAATAACTTCACAACAAATCAAGTATGGGAATTAGTAGAGAGACCAAAGGGACACAATGTGATTGGAACCAAATGGGTCTTTAGAAACAAGCAAGATCAAGATGGGATAGTAGTAAGGAACAAAGTAAGATTGGTAGCATAAGGTTATACACAAGTTGAAGGTCTTGACTTTAGAGAAACATATGCCCCGGTTGCTAGATTGGAAGCAATTAGAATCTTGCTAGCCTATACTTGTGCCCACAACATCAAGCTCTATCAAATGGTTGTCAAGAGTGCATTTCTCAATGGTTACATCAATGAAGAAGTATATGTTGAGCAACCTCCCAGTTTTGAAGATGACAAGAAGCCCAACCATGTGTACAAGTTGAAGAATGCGTTGTATGGTTTGAAGCAAGCACCTAGAGCAAGGTATGAGAGATTGAGGGACTTCCTACTCTCTAAAGGGTTCATAATGGGCAAGGTTGACACCACTCTTTTCATAAAAAAGATTGGAAAAGATTTATTTGTGTTGCAAATCTATGTTGATGACATCATATTTGGATCAACCAATCAAGACTTTTGTGATGAGTTTGGAAAGATGATGGCTAATGAGTTTGAGATGTCCATGATTGGAGAGTTAAGTTACTTCCTTGGTCTTCAAATCAAACAATTGAAGAATGGTACATTTGTGAGTCAAGGCAAGTATATCAAGGATATGATCAAGAAGTTTGGCATGAGTGATACCAAAGCTATTAGCACACCAATGGGAACAAATGGCAACTTGGATAGTGATGCAAGTGGCAATATAGTGAACAAAAATTGTATCGGTCTATGATTAGAAGCCTACTCTATGTAACCGCATCAAGGCCGGATGTCATGTTTAGTGTATGCATGTGTGCAAGATTTCAAGCCTCACCAAGAGAAAGTCATTTAAAGGCTACAAAGAGAATATTGAGGTACTTGAAGCATACACAGAATGTTGGTTTGTGGTATCCCAAAGGAGCAAAGTTTGAGCTAGTTGGTTACTCCAACTCGGATTATGCGGGATGCAAGGTTGAAAGGAAGAGCACCTCGGGCACATGTCAATTGTTGGGAAGATCACTTATTTCATGGTCATCAAAGAAGCAAAATAGTATTGCATTATCAACGGCCGAAGCCGAAGACATATCCGCCAGTAGTTGTGCACAAATACTTTGGATGAAGGCCACTTTGAGTGATTTTGGAATCAAGTTCAAGAAAATGCTATTGCTATGTAACAATGAGAATGCAATTAAGTTAACCAACAATCCGGTTCAACATGCAAGAACAAAGCACATTGATGTCCTCCACTATTTCATAAGAGATCACCAACAAAAAGGGGACATTTGTATTGAGAGTGTAGGCACTGAAGATCAACTTGTCGATATATTCACCAAGCCATTGGATGAGAAAAGGTTTTGCAAGCTAAGGAATGAGTTGAACATATTGGATTTCTCAAATATGTGTTGATGCACCCCCACTTAAATGACATGCCTCTCCTTCGAGCAATCCAAGGTGAAAGTTGATTGGCACGGCATACATCCTTGCTAAGGACATGTTTAGTGCATCTAGACATCTTTCACATTCAATAGGCTCATTCATGAAAATCAAATGAATTTGATGATTGTATGGTACCACTATTGCTTCTATGCTTATTTTTGTCTAGTGGTAACATATGACTTGTTTGTGGGCTTGTAAACCTAGTGTTTGATCTAAAAAATGAGCTCTAAGTGTTTAACTCAACATGGTACAAGATAACCCTTATTTGGAGGTATGAAGAAGCTTGTCCTTGGATCAAACCGAGTTAAATATCTTTGGCAAATGATCTAGATTAGACCAAATTTGGGAAAATGATCCTCACCCCATTGATTGACATTGATAATCTCAACCTATCTACATTTTGAACCTTTGTGGTCATTGATGACAAAGGGGGAGAAAAACAAAGATATTAGTACATGGGGTACATGGGGAGAAAAACAAAGATATTAGTGTACTAAGATCGTTAAAAGACAACAAAGGGGAAGTATTTGACATAGGGAGAGAGATATGACAAAGGAAAGGGATCAATTAAAATTTTAAGCACACAAGTAGGGGGAGCAAGCTCATGAACTTGTATGGTGCATTTGAATGTGCATTTCATATATTTGCTTGCATGGCAAAAGTTTTAAATTTCAATATCCATGCTTGTGTGGTGTATGCTAGTTGTAGGTTTGAATGATGAAATGAAAAACTAGCATGCATAGGATATCTAGTGATTTCATTTCCAAGTGTTTCCAAGTGGTATCGAGCTAACCATGGTGCTAAGGATGGTATAATGGTGCACTCCGATTGGTATCATGCTTCAAACGTCCATCTTTTATACCTTAGCATCATTTGGTAGACATTGTCTCCTATATTTCCTATCTAAGCCTCATAATTGTCTAACCGGTTTGCTAAGTGTTGTTGTAGAAATTTTTATTAGGCTATTCACCCCCTCTAGCCATTAGGACCTTTCAAGGGTCCCAATCCGCACCATCTTGGTCGGGTCGGCGGGGTTGATCCCCATCGCCTTGGTTTCCTCGGTTTGGTGGAAGGCACTCGAGGAGGTTGGCTCGTTGCAGTCTGGGACTGCTGGAGTCAACGAATTCCCGAGCTCTGGGAGCTTGGCGGAGTTGATGACGGCCGTGGTGAGCTCGTAATGCTCGCGGTCGCACGTGTAGGCATGCGAAAAGGTGCTACCCACGGTGATGACGTCGTTCGGTCCTGGCATCTTCAACTTGAGGTAGGTGCAGTTGGGGATCGCCATGAACTTGGCGTAGCATGGCCGCCCCAAGATGGCGTGGTAGGACCCTAGAAAGTCCACCACCTCGAAGGTGAGGACCTCCGAGCAGAAGTTGGCTTGGTCACCAAACATGATGGGTAGGTCGATCTGCCCGAGTGGGTATGCCTGTGTCCTTGGGATCACGCCATGGAAGGGAGAGCTCGCTGGGTGGAGCTCCGACGAGGGGATGTGTATGGCATCGAGGGTGTCAACGTAGAGAATGTTGAGGCCGGTGCCTCCATCCATCAGTACCTTGGTGAGGTGCTTCTTGTGGATGATGGGGTTGATGACGAGAGGGTAGCGACCTAGTTGGGCGATGTGGGAAGGATGGTCTCTCTGATCAAAAGTGATCGAGGATTCTGACCAGCTAAGGAAAGAGGGGATGGCCAACTCGGCGGCACATGCCTCTCTATAGCGTACCTTGTGCTGGCGCTTGGAGTGGATGGCGTCGGATCCCCCAAAGATCATGAGGCATTCCTCGGGGTCGGGGCAGCCGTCATCATCCTTGCCCATCGTGCCTCCTTTCTTGGCCGCCACCTCCTTGCCCTTCCCTTCCTTCGACTTGTCGACCTATCACAGAAAGCGCTTGAGGAGCTCGCAGTCCTTGTAGAGGTGCTTGATGAGGTAGGCGTGGTTGGTGCATGGACTCTCCATGAGCTTGTCAAAGTGGTCGGGCTGGCCCTGCTGGGGCTGCTTGCCCACACGATCGGCTACGGTCTTCTTGCCCTTTTGCGTGGAGGGGCCCTCGCCTTGGTCCTCGTGCTTGGCCTTGCCCCTATCTCGACCACCGCTGAAGACCGCCTCCTCACCGAAGGCATGGTTCATGGCAATGTTGGGCAGGTCGTGGGTGGTACGGGGCTTTAGACAGCCAAGCTTGTGGATCAAAGACTCACAGGTTGTCCCAGAGAGGAACGCACTAATGACATCTGCGTCGACGACATCAGGAAGGGAGTTGCACCGCTTTGAGACCTATGAATGTAATCTCATAGGAACTCATTAGGCTCCTGCTGGCAGCTCTTGAGGTCCTAGGAATTCCCAGGACGTACATATGTCCCCTGGAAATTTTCGACGAAGACCCTCTTGAGATCCGCCTAGTCACGGATGCCATCGGGCGGGAGGAATTCGAGCCATGCTCGAACATGCTCCCCCACGCAGATGGGGAGATACTGAATGATGAATAGGTCATCATCCACTCCTCTCGCTCGGTAGGCGAGCCGGAAGTCTTTGAGCCATATACCGGGGTTCATTTCCCCGGTGTATCTGGCGATGTTGGTGGGTGGTCGGAAGCGCTGTGGGAACGACGCTCTCTGGATGCGACGACCAAAGGCCCATGGCCCTGGGCCATCTGGGCTGGGGCTCCGGTCGTTTGGTCGGCCACCATGCCTGGGATACGTGTCCCCGCACTCCTTGATGGTCAAGTCGGGGCCAGTGTCGCCTACTCTTGCCGCCACTTGATGGACGTCATCCTTGTGCCGGGCATGGCGTCGATTGTTGATGATGCTGCGAGCATCATGGTTTGGCCCGAGCCGTTCGCACACAGGTGG
This sequence comes from Miscanthus lutarioriparius, assembly GCA_904845875.1. NCBI lineage: Eukaryota > Viridiplantae > Streptophyta > Magnoliopsida > Poales > Poaceae > Miscanthus > Miscanthus lutarioriparius. The sequence continues at coordinate 101,677,685 of CAJGYO010000001.1, forward strand.
TCGGTGTGGAGCGGGCACCGGGTCGGGCTGTGGTGCAGTCGCGGCCTCCTGCCCCATGCCCAGCAACTGTAGTGGTGAGTGGATGGAGAGATTCGATTGGTGTGGCCCCATTTCCCCGGTGGGGCAAGAGGTCATCAGACGGTGTTGCGACACGAAGCTCTCCACTTGTTGAACGGCGGCGGTTTCCACCAGTGCCCAGAGGTTCCGGTGGATTGCCTGTTCTTGGGGTCGGTAGGCTCAGGATGGTCGCGTAGAAGCATCGTCGCAACAGCGATGTTCTGGCCAGCCCAAGCAAACTGTGGGGGATCGTTCCCTCCGTCCATGATGTTATGCTGGACCTAGCAGGCGCGACCCTGAGCGCCGCTTGTCGGGTTACGCACACATGGTGCAGCGCGCTGCGCCGAGCGCACCAATGCAGGTGGTGGCTTACTCTACCGCCTTTGTCGTAACTCCTCGCCGTGCTCCAGCGCACGCGCGAGGGCCTTCGCACGAGGGTCCAGAGGGGTACGAGTCTGCAGAGATTTTGCTACCACCGGTGGTTGTCCCGGAGCATCCGCCATAGCGCACTCCCGAGACAGAGGGTGGCTAGGTGCCACGACGTCGCCAATGCTGGAGCCATCGCTTTCAACCTCGTCATCTACGACGTCGTAAAAGGAGGTGGGAGCGTAGCCCGCCATCCCCACGAATTCGGATGTGATAGGGGGCGGCATCAGCATCCTTTGGGCCCCCCTTGTGTACGCGTCCCCGGGGGACACGAAGCCGTTGGGTAATCGGTTGCACGGCGGTCGTAGTGGGGACAACGGGGTCCCTCTAGAGAGTCAGCAGAAGGTGTTAAATAATGAGAAAAGAACAACATATACGTTACTCACCATGGAGTTTGAGCCCAGCATGGGCTCGAGGTGAAGCGCGAGGGTTTCGACGTTGAGGTCGTCGGGTGGCCCGGGGCCAGTGGAGGGCGCTCCTCCTCTAGTGGACGCCGGGACAAGCGCCTCCTCATGGAGGCGGAGTATGCCGAGCCGGTCAACGACGAAGTCCATACTCTCGAAGAGGAAGGTCTGGAGTGGCACGAAGACGGGAGGAACCCACATCCCAACAGTGGGAGCATGGGGAACTCTAGCGAGCCAAAGCGAATCGTATCGCTCGAGCCCACCATGACGAAGATGGTGGAAAGGTGGGCCATCCAATGACCAAAAGCGTGAACACACGTCGTCCTCCCCACGGATGGCGCCAGCTGTCGGTGCGAAAAATGATCAACAAGTAAATATTTGTAATTTTGCTGTGCGTTGTGATCGGATGTGGCCTACCACTCAATGACATAGGATTTATACTGGTTTAGACAATATGCCCTACGTCCAGTTTTAGTCGTTCGGTGACTTTATTCCTGAGCCTAGGTGCTCGAAGTTTGCTGTGGGGTTACAAACGAGTAGGAATAAGAAGGGGGTGTCAAAGGCCCGGTCGGACTCTGAACCAAAGGGCCGAGAGTGATGGGGGCTCTAACGTGCGCTAAGTACTGGAGCGAATACTCTATGTAGCTTTAGAGTTCTAGAGCTATTGAGCTATTCGAGTTCTCATATCCTCGAGTGCTCGAATCGTCTAGCTTCTCTTTTTCAGGAGTCCTCGAGAGCTAGAGAGCTCATCCCCTTTGATAGTCGAAGGGGATGGCCTTACAAGTCAGAGAAAGAGAGAGAATGTATACGTGTGCTTCCTAGTCTTGTTGCCTACGCTGTCGGGTACGAGACGGTCGTCGGTGCCCACAATACTCTTTATGTCCAGATGCATGTGGCAGGCTCTACCGTGTTTGCCTGGTATGTCAAACATCAGCGTCTACAATACTATTTGTGTTTTGACACGCCTGAAAGGTTGCATAGTGCCCATCTAGCATGGCCTGGTGGCACTGTCCTATAGGTGCGCAGGGTATGGCAGGGTACGGTCCTCGATATTACGGTTTGACTTGAGCGCCTTACCTTATCTGCTCCGCCTAATCCCCGGGCCCTCACCGAGCGGGCGTCCCCGATCGATCGTTCCCAGTCGGCCCCGACCGTGTCGGTCGGGGAAGAGCCGCGAGCAGAGGTCCGACATATCCCCGGTCGGAAAAGGAGGTCGGAGTCGGACTATGTCTCCACCTTGGCCAGGCTTTCCGGTCAGGGACCGGATCGTTCTCCAGGCCTGTCATTATGTATCTGGGCTGGCCCGAAAGGTGCGCGTTGTCGCTACGCCGTCTGCTGGGCCGAGGTTTTGCAGGAAAACGGGTCCATTCGGGACCCTGGGTTTATGAACCCGACACTTTGACTCTTCAAAAAAGTTAGAATGACTTACTATAATTTAGAATGAAGGGAGTAATACTTTTCCCCACATGCATGGCTATCTAGCCGGCACGTGACGCCGACGTCTTCTATCGTCGTCGTCGCCCATGGCCCATCCGCACCGACGCATCCCAGAGGCAAGCTAGCCGGCCGGCGGCTCGCTCACTAGTAGACACATAGACTTTAGTCCCGGTTGGAAACAGGCTTTAATCTCGGTTTTCTAACCGGGACTACGAATCCAGTACTAAAGGCATGACTTTTTCGTCACGGTTGCCTTGAGCCCGGACTAAAGGTCTTCAAAAATAAAAAAAATAATGCCTCCCACCTCTGTGCCTTGCGTGGGATTTGAATCCAAGCCCCCAAGCGTTGCCTCGCGTGTATCTTTCCAACCCACCTACACAACACATGTGACTTTAGATGGGATGCTTTTCTTTTAAACTAACCCGTCGGAGGACTTTTAGTCCAGGTTGGTAACACCAACAGAGACTAAAAAGGACATTTAGTTTAGATTGATAATACCAACCGAAACTAAAGGGCCTACTGGGTTGGTGTTATGAAACGGGACTAAAGGGTCCAGGTTTTTTAGTCCGGGTTGGTAACACCAATCGAGATAAATAAATCTTTGGTTGGTAACTTACACTAACCAAGATTAATATAAATCTAAAAATTTGGTCTAATATTAGCCATGTTTACTAAAAAAGCAACTTTGATGAATAAAGATCCTTATTTGGTAAATATTTGACATCTAAAAAATTTGAACCCAAAACTAATACTCATATTAGTCCGGGTCCAATTCTAACCAACATGCTAAACCGTGAAAAAAGAATTTTATTCTTAGTCCGGGTCCAATTCTAACCAACATGCTAAACCGAAAGTATTCTTGGGTCTGCTAGTGGCTCGATGGCAATGGCATGGCCTCATGAGCGGATGAGCCTGAGCAGCCACGTGCGCAGAGTCTAGCGCTGGAACTGGAGTCGCTGAGTGTGGAGCCTTGCGTGGACGCAACGGTGCCATGCACTTGATGCCATGGCCAGAGCCCTGGGCCATTAATGACCTCGTCGTCAAGTAGCAGGTCCAAGTCACCAAGCATACTTATCCCCAGGCCTTGTTTAGATGCCATCCAAATTTTAATTTTTTTCACTCTCTCTTCGTTACATCAATTTTTAGCTGTTTGTATAGAGTATTAAATATAGGTAAAAAAAATAACTAATTACACAGTTTAGTTGGAAATCACGAGATGAATTTTTAAGCCTAGTTGGTCCACGATTGGACAATATTTGCCAAATAAGACGAAAGTGGTACTATTTATCGGGTTCAAAAAATTTGCAAAGTGAACAAGGCCCCAGAGTCGGCAGGCAGGGATTACTACCAGCTATAGGGCTTGTTTAGATGCCATCCAAATTCCAAGTTTTTTCACTCTCTCTCCATCACATCAATTTTTAGCCGCTTGCATGGAGTATTAAATGTAGATAAAAAAATAACTAATTACACAGTTTAGTTAGAAATCACGAGATGAATCTTTTGAGCCTAGTTGGTCCACGATTGGACAATATTTGTTAAATAAGACGAAAATGATACTATTCATCGGGTTCAAAAAAATTTACAAAGTAAACAAGGCTATAGCTAGGAACTCAAGTCATATATACGTAGACAGAGTATATACTCCAGGGCAGGGTATATACTCATGTATATGTAGTACGCTTTCGTTTAGCTAAAATATAACTTATGTTAATTTATTTTGAGAAAAAAATATTATTCATTTCTAAAAAATACTGTTAAAATAGCAAGCGAACAAGTCGTCCTCGTGTGGTCCGTGTCATAGTCGTCAAATCCACCGTACAACGGCGTGCACAAGTTAATTTGCAGTCCCTGCGTCCTTAATCTGACCAACAAGGCCGGAGTACGTACCCGTACGTACACACAAAACATGAAAAAATATTGTACAGTACAGTACAGCCTATAAATGCGTCTCGCAGGACAGGACACAGACCGAGTCCTGCGACAGCGCAAGTTTTTACGTACACGGATGATAGTCCTGCGACAGCACAACCGAGTCTGCCCGTGTTCACGTACGTCATGCTGTTGCCATTGCGACCGAGTTGAATTAATTTACACTGTATGTCTACACTAGACGTCGTTAAACTCGTGTGCTAGGGCTTGTTCTGTTGGTATTAAAGTCGACTAAAGCTATTTTGTTGTGAGAGAAAAATACTATAGATTCTAATCGTTGTGAGAGAAAAATACTGTAGATTCTAACCGATAAACCGGCCGATAAAGTTGAAGCTACCCATCTCCTTTGACGGAGCCGTACCAACAAATCCGCGTGCGTTACTGCGCCTTCAAGCACACGATCGAGCTACTGAACCAACAACACATGGAGCTGGGTCAGCCCCGTTTGGACGTCGTCCCGGCGTTGATAAACGGTATTGACGCCTTCACTACCTGACTTGTCTGATCGATGCACGTTTACACATCATTCTTGGATCTCCACTTCTTACGTACTACTCCTGTTTACTTTCTTCGGTCCGGTGGCCTTGTTCAAGTGTGTACGTACGTAGTACCTGTACCTGTGCATCAGCTGCTCGATCCCTCGTTCGATCGGAATGCTGAAACTTCATGATGCATGAGAGCTTTGTAGAAGAAACTTTACAGGGTAATATATGCATGTAGCTAGGTGCTGCATATTATATATAATCCCATTTGTTAATGTACATGTCCATCAGATCAATTTGACAACAACCGTTGCCGGTTGAAACCTTTGTACAATTATTAAAAAGAGCCGCCCATGCACAAAAGCGAAGGGATGGGGGAATCTACTAGCCGTTCGTGTAGCTGCATATTGGCTCATTCAAAAGGCTGTATGAAGCCGTCCTTTTGATTTCTAGCTAGCTAGGGAAAAACAACGTTAATTAGATGTATGAAACTGTGACCTAGCTTTTCCTGTGTTAAGCTAGCTTTGAGTTGTCTCTGTCTGCAGCTACGACCTCCTAGGGCATGTTTGGCCCGTGAACTAATTGTTAGCTGCTAAAATTAGCTATATTGAATCTAAACATCTCAGCTAAAAGTCTAACAAATAATTCAAAATCAATTATTAGGTAATGAAAAAGTATTAACTAAGGCATTAATTAGGGCTTGTTTGGATGGACTAGGTCCAGTTATCAGTCCGGATTAGGATTAGAACTAGCTAGTTGTTAGTAGGCTAATAATTACCTGGCTAACAATTAGTCATGTGCTGTTTGGATTCTAGGACCGACGAATAGTACTATTACTGTGCAAAGATATTTATACCCCTTATCTACCTTCCCACACAAAGGGAGGGATATTTTTTACTTCAATATTGATTGCACCTATTAGTCCTAGTAACTCCTAACTAGCTGGGTTTTATCGACAAGTAGACTAACAACAAGTTGGGGTCTTAACTAAAGTTTAGTCCACCCATCAGCTCACCTGTTTGGATCCTTGTGGATTAAAAATTAGTGAGCTAATTATTAGTCTAGTGGTTCCAAATAGGACCTTATTAGCTAAGTATTCATAACTATTAGCTAGGGGATCTAAACACGACTCAACTTAATAGCCTCGCTAGTAAAAAGCTATTAGCGCTAGCAGCTAACAATTAGCTGTCCAGATCCAAACAGACCCCTGATAAGGGGCCTAATTTAGAAAGTAACAAAGTCCTAGACTCATTCTCCACTTTTAACTTGCAGCACCAGAAAGCAGTCCACACGTTCACTTTAGTTCATTCAACTTACTGTGTGAGCCCCCAACGTTGCAATCTTCTACTTGCTATACGTATCTTATTACTGACACGGTCAACCAAGAATCCCAGTCCAGCCCGTTAACCACAGTGGATTTGTAGCCATCAGTTTGTTGCAATTGACATTTCCGGCACTCCGTATGTATATAGTCATTTGACGGAATCTATTTGAGCCTAACAGTTTGAAATGTTCAGTTACTTTCGTGATTTCGTCGACATTTATAAAGCATATCCACCCAGCTTTGAGACTTCTGAAACCGAACGTATGTCTGCTGCTACTACGCAGTCGATCGACACAAAAAGTAGACAAGCATCCAGTGTTTTTTTTTTCAATACTAAAAAAGCATACGCACTTACGCAGCATACGCAGAAAGAGATTTCAACGAATTGTCTTCCGTTGAGCCCGTGAATTCTTCCTTACTTTACGCATTTCTTTTTACCTGGCTCTGAATGTAAAGGCTGGAGGTACAGTACAACGAGGCCTATTTCTCTTCATACTCGTATGTGTGAATCGGAAAACATTTGGTGCCGTATCCCAACAGTGCACCCATCTTTATTCCGTCATGGCTAAAAGAAACGTTTGCCTTGTGCTGCAATTGCAATGAAAAGGGTCAAGGACACGAGTACAACGAACGGTGACAGTTGTGGTACTACTCTGAAACAATGCCTCTCAGTCTCAAGACTCAGTTGGAACCGCCTCTTGCTTACGAGTACTAGTTCAGTGCTAATTTTGCAGGACATTTGTTTTTCCTGCTCAATACATTGAACGTCATGTGCTGTGAATGATCTTACCTTCGTCTGAGGTAATTAATGGAGGAAGGTACTCCTTAGAAGCAAGAGAAGAATAAGAAGGTAAAATTGTAGGCAATCATATTTAGCCGCTGCGGCCATCTCATTTATGGTATATTTATAGGAGTACTATTTATAGGCACGAACTGCATGCATCTGATTGTGACGCCACCAGCGAAAGAACGAACGAAATGGTGCTAGTATTCTTTTTTCTAAGGAAGGTGAAAATGAATTCACCCGACCGAGTTTCCCAACATTTTCTCATCACCGGAAAATGGGGGAAATTCAAGATGACAAAAGAAAAGAAAAGAAAAGAAAAAAGAAAATACGATGCTCTCTAATCTTGCAGGTAGCAGGCGCCTAAGCTTGGATTCTGCATTTTCTAGTTACAAGACGCTCAAGTCCCTCATGTCGCCGGCCTCCAGCAGCATCTTGAGCCAGAACTCCATGTCCTCGTCCCTCGTGGACGACGACGGCGGGCCCGCGAGCGCGAGGCCCAGCTCCTCGTCCATGGCGCCGAGGCCCATGTCCATCACGTCCGCCGACGACCAGAAGCTGTCGTCGATGGGCGGGAACAACTCGGCGGCGCTGAAGCTCGTCTCCATCTCCATGGTCTCCGCCTTGCTGATGGCGCCGACCTGCTGCTGCTGCTGCTCCTGCTGCTGGCTGGTGGTGGCCGTGTTGTCTGCCGACGACACGGCCGCCGCGGAGTCCGTCGCCGTGGAGAACGTGACGCCGCTGCTCACGCTGCTCGACAGCCCCGGCGACGCCGTCAGGAACGGCTGCTGCTCGCTATTGTCCACGGCGTCGGCGACCTTCTTGGCGGCCGATCTCTTGGCGGCGGGCTTGCTTTTGCGCGCCTTCTTCTTCTCCTCCCCGTCGTCGCCGTCCTCCAGGCGCTTCTTGATGTGGGTGTGCCACACGTTCTTGATCTCGTTGTCGGTGCGCCCCGGCAGCTGCGCCGCGATCGCTGACCACCTATGTTGTCACATAAACGTTCAGCTGTCAGCGCCAGGAACACAACACGACGAGCACGCAGGAACAGTTCGATCAAAAGAAATGAAAAAAAAGGAATTCTGCTCGATGCAAGCGATGACGCAAAGATTTGATTCCACGAACGTGCAGGCGCAGGCTGTTGGCTGTTTCGAAAACACAACTCCTGCTTGCCAAGCTCGTGAATAAGCACTTACTCCTACTAGTTTATTGTTATGGGAAAACAAAACTTGCTTCGCCAATCGCCATCGAATTCAGCAACTGGGGTTCTAATCTCATGTGCAGTTAAACTGGTAGGATGGGCACTGCATCCGCCCCCATTTTCTATGCCATCCAGTGCAGTGAGTGAGCAGTGCGTGTGGTCCAGGGCCAGGATCGGCTTGCAAGTGGTGAAATGGCGTTGCTGCTGCAGGCAGGCATGCACGCATAGGCGTATAGCAAGCGCAGGAACCCATTTTCATATGACACCACGAGAGGCCAAACGAGATGGAATCTCTGGCGACTTTGATGGCCGTGATTGGTTAGCTCGCAAGTGGGGGCTTAAGCTAATCCCCCAAGCTTTTGTCCTCTCTAGGGGTGGCCGGGTGGGGGGATAAGTTATGGTTTCGAGGCGGCTATGGCCATGGCCCCCCCATGGCCGCCGAGCAATGATAAAAGCCGTACGAAAAAGCTTGAAAAGATGGCGAGGCAGGAGTATCTTTCCATCCATCTGAACCACTGTTGGTGACCTGGCCGCAGAGCGCAGAGTACAGTGCAGGCCCATTTTTTTATGTTCCAGAGAGGAAAACAAAACAAAATAAATGCCTTCCGTGGAGAGAAATGCCATCGATTTCTAATGCCAGTCTCAGTGGGTTTCATCGTACTTTTATGGGTATTAAATAGGTTGATATGGCACCGTATTGATACAGAGAGATGATAAAATTTTATAGGAGCAGAGAGAGTTTAATGGAACATTTCCAAAATATAAATACATTAGTAACAGGCCATGAAATCCTGCTGAGGCTAGCCTAACATTTTTTTTCCTTTTAGGACTCGTTCGGTTAGCTCCTTCCAGACCCAGGATTCATTCCAGATCTGCTTCCTTATACAAATTAAGCCTACTGTTCCGGCTGGATTTTTTCCAGGGACTCATTCCCTGCTAAACGAACGGGACCTTAGCGGAGAGAAGGCCGAACAAAAAAAAAGTTAAAAAAGGGTTGGGAATAGAAACCGGAATATCTGGGCGAGCAGAACCAAACAAAATGAGGGAGGGGGTGTTGCTGACGGAGATGGGACGGACGGACCTGTTGCCGAGCTCGCGGTGGAGGCGGACGATGAGGGCCTCCTCGTCGGCGGTGAAGTTGCCGCGCTTGATGTCCGGGCGGAGGTAGTTGATCCAGCGGAGGCGGCAGCTCTTCCCGCAGCGGAGCAGGCCCGCCTGCCGTGGCAGCGCGCGCCAGTTGGGGTGGCCGTTCTGCTGGATGTAGGCCACCAGGCGCTGGTCCTCCTCGGGGCTCCACGCGCCCCGCCGCAGGCCCTCCTTCTCGCAGCACGGCGCCCTCCCCATCGTCCGACCGCCCGGGCTCGACCGACCTCGAGACGATCGCTCCAAGTGGCTGGCCGGCTGGCGCCGCGGGAGTCGGAAGGGAAGGTGCTCCGGTCGAGCTAGTACTAGTAGCCGGCGACGACGGCAGCAGGCAGCAGGGGCCAGCCAGGAGAGTGGCGGAGCGGCGAATTGGATGGAGCACGACGGGGACGGGCTGTCCCGTGTCCCCGGCGGGGGTATTTATGGGCGGGCACGAGGGAGGGAGTGGGAGGATCGCCGTCGCCGGGGCAGATTTGGAAAACGTGCGATTGCGAGCGAGGTGAGACGCGACTGCGCGTACGCACGCTCGCTCGCTTGCGTTTTGCTTCCACGGGAGCGGGTGGGCCCCCGTCGTCCGTGTGTGTGTGTGCGCTCACCGTGCGCTGGCTGCCTGGCTGGGCCCGCACGCGGCAGTGCTGCGCGTTGGCCGCAGCTTTGGACTCATGCAGCGCTGAGCTGAGCAGCTAGCACCGTTCTTCCCCTTTTCCAACTCCTTTTTCCTTATCTGATCCGATGATGAAGGAAAAGGGAGGCTTGGGGCTCTGTTTCCAGAGGTTTCTGAGAAACGGAGGGAAAAATCTACTTTGGGAAATCATATCTTTCTATGTCCCTTTTGAAATGGAGGAAAAATGATGGAATTTTGAAGTATTAAATTTCTACGAAATTGTCCTATAAGAGTCTTTGTAACAAAGCATTGAATCCTACAAATCCCTTTGAGATTTCTATGGAATGAACTATCCTGTACAACTTTTGGAGGAGAATAAGCAAGAGGTCCAACTTCTTGTTTTGTTCTCCTTTGTGTATTAGGATTCCTGTGTTATTCTTGTGTACCATTCAGATGCTTGATTCATAACTTTTCGGGATTCTAGTTTCCTATAGGATTTCAATTGCATAGTCATTTCAATCTTGTGTTTCTCAAATTCCTGTATTTTGAGAATCCTACGTTTCAAATAGGGCTCTATTTTATCTTCAAAATATATGAAAACCAATTCCAAAAATGTATTTTGTTCACTCAAAAAATTTTAAGGAACATTAATAATGAATCCACGTATATACTCAGTTACTCACATATAAAAATTATTAGATGCAAATTCAATCTACAAAAAATCACATCAAAATAACAATTTTCAAATGCAAGTGCACTAGAAGACAAGTAACTATAGTTTTGTCTTCTAGTGTACATGAGCTTGAAATTTATTATTTCCTCGTATGATTTTTTTTTACAAAATAAGCTTGTATTCTAACTTTGGAATATGACTACATATATTCATATGTTATAGATGTGTCAAGATTTATTTTTTTTCAAGTGACGAAGTGATGGAAAGATGTTTTTCGAGTTTTGTATCCTAAATTTTGTATATATATAAGTACATATATATCGATACATTATGGATATGCTAAGTTTTAGATCTTTCAAGTGATGGAAATATGTTTTTTAGTTAGGGCGCGTTTAGTTCCGAAAATTTTTGGCTTTTGGCTACTGTAGCACTTTCGTTGTTATTTGGTAAAAATTGTCCAATTATGGACTATTTAGACGGCAATTAGTTTTTTTTTTCATCTACATTTAATCCTGATGTCATGCCGCTTGCAAGATTCGATGTGACAGGGAATCTTGAAAATTTTTGGTTTTTGGGTTGGAACTAAACGGGGCCTTAGTTTACATGTTTTCACGGAGGACTATTTCATCCTGATGTCATGGGCGCGGTGGGCCCGCAGGGCAGGGAAAGGAGCAGCGGGATGGACGGGTTGGCTGGGTGATTTTCTGTGAAGGTTTTACTATGTCAGCCCTCAATGACGTTGCTGCTGTTGTCATCTTTGTTGATTTGCTAAGCTTCACGTAAGTGTTGAGGACTTATGCACGCGTAAGTTGATTCAAAAGCGTGTTCTCATACGACGATGTAATAGCGACTAAAGTAAATCATTTGATGGATATATTAACTGTGACCTCTTAAGACGGAGAAACGGTCGTTTTGTCGGAATTTATAGTGCTCTTAAGACGGAGAAACGGTCGTTTGGTCGGGATTTATAGGGCGTTTGATAGGAATCTTCTCTCAAAAAATATTTTCAGACGAGGTCGTTTGGTTCGTAGACAACATTCTGACTAAAAAATATATTTTTGCATAAAACATTCTATAAATAAAAATATTCTTAAAAAATCTGGCACTTTCTATAAGTGTAGAACAACTTAAATACAACCCATTTTAACTTATAGAAATTATTAGCTGAATAAAATACGTAGCAGAAGCACTGAGGTGGAAGAAAAATCATGCAAAACCACCCACATGCCGTTTCAGTCTTTTACAAAGGAAATCTTTTTTACAAAGGAAATCTCATGATTACTAGAAACGTTTGAGCTCCGAATAGCTAGGCTGCAATTGCCCTGTTCGTTTGGTTGATAAGTCATGGCTAAAGTATTGTTGGCTGATTTATTGTGAAAGAAAATATTGTTCGTTGGCTGAAAAAGTACGGCTTATAAGTCAAGCGAACAGAGCGAATACCGTTTGGAATCGTTTCTAGTGATTCTCAAGAGAAATAGTCTTTTCTTTTAGAAAAAAGGAATTTATATTCATGCCTCTGCAAGAGTTTTGCACACAACTATTTAACGAAGAGAGAAATGGTCTGACTCTATCATCTAGACTAAGCCTTAACCACGGTGACATGTGTGATGCTAGTATGCAACAGTGACATAATATAGTAAATTACTATTTGGATGTATTAACCTTGTGTACATTTTCCCGAGCGAGGAAATGGTCGTCTGATAATGATTTAACCATGATGTAGGTAATTCTTTGTCAAAACGAGAGCACCTTTACCATGTCAACCATACACATAAGAAAAGAGATCCAGAGCCAGCCACCATCATCCTTGGCTTTGATTAGGTGCCAGCCAAATGCTCATGTCACACTGCCATTTAACCAAAAGATGACAACACCACTCATTAATTTAGACCTATTATAACTGGCAACAAGATCCTAAGCGATTTAGTGCCTGGTTTTAAAATTAGAAAGCCAGTAGAACCCACTTTGGACGACCAAAATATATGTAAAAGCTATTTCATGGACAGCAGTAGCATGCTAACATTTCAAGCCACCTCCCAAGTCCCAACAAAAGCTGGATTTGGATTACAAAAAAGAACTGGACCATTTGAAAGGAACCAATTTGCAGGGCTTGCTTGTAATAGCACTGTTGGGGGTATATGCAGAGGCACGGGGGTTTATTGATACCACCATGTGCGATGCCGTAACGAATATTCACTTTTCGTTTTGGTTTAATTTGACACGACGGATCAACGAATATTCAACCATATGATTCTTCCAAGAACATGACAGGAATATTGTCAAGAGAAAAAAAGATAAAGATGCCATATATTGCCACTAACAATAGAGCCCATTTTTTAATTCGCGACACTGGCAATGTTGCATCATGATCTTTTATGTGCTGGTGTTGGAGCGACTGCGTTCGTACATCACTACTGAATTAACAATATCACAAAGTTTACGTGCATATGGCCACTCATTATTCAGATTGGAAACATCCAGTTTTTTTCCTGGACGGAAAATAAATGAAAAAATTCAGATAATGTCCCAGCAAGTGCCATCTGATTCATCCTATCATAACATATATAATCTACACATTTGATACCTGACATTAAATACTAGCAGCACTCATTTAAAGTGCTGCAGCTAAATAATGCATGCACTCAATTAATTCTTCGTGCTAATTACTCCCTCTGTTTTAGAATTATAATAATACTTTATATAGGAAAAGTCAAATTTTAATAATTATTTAAGTATATACAAGTTTAATTAGAAAACAAGATTTGTACCAGTAGTTTTGAATTTAAATTGCCTCTGAAATAATATAAGTTCTTTAGCAAATCACAACATATAATAAGAAAAAATAATGGTCAACATCAGTTTTATTTGATATTTTTCTGATTATTAATAAAAACATTTATCATTTCGAAGATGGAAGGAGTACTATTGATGTCCAACCCATCTATATATCCATTTCGGAGGAGAAAGAAATCCATCGTATCACAGAACACGCTACTTGATACATTATGATTCGTCTTGTAATATCATCTCCGTACTAGTAGAAATTTTAATATATATATTAACATTTTTCAGATCAGTAGTTTGCTTAGGGCCTGTTTAGATCCCTTCCAGTTTGGAAAATGGACTCTGTAGCACTTTCGTTTGTATTTGGCAAAAATTATCCAATTATGGACTATTTAGGTTTAAAAGATTTGTCTCACCAATTATGGATAAACTGTGCAATTAGTTATTCTTTTTACCTATATTTAATGCTCCATGCATGTGTCGCAAGATTCGATGTGACGAAAAATCTTGAAAATTTTTGGATTTTGGGTGGAATCTAAACAGAGCCTTAGAGCAAAACTATGCATTGTATCTAGCCAGTCCAACTATTTATAATTCTGCTTTCATTCCTGCTGTGATAGGACTGGTGTCGGGGACCTAATACCGGGGTACCCTAAAGAGGAGGAATCAATGAACCATCGAACGGTAAGGACTCCCGAAAGCGCGGTTACATCTCTTGCCCGACCAAGCGGAAGTCTTGTTCCGCCTCGCCCGAGCGCCCATGTGCCCTTGGGACCCGCTCTACCTCGCCCGATGGCTGAAGGGAGACTCCGCCTCGCCCGACGGCTAGGCTCGGCTTCACCCGACGGCTGGAGGGCGACTCCGCCTCGCCCGACGGCTGGGCTCGGCTTCACCCGATCCCCAGGGGATGCGCACCGCCTCGCTCGACCCCCGAGGGCTGGGCTCGGCCCCGTTCGACGGCCGGGGGACAACTCCGCTTCGCCCGGCGGGTAAAAACTAGGTTTTTACCTCATCCGAACGACCAATGACGAATCTCGCCTCGCCCGATAGCCAGAGGCTGGCCCAGTCTCACCTGACGAACCGCGCCCTGTACCCTCATGATGACGATTGCAGGGTAAGACAAGACGTTCGGGTCAACTATAGCGTTAGACGCCATGCCCTGCACCCCTGCAGGGAAGTACCGTCAGGATGTGACCAGGCGAGCGCTTGGACCCCTCCGGGCGTGGCAGAGCCTGAACAGTGTTGTAGGCGCCGCCTTCAGCCTCCAGACGAAGAGCCCGACGCAGACATACGACAACCACTACGTTCCAAGGGCAAACCAACAGTCACCGCGCCTCCCGACCCCCACGGGGTTGGGGCTCGGCAAATCCTGTCCGACACGCCGCCCGCAGGGGCAGGATGGGACGTACCCACTTGCTAAACAGTGGCCATGGCGTGGCCCACGACGGTCTACAATCGCCTCAATCCTGACACGATCTGCCATGATGGGCAGACCAGGCGTGGGGAAGAAGGAAGGACCGGGTTCCTCGAAGGACCTTCTATGCTCTTAGTGTTTTCTTCTTCCCCGTCTATAAAAAACCCTTCCCCCCCTCGATCTATAAAAGGGGAGGCAGGGCTCCCCACTAAGGGATCGATCAACCAATTCTGAACAGGTTAGCACACACACACGCACCACACGGCCGAGCGCCAACAGAGCTCTTGGCGTCCTTCCAATCACTCCATTAGAGACTTGGGGTCTCTCCCTCTCCCAACCGTTTGTACCCCCTACTACGAACCTCATTCGGTGCTAATAACACAAGCAGCAACAGACTGGACGTAGGGACATTCAGCCCGAATCAGTATAACCCTTGTGTCTTTTAGCGCACCATCCGGGCCTAACGCGCATCAATTACAAATTTACTCGCCGGTGTTTGTTCGAAACATCGACAGTTGGCGCGCCAGGTAGAGGCCTTTGCACGTTCCAAACCAGGCCGCGGATGGCTAACCACGACATTAGCTGGGTCCCAGGCGCACACGTGCGTTTCGGGAGCCTGGATTTCATCGTCGCGGGGGGAGGAGAGTTGTCATGGTCGCACGCCGCCATCCAATCTCTTCCCTCCAATGGCCTTTACCATGAGAGGCTTGGGCGTCAGCTCGATGTCTCCCATGGACCATGGGAGTCCAGGGAGAAGCAGCATCACCTCGCCATTGCCAACGGCGACAGCATGGCGCGACCTTCTGGAGAGAGACACATCTCTCTGGAACGACACGTACGGAGCGCCCCGACGGCGCTTCCGTTCGGTCTCCGCAACACCGTGGCGACCGCGAGCCATCTTCTGGCACTACGCATGGTTCTAACGCCCACGAACAACGAGTTCGTGGGGGTGATTGAACATGACATGGAGTCTCTCCACAAACTCCTCCCCGAAGAGCCAGAGTCATCCTCTAGCTCCGACTCTAGCAGGGGGAGCCATCGTCCTTCTCGGGAATGCTTTGTGACGCAAACCCCCGAGGGACACGTCGAAAGCGTCTCCGGGGAGGAGACTACCCCCGCATTCGACCCCGCCGGGGCAACCCAAAGAGGAGCAGCCACCCCGCCCCACGTAGGGGTGGAGCAGCTAAGAGCCCGAAGGGAGGAGATCGCTGAAGCCGGGCAACAGCTTGCCCGGGAATACGAGAAAGTCAATAAGGAGATCAGACGCCACGGAGATGGTGGGCGTGCACGCACCACTTCCTAGGCTGTACACCAAAGGATCCTCACCGACGACGGGGCTCTCCCACACTTCGCTCGGGCGAGCCAAAACATCACCGCCAGAGCGGCCTTACTTCACACGGTCTCCCGAGGCCGCGACGTCCGAGGATCATTGGGCCCGCCGAGAAATCCGCACATTGCTCGAGCGTCGCGGCAACACAGTGGCGAAGAGAGCTTCGTTGTCTCGGCGACGAGCTCGACACCAGCCCAACAGACGCCCTCGGTGCGTCCCACCAAATATGCGCGTCGATTCACCAAACGCCACCAGACGGCAAAGCGAGACGCGCTCTGATCCTGGTGCATGAACGCCTTAGCCACAACCGCGGACGCGCAAGAAGACCATCGGCGCCGCAGACACGCCTACAACGACTCAAGAGAAGGAGCGGACATGGCTACCACCCTCGGCATGGCAGACGCGCTATGATGGCGGTGGCGAGGACCGAGTCCGAGCCACGCCTCTCGAGACCTCAAGCCTTGGCCGACACATCCTCAACGCCGCTTTCCCATCAAGGTATCGACCGCCCACCAACGTTCCTAAATATTCCGGTGAAACTAACCCCGGGCTCGCTCAAGACTATCGGCTTGCTGTCAAGCGATGGCGCATAAATGATGACCACTTCATTATTCGCAACCTCCCACTGTTCTTGGCCGATTCGGCACGAGCATGGTTGGAGCACCTACCATCCAACACCATACACAGTTGGGCGGATTTGAGGAAAATCTTTGTGGGAAATTTCCAGGGCACATACAAACGCCCCGAGAACCCATGGGACCTTAAGAACTGCCGTCAGAAGGCCGGTGAGACTCTCCACGAGTACATCCGGCGCTTCTCACGGTAGTGCAATGAGCTTCCCAACGTCGCCGACGCTGACGTGATAGGAGCCTTCCTATCGGGGACGACCTGCGAGTCTTTAGTTCACAAACTGGGACGCAGGAGCCCGTGAACGACCAAGGAACTCCTGGACATCGCGACCAGTCACGCCTCAGGAGAGGAGGCAGTTGGAGCGATCTTTGATCGCCTCGACGGCAAGGCCAAGCGGGACGAGGACGCCGGCGAAGGCGCCTCCAACCGTTCCGCCAAAAAGAAGAACAAGAAGCAACGGCGCGACGATTCGCTCACAGCCACTGCCGACCGCAAGGGTAGTCGGAAGCCCGCGGAGGGCACTCCAAACCACTTCGAAAAGATGCTCGAGGGGCTGTGTCCGAACCACGCCTTCCCTGTGAAACACCTGCTCAAAGACTGCGATCTTATGCGCAAGTTCTTATTCAGGAGCACCAACAAAGGGGAGCAGGGGATGGCGCCTGCCCCCGCCACAGACGATGAGGAGGAGAAGGACAAAACCTTCCCAACGCCAAACGGCGCCCTTATGATCTTCGGAGGGTCAACGGCCTGCGACTCCAAACGGCGTTAGAAGGTCGAGCGCCGCGAGGTCTACACGGCCGGACCGGCCACGCCGGCCTTCCTCCGGTGGTCGGAATCCGCCATAACCTTCGATCGGACCGACCATCCGGATACCGTCCCACACTCGGGAAGGTACCCGCTTGTTGTCGACCCGATTGTCGGTCCAATGCGACTCACAAAGGTACTGATGGACGGGGGCAGCGGCCTCAACATCATGTACGCCAAAACACTCGACGAGATGGGTGTCGATCGGACGAACCTCCGCCCCATCCGAGCGCCTTTCCATGGCGTCGTACTTGGCAAACAGGCCATACCACTCGGGCAGATCGATCTGTCCGTCACTTTTGGGGATCGGTCTAATTACAGGACTGAAATCCTCACCTTTGACGTGGTAGGGTTCCCCGGAACTTTCCATGCCATCTTAGGACGACCATGCTACGCGAAGTTCATGGCCGTTCCCAACTATACGTACCTCAAACTGAAGCTGCCGGGACCCCATGGGATTATCACCGTCGGCACCTCCTTCCAGCGGACCTACGAATGTGAGGTCGAATGCTGTGGCCATGCAACAGCAATCGTCGCCTCTGGGGAACTCGCCGCCCTCAGGGAAAAGGTCACCGAAGAAGCGCCCGATGCCAAGAAAGTAACCGGGTCGTTCAAATCAGCAGAGGGCTCCAAAGAGGTCGTCATAGACCCCAGCAGCTCTGAAGGAAAAACGGTGCGCATCGGCACCACGCTCTCCCCCGAATAGGAAAGCGCGCTCGTCGACTTCCTCCATGACAACAGAGATGTCTTTGCGTGGAAACCCTCAGATATGCCAGGCATTCCAAGGGAGGTCGCCGAGCACACCCTAAAAATCGATCCAGGCTCTAAGCCGGTGAAACAACGCCTACGCCGCTTTGACGAGGAAAAGCGTAGGGCCATCAGGGAAGAGATAGCCAAACTATTGATCGTCAGATTCGTCAAGGAGGTACACCACCCGGAGTGGCTGGCAAATCCCGTCCTTGTTCGAAAGAAAAATGGAAAATGGAGGATGTGTGTTGATTACACCGGTCTCAACAAAGTGTGCCTGAAGGATCCATTTCCTTTGCCACGCATAGATCAAATAATCGATTCCACCACGGGGTGCGAAACCCTCTGCTTCCTTGATGCGTACTCCGGCTACCATCAAATTGCGATGAAGGAATCCGACCAACTCGCGACCTCTTTCATCACTCCCTTCGGGCCGTTCTGCTACATTTCAATGCCGTTTGGCTTGAAAAACGCTGGGGCAACGTACCAGCGATGTATGCTCAGATGCTTCGAAGACCTCATCGGGCGAACCGTTGAGGCCTACGTCGATGACATCGTAGTGAAGTCCAAGCAGGCTGACCACCTCGTTGCTGATCTCGAGCAAATCTTTGCGAAACTTTGAGCAAACGGTATCAAGCTCAACCCCGAGAAATGCGTTTTCGGGGTCCCGAGGGGCATGCTGCTCGGCTTCATCGTCTCCGAGCGCGGCATCGAGGCCAACCCGGACAAGATTTCGGCCATCACGAGCATGGGCCCAATCCAGAACGTAAAGGGGGTACAACGGATCACCGGGTGCCTTGCCGCCCTCAGCCGATTCATCTCACACCTCGGCGAATGAGGTCTCCCCCTTTACCGCCTTTTGAAAAAAGCTGACCGCTTCAAGTGGACGCTCGAGGCCCAGGAGGCACTTGACATGGTCAAGCTGCTTCTAACAAAGGCCCCGATCCTCGTCCCCCCAAGCAACGGAGAGGCACTCCTGCTATACATAGCGGCCACCACACAGGTGGTTAGTACCGCCCTGGTAGTAGAGCGGGAAGAAGAGGGGCACGCACTCAAGGTACAGCGACCCGTGTATTTTATCAGCGAAGTACTATCCGACTCCAAAACCCGCTAGTCCCAGATCCAGAAACTCTTGTACGCCATCCTCATCACCAAGAGAAAACTACGTCACTACTTCAAGTCACACCCCGTGATAGTCGTAACATCGTTTCCCCTCGGTGAAGTCGTCCGGAGCCAGGACGCCACAAGAAGAACCGCGAAGTGGGCACTCGAGCTGATGGATCAAGGCATAACATATGCCCCACGAACGGCGATCAAATCCCAAGTATTGGCTGACTTCATCGTAGAATGGACCGAGATCCAAACGCCACCGGTGATCGTCGATCAGGAGTACTGGACAATGTACTTCGACGGGTCACTAATGAAGAAAGGCGCCAGCGCAGGGCTGGTCTTCGTATCACCCCTCAGGGTCCGAATGAGGTATATGGTCCATCTTCATTTCCCCTCGTCGAATAATGTTGCTGAGTATGAAGCTCTCGTCAATGGCCTACGAATCGCCATCGAGTTGGGCATCCGACGCCTCGACGTTCGGGGTGACTCCCAGTTGATCGTCAATCAAGTCATGAAGGAATCAAGGCGCCACGACGCCAAGATGGCGCGTCACGCCAAAGAGGTCCGACAATTTGGAGGACAAGTTCGACGGCTTGGAACTCAATCACATCCCTAGATGCCTCAACGAGGCGGCCGACCGACACGCCATAAAGCGGCATCTAGCCCGAGCCGGTCCCCACGGGAGTTTTCGCCGACTACCAAAGACAAACCCTCGATACGCTCACGAAGGGTCGGGCGGGCCGACGACGGCCCATCCGATCCTACCCGGGTGACCAACCAGCAGCTCGCGCCTACCCCCGAGGTCATGGAGCTTGAAGAAGGCACAACGCCCGACCCTCCGAACGACCGGAGAACGCTCTACCTCGACTATCTTCTCCACGACACTTTACCAGCGGATAAGACGGAAGGCCGACGGCTCGCACGCCGCGCCAAGTCCTTTGTTCTTGTAGGAGGTGAAGTCTACAAACGAGGCCACACCGGGATCTTGTAGCAATGCATTCCCGCCGAACAGGGCAAGCTTCTGTTGAGCGACATCCACGGCGGGGTCTGCGGTCACCACGCCGCACCAAGAACTCTGGTTGGAAACGCATTCCGGCTGTGGCTTCTCGCCCATCGATAGCCGACGCCGAGCAAGCAAATGACGCACCTACGAAGGGTGCCGATTACTACGCTTCAGTGAGACTCACCTCCCGGCCAGTGCACTCCAAATGATCCCCATCACATGGCCCTTCGCGGTCTGGGGGCTCGATCTAGTTGGACCTCTTAAAAAGGCACCCAGGGGCTTCACCCACCTACTGGTCACCATAGACAAGTTCACCAAATGGATCGAAGCTCGGCCGATCTCTACGATCAAATCCGAGCAAGCCGTGCTGTTCTTCCTCGACATCATCCATCGTTTTGGAATACCAAACTCCATCATCATGGACAACGGCACGCAATTCACCGGTAGGAAATTCATTCGATTCTGCGATGAGCAACACATCTGGATCGATTGGGTAGCCGTCGTACACCCCCGGACGAACGGGCAGGTCGAGCGAGCTAACGGCATGCTCCTACAGGGCCTCAAACCCAGGATCTTCAACCGGTTGAACAAATTCGGCGCACGATGGGTCACCGAGCTCCCCGCTGTGCTTTGGAGCCTGAGAACAACTCCCGGCCGGGCCACCGGCTACACGCCCTTTTTTATGGTCTACGGTGCCGAGGCCGTCCTCCCGACGGACCTTGACTACGGAGCACCAAGGGTCAAAGCATACAACGAAGAAGGAGCCGAGGCATCCCACCAAGACGCCATGGACCAGCTGGACGA
Source organism: Miscanthus lutarioriparius (assembly GCA_904845875.1). Lineage (NCBI taxonomy): Eukaryota > Viridiplantae > Streptophyta > Magnoliopsida > Poales > Poaceae > Miscanthus > Miscanthus lutarioriparius. The sequence goes on from CAJGYO010000001.1 coordinate 101,698,772, forward strand.
AGCCCGCGACATCGCCCTCCTCCATTCGGCCAAGTACCAGTAGGCGTTGCGACGGTACCACGGACGACGGGTACGGGACCGAGCCTTCAACGTCGGGGACCTTGTCCTCTGCCTCGTACAGAGCAACAAGGACCGCCACAAGCTCTCCCCGCCCTGGGAAGGGCCGTACGTCATCGCAGAAACTCTCCGGCCAGGCGCCTACAAGCTAAAAACCATCGACGGCAAGGTCTTCACCAACGCCTGGAACATTGAACAGCTACGTCGCTTTTACCCCTAAATAAACGCATACTTTTCCATATCAGTCTTCTGTCTTTACAAAATCCCTGAACTTTAAGTGACGTCCGACCCCCAAAGCACAAAGGGTCCGACCTCACTCAGGGGCTGATACAAACTGGTACAAGTACGTTTATGCTATAAACACATCCCATATTACATTTGCAAACTTTTTTTGAGTTTTTTGATTCATCCCATGAACAAGTCCTAAAAATTAGGATTGCAAAAAATACGTCCTGAGTATAACTGGTAGGACCACGGGAGAGCCACACCCCGGTGGCTACAACCTCTTTGCTCACCAGCATAAATCAGGACTAAATCACCTGCACCCCTAGTCTTTTTGCGAACTTGAACCATGGGAAGGATCGAAGGACATCGAAACCTCCTCCGAAGAGGAATTGTTTGCCACAACAAAAGATGAAAAATTTGTTCATTCTTTGCACAAATTCACCACTTACAAAGTAATTTCATCACGAAAATGGCTAAATGAGCTCCCAAAACCAAAAGCTAGCCGCTCAGGGACTCCCCACAAACTTATTCGATTACAATCTCTGCTTAGACCGACTACGACTACTACCACGGTCTCCATGCCAATCTCGTCAGGCACAAGCACCAGAAGGAGCTCTTCGTCGCCGTCGAGGGCGTGTACATGGGCCAGTACGTCTACTGCGGCTGCCGCGCCACGCTCTCCATCGGCGACGTCCTACCGCGCCACAGGATCCTCGAAGACGCCGTCGTTTGCAACGTCGAGCGTCACGACCGGCGACTGTGGTGTCCCTCCACTGAGGCACCCGGGGACTACGCCATCGTCATCAGCCACAACACCGACAACGGCGCCCGAACGAGGGGCGCCCCCCGCCGGAGAAAGGCCGCAACGAACCATGGCAAGGTCAACAACGCTTGACACCCTTCGGTGCTCCCCCTCCTTCAGCGGCGGCAGCAACCCCTCCTCGGCGAAGGCGGCCCACACCATCTCATCTACGTTGGATGACCTCCAGCTCAACATCACGCTCCTGACTCACCGACGAAACTGTGAGTATCTCCCTCTAGCATTACCCCCTCTCTCACCCAGGATCCGCCGCGACACACGAGCGTATTCGGTGGAGAAGAAAAGGGAGAAGAGGTAGCGGCTCAGGGGCAGAATGAGAAGCGGACGAGAACCCCCCTCCCTCTCCCTATTTAAGGAAGAGGACCAACAGACAAGGAAAGGCGAAAGGCGGACCGAAAAACTCTCTGCCTTCCCCCCTATTCCATACAGGTGGCAAATCAATGCTGACAGAAACCCGATGGGACGCGCCTGGACCGACGAGACGCCGCGCAATTAATGAGATGCCGCCTGACCAAGCGGGCATGGCCCACCACCACCCACCGGGCGCGAGGACCGGGGCGCGCCCGCACAAGCGACTCTCCGTTCCCCCAGGCAGGACCGTGAGATGACCCAACAACGAAACCTTTGTCCAGAGGGAGCCCAGCAGGCCTCACGGGCCGATCGGACGGCCCAGGTAACACAATGGAGAAACGACCGCCGAAAGATAAGTACCTCTGCTTACTTACTTTAAGCAATAATTTCTTCACCGAGCCACCGACCCCAGCAATGGCCTGGGCACGGACATTACTCGGGGGGCTGTCGAAGGCATCTATTTGTTTAGACACTCTCTTTGCCCGACCCCTTATTGCAACTAAAAACCAGGAACACGGTGTGTGGGTATAAAAACTTTGAAAACAACTGGACGAACCATCAGACCCCACGCCTCGACGGCTACGATGTTTTTTGTTCACCAGCATAAATCAAACTCATAGTTCCCCGCACCACTAGCCTCGGCTCTCACCTTCCCGAGAGGGGTTTGGAGGGGTCCCCCTGCAGAGCCTCCTTCGTGGAGAGTCTGTCAGGATGACTAAGACAATCGGGCGGCTCGAATCGCCACCGAGAGACAGAAACAAAAATTACGATGCTCGTGCAGGTCACGCCAACCTCGTCATAAACAACGGACTCAAAACCGCATGGACACATCTAATAGGAGCTTCCCGTCGCTCACACCACCAAGGTAACATTAACGAACCCTGTTTTCGTTTCAAATTTATCAGATATTAAACTCATGCAAACGCTGCATCGCAACACTTCATGTCACGTCATGAAGTGGCAGTCACTTCGTCCTATACGAGCAACGAACGACCGAGGTTCGTAGGCCGGCCCGCGAAGGGCTCGAGGCCGCCTCGCGTCAAACAAGAGCCAGGGGAGAAAACGTAGATGAGCCTCAAACGGCCTTTGCCCATCCCGCATTAAGGCGGACAGGGTCATCTCAACCTTCTAAAAAGTTTGACCCAAACCCCCTGCCGAGCCCATAGGATCCCCGTTAGAGGGGGAATCTGTTGGAAGGTAGGCCAAAGGGTAACAAAACCCCGCCCGAGGGCTTTGCCGCAAAGCAGCCGGACCAGGTTTTTTCGTCCGAACACCCCCGTTAGTAAGCTCATCGGACACGTCATTCGAGCCACCGAGGCAAATAACGCTGCCCCAATCCCTCCAAACGTGAAGAAAGATGGGCGGAACAAACACCACAAAATGTGCCGTCCCGTCTCCAGTAACATCCGACCCCCACAAAAACAAGGGGTCAGATCTCACTCGGGGGCTGGTAAAGGTACGAATACCTCCTCTCTCTTACCGAAATAAGTCTCTTTTGCCAAAAGGAAAGAAGGTAAAATCAAACAAAACGAAATCATGAAGCAAAATCATAAAACTGTTTCCGAACACGACAGTACCGACATTAAGTTCGCATATTACATATAACTACTCATCAAATTTATTTAACTAACTACTTCCACGGAGGAAGAGCCATCTCTTTCAATCTGTCCGCCAGGTCCCGCGCAAAAGGTGCCACCGCCTTCTCCATCTCGTCCAGCTCAGGATCTTCATAAACAGGCGCGAAGCCTTGGCTCATCACCTTTAGGTTAATCTCCTTATCATAATGAGAATGGGCGACGGTAAAGGCTTGGGTGATCCCGGCGCAAAAAGCATTTTCCTCAAGTTGGCTCACTCGCGCCGTGATACCCGCAACACGGGCCGCGAGCGGGCTGGTCTCCACCGGCTCCACCACCTGCAGGGCGTCAAGGACTTCCCCAACGGCGATCTGCAGAAGGTCGTGCCCATCACTTTCAGCCTGAAGCACCCCTCGCACCTGGGTGAGCTCCCTTTTTAGTCCGGCGGAGACATTCTCGGTAGCCTGCTTCTGGGTCATCGCGGTTTCGAGATCCACACGAAGGGAGTTCGCCACCCGGTGCGCCTCGTCGTGCTCCCTGATGACCCGGTCGTGCTCCTCGCGAGGCGCGCTGCCCTCCGAGCGAAATCTCTCCTCGGACTGACGCGCCTCGTCCCGCTCCCTGCACAGACGATCGATCAGCACAGCGTCCTCGTCCACCTTCTTCTGAAGGGCCACGGCCTCGCTCTCGGCCTTCCGCCTGAGGTTCCGCTCCGTCTCCAGCTCGTTCTGGGCCTCGACAGCCCGCTTACTGGCCTAAGCATCCTTCTCGACCAGCTCGTCCCGCTCCTTCAGAATTCTGGCGGCTTCTTCCTCTTCAAGCTTCGACCTCGCCTTTAGGTCCTCGAACATACCGTGAATCTCCTCCGCATCCCGACACGCCTCGGCCTCCCGCTCCTGGGCGGCAGCAAGCTGCGCGGCCATATCTGCTCGCAGCCGGGCCTCTTCGCTAAGGCGGTCCCACTCCACCTTTTGCTCACGGAGGAAATGGGATTTATCCCGGCTACGAGCAGCGATAATCTGCAAAAGGAAACCAATATCAGAAGTTCGAAAAACACAAAAACATATGAAGAAAGAAGAAAACAATGAGGAAGATCAAGCCGATACCTGGGTCGTGGGAACAAAGACCTCGCGTAGGACTTCTCCGGCCTGGTTCAGAGCCTCCATCATGCTCGAGATCCTGAGGTCAAGGCTCTCCCGCTCCATGCTCTCGGCATGATCGTCAAGCGAGAGGGCAACCGACGAGGGATCCCGAGGGGACATCCACTGGAGTGGCGGCTCCCCCCGCGCAGGGGAGCGCACGCCTCCCGACAAGGGGGCCGGGGGCGGCTCCCTCCTGGTCCTATGCGCCACCACCACGGCGTCCGACGACCCTTCGGCAGTGTCCACCTCTATCCGGCCCGCCTCATCCACTACTACCGGGGCTGCCGGTGGCACCGACTGCTCCATCCCCTCGGACGCCAACGCGGCAACGTCCAGCCCCATCGGGCTTGGAGTGGTCGTGGCCATCTCCACTTGGATCACCGGTGGCGCGAGCTCTGCTCCTCCCCCCAACACCACCTCCGCCGGCGGCGTCGGGCCCATGGCCGGCTGTACCGCGCCCGTCTCGGAAGATACCACCGGCTCGACAACCGCCGAGGGCGCAGGCTCCACCACAGGCGCCATCAGATCAGCCAGCACGGCCTCGACATCGGCGCCGTCCCTGCCCGAAACAGGGGCGACATCGGGCAGCACCATCCGTCCCGCCTGAATGGTGAGATTCTTCTTGGGCGCCAGCCCCAGGGAGTGGCCCATCCGCAAAAACCTACACAAAGGTAAGAGGCGTCAGGTCAAAATAGAAAGGTAAAAGGATGAAAAAACAGGGGAATCAGCGGCTTACGTGGACGCCTTCGGCCGTCGGGAGAGCTTTGGGGACGAACCCCCAGGACCTTGCCCCAACTCGTCTGGACGGGCCCTTTTCGAGCCTTCCCCCTGCTCCGAGGCAGGGGGGCTCGTCTCCCTTACCGCAGGGGGCACGGCACCAGAGCTACTTCTCTCCACCATCACCATAGGGTCAGCGGCGGTAGGCCCGCCTTCCTCCGTCCACCGATCCTCGCCTAGAACGCCGTGCGAAGCGGCGGACTCCCTGGCTCCCACCAACTCGCTTCCCTCCGTGTGGAACGCGAAGGGTCCCTGTGTGCACGGGTGGGCATCTGTCGACGTGCCCTCATCCTCCAGGATGTCCCAATCCACGCCAATGGCTACCTCGCCGTCGTTGTCGTCATCATCGCTGCTCACGTCTTCCCCTCGATCCCGTGCTTCTTGCTTCCGTCGCATCTCCTTCTTCTTCTGCTCCCTGGTCTTCTTATCCAGTTCAGCCGCGAGGCGACTCCCCGCTGCTAGGGCCTTATTCTTCGGCAGCGGAACCAGACTGTCTTTAAAGGCTAGCCTCCTCGGCTGGTCCCAACATCACAAAAACAAATATCAGAACCAGGGAGATTCAGGAAGAAGGAAGGTCACGGGGAGATAAGGCTTACAAATTCAAAGAACCCAGGCTCCGGCCGCATTGGGGGATGACCGGGCACCGGGTACACAATGTCTAGGACATCACCAGCAGAATCCTTCATCGGCTCTGTCGCCTCCTTAACGAGCTGCGCCACTTCGGAATAAGGGAGCGCCTCGTCGACAAGTACCGTCCCCTCGAACGACATCCCGGGCATCATCCGATATAGGGAAGCGCGCGCGCCATCAGCAGCGCCACCCTCCTCGCATGGTAGGCGCCAATGATCCCTGCCCCCTTTACACCCCTGCCTTCAGAGCTTGGAGGCCGGCAAGAAGGTCGGTAAGGTGCTTCTTGTCTTTAAGCTTCGAGGCGATTGGGAGAAAGGGGGGCTCGAGCTCGACGGCGGCGACGGGGGAGCAGGAGGCTGAAGGTGAACTAGCGATGGAGATCCCAGATGCGAAGATGAGAAGGCGGGGTACAGGACCCCGGGGGCGAACCCCGTGGTTTTATAGAGGCGACGGGTGCGAGAAGGGCAACCGCCCGCCTCAATCTCTGGGCCAGCCACGCGCGCCGTCCCGTCATGCCGCGGGACACGCGCCCACAGTTCCTATTTTCTCCCACCATAAACCACGGCGGACGGCTCGACTTTCCCAGGCGAATCCGGACTCTCTTCCCACCCGGGGAAGCACGGGTCATAAAGATTTGTTCTCTCTCTTTGGCCCGCCTAAGGGCCCGGAGGCTCGGCGGCCGGCCCAACCAAGGACGGGTCCGCGAATGACCCAAAATCAAGGGCGTAAGCATTACTGAGGTCCCTATCCGCGGTCAAGCCCCAGTTAGGCAAGTCTTGAATAAAATCCCCGCGAACGGGATGCCACGATCCAGCTAACAAGAAAACCTAAATCTTACGATCTTACCCGCGGAGGGCCCACGCAAGGGCCCGGGGACTACACCCACCGGTTGCGCTCGCACGCACCCTCTGGAAAAGTAACTCCGACGAGATCGAAGAAACCCCCCGGATGATTCAACCCGAATCACCCAAGGGCTCGGGGACTACTGTCGGGGACCTAATACCGGGGTACCCCAAAGAGGAGGAATCAATGAACCATCGAACGGTAAGGACTCCTGAAAGCGCAGTTACATCTCTTGCCCGACCAAGTGGAAGTCTTGTTCCACCTCGCCTGAGCGCCCATGTGCCCTTGGGACCCGCTCTACCTCGCCCGACGGCTGAAGGGAGACTCCGCCTCGCCCGATGGCTGGAGGGCGACTCCGCCTCGCCCGACGGCTGGGCTTGGCTTCACCCGACCCGCCGGGGGACGACTCCGTCCCGCCCGACGGCTGGAGGGCGACTCCACCTCGCCCGATGGCTGGGCTCGGCTTCACCCGACGGCTGGAGGGCGACTCCGCCTCGCCCGACGGCTGGGCTCGGCTTCAGCCGATGGCTGGAGGGTGACTCCGCCTCGCCCGACGGCTGGGCTCGGCTTCACCCGACCCCTAGGGGATGCGCACCGCCTCGCTCGACCCCCGAGGGCTAGGCTCGGCCCCGTTCGATGGCCAGGGGACAACTCCGCTTCGCCCGGCGGGTAAAAACTAGGTTTTTACCTCATCCGAACGACCAATGACGAATCTTGCCTCACTCGATAGCCAGAGGCTGGCCCAGTCTCACCTGACGAACCGCGCCCTGTACCCTCATGATGACGATTGCAGGGTAAGACAAGATGTTCGGGTCAACCGCAGCGTTAGATGCCATGCCCTGCACCCCTACAGGGAAGTACTGTCAGGATGTGACCAGGCGAGCGCTTGGACCCCTCCGGGCGTGGCAGAGCCTGAACAGTGTTGTAGGCGCCGCCTTCAGCCTCCAGACGAAGAGCCCGACGCAGACATACGACAACCACTACATTCCAAGGGCAAACCAACAGTCACCGCGCCTCCCGACCCCCACGGGGTCAGGGCTCGGCAAATCCTGTCCGACACACCACCCGCAGGGGCAGGATGGGACGTACCCACTTGTTAAACAATGGCTGTGGCGTGGCCCACGACGGTCTACAATCGCCTCAATCCTGACACAATCTGCCATGATGGGCAGACCAGGCGTGGGCAAGAAGGAAGGACCGAGTTCCTCGAAGGACCTTCTATGCTCTTAGTGTTTTCTTCTTCCCCGTCTGTAAAAAACCCTGCCCCCCTCGATCTATAAAAGGGGAGGCAGGGCTCCCCACTAAGGGATCGATCAACTGATTCTGAACAGGTTAGCACACACACACACGCACCACATGGCCGAGCGCCAACAGAGCTCTTGGCGTCCTTCCAATCACTCCATCAGGGACTTGGGGTCTCTCCCTCTCCCAACCGTTTGTACCCCCTACTACGAACCTCATTCGGTGCTAATAACACAAGCAGCAACAGACTGGACGTAGGGACATTTAGCCCAAACCAGTATAACCCTTGTGTCCTTTAGCGCACCATCCGGGCCTAACGCGCATCAATTACAAATTTACTCGCCGGTGTTTGTTCGAAACACTGACAACTGGTCCAGATACACATATACCAAAGGTGGGCACCACCCATGAAAGTCAAATAATAGCCATGTTGGTTTGAGTTTATTTGGCTGATAAGCCATGGCTGAAAATATTATTGGCTGGTTTGGTGTGAGAGAAAAATACTGTTCGTTGGCTGATAAGCCATAGCTAGCCATGGCTTATAAGCCAAATACGACCAAGCGAATAGGATCTCTTAAGTGCAAAATACTTTTATTGGTCAAATAAAATTAATTTATTACACAGAGAAGGTTGTGAGCAAACTAATTATATACTCTTGTGTTTTCAAACATCCGAATAGTCGGTTAGCTGGTCTGCCGCCGTCGACAAAGTGGAGTCGCAAATTTGAAAATGTTGCTACTTGTCGGGACCGAATACTGGGTACCCAAAGAGAAGGAGCTAATAACCATCAAACATTGATGCTTCCGAACAGACAAGAGCGCGACTACACCTCTTGCCCAAACGACCAGGAGTTGGCTCCGCTTCGCCCGACCCCTGAGGGTTGGCTCCGCTTTGCCCGACCCCCAGAGGCTGGCTTCACCTCGCCCGGTGTCTGAGGGCAGACTCCACCTGGCCTCGACGTCCGAGGGATGGCTCCTCCTCACCCGAACCCCGGAGACTGGCTCCGCCTCGCCTGACATCTGAGGACAAAATCTGCCTCGCTCGAACCCCGGGGGCTGGCTCTGCCTCGTCCGACGTCTGAGGGCAGGCTCCGCCTCGCCGTCCGACGTTCGAGGGATGGCTCCGCCTTGCCCGAACCCCGGGGGCTGGCTCCGCCTCGCCCGATGTCTGAGGGCAGACTCCGCCTTGCCCGATGTCTAAGGACAGACTCCGCCTCACCCGAACCCCAGGGGCTGGCTTCGCCTCGCCCGACGTCTAAGGGCAGACTCCGCCTCGCCCGATGACTGCGCGCTGCTCTGTCATAACTACGCGCGACACGATAAAGCGGGGCACTCAAGTCAACCGCAATACCGAGGACCATACCCTGCACGCCTGTAGGAAAGTACCATTAGGATATGACAAGACGGGCGCTTTAAGCCCTTCTAGGCATGTCAGAGCCCGAACAATGTTGTGGACGCCGATATTTGTCTTACAGTGTTATGGGCATCGGCATTCGCCCTCGGGCACGGATTCTGACAGAAGCATACGAGAACCACTATGGTCCAATAGGAAATTCACATCATCTATAGTAACGGACATAGGGTCACTACGCCGTCTGCTCCCCGAAGGGTCATGGTTTAGCACCCTGGTCCGTCGCGGCGCCCCCCGAGGTGGGATGGGACATGATCACTTGTTGACAGAACCAGAGTGCGGCCCTATCAGGATCACGTCCGCACCCAGCATAAAGCTATCCCAAGCACCGTCTACCGGGTCAGCGGGACTCGCTCAGAGGAAAAGGAAAACCCAGCACCTTTGAAGGATCTCCTTGGACTCTGGGTTTTCTTCTTTCTCACATCTGTAATCCCTGCTTCCCCTTGGTCTATAAAAGGGAAGGCAGGGAACCCGACTAAGGGGACTGATCGATAGAACACACCACGCATCACATAACACATAGCTGAGCAGCAACCAAGCTCTCAGCGCCCTTTCAACCTTTCCATCAGAGACTTGGGACCTGTCCCTCTCTCGCCCATTTGTAACCCCTACTACGAACCTTTCAGTGCTAATAACACGAGCGGCAGCCGCAAACTAGACGTAGGGACATTCTGCCCGAAGCAGTATAAACCTTGTGTCTTTTAGCACACCATCCGGGTCGGATGCACAATAATACAAATTTACTCGTTGGTGTTTACTCGAAACACCGACAGTTGGCGCACCAGGTAGGGGACCTTTATGCGTTCGACATTAACATCAGGCCATGGATGGCTAGCCATGGAATCAGTTGGGTACCGAACGCACACGTGTGCTTCGGTGACCTGGACTTCATCGTCACGGTGGGAGGAGAGTTGGCATTGGCTCACACCGCCATCCAACCTCTCCCCTCCATCGGCCTCAACTACGGGAGGCTTGAGCGCTAGCTCGGTGTCTCCCTGGGACCCCAACCATCCAGGGAGGACCTGTGCCGCCTCACCCCCTCTCCGGAACACCCCACACGGAGCGCCCCGATAGTGTTTCCATTCGGTCTCCGCAACATCACGGCGACCATTAGCCACCTTGTGGCACAGTGCATGATCCCATCTCCCATGAACAATGAGTTCGTGGGGGTGATCGAACAGTTCGTGGAATCTTTCCATGACCTCCTAGCAGAGGAGCCAGGGTCGCCCTCTGGCTCTGACTCCAGCAGGGGAAGCCATCACCCCTCTCGTGAATGCTTCATGGCGGGTACCCCTGAGGGGCACATTGAAAGCGTCCACGAGGGGGAGGCTACTCCAACAAACGATCTCGGCAATGAGGCCGAAAGGGAGACAATGGCCCCACCACACATGCCGGTGGAGCAGCTAAAAGCCCAACACCGAGAGATCGAGGAAGCGCGACTCCAGCTCGAGCAGGAATGCGCGGAGCTCGACCAGGAGATAGAGCGCTACGGAGATGGTGGGCACGCATGCGCCATGGCCCGTGATGTGAACCGGAGGATCATCGCAGACGATGAAGCCCTCCCTCGCTTTGCCCGGGCAAGCTAGAACATCGCCGCCGCCGCGGCCTTGCTCCATGGCCCTCCAGAGGCCGCGACGCCCAAGGATCATCAGGCACACCGTGAGATTCACATGTTGCTCGAGCGTGTGGCGGCGCAGCAGGCCGAGAGCTCGTTGTCTCGGTGACACGAGCTCGACGCCAGCCAGTGCATGCTCTCAGAATGCCCCGGTAGGGACGCGTCGGTCCACTAGGAGCCACAAGGAAGCAGGCAGCACACCACGGTCCCGGTGCATTAGCGTCTCGACCACACCCTCGACGCTCGTAGATGTGCCTATGATGACTCAAGATAGGGAGCCAGACACGGCTATCACCCTCGTTGTGGCGGACGCTATGACAGCGGTGAGGACCAAAGCCCGATCCCTGGCCTACCGGGGCCTCAGGCCTTCGGCCGTCACATCCTCAACGCTGCTTTCCCGCCGAGGTACCGACCACCAACCAATATCCCGAAGTACTCTAGGGAAACAAACCTCGAACTATGGCTCGAAGACTATCAGCTTGCCTGCCAAGCCGGTGGTACGGATAATAACGACTTCATTATCTGCAACCTTCTAATGTTCTTGGCTAATTCGGCACGAGCGTGATTGGAACACCTGCCGTCCAACATAATCTAGAGTTGGGCGGGCCTAAAAGAGATCTTTGTGGGGAACTTTCAGGGCACATACAAGTGCCCTGGGAACCCATGGGATCTCAAAAACTGCTGACAGAAGGCCGATGAAACCCTTTGTGGGTACATCCGGCGCTTCTCCCGGTAGTGCAACGAACTATCTAACATCACGGACACCGATGTTATAGGAGCTTTCCTGTCTGGGACTACCTGCAAGTCTCTAGTTCATAAGCTGGGATGCAAGGGCCTGTGAACCACCAAGGAACTCCTGGACATCGCCACCAGCCACGCCTTTGGAGAAGAAGCAGTCGAAGTGATCTTCGATCGTCTCGATGGCAAGGCAAGGCGAGATGAGGGCGCCAGCGAAAGTGCCTCCAATCATTTTGCCAAAAGTAAGAACAAGAAACAATAGTGCGAGGGCTTGCTTGTGGCCACTGCTAACAGCAAGGGTGGTCGGAAGCCCACAGAGGGCACTCTGAACCATTTCGAAAAATTACTCGAGGGGCCATGCCCGAACCATGCCTTCCCGGTCAAGCATCTATACAAGGACTGTAGCCTCATGAGGCAGTTCTTGTCTGGAGGCTCCAACAAAGGAGAGCACGGGAAGGACCCTGACCCCACCACGGATGACACCGAGGGGAAGGACGGTGGCTTTCCAACACCGGATGGTTGCCTCATGATCTTCAGAGGATTGGCGGCCTATGACTCCAAACACCGTCAGAAGGTCACGTGCCACGAGGTCTATACGACTGAACCGGCCACACCTGCCTTCCTCCGATGGTCAGAGTCCGCCATAACCTTCGATCGGACCGACCACCCAGAGAGCGTCCTGCATCCGGGGAGATATCCGCTCGTGGTCGACCCGATCATTGGCACAAAGCGGCTCACCAAAATATTGATGGATGGAGGAAGCGGCCTCAACATCATGTATGCTAAGATGCTCGATGAAATGGGCAGCGACCGGACACGCGTCCGCCCAACCGGAGCACCTTTCCACGGCATCGTGCCTAGAAAGCAGGCCATGCCATTAGGGCAGATCGATCTGCCCGTTACCTTTGAGGATCCATCAAATTATAGGATGGAAACCCTCACCTTCGAGGTGGTTGGGTTCCCCAGAACCTACCACGCCATCCTGGGACGTCCATGCTACGCAAAGTTCATGGCCGTCCCCAACTATACCTACCTCAAGCTAAAGATACCAGGCCCTGGTGGGGTCATCACCGTCGGCACCTCCTTCCAGTGCGCCTATGAGTGCGAGGTCGAGTGCTGCGATCACACCATAGCAATCATTGCCTCCGGGGAGCTCGCTGCCATCAAGAAGGAGGTCACCGAAGAAGCGCCCAACCCCAAGAAGTCGACCGGGTCTTTCGAGCCTACGAAGGGCTGTAAAGAGGTCCTCATAGATCCCAGCAGCCCCGATGGCAAGGTGGTGCGCATTGGCACCGCGCTTTCCTCTAAATAGGAAAACACGCTCATCAACTTCCTCCGCGCCAACAAAGACATCTTTGCGTGGAAACCCTCGGACATGCCAGGCATCTCGAGGGAAGTCGCCGAGCACACCTTGAAGATCCATTCAGGCTCCAAGCCGATGAAACGGTGCCTGTGTCGCTTCGATAAGGGGAAATGTAGGACCATCGGTGAAGAGATCACAAAGCTTTTGGCGGCCAAATTCATCAAGGAAGTGCACCACCCGGAGTGGCTGGCTAATCCCGTTCTGGTACAAAAAAAGAGTGGGAAATGGAGGATGTGTGTTGACTATACGAGTCTCAACAAAGCAATCCCAAAGGTCCTGTTTCCTTTGCCACGCATAGACCAGATAGTTGATTCTACCTCGAGGTGCAAAACCCTCTGCTTCCTTGATGTGTACTTTGGGTACCATCAAATTGCAATGAAAGAGTCCGACCGGCTCGCGACATCGTTCATCACCCCCTTCGGATCATTCTGCTATGTCTCAATGCCATTCGGTCTGAAGAACGCTAGGCTTACATACCAGCATTGTATGCTCAAGTGTTTTGGGGACCTCATCGAGCAGACCGTTGAGGCCTACATTGACGACATCATGGTCAAGTCTAAATGGGCTGACCATCTCGTTGCCAATCTTGAGCAGACCTTTGCAAAACTCCAAGCGAACGACATCAAACTCAATCCCGAGAAGTACGTTTTCAGGGTCCCAAGGGGCATGCTGCTTGGTTTCATCATCTCTGAGCGTGGCATCGAGGCCAACCCAGAGAAGATCTTAGCTATCACAAGGATCGGTCCGATTCGGAATATAAAGGGGATGCAGTGAGTTCTAGGGTGCCTCGCCACACTCATCCGCTTCATCTCACGCCTCGGCGAACGAGGTCTCCCCCTTTATCGACTTCTGAGGAAGGCCAATCACTTCAAATGGACATCCGAGGCCTAGGAGGCACTTGACATGGTTAAACAGCTCCTGACAAAGGCCCCGATCCTGGTTCCTCCCACTGAGGGAGAACCCCTTCTACTCTACATCGTGGCCACCACACAAGTAGTCAGCGCCGCCCTGGTAGTGGAGCAGGAAGAAGAGGGGCACACCCTCAAAGTATAGCGCCCTGTGTACTTCATCAGCGAGGTCCTATCTGACTCAAAGACCCGTTACCCCCAAAGCCAGAAGCTTCTGTACGCTGTCCTCATCACTAGGAGGAAGATACGCCACTACTTCGAGTCACATCCAGTGACAGTCGTGACGTCCTTCCCCCTTGGTGAGGTCATCCAAAACTAGGACATCACGGGGAGAACTGCAAAATGGGCGCTCGAGCTGATGGGTCAAGGCATTGCGTCTGCCTCCTAGGCAGCCATCAAGTCCTAGGTGTTGGCTGATTTCATCGCGGAATGGATCGAGCTCCAAATGCCACCAGCGGTCATCGATCAAGAGTACTGGACAATGTACTTTGACAGATCGCTTATGAAGAAGGGCCCCAACACGGGGCTGGTCTTCGTGTTGCCCCTTGGGATACGCATGATTTACATGGTCCATCTCCATTTCCCCTCCTCCAATAACGTAGCTGAGTACGAGGCACTCATCAATGGCCTACACGTTGCCGTCGAATTCGGCATCCGACACCTCGATGTTCGAGGGGATTCCCAGCTGGTCGTCGACCAAGTGATGAAGGAGTCAAGTTGCCACGATGCCAAGATGGCCATGTACTACCAAGAAGTCCGCCGGTTGGAGGACAAGTTCGACGGCCTTGAACTCAATCACATCCTGAGGCATCTCAACGAGGCAGCTGAGGCACTTCCGGAAGCTGCATCCGGCCGAGAGCCGGTGCCAACGGGCGTCTTTGCCAGCGACTAGCACAAGCCCTTGGTTTGATACGAGGAGTCAGAACAGGGCAGTGATAGTCCATCCAATCCCGACTCGGGGGCTGAACAACCATCGGCTACATCCGGCTCTGAAGTCATGGAGCTCGAAGAGGATCCAGCGACAGAGCCCAACCCTCTGGTCAACTGGAGAATGGTCTACCTCGATTACCTCCTCCGTGACACACTGTCGACAGATAGGACAGAGGCCTGATGGCTCACGCGTTGTGCCAAGTCCTTTGTTCTTGTGGAGGGTGAACTCTACAGGCGAGGCCACACCGGGATCCTGCAGCGCTGCATCCCCTTCGAATAGGGGAAGCATTTGCTGAGTGATATCCATGGTGGGGTCTGTGGTCACCATGCCATGCCCTGAACCCTAGTCGGAAATGCATTCCGACAGGGCTTCTACTGGCCTACCACGGTAGCCGATGCTGAGCAAATCGTACGCACCTGCGAAGGGTGCCAGTACTACGCTTGGCAGACTCACCTACTGGCCCAAGCACTCTAGACAATCCCCATCACCTAGCCATTCGCAGTCTGGGGACTTGATCTGGTTGGACCACTCAAAAAGGCGCTCGAGGGCTACACCCACTTGCTTGTCACCATAGACAAGTTTACAAAGTGGATAGAAGCTCGGCCGATCTCTGCGATCAAATCTGAGCAGGCCGTACTGTTCTTCCTCGACATCATCCATCGCTTTGGAGTCCCAAACTCCATCATCATGGACAATGGTACGCAATTCACTGGAAAAGAAGTTCCTTTGATTCTGCGATGAATACCACATCCGGGTCGATTGGGCCGCTGTCGCGCATCCCCGGACGAATGGGCAAGTCGAGCGCACAAATGGCATGGTCCTACAGGGCCTTAAGCCTAGGATCTTCAACCGATTGAACAAATTCGGCATGCGCTGGGTCACCGAACTTCCTTCAGTACTCTGGATCCTGAGGACAACCCCCAGTCGAGCCACCAGCTATACACCCTTCTTTATGGTCTACTGTTATGAGGTTGTCCTCCCAACCAACCTCAACTATGGAGCGCCAAGGATCAGGGCATATGACGAACAGGGAGCTAAGGCATCCCATGAGGATGCCATGGACCAGCTGGACGAAGTGCGCGACGTCGCCCTCCATCGTTCAGCCAAGTACCAATAGGCGTTGCGACGGTACCATGGCCAACGGGTGTGGGGCCAAGCCTTCAACATCGGGGACCTGGTCCTCCACCTCGTACAGAGCAATATGGACCGCCACAAGCTCTCCCCGCCATGGGAGAGACCATACATCATCGTGGAGGTACTTCGGCCAGGCGCCTACAAGCTGAAAACCATCGACGGCGAGGTCTTCACCAATGCCTAGAACATCAAGCAGCTACGTCGCTTTTACCCCTAAATAAATGCATACTTTCGCTTATCTGTTTTAATATTGAAATCCCCTATCCTTTGTGACATCCGACCCCTACAATGGCGAGGGGTCGGGTCTCACCTGGGGGCTGATATGAGTGTATTTACCTTGCAAACATTCTCTGTGCCAGCCTCCCTTTCTCACGTTAATGCCTAGGAGCTAGGTTTTCGGGAACTAGCTCTGAGTATAACTGGTCGGACTGCGATAAACCTACACCCCAGCGACTATGGCATCTTTGTTCACCAGCGTAATCAGAACTGGCTCGCCCGCACTCTGAGCTTTTATGGCCTTAACAACAAAAAGGGTCGAAACACGCTAAACCCTTCTGTAGAAAAAAGGGAGGAAGGGTTGAAAAGCTATTTGCTATAACGAAATTTGAGAACTTGTCCATTTTTGCACAAGTTCGTCGCTTGGCTTATCTGCCCAACTAAATTCTTGTGCGGGATACTCTCGTCCTCTACCCCCATAGGAAAATCTTGTCTCAACATGAAACATGGGTCGACCGGACGGCTTGGCCACTGCCGAGAAATGGGTCGATCGAACGACTCAAAACCACCACCAAGAGATAAGCACCCTTACTTACTTACATTACATATTAAATTTGCTACCGAGCCTCCAACCCTAGCAATGGCAGGGGGTCGGACATCGCTCGGGGGCTGGCAAGAGTGTCTACTCGCTAGACATTTTCTCTTTGCCCAACCCCTCCTTACGTTTACAAATTGGAGGCCTGGTGTGCGGGCATAAACTTTGAGTAAAACTGGTCGAACCGCTAGGACCCTACGCCCCAGTGGCTACGGCGTTGTTGTTCACCAGCATGATCGAAGTCTTTGTCCCCGCACTCCAAGCCTTAGCATCCACCTTCAAGAGAAGGGTTCGGAGGGGCCTACCTACAGAATCTCCATCAAGGAGAGGCTATCAGGTCGCCCAAATCGATCGAACAGCTTGGGCCGCTGCCTCGCCCGATGTATGAGGGCAGGCTTTGCCTCGCCCGATGTCTGAGGGCAAACTCCGCCTGTCTGAGGGCAGGCTCGCTTCGCCTGACGTCTAAGGGCAGACTCCGTCTTGTCCGATGACTGCGTGCTGCTCCTTCATAACTATGCGCGTGTGGATAAGGCGGAGCACTCTAGTCAACCGCAATACCGAGAACGATACTTTGCATGCCTACAGAAAAGTACCATTAGGATATGACAAGACGGGCGCTTTAAGCCCTTCCAGGCATGTCAGAGCCTGAATAGTGTTGTGGGCGCTGATATTTGTCTGACAGTGTTATGGGCGCCGGCATTCGCCTTTGGGCATGGGTTCTGACAGAAGCATACGACAACCACTATGGTCCAGGAGGAAATTCACATCATCTACAATAATGGACGTAGGGTCACTGCGTCGTCTGCTCCCCGAAGGGTCGCGGTTTAGCACCCTGATCCGTCGCACCGCCTGCCAGGACAGGATGGGACGTGATCACTTGCTGACAGAGCTAGAGCGTGGCCCTATCAGGATCAGCGGACGTGCACCCAGCATAAAGCTATCCCTAGCACCATCTGCCAGATCAGCGAGACTCGCTCAGAGGAAAAGGAAAACCCGGCACCTTTGAAGGATCTCCTTGGACTCTGGTTTTTCTTCTTTCTCCTATCTATAATCCCTACTTCCCCTTGGTCTATAAAAGGGAAGGCAGGGCACCCCATTAAGGGGACCGATCGATAGAACACACCATGCATCACATAACACACAACTGAGCAGCAACCAAGCTCTCAGCGCCCTTTCAACCTTTCCATCAGAGACTTGGGACCTGTCCCTCTCTCGCCCATTTGTAACCCCTACTACGTTCCTTTCAGTGCTAATAACATGAGCGGCAGCCGCAAACTAGATGTAGGGATATTCTGCCCGAACCAGTATAAACCTTGTGTCTTTTAGCACACCATCCGGGCCGGACTCACAATAATACAAATTTACTCGTTGGTGTTTACTCGAAACACCGACACTACTGATTGCTTATTGAACTTAACTAGCTGCTACAATTTGTTTAGGCCCCGGGTATTTTTAGGAACATCCAACAATTTTGCCAAAACATTATGTATATATTAAATGTACACACATATATATGTTAGTTGTATTTTATCTTTGATATTTTCTTATCATTCACTTATAAAATAAATAAAAATGTACCGGCCTCTTCCTACCACACTCCACCAAGCTTTCTCAGGTCCATCCAAATTGCCATTTGACATCCAAACAACTAGGGTCTTCCTTAGCCCTTAATCACTATGGCAGAACCGTCCGAAATAGCACGCTTCCGGAGGCGTTCGTCTTCCCCTAGACACTAAGCACCCCAAAAGTAAGCTACATCGGACGGTTCCGTCGAGCACACCCTAAGGGAGAACTCGAATAATCCATGTTTTTCCTCTAGGATCCAATAATGAGAACGAGTTTACAATACTTAGTCCATTTCATACAATAGGAGTTCTTAGAAATACATTATTACAATACCAAGTTTAGAGTGCGGAATTTAAACAGCGGAATTACAATAAACGTCTAACGATAAGATACAAGGATCCGTCTGTGCCCACCAGAAGAATCCTCCATACAATAGCTACTCATTAAGCTGCACCTGTAACAGGGGTAAACAAACCCTAAGTACACATTGAACTCGCAAGACTTACTCAACTAGTGTGAATAATTTCTCAACTCCAAAGGATATGATAGGCTTTATGGTTTGCTGGGTTTCCTTTTTTGCGAAAAGCAATACTAGTAGTGAATCCTTATGTACGTTTTTCTTATTAGCAGTCATGATTAGTTCATTATCTAACCATTCTATATAAGCACCTATTCTACTTTCAAGCAAGAGTTGAGCAATCAGATCTATTTCACCATCTTTCATCTTCCAGTTCTTACTACGGTGCTAGATTGTAGACAAGTCATACCGTATTACACGACGATTCATGAACCAATATAGCCCAGCTGGGTACACCGAAACACATGCCCCGCTTGTACCCTAGGCACAAGCAGGACCAACCCACCACTCTCCTTTCAAGGGGTCTAGGTCCCCATCCAAACTTGGACTCTAAGCTCCCACACTTGAGTCCTGGACTCAGTGTGGTGTTTAGAACTCCACCATCCCTACCTCCAATCAGTCGGTCCGGAAAGAGCCAGAACCCTTGACAAGAGAGCAACGAGCCTTCCCACTCCCATAAGCAAGTATGTGCTCATGATAATAAGTCTCTGACCTGACTAAAATCCAATGCAACAGTTGGTCCTTAACCAACACGGACAGGGAAAACAGTGTAACCAAGCCATGCCCCGTTGGCCGTGGGACACAACCTCTTACACCCACAAATACCCGTACCATATCCCTGTCTAGTCTTCATTTCTTTTCACTATTTTATCATGAGAGTGATAAGAATAATCACCTATTGTGAGTAACGGGAGGTTACTCACACTACCGATAGCCTAAGCATAGCAGCTACTCGACCTATGCTAGTAGGACTCATAGGTAGGTTATCTATGCATGTAGTTTCAATATAAATCCTGTAACGTTAATGCACATCACATATATATATATATATCCAGTGATCATTCAAAATAAGGGTTATGCATTGGGGCTTGCCTTGGGCAGGCACGGTGTCAGCTCAGTCAGTCAGTGGCGGCTTTGGGACCTCCTCCTGCACGAGAATCTCCTCCTCGTACTCCTCGATCACCTCCTCGAACTCGTGATCTCCGATGGTCTCGATCTCCGCCAACTCGCTCTCTACATGCATGCGATGATGATGCAACACTTAGTATTTTGGCAACAACAACTCTACAAGTGTTTAATTTTTATAAACCAATATCATGCCATTATTCATTTAGCCTTAATGGGTATTTAGCTACCATATTAAATAGTCTATTTTAGGGCTACCAAAATTACAGTGAGCACATAATAATACCATGAACCTACTATAAAATTTTCAAATCTAAAGCTATCACCATTTTACCATAAAAATTCCTACAATATTTAACCTAATAATATTAAGCACTCTCAATTGATTTAATAGCTTCTTGTATCAACAAGTATATATATGAACTAAATACACTAACAGATAGAGCACAATGTTATAAACTTAACAAAATTTGTTTCACACGTTTTGGACATCTACATTATTTTATATTAATTATCATAGTTCAGCTCAGAATTGAAATGAAAAACTATTTCTATTTTTTCACGAAAAAGGTAAACTGATTTTGGCCCAATAAGCGTGCGCGCGCGAGCGCGTGGCGGCCCATAGGCACGGTCCACTCGAGGCTGGCACATTTGAAAAAATGGCCCTGGACTTCGAGCAAAACAACCCACAATCCATGTTACTATTTCTATAGACCGCAACTTTGCAATGGAACCCTCGAATATTTCTCCTCTTTACAACGGCAAGGCCCCCGGCCTTCCCCACGCACTTCGGCGCAGTGAGCGGTGGCACTAGCCCTTGCGCCGACCACATGGGACCCACGCTGACCTATCTACGAGGCCAACGCTCACCTAGGGTTCGACGTGAGACGATGGGCGACGGTTGCACGAGCTGGGACGCCATAGAAGGACCTCTCCACGACGGCGGGCACCCTACGGCAATGGCAACTGCATTCAGGTGAGCCACAACAACAACAAGGCGGTAGGGGAAGCGGGTGAGCAACGATAACTCACCAGTGACCTTACCGAGAAGATGGCTCAGCTGGAGATGACCCGAGCGAGGCTGGCCACGTGCGCGCTGCGAGGTGAACAGTGGACCACAAAGGCACAGCCACGTCAGCGGCGAGGAGGCGACACTAGAGCTGCGACTAGCATGCGCATGACGAAGAGGAAGCCAAGGCGAGCTAGTGGTACAGAGGAATTAGCGCGGGGTGAAGTGGTGGAGGCTGGCCACGGCCGGGCGGTGACGGGCCTTAACGGCACGGCGGCGGGCAAAGCTCCAAAATTGGAGGTTGGCGTGATGCGAGTCAAGGCGGGGTGGGGTCGGTTGGAGAGGGGGCATGAAGGCGGAGACACGAGCATGAGTAATTGATGAGAGGCACTCGCTCTCTAGCTTCACCGTGACACGACGCGACGGCGGCGAAAAATAGAGGGAGAGAGAGAGACGGGCATGGCAGTGGGTTTGGCTCGTCCATGCCTTGGCGGGACGCGGCCGACCAGACTTAGGGTGGTGTCTGCGCACCCGCTACACGACACTGCGGCCAAACCCATGCGCGCGGGGGGGCAGGTGGGGGTACGCAGCGCCATTAAGGCAAGACGACGACGTGGGGCAGCCCAACAACATGCAAACTAGGACAAGGCAAGTGGCAGCAGCACAGCATCGCAGTGGCGTCAGTAGCGGCAGGATCGCGACGCGAGGCGGGTCGGCAATGCGGATGCGATGGTGAGTTGATGACGCTGACAGCAGCTCCATCGCGGGTGTGTGGGGGCAGTCGGTAGCAGCAGCAGCGGCTCCACGCGGTGGGGCCAGCGACAACCGAGACTTGGCCAGGTCAAAGGCGGTCATGGCCGGCCACGCGCGGCAACGTGCGCACGCACACGCACAACCAACGCGGTGATGCCGAGCGCCCGAGCGCGATGATTGCGGCCACGCAGCCAACCAGCCCGAAACCGTGACACGCATGAATTTTAAAGCCTTCAACGCGACGAGACGGTTGCTCCTAAACCTAAACCATCTTCACCATGCTCAAGATGGCACATGAGACTACCAAATCGAGCTATAACACTACACCACCCTTTAATCCAATCTCTCATAATAAATTGCTAAACATAGCAATGTCTAGTTGTCGGCAGACTTGAAAATTTCTAAGTTTTTGAGCTAGATTTGATTTCCATTCGTGATTTCTAAGCTAGTGGAAATATTAGCTAGTAATATCATTTTCGGCTGTAGGTATTTCATTGTCATCTACAAAGTTTGTACTTCAAACTTTATTTAAGTATCACATACATGTTCTATAGCATTTTTGCTTAATAAAAATTGGTTTTAAACCCTAAGTGATATAACATGACTATCAAATCGACTTTCGTTTCGTATTTTAGTTGATCGTTTTGAGTTACAGAAATTGATCTACACATTTTATCACATGCATTAACACATAAACATGATGCTCATGACATATTTTAGTAAATGATTTATGGTGTAACACCAAGGATGTTACAAATCTACCCCCTTTAAACAAAATCTCGTCCCGAGATTTCATGTGCCTAGTGTGGGAAAAAGAGATGAGAAATAAATTCTAATTTAAACAATTACCTCGGTGAACTAGAAAGAAGGTGGGGATAATGCTTCAAGATATAGCTTTCTTGCTCCCACGTTGCTTCGTACTCCGAGTGATTTTGTCACTGAACTTTATAAAACTTCATCACATTATTTCTAGTCACTCTTTCTTTTTCATCTAAGATCTTAACATGATGCTCAATATAAGACAAATCGGGCTAGAGAGGAAGTCCTTCAATTTCCATAGCTTCATCGGGAACCCGCAAACATTTCTTTAACTGAGAAACATGGAAGATATTATGCACTGTTGACAAAATATCCAGGAGTTGGATACGGTAGGTAGCAGAACCACACCGGGCCAAAATCTTGTAAGGTCCAACATAGCAAGGGGCTAGCTTTCCCCGAACACCAAAGCGATGCACACCTCTCATGGGAGATACCTTGAGATACACATGATCACCAACTTTAAAGTGCAAAGCCCTTCTTCGCTTGTCTGCATAAGTTTTTTGATGGCTTTGAGCTGCCTTCAAATGGGTCTAAATAATACTGACTTGCTCTCGAGCTTCTTTGATAAAATCAGGCCCAAAATATCCACGATCACCCACGTCAACCCAGTTAAGAGGTGTTCTACATTTCTTGCCATACATGGGCTCAAATGGTGCCTTTCGAATGCTTTCTTGATAACTATTGTTATAAGAAAACTCAGCTAGAGTCAAGCATTTGTCCCACTTTTTAGGAAAAAAATAGCACAAGCCCTCAACATATCCTCAAGTATCTGATTGACTCTTTCTGTCTGACCATCAGTTTACGGATGCTAAGCTGAACTTCTGAGGAGACTAGTACCAAGACATTGCTGAAGTTGTTCCCAGAAATGAGAGACAAAGACTGACCCTCTATCAGAGACAATAGTAAGAGGAACTCCATGCAGGGTCACAATCCGGTCAAAATACAACTTGGCATAGTTCTTGGCTGAATACCTAGTATCTACCGGGAGAAAATGAGCGGACTTAGTGGGACGGTCCACAAGGACCCAAATAAAGTCATAGTCCTTGGACGTGCGGGGTAAACCCACAACAAAGTCCATAGAAATATTCTCTCATTTCCAAATAGGGATAGACAAGGGCTGTAAAAATCCCGGTGTACGCATATGGTCTGCCTTAACTCTTCCACAAGTGTCACATTCCGTGACATACTTGGTGATATCCTACTTCATATTTGACCACCAATATAAGTGGCGCAAATCATGGTACATCTTGTTAATGAGCTTCATCCAAAATCTTTCTCCTAAGCTCTGCACTTGACAGAGCAACCAATCGGTTCTTGAACTTCACTACACCTTGATCATCAACACTGAAATGAGGACCACGCCCTTCGGTAATTAACTTCTTGATGTGTGAAATTTCTGAAGTATCTTGCCTTTGCTCTATAATAATTTGCTCAAGTAAATCCGAGACTAGAGCAAAATAGGCTAGCACCTCAGCATGGTTTAGAGACAAGGAATCTTCTTTAACTTGGTGCGACTTCCAGCTCAAAGCATCAGCTACCACATTAGCTTTTCCAGGATGGTAATGAACCTCCAAATTATAATCCTTGATTAGCTCCAACCATCTCCGTTGCCTCATGTTCAGCTCAGACTGAGTGAAAATATATTTGGGGCTCTTGTGATCCGTATAAATATGCACTTTATTTCCCAACAAATAATTCCTCCAAATTTTTAGAGCATGCACCACAGCAGCCAGCTCTAAATCATGGGTGGGGTAATTTACCTCATGCTTTTCAGCTGGCGTGAAGCATAAGCTATCACACGTCCATCCTGCATAAGCACGCATCCTAATCCCATCCTTGAGACATCACAATACATATCAAATGGCCTGTCAATATCTGTTTGGGCAAGAACAGGAGCAGAGGTAAGAAATTTCTTCAGGGCTTGGAAAGCTTCTTCACAAGCCAGATTCCATACAAACTTGACATCTTTCTAGAGCAACTTGATCATTGGTTGGGCTATTTTAGAGAAGTCAGGGATGAAATGTCAATAATAACTAGCAAGACCAAGGAACTAATGGATCTGATGCACTGACTTTGGAGACTTCAAATTTAACACATATCTTGCACCTTGCTTGGGTCTACAGATATACCCTCAGGTGTCAGAACATGTTCCAAAAGCTACACTCGATCTAACCAAAACTCACACTTGCTGAATTTGGCATACAACTTGTGTTCCCTTAATCGAGTCAGTATTATCTAAAGATGTTGTGTATGCTCTTCATTGTTCTTAGAGTATATCAAAATATCATCAATGAACACCACTACAAACTTATCAAACTCTAGCATGAAGACTGAATTCATGAGATACATGAAGAATACAGGAGCATTGCTGAGACCAAAAGACATGACTAGATATTCATACAACCCATACCTAGTAGAGAAAGCTGTCTTTGGTATATCTTGTGGCTGGATCTTAATTTGATGATACCTAGAACGAAGATCAATCTTTGAAAACACCTTGGCACCAGCCAACTGATCGAACAAAGTATTAATACAAGGTAAAGGATACTTGTCCTTAATGGTTACCGCATTGAGAGGGTGGTAATCCACACACATCCGCAGAGTACCGTCCTTCTTCTTCACAAAAATAGCTGAAAAACCCCATGGTGAAAAACTAGGATGGATAAATCCCTTCTCCAATAATTCCTCTAACTGCTTCTTCATTTCTGCTAGTTCTTTAGGAGCCATGTGGTAGGGACGCCGTGAAATAGGAGCAGTGATAGGTTCTAACTCAATGGAAAACTCCACATCCCTATCCGGTGGTAACCCAGGTAGATGCTCAGGGAAGACATTCGGGAACTCACAGACCATAGGAATAGAGGCGAGATCAGGAGAAGCTTCAACATGAGCAACAACTGGTAAGGTTGAATCTGAGGGCATAAGGAGAGAAATCCTATCCTCGAAAGAAGGAAGTCGTAACTCAACAACTCTCTGCTTAAGGTTCAAGACTACCCCATAAACTCAAAACCAGTTCATGCCTAGAATTGCATCTATGCCTTGCCCAGGCAGCACCATGAACTAGAGGCGATAAGTGTGAGTGGCTAGCACTAATCTGACTGTGTCCATCAGAATATTAACGCACAACTACACACCTGGAGTACTGATTCTATAGGCAATAGGAATAGCCATAAGAGATATATTGTGCCTCCGTGCAAACCCCATGCCCATGAATGAATGTGATGCACTAGAATTAAACAACACATATGCTGGGTGGGAATCAATGGTAAACATACCAGCCATCACCGGTTCATTCTGCAAAATCTTCTCAGCCTCAGTGAAGTTGACTTGGCCAGAGCGGCTTACGGGCACCTTCTTGATAATCGTCCTCTTGACCAGATAGGAGTTGGCTGAAGGCTAGGAGGACTACACAGGTTGGTTCTATAGACACTCCCGAGCATAGTGGCCCTCATTGCCACACTTGAAACAAGCACCAGGCTTGTTCCCCTATTCTAGATGAGGCGGAACCTGCTGTCCCTGAGGCTGTTGTTGCACCTACTGAGTAGGTGCACGATACTGAGTGGGAGACGCCTGGTAAGTCTGCTGAGGCTATCGGAACAACCGCCCACTCAAAGACTAATAGGGCAACCGCCTGACAACCTACACCTTCTAAGCCTGAGGGTGACTAGAAGATCTAGTAATCACCCGCTTGCGCTTCCACTCAGCCTAAGAGTCACGCTGAAGTCCCTCCATGGCAATAGCAGCATTCATCATAGCACCAAAAGCCTGGTAGTTCCCTATGTACAGCTCCTTCTGCAGACTACAAGAGAGGCCACGATAGAAACAACCCCTCTTCTTCTCATCAGTATCGACGTGGATCCCAGCATGCTATGCCAGATGGTTGAGCTTGTTCACATAATCCATCACAGACATGCTCCCTTGCTTTAGATCTAGAAACTCGATCAACTTCCTGTTCAGCACACTAGCAGGAATGTAGTACTCTCTAAAAGCAGTGGTAAACTCTTGCCAAGTCACACGGTGGTCCACCGGCTACATGTCATTAAACGTGTCCCACCATGCACTGGCAGAACCCAACAGCTACTGTGCGACAAAGTGCACCTTCTGCTCTTTAGTCACCGTGAGCAGCTAAAACTTCTACTCCACAATATGAAGCCAATGCTCCGCATCTAGAGGCTTAGCAGTCGGCGTGAACATGGGTGGGTGTGTCTTCAAGAAATCCTGGTAAGAATAGGGCCCCTCAGGACTGCGGGCACCACCCCCGTTCCCGCCATTGCCTCCGTGGCCCCCACGGACGAAGTCACCAATCGCCTAGGCTAGCATCTCCAAGGCACGGGCTGACTCGCGCCGAGCAGCCAACATCTCCACATGGGTCATCGGAGGTGGTGGTGGCAGAGGAGGAGGATCTAGAAGTGGGTCCTCATGGCTGTCCCCATTGGTGTTGCCAATGCCCTCACCACGACCGTTATCACCCTGGTCTGCCCCAACGCTGGTACTCCCCTGACCAGACCTCAGGTTCAATTATAAACAGATAAGAACCAACCATTAGGGACAACCCTTCAGATTAGGAACAAGAGACTTAGAGAAATGATAAGACTTCTATTAAATCATTCTTTTAGGTTATCCTATCAATTTACTAATCTAAATTATACGTGTGGGGGGAAGTTTGGTTTAAACAAGATTCTCTTTTCATGATGCATGCATCAGCCTACCCGTTCACTCAAGCCGGAATATAGCGGCATTCGCAAAAATTTTTGGCACATCGCACACTCACTTTTTGCTTGCTAAACGATTCTTACGCAGCGTAAGTTAGTGTACCTATAGAAAATTGATTAGATAAAACTAGTGCCGCTATCCTAGATAGACTATACTGGTAGGGCTTATAATTATTTACATAATTTTATCGC
Source organism: Miscanthus lutarioriparius (assembly GCA_904845875.1). Classification (NCBI taxonomy): domain Eukaryota; kingdom Viridiplantae; phylum Streptophyta; class Magnoliopsida; order Poales; family Poaceae; genus Miscanthus; species Miscanthus lutarioriparius. Next base: position 101,725,874 of record CAJGYO010000001.1, read on the forward strand.
ATCCTACTCTTCGCAAAGCTTTTGTTGGTCAAATTTTAGGTTTTGAAAAGAGTTATGAAACTCGTAGACTCATTATTGACTCTGATACCACCTTTGGCAGAACCGACCAAAATAGCATGCTTCCGGAGGCTCTCATCTTCCACCAGACACTAAGCACCCAGAAAGTAAGCTACATCGGACGGTTCCATCAAGCACACCCCAAGGGAGAACTCGAATAATCCATGTTTTTCCTCTAGGATCCAATAATGAGAACGAGTTTACAATACCAAGCCATGCCCCGTTGGCCGCGGGACACAACCTTTTACACCCACAAATACCCGTACCATATCCCTATCCAGTCTCTATTTCTTTTCACCATTTTATCATGAGAGTGATAATAATAATCACCTATTGTGAGTAACGGTAGGTTACTCACACTACCGATAGCCTAAGCATAGCAGCTACTCGACCTATGCTAGTAGGACTCATAGGTAGGTTATCTATGCATGTAGTTTCAATATAAATCCTATAACATAAATGTACATCACATATATATATATATATATATCCAATGATAATTCAAAATAAGGGTTATGCACCGGGGCTTGCCTTGGGCAGACGCGGTATTAGCTCAGTCAGTCAGTGGCGGCTCCGGGATCTCCTCCTGCAGGAGAATCTCCTTCTCATACTTCTCGATCACCTCCTCGAACTCGTGATCTCCGATGGTCTCGATCTCCACCAACTCGCTCTCTACATGCATGCGATGATGATGCAACACTTAGTATTTTGGCAACAACAACTCTACAAGTGTTTAATTTTTATAAACCAATATCATGCCATTATCCATTTAGCCTTAATGGGTATTTAGCTACCATATTAAATAGTCTATTTTAGGGCTACCAAAATTACAGTGAGCACATAATAATACCATGAACCTACTATAAAATTTTCAAATCTAAAGCTTTCACCATTTTGCCATAAAAATTCCTACAATATTTAACCTAATAATATTAAGCACTCTCAATTGATTTAATAGCTCCTTGTATCAACAAGTATATATATGAACTAAATACACTAACAAATAGAGCACAATTTTAGGAACTTAACAAAATTTATTTCACAATTTTTGGACATCTACATTATTTTATATTAATTATCAAAGTTCAGCTCAGAATTGAAATGAAAAGCTATTTCTATTTTTCCACGAAAAAGGTAAATTGATTTCGGCCCACATGGCGCAAAGCGCGCGCGCAAGCACACGGCGGCCCACAGGCGCGGCTCACGCGAGGCCGGCCTGCAGCGCGAGGCGGCCCGCGGCGGGGGAATCCCGCGCATGCTAGCACATTGGAAAAAATGCCCCTAGACTTCGAGCAAAACAACCCACGGTCTACGTTACTATTTCTATAGACAGCGACTTTGTAAGGGAACCCTTGGTTATTTGTACTCCTTACAACGGCAAGGCCCCCGGCCTTTCCCGAGCGCTCCGGCGCGGGGAGCGGTGGCACTGGTGCTTGCGCCTGCCACATGGGACCCACGCTGACCTATCTACAAGGCCGACGCTCACCTAGTGTTCAACGTGAGATGATGGGCGGCGGTTGCACGAGCTGGGACACCGTAGAAGGACCTTTCCATGATGGCCGGCACCCTGCGGCAATGGCGATGGCGTTCAGGTGAGCCGCCGCAACAACTGGGCGGTAGGGGTAGCGGGTGAGCAATGACAACTCACTAGTGACCTTATCGAGAAGCCGGCTCGGCCAGAGATGACCCGAGCGAGGCTAGCCACGTGCGCGCTGCGAAGGTGAACAGCGGACCGCAAAGGCACGGTCGCGTTAGCGGCGTGGAGGCGGCAGTAGAGCTGTGACTAGCGTGCGCACGACGAAGAGGGAGCCAAGTTGAGCTAGTGGTGCAGAGGAATTAGCGAGGAGTGACGTGGTGGAGGCTGGCCATGGCGCGGGCAGTGACGGGCCTTAAAGGAACGGCGGCGGGCAAAGCTCCAAAATTGGAGCTCGACGTGACGCGAGTCAAGGCGGGGTTGGGTCGGCTGGAGAGGGGCGTGAAGGTGGAGACGCGAGCACGAGGAATTGATGAGAGGTGCTCGCTCTCTGGCTTCACCGTGACACGACGCGACGGCGGTGGAAAACAGAGGGAAAGAGAGACGGGCACGACAGTGGGTTCAGCTCGTCCACGCCTTGGCGGGACGAGGCCAACTGGACTTAGGGTGGCGTCTGCACACCCGCTATATGACACTACGGCCAAACCACATGCGTGCGAGCGTGGGGCAGGTGGGGGCGCGGCATGCGTGGGCGCAGCACCATTAAGGTGAGACAACGGCGCGGGGCAGCCCACGTGCGAACTAGGACAAGGCAAGCGGCAGCAGCACAACGCCGCAGTGGCGTCGGTAGCGGCAGCGTCGCGTCGCGAGGTGGGTCGACAGTGCGGACGCGACGGTGAGTTGATGGCGTCGGCAGCGGCTCCGTCGTGGTGCGTGCGGGGCAGTCGGCAGCAGCAGCGGCGGCTCCGCGCGGCGGGGCCAGTGGCAACCGAGACCTAGCCAGGCCAGAGGCGGCCATAGCCCGCTGCGTGCGGCACCGCGCGCATGCACACACGCGACCAATGCGGCGACGCCGAGCGCCCGAGCGCGGTGATCGTGGCCACGCGGTCAACCAGCCCTTAACCGTGACACGCACGAATTTTAAAACCTTCAATGCGACCAGACAGTTGCTCCTAAACCTAAACCGTCTGCACCATGCTTAAGATGGCACATGAGACTACCAAATCGAGCTATAACACTACATCACCCTTTAACCCAATCTCTCACAATAAATTGCTAAACATAGCAATGTCTAGCTGTCGGCAGACTTGAAAATTTCTAAGTTTTTGAGCTGGATTTGATTTCCATTTGTGATTTCTAAGCTAGTGGAAATATTAGCTAGTAATATCATTTTTTGACCGCAAGTATTTTATTATCATCTACAAAGTTTATATTTCAAACTTTATTTAAGTATCACATACATGTTTTATAGCATTTTTGCTTAATAAAAATTGGTTTTAAACCCTAAGTGATATAACATGACTATCGAATCAACTTTCGTTTCGTATTTTAGTTGATCGTTTCGAGTTACAGAAATTAATGTACACACTTTATTACATGCATTAACACATAAACATGATGCTCATAACATATTTTAGTAAATGATTTATGGTGTAACACCAATGGTGTTACAATCACACAAGAAAACATTATCATCTCATCCATCTATCACCCCTTGCCCATCCATCCCTAATCCCCCCTTTTTCTCTCAAATCCCAATCCCATATGAACCCAAGGATGACCGTCAGGCAAACTGACATACATACAAACATAGGCACCACGTCGTGGCGGCATACAACCGCGAACGCCGCCATGCTGTCGTGGAGGACAACGACGCGGTGGTGGGTCGCGGCGAGCTCCGCCAGGAGCGCGGCCAGCGGGGCTTGCACGCCGGCGCTGTAGGCCTCGAAGAGCAGCTGCACGTGTGCCGGGAAAGGGGAGAGCGGGTCCGGGGCAGGAGACTCGTGCGCGAGCACGTCCAGCACGGTCTCCTGGAGGTGCGGCTCCGGCGCCGCGAAGTGGACGGGGAGCCCCACGCGGCGTGGAGCAGGGACAGGTGTAGCAGCTGGTTCACGTGCTTCGTCCGCCGCGCTGGCGCTGCCACGTCGCCTGGAGGCCGCGCCGGATGGAAAATGGGCCTGCGGTGAACAACTTGACAAGTTCAGGGGTCTATTTTCCGCGTTTGCAAATTCGTGGACCGGACTGTCACAGGTCGACAAGTTAAAGGCCGCCATTGTATTTCACTCTTTCCTTTTCAACATGTGTGCAGTGAGAACTTAGAAAACACCCGTGATTTTGCAACGTACGTTTCTGGTGGAAGATGAGAGGAAACAGAGCAGGTCTAGTTGGACTTGTTGCTACTACTAGCTACCAGCTATACTCTACTTTTTCGGCTACTAGTTGCTGTGGAAGATTGCAGCCAAGGGGCCGAGCTTTTCAAAGCTCGGTGAAGCCGAGAGTTCACATCGTGCCATGCCGCTGAACGAGGATGCATGTACTCTGGGACGTGCGTCGGTTAAACTTTTTCAACTTTGATAATTAATTTTATAAAATATATGTAACATTTATATCTTTAAATAAATTTAGTATAAAAATATATTCGATGACCTATCTAATGATATTAATTATGTAAATATTCTTTTATATACAATTGATCAAAATTTAAAAAAGTTTGACTTCTAAAACGACTTCTATTTTGGGACATATAGAGTACGTGCATTGCATGCGTGCATCCATGCAACTTTTTTATCCTGTCCTTGGATACAAGTTCGGTACGGTGTGCTTGGATTTACTGAGATCATTGCTTTTAGTTTACTCCAGTGTTTATCTGATCTCGTCCTTATTAGGCGGGCACGTACTAATGCCACTCTTTCGATGTTGACACCAACCGAGAAGACGAGCGACTTCTTCTTCCTTTTACTGCGCGTTGTGTCGAACAACAAAAAATGTTTCGAGTTACGTCACTAAACAATCCGTACGAGCACGTCTTTGAATTATACTAAAGTAATGATTAGGTATAGGGTCTTGATATATATTACATAAAGCCCATCACATAAACATAAGTGAAAATTCCTATCTTTTGCTAGAAATTGAGCAGCAAAATGTGTTATGAGATTCATGCAGAAAACAGAATTTTGGGATCGAGAAACCAAAAGTTCTCAGAGGCTCACAATGGGCTATGGGCGTTCATTGAGGTCCTCCTATACATGAGAGCTCTAAAATCGAGAGAGGTTCTGAGCTTTAGGAGAGAGGTGATGGTTTCACATCATTAGCGATATGTATTTTTACAACAAAGTGATGAGAGAAAAGACCACATCATAACGGCACATCGCAAGCTAGAGTCTGCAGCGATGGCCAGGGGTGGAGCCCACCATCAAGTTCATTTAAATTTGGGTTATCTCTATTGTATCAGTGAAAGCATCTAGGCTCCTAGTTGGGTTTCGATGATTAATGATGACACGAGATTACTATGACTAACGTGTGTTTTGCAGAGACAATTTAATTTAAGTCATGGTAATGGCAATTGATTGGGCAATCATGGTTGTCATGTCCCTGTCGATGGAAATCGTTTCGGTTTTCAAAGGATGGACGCCAAGGTTAAGGATGGACTAGTTCTAAGTGTCGTTTGGTATTGAAGAGAGACTTAGAATAGTTTAGAACTTTGCTTTTCCTTTGGCCGTACTATTAAGGGGGATATGGATTAGTAGCTTGACCTAGGTGAGTCTAGTGGGTTAGGTGTGGTGCACACTTGTCAAATCTAGCACTAGGTATCTCAGGAGTAGCCCTAAGATCAATTGGAGTAAACTTCATTCACATATGATTTCGAGTTGGGAGTGAATGGAGGGTCAAATGACTGACCGGACGTTGGTCTGGTTGTGACCGGACGCTAGAGGGTGAGTTCGGTCAGTTCATTTGGTCAACTAAAGTTGTTTGGTTGCGACCGGACGCTGAGTGAAAAGTGACCGGACGCTGGGTGCCAGAGAGGGAGTTTTCTGATCAGACACGTCCGGTCAGTGCTGACCGGACGCTGGTCAGCATCCAGTAACTGACCGGACGCTGTACTGCGAAGTGACCGGACTCTAGGTGCCAGCGTCCAGTCAATATCAGTAAGGTTCTAGAGAGCGTTTTCTTGACCGGACGTGTCCGGTCAGTGCAGACCGGACGCAGGTCAGAGTCCGGTCAGAACTTAACGGCTCTTTCTGACACAGTGGCGGGGATAACTGACCGGAGCATCCGATCACCCCGCATAGTGATGACTCAGCCTCCAAACGTTATGTTTTGAATGAGGGAGTATAAATACTTACTCCACTCTATAAGGAAAATAGATCCTAGGCCCATTTACTTTGAATTTTGGTGCTTGATGACCAACACAACCAAATTGGACTAATTAATTTGCAAGTAATTATTTTATAGTTCAATAGGATGCAAGACGTGACTTGAACAAAGGCGACGTGATGATCCGATGATCAACACCTCAAGAAAGACCTTAGGAGCACATGAGAAGACCCAAGATATCAAGCAAAGTCCAAGCATGAAGATAGGAACCAAGCCGCACGCAAGATCGCAAAGAAACGAGCTCACAGCAGCGACCGGACGCTGACGAAAAGCAACCGGACGCTCCGATCAGAGGCTCGACAACAGCAGCAGCGACCGGACGCTGGCGGCAAACCGACCGGACGCTGGTCAGCAGCGTCCGATCAAGTACAGAGAGGTTCCAGAGCGGTGAACTTGCGATCGGACGCGTCCGGTGGCAAGTGATCGGACGCTGGCAGCGTCCGATTAGTTGTTCATCGCTCCAACGGTCGAGACGACCAGACGCGTTCGATCAGGACGACTCCAGCGTCCGGTCAGTAGTAGAAAAGCGAGATTTCGTCCCCAACGGCTACTTTGTCAGTCGGTCTTATAAATACAACCCCCAACCGTCTATTTGGGACATGTGGAGCTGAGGAAACATATCAAGGGTGTTGATATACCATTTTAGTGATCTCTACTTGCATAGTGCTTAGTGATTCATTAGGTGATTAGCGTAGGTGCTTTGCGAAGTGCTTAGGTTGATTAGACCACCGTTTATGCGCTTGCTCTAGGTTTAGACCTAGTGTTTAGTGAGGTTTGCATACCTCTTACCACTCGGTGCTTGCACGCACCATTGTTGTACATCGGAGGGGCTTGTAGTCTTGCGAGATCACACCAACCGTGTTTGTAGTGTGGCCACCACCGTGTACCGGAGGGAACAAGGCCCACGGCGTTTCGGCCGGAAGCTTGATAGTGAAGACGGTGGGGAGCATCCGGGAGAGGCTTGCCGGAAGGCACGTCGGAGACCCACTTGCACGTGGTGAAGGCCCGAGGCTATCCACGGAGTTGACTGACCGGGAGCTTGGCCCTTGCGAGGGATTCCTTGCGAGGGGCTCCAACAAGAACTAGGGGGAAGCTTGCGCGCTTCTCGATACCTCGGTAAAAATACCGGAGTCATCGACGGGAGTTTGCATATCTCTACCTTGCTCTTTAGCTTCCGCATTTACATTAATTGTATTACTCCTTTTGCGGTAGAGATAGCTACACACTAGCAAAACCGTAGTTGTACATTTAGATAGTTTATCTTTTGCATATGTTTTGCTAAGGTTAGAAAAAGATGCCATAGTTTAGAGTTAGATTTTTAAGTTGCCTAATTCACCTCCCCTCTTAGGCGTCACGGTTGGGGCACTTTGTGGAAGTTTGTCCAAACAAGCCCACACCCAAGACAAAGAAGAAGGCATGCAAAAACTAAGCCCTCACATCAATAAGATCATGGGATGATTCTTCAAGTGAAGAACACCATCACAAGAGGCGAGGTCGCAAGCACTCATCATCAAGCTCTTCTCGTGTATGCCTTATGGCACGAGGTAACGAAAGCTCATCCTCTAGTGAGAGTGATAGTGATGATGATATGCCTTCTTATGGTGAAATTATGCAACAAAATCTTAATTATGCTAAAGTTTGCACTAGTCAACAAAAGAAGCTCAAAAATTTAAAAGAAAAGCTAGACAGTTCACAAGAAGCTTATAAAACTTTGCTTGAACAATATGAGAACTTTGCTAATCTAAATGTTGAACTATCTACTAAAATTAAGCAACTTAAGGCTAGTGCAACAACAAATGCATGCACAATCAATGATGAGCAACTTGTAAAGAAAAATGAAAAATTAAAAGAAAAGTCAGCTAGCTCACAAGATGCTTATAAAAGTTTGTTTGAAAAAATGGAAACCATGTGCAAACATTGTGATGAGCTAACTAATAAAGTTGCCAATCTTGAAGCCGTTAATACAACTCCCACCAAGGCATCTAAAAAGAAAAGTTGTATCTTTAACATGTCTAAAAAGGATGCCTCTACTTCTTGTAATGATTTATGTTTAGACTCACCTTTGTGCAACCAAGTTTGTGTTGAGAAAGTTGTTGTAGATACATGCACACAAGAGGTTGCAAAGGAGAATGAGCAACTCAAGCAAGAAGTAGCTCGCCTCACTAAAGACTTGACTCAAATGAAAGGCAAGACGAAGCAAGCCCAACTTCATCAAGATAACACCGTCAAGGGAGTGAAGAAGCTTGATGAAGGATAAACCATGGTTTGCTACGTGTGCCACAAGGAAGGTCACAAGTCCTATGAGTGCAAGGTGAAGAATAGGGGAGGAGCAAAGAAGAAAGAGAAGAAACAAGCAAGCAAGCAAGCTCTCCAACACCTACACCAACAAGGTGGACAAGAAGGCCTCCACACCTTATCTCTTGAAGAAGAAGAAAAATGGTAAGGTGGTGGCCATCAAGGTGAACAAGCAAGCGAACAATGGGGTGAAACGCTTTTGGGTGCCGAAGGAAATCATTTCCAACATGAAGAGCACCAAGAAGGTTTGGATCCCAAAAGGGAAGTGAGAAGTCCAATGGATTGCAGGGAATTTGGAGACTTGGCAAAGTGTGGATGCATTTCATGGGGTGCATCATGATGGACAAAGACATTGCCAAGTGGGTTAGTGAATACTATGGACCCAAATTCCCCTTCCCATGTTAGGTAACTAGATTCATTTTACGTCAATTGGTATTAGATTTAAATTTTCCTACAATTGGTATCTTTTAGCATCTAGTTACTCTTCATGCCTAGGTTTGCATTTGAATTCTTATATCCTTTGTCATGCATACACTAGGTATATCATATGGTAGGCTTGCTCGGCTTCATTCTTAACCCTTGGAGCAAACCTACATGGTTTAAAATTAGGAGCACGGCACATAGCTTGTCCTTCAATTGTTCATCTAATATGTGCCAAAGTCTAAATTGTAGATAATTTCTCCCAAATATCGCCTTTGAAAATGACCCTCACATTCATGTGATGTCATCTTTCAAGTAGTATTTTTTATTCTAAAATTAATGTGCATGTTTTCTACAAGTATTCCATACTTGTGTGCACAAATTTAGGAGGAGGTTACTCTACAAGTTGGATGCCTTGAAACTAACACCTTTTCAAGCTTATCATGTGTGTAGTAGTCTCATTGCAAGGAAAATTGAGTCCCCGGAGTTAAGCATCATACTTCAAATATCCAACACCTATTGCAAGTGGTAGAAATCAAATTGGTTTCCACATATGGTATTTCTAAACCAATATCATCATGTTGATTTCATTTTGATATTTATATGCTTTCTTCATGCATTATATAGATTAAATTCCCTTGAGCAAAAATTTGCCAATTATGCATATGCTTTGTCTTCTGCCATATGTATGCATATATTTAGGGGGAGCTTAGTCTATATAATGTGAGAGTCAAATTTTGTGATCTAATTCACTCTATCCACAAAAGATCACAAGGTTTGACCCTTCCTTGTGCTACTAATGTCTTTCTTTTTGGTGTTTGATTTCAAAAGGGGAGAATTTAGAGGACCAAAAGCAAGCATTAATTTGTAGTAATGGTCCGAAAAAGGGAGGATAGTGGATTATGGATTAGCCTATGTAATGGGGAGAATTGGTAGGAAGCAAGGCTTAAATCCATAATACCACATGGGGACATTTGCAAGGGCAAGATAAGTTTTTATATAGTCTTACAAGTAGTATCTTTTAGCATCATATAATCTTGACCCTTGCATTGCATCCTAGCAAGTAGGTAGTTTTCAAATTTCAAAATTTTATTATTTGCTTGCTTTGGTCGTGTTGTCATCAATCACCAAAAAGGGGGAGATTGTAAGGAAAATAGATCCTAGGCCATTTACTTTGGATTTTGGTGCTTGATGACCAACACAACCAAATTGGACTAATGAATTTGCAAGTGATTGTTTTATAGTTCAATAGGATGCAAGACGTGACTTGAACAAAGGCGACGTGATGATCCGATGATCAACACCTCAAGCAAGACCTTAGGAGCACAAGAGAAGACCCAAGATATCAAGCAAAGTCCAAGCATGAAGATAGGAACCAAGCCACACGCAAGATCACGAAGAAACGAGCTCACAGCAGTGACTGGACGCTGACAAAAAGCGACCGGATGCTCGGATCAGAGGCTCAGCAACAGCAGCAGAGATTGGACACTGGCGGCAAACCGACCGGACGCTGGACAGCAGCGTCCAATCGAGTACAGAGAGCTTCCAGAGCGGTGAATTTGCGATCGAACGCGTGTAGTGGCAAGTGACCGGACGCTGGCAGCGTCCGATCAGTTGTTCGCGGCTCCAACAGTCGAGACGACCGGACGCGTCCGATTAGGACGACTCCAGCATCTGGTCTGTAGCAGAAAAGTGAGATTTCATCCCCAACGGCTACTTTCTTAGTGGGGCTTATAAATACAACCCCCAACCGGCCATTTGGGACATGTGGAGCCGAGGAAACATATCAAGGGTGTTGATACACCATTTTAGTGATCTCCACTTGCATAGTGCTTAGTGATTCATTAGGTGATTAGCGTAGGTGCTTTGCGAAGTGTTTAGGTTGATTAGACCACCGCTTATGCACTTGCTCTAGGTTTAGGCCTAGTGTTTAGTGAGGTTTGCATACCTCTTACCACTCGATGCTTGTGCGCACCATTGTTGTACATCGGAGGGGCTTGTAGTCTTGCAAGATCACACCAACCGCGTTTGTGGTGTGGCCGCCACCGTGTACCGGAGGGAACAAGGCCCGCGGCGTTTCGGTCGGAAGCTTGATAGTGAAGACGGTGGGGAGCATCCAGGAGAGGCTTGCCGGAAGGCACGTTAGAGACCCACTTGCGCATGGGGAAGGCCTGAGGCTATCCACGGAGTTACCTGACCGGGTGCTTGGCCCTTGCGAGGGATTCCTTGCGAGGGGCTCCAACGAGGACTAGGGGGAAGCTTGCGCCCTTCTCGATAACTTGGTAAAAATACCGGAGTCGTCGACAGGAGTTTGCATATCTCTACCTTGCTCTTTAGCTTCCGCATTTACATTAATTGTATTACTCCTTTTGTGGTAGAGATAGCTACACACTAGCAAAACCGTAGTTGCACATTTAGATAGTTTATCTTTTGCATAGGTTTTGCTAAGGTTAGAAAAAGAGGCCATAGTTTAGAGTTAGATTTTTAAGTTGCCTAATTCACCCCCCCTCTTAGGCGTCATGGTCCCTTCACACTCGTCCAAGGGAGGTCTCTTGCTCATTTGTTCATCTGAGAAACACCCTTGAGAGCACAAAGGAGGGCAAGAGCTTAGTGAGGTGATTGAGATTTGAGAATCTAAGATTAAGGCCTTATTAGTGCAAGGAGAGTAGCAAGTGTGCATCCACCCCTTCTCATTAGGCTTGTTGTGGTCAAGTGAGAGTTTGTGCTTGTTACTCGAGCTGGCCGACGGGCCTCGGTCGAGGCGGAACCAAAACTCCCATCGTTCGGGCAAGAAGCGCAGCGGTGCTCTTGTCCGTTCGGGATTTTTGAACGTTCGATAGTTATTAGTTCCATCTCCTTGGGTATCCCGGTATCAGGTTCCCGACAGTAGCCCTCGAGCCCCTGGGGGGTTTGGGCAGAATCACCCGAGGGGTGTTTTGATTTCGTCGGAGTTAGTTTGCCAGAGGGTGCGCGTGAGCGCACCCGATGGGTGTAGCCCCCGAGCCCCCTGGTGATTTGAGTAGAATCGCCTAGGGGGTAGTATCAGAGTCAATTCACCAGAGGGTGCGCGCGAGCGCACCCGATGGGTGTAACCCCCGAGCCCCCGGATGGTTCAGGTAGAATCGCCCGGGGGTAGTATCGGGCCCTCCGCGGGTAAGGCCGTAAAACTCGGCGTTTCGTTGACTGGATTTTCTTTTTTTTCGTGGTATCCTGTTCATGGGGATTTCATTCAGGGCTGGCCTGATTGGGGCTTTGACTATGGATTGAGACCCTGGTCATTTTGCGGGCCCATCCCTCGTTGGGACGGCCCTTCGGCTCCGGGGTCCTAGGTGGGCCAGAGAGAAAGAGCTTTGTGGCCCGTATTCCCTTGGTGGGAGGAGAGTCCTGGTCTGCCTGGGGAAGGCGAACCGCTCGGCGCGACTTTCGCGGGAAGGGATAGGGATTGCGTGCGCGTGTCCCGCGATGTGACGCGACGGTGCCCGTGGTAGGCCCGAAGATCAAGGCGAACTGTTGCCCTTCTCGCATCCGTCGCCCCTATAAAACCATGGGGTTCGCCCCTAGGGTTCCGTATTTCGCCCCCTGGCCTTCGCATCTGAAACCTCCGCCACCAATCGCCCTAGCCTCCTGCGCCCGCACCGCCACCATTGTTGGGTTCGCCTTAGCGTCGCAGCCGCCGTTAAGCTCGCGCCCACCTCGTAGTTGTTGTTGAGCTTGCGCCCACCTTTCTTCCTGACGCTTCAATGGAGCTGTGGGGCAGATCCGATGTTACCTCTCGGCGTTTGTAGGGTCTTGTCCACCGCGTCCTTCTCCGCCCTCAGTCCGCCATCGCGGAGTGGTTGCTACCCGGTGAGGAGGAGGCGTTGGCGCCGCCCGAAGGGTACGTCATATCTTTTACTGTCTTCCATGAGCAGGGATTTGCTGTTCCCGCGCATAGATTCCTTCGGGGGCTACTGGATTATTACCAGGTGGAGTTGCAGCATCTTACTCCCAATGGGGTTCAACATATGGCAGCGTTTGTTGCCCTGTGCGAGGGTTTCCTAGGGATCGATCCCCACTTCGATCTGTGGCGGCACTTCTTCACCGTCAGTCTGTCGAAGAGGTGGGTTGGGGGGAAGGAAGTGAATGTGCCGATGGGATGCGCCAGCATTCATTTGTGCCATACCCGGTCAAGGGGATACCTGTTGATGCGTCTGTCGACCTCCATTAAGGGGTGGCATTCGCAGTGGTTTTACGTCAGGGATGATGTGAGCGTTCCCCTGCCGAAGTACACTGGGCGCCTCATCGAAGAGGCTCCGCAGTCGTGGCAGTGGGGCGTCCTGACTAAGGAGAAGAAGCACATCACAGACCTTCTCGCCGCCATCCATGCTCTGAAGGAGCGGGGTGTGAAGGGGTCGGGGATTATTGATGCCTACCACGCGAGGAGGGTGGCACCGCTGATGGCGCGCGCGCTTCCCCTGCACCAGATGGTGCCTGGAGCATCGTTCGAACGGACGGTGCTTGTCGATGAAGCGCTTCCTCCCTCCGAGGTGGCACAACACATTAAGGAGGCGATGGAGTCCTCGAAGTACACCACCGGTGCCGCCCTCGACCATGTGTATCCGGTGCCAGGGCACCCCCCAATGCGGCCGGAACCAGGGTTTTTTGAGTTTGTAAGCCTTCTTTCCCCGCGCTCCTCTCTTTACTTGAACCTTTTGACCCTTTGATGCTCACTCTGGGGTGTTCGTGGACCAGTCGAGGAGGCTAATCTTCAAGGACAGTCTGGCCCCAATGCCGAGGGATTGGGTGCTGGCGGCATCGAATCGTATTGCGGCCGAGTGGGACAAGAAGACAAGGGAGCTCAGGAAGCAGGAGAGGTGATGAAAGGAGGAAGCACATAATCGAGGAGAGGATGTAAGCAGTGACAATGACGATGACGATGATGATGACGATGATGATGACGATGGTGATGAGGTAGCTGGCGATGTGGATTGGGGTGTCCTGGAGGATGAGGGCACGCTGACGAGTGCCCATCCATCCGTGCAGGAACCCCTCCTGTTCCGCGCGGAGGGAAGCAAGTCCGCGAGGTCGGCGGAGGTGGGAGCCGAAGAGTCCGCCGCTTCGCGTGGGGTGCCGATGGAGGATCGATGGATGGGGGGATCCAAGGAGGTCCCCGAGTTGCTGATGGAGGGGTGCGGCTCCGACGCCGTGCCCCGTGAGCTGATGGAGGGGGATGGCTCTGGCGCCGCGCCCTCGGAGTCAATGGAGGGGGCGGCTCTGGCGCCGTGCCCTCAGAGTCAAGGGAGACGATCCCCCCTGCCTCAGAGCAGGGGGCAGGCTCGAAACGGTCCCGCCCACATGAGTTGGGGCAGGGGATCGGGGTTTCATCCCCGAAACGTACCAGCCGCCCAAAAGCGTTAGAGTACGTCACAGATTTCCCTTGTTTTTTCCTTTTATTTTTCTATTCCGATCTTACACTTTTTTTTTCTATTTTGTAGATTCTTGCGATGGGGCCGCCCTTTGGGGCCGACGCCTAAGAAGAGCCTCGCTCTTCAGGCGGGACGGATAACGCTGCCCGACGTCGCCCCCGTTTTGGGCGCTGTGGTTGCGGCCTCATTGGCCAGTCCGGCGGCGCCTGTGGTGACGCCCGTGCCCTTGGTGGTTTCTGAGCAGACGGGTACGACTGTACCAAGCCAGGAGCAGCCAGACGCAGCTGTGGTGGTGTCTGAGGGTGTGGCGCAATCCGAGCCCCCGGCGGCCGAAGTAATGGCGCCCGATGCGGGTCGGACGGAATCAGGTGCAGCCGTGGCGGTATCCGAGGGAGTAGAGCCATCCGTGCCACTAGAGGCCCAGACGGAGGTGGCCGCGACCGCGATGAGCCCGACGGGGTCAGATACTGCTACGATGGCATCTGAAGGGGCGGCACAATCCGCGCCACCAGCGGTCTCGGCCGTGGCACTCTAGGAAGGCCGGACGGAGGAGGATATAGCCAGAGGGTCTTCGGGCATCTTGGCGGTGGTGGGGAGGACCCGTAGGAGGTCGCCCCCAGCTCTGTTGTTGGGGGGCATCCGTTCTCCCGCGCGGGGCGAGCCGCCGCTCCAGTGGATGGATGCTCGGGACCCGACGTCGGCTCCGTTCTCACTTGATGATGTTGCTGAGAGCATGGAGCGGGAGAGCCTTGACATCGGGTTCTCGGCTGTGATGAATGCCTTGAACCAGGCCACTGGAGCCATGCGCGAAATTATCGTTCCTTCTAGTCGGGTATCTGCCTTGTTTTCCCCTTTCTTTTCGTGTCCTTGTGTTTTCGTATTTTTGATATTGGTCTTCTTTTCAGAGTCTTGTTGCCCGTAGCCGGAACAAATCCCTGTTTCTTCGCGAGCGAAAGGCGGAGTGGGACCGCCTCACCGAGGAGGCCCGGCTACGAGGTGATGTGAGTGCGCAGCTTGCTGTCGTCCAGCAGCGGGAGGCCGAGGCGCGTCGGGACGTGGAGGAGTTCCATGTGATGTTTGAGGATTTGTCGGCGAGGATGAAGCTGGATGAGGAGGAGATCGCCAGGCTCCGAAAGGAGTGGGATGAGCTGCTACAGAAGAATGCCGCGACCAGTGAGCGGGCCAGCGAGCTCCTGGCGGAGCTACAGACGGAGCGGGACCTCAAGCTGAAGGCTGAGGAGAGGTCCACGATGTTGTAGGAGAAGGCGAACCAGGATGCCGTGGTGGTCAACCGGGCCATCCGAGAGCGTGACGAAGCACGTCGGGAGGCCGAGGCATGCTAGACAGATCTTGGAGTCGAGGTGGCCCGATGGCTGGATGCCGAGGAAGTTTTTGCCGGTCTGCGCGCCGATCTCGCTGAGGCGCGGGGGCTTCTTCAGGTCGAAAGTGATGAGTATGATCGCCTGTCTTCCACCGTCCTAGTGGTCTGTGGTGACCTGCAGGTGGCGCAAGAGGAGGGGCTGGTTCCCTCGTGACTCGTGCTGCTAGTATCACGGCGCGGGTGGGCCAGCTTGAGGAGAGCGCCTTTTGCCTTGGGATCACCCAATCCTTCATTATCGCCCATTCCCATTATGCTCAAGAGATCAACCTGGGGGTGATGAGCCCAGGGTTTGCGCCTGTCGATGAAGATGCTGAGCTGGATGAGATGGAGAAGGCGCTAGCTCCCCTTGCGTGGGACCTAGCGGACAAGCTGAAAGAAGAGGTTCTCCCTTCGCGGAAGTAGTTAGTGGAATTAGTTTGATAAACATTTATCTCTAATAGGTGAACAAGTGTCGGTTTATTCATGTTCTGGAACAACTTCGTGATTTTGTTTCGTAATTTTGTTTTGTTTGTTTTTTACCTTACCTTCTCCCCTTTTTGCGATGAAAAAGTTTTACGCGATCGACCGTTCCGTTTGTTAAGAGGAAATTTTGATTGTACTGGTGATCAAAAATTACCGTAGCCGTATGGGCGTGGGCCTTTTGCGATCTTACCAATCTGTTCCCCTGGACCTTGCCGCTAATCTTGATGCGAGAAAGAGGTCTGATGTAATGACTTTTTTTGAAAAAGGGAAGGAAGTACCGGTACCTTTATCAGCCCCCCGAGTAAGGTCCGACCCTTTGTGGTTGCTGGGGTCGGATGTTACTAGAGACTAGAGTGAGGTAAGTGAACTTACGTTTGTATTCGCTCGTACCCCTTACTTAGGATCTTTGGCGATCGCTACGTGACCGTGCGTTCGGTTTTTACTGCTGGCTTGGCCTTCCCTGAGCCACCACGCGTGGTGAGGATTTGGTCGAGGGCCGGCCTGTTTCGTGACGTTTCGTCCTGTCCGCGATTCTTCATAATTTGGATGGGTTGTGGCGGTGTCACCTGCCTCGGTGGCTTGAATGACATGCCTGATAAGTTCGCCACTCCTTGTCCTGCCTTCCAACATATTTCCCCTTAATGGGGACTCTATGGGTTTGGCAAAAGGGTGGATTGAGCTTTAGAAGGTTGAGATGACCCTACCCGCCTTAATGCGGGTTGGGCAAAGGCCTCTGAGGCTCATCTCCGTTTTCTGGCAGTATTTCGCGCGGTACCCCGTCCTCAATTTTCGCAATCGGAGGGGCTAAGTAGATGATACTTGCCTCGATGGCTCGAGTATCGCGCTCAATGAGCTCGCTAACGGGTACGTTCGTGTGGAATCAGGGTCCATCATTTGCTGATGGGGTCGGCAGAGCCCTTAGGTGGCACTCCACAACTTCTTAACCCGCCTCCCGGCAGATGCCCGAGCCGATCGATAGGCTCCGGTGGCCCGCTGGCCTCTCCTCGGTGGAGATTCTATGGGTTTGGCTCGGGGTTAGAATCGAACGAGAAAATGTTTGAGATGTCCCAGTCCGCTTCTGAGCGGGGTTGGGCAGGGCCGCTGGGGCTCATTTCAGTTATTTCTCCCTGGCTTTGTTTGACACGAGGTGGCCTCGAGCCCTTTGTGAGCCGGCCTTCGAACCTCGGCCTATTGTGGCTCATATCGAATGAGGCGACTGTCGTTTCGTGACGCGACATGAAGCGTTGGGATGCAATGATTTGCATATGCAATGTTTGAATGTGTAATTTTGAAACGAAAAGCAAGATTACCTTGGTGGCATGAGTGATGGGAGGCTCCTACCAGATGTGTCCGCGCGGGGTTCGGATCCTAATGTTTGCGACAAGGTTGGAGTAACCTGCATAAGAATCGCTATTCTTTGTTTTGTCACCCGATGGTGATTCGAGTCGTTTGATTGATTTAAGCGACCTGACAGCTTCTCCTTTGGCGGAGATTCTGTAGGCGGACCCCTCCGAACCCTTCTTGAGAAGGAGGATGCCGAAGTTGGAAATGCGGGGGACTGTGAGTTCAATTATTTTGGAGAACAGAAACACCGTAGCTACCGGGGCGTAGGGTCTGCCAGCTCATCCAATTTTACTCAAAGTTCTATGCCCGCATACTGTGACCTCAGCTTCAAACATACGGAGGGGTCGGGTGAAGAGGATGTCTAGCCTGGTAGACACCCTCGGCAGCCCCCGAGGGATGTCCGTGGTCCTGCTGCTGCTGGGGTCGGGAACTCGATAATGAATTTAACGCGTAAAGTGAGAAACCAGAGGTTCTTATCTCCGGTGGCCGTTCGTTCGTCATCTTTCCCGGTTCGTATGGTCAGCCTAGGAGGCCCGTTGGGCTCCCCTTTTCAGAGGTCCCATCATAGGATCGTTCCATGGTCCTGCCTGGGGAAACGGACTCGCCTGCATGTGCACGGTTTGATTACCACGTCTGGCACATGGTAGTGGTGGGCCATGCCCAAGCAACATCTTGTTTGACTGGAGTGCGTCCCGTCAGTCCAGCGTGTCCCCTCGGCTTTCTGTCAGCGTTGATTTCATATCTGCATTAAGTAGGGGAAGGGAGAGAGTTTTTTCGTCCCAACCTTTCGCCTTTCCTTAGCTGCAGCGCCTCCTCTTTAAATAGGGAGGGGAGGGGAGCTCTCGTCCCACCTCTTTAGCCTGCCTCTGAGCCGCTACCTCTTCTTCTTTTTACTTTCCACTGAATGTGTTCGTGCATCGCGGTGGTTCCTGAGTGAGGAAGGGTAATGCCAGAGAGAAAGGAACTCACTGATCCATTCATGAATCCGGAGTGTGATGTTGAGCTGGAGATCATCCAACGTAGATGAGATGGTGCGGCTCGCCTTTGCCGAGCAGGGGTCGCCGCCATCGAAGGAGGAGGGCACCGGAAGGTGCCGAGCGTCGTTGGCCTCGCCGTCGTTCATGGCGGCCTTCCTTCGGCGGCAGGCATCCCCCGTCTAGACACCGTTGTCGGGGTTGTGGCTGATGACGATGGTGTAGTCCCCGGATGCCTCGGTGGAGGGGCACCACAGTCGCCGACGTGGTGCTCGACGTTGTAGATGATGGCGCCTTTGAGGATCCTGTGGAACGGCGGGACATCGCCGATGGAGAGCGTGGTGCAGCGGCCACAGTAGACGAACTGGCCCGTGTACGTGCTAGGACATTGCCGATGGAGAGCCTGGCGCGGCGGCCGCAGTAGACGAAGTGGCCCGTGTACGTGCCAGGATGTTTTGCCGATGGAGAGCTTGGTGCAGCGACCGCAGTAGTATTTGTAATAAAACTAGGTAGGGATTGTATCATTTATATTAGCCCCCGAGTGAGGTCTGACCCCTCGCAATTTGCAGGGGTCGGACGTCACTAAAGATCAGGGTTTTGTAAAGACAAAAACTGATAAGGAAAGGTATGCGTTTTTTAAGGGTAAAAACGACGTAGCTGTTCGATGTTCCAAGCGTTGGTGAAGACCTTGCCGTCGATGGTTTTCAATTTGTAGGCACCTAGACGGAGTACTTCCACGATGACATATGGCCCTTCCTAGGGTGGGGAGAGCTTGTGGGAGTCCTTGTTGCTCTGTACAAGGCGGAGAACAAGGTCCCCGACACAGAAGGCTCGGTCCCGTACCCGTCGGCTGTGGTACCGCCGTAGCACCTGCTGGTACTTGGTCGAACGGAGGAGGGCGACGTCGCGGGCTTCATCTAGTTGGTCCATGGCGTCTTGGTGGGATGCTTCGGCTCCCTGTTTGTCGTATGCCCTGATCCTTGGTGCCTCGTAGTCGAGGTCCGTCGAGAGGACGACCTCGGCACCGTAGACCATGAAGAAAGGTGTGTAGCCGGTGGCCCGACCGGGAGTTGTTCTCAGGCTCCAGAGTACTACAGGGAGCTCGGTGACCCAGCGTGCGTCGACCTTGTTCAATCGGTTGAAGATCCTGGGCTTGAGGCCCTGTAGGAGCATGCCATTTGTGCGCTCGACCTGCACGTTCGTCCGGGGGTGCGCGACGGCCGCCCAGTCGATCCGGATGTGTTGTTCATCGCAGAATCGAATGAATTTCCTACCGGTGAACTACGTGCCATTGTCCGTGATGATGGAGTTTGATACCCCAAAACGATGGATGATGTCGAGGAAGAACAGCACGGCCTGCTCGAATTTGATCGTGGAGATCGGCCGAGCTTCGATCCATTTTGTAAACTTGTCTATGGTCACAAGTAGGTGGGTGAAGCCCCCGGGCGCCTTTTTGAATGGCCCAACCAGATCGAGCCCCCAGACCACGAAGGGCCACATGATGGGGATCATTTGGAGTGCCTGGGCCGGGAGGTGAGTTTGTCGAGCGTAGTACTGGCACCCTTCGCAGGTGCGTACGATTTGCTCGACGTCGGCTACTGCAGTGGGCCAGTAGAAGCCCTGTCGGAATGCATTTCCAACCAAGGTCCTCGGTGCGGCATGGTGACCGCAGACCCCACCATGGATGTCACTTAGCATAAGTCTTCCCTGTTCACCAGGGATACAGAGCTGCAGGATCCCAGTGTGGCTTCGTTTGTAGAGTTCACCCTCTACAAGAATGAAGGACTTAGCGCGACGTGCGAGCCATCAAGCTACCGTCTTGTCTACTAGTAGTGCTTCGTGGAGGAGGTAGTCGATGTAGAGCGTTCTCCAGTCATCCGGAGGGTCGGGCTCCGTTGTTGGATCCACTTCAAGCTCCATGACCTCAGGGTCAGGCAGAGCCATCGGCAGATCGGCCCTCGGGTCCGGATCAGACGGGCCATCATCGGTCGGTTCTGTCCTTTCCTAGTGCACCGAGGGTTTATGTTGATCGCTGGTGAACACACCCGTTGGCACTGGCTCTCGGCCAAACGTGGCTTTTGCAAGTGCGTCGGCCGCCTCATTGAGGCGCCTTGGGATGTGGTTGAGTTCGAGACCGTCGAACTTGTCTTCTAGCCGTCGGACCTCTTGGCAGTACACAGCCATCCTAGCGTCGTGGCAGCTTGACTCCTTCATGACTTGGATGATGACCAGCTGGGAGTCGCCCCTGATATCGAGGTGTCGGATGCCCAACTCGATGGCAATTCGTAGGCCATTGATGAGTGCTTCATATTCGGCCACATTATTTGATGAGGGAAAATGGAGATGAACCATGTACCTCATGCGGACCCCGAGGGGCGATACGAAGACCAGCCCTGCGCCGACCCCCTTTTACATCAGCGACCCGTCGAAGTACGTCATCTAGTTCTCTTGATCGACGACCGCCGGTGATGTCTGGACCTTGGTCCACTCCGCGATGAAGTCAGCCAGCACCTGGGACTTGATTGCCGTTCGGGGTGCATACGCGATGCCTTGATCCATTAGCTTGAGTGCCCATTTTGCGGTTCTCCCCGTGGCGTCCTAGCTATGGATGACCTCGCCGAGGGGGAATGACGTCACGACTGTCACGATGTGTGACTCGAAGTAGTGGCGCAATTTCCTCTTGGTGATGAGTACGGCATATAGGAGTTTCTGGATTTGGGAGTAGCGGGTTTTGGAGTCGGACAATACCTCGCTGATAAAGTACGCTGGGTGCTGTACTTTGAAGGCGTGCCCTTCTTCTTCCCACTCTACTACCAGGGCGGCGCTGACCACTTGCGTGGTGACTGCTATGTATAGTAGGAGGGATTCTCCATCGCTCAGGGGGACCAGGACCGGGGGCTTTGTTAGATGTAGCTTGACCATGTCGAGCGCCTCCTGGGCCTCAGCTGTCCACTCGAAGTGGTCGACTTTCTTCAAGAGTTGATAAAGGGGGAGTCCTCATTCACCGAGGCGCGAGATGAATTGACTAAGGGTGGCGAGGCACCCTATGATCCGCTGAACCCCCTTTATGTTCTAGATCGGCCCCATCTTTGTGATGGCTGAGATTTTCTCTGGGTTGGCCTCGATGCCGCGCTCGGAGACGATGAAGCCGAGCAACATGCCCCTTGGGACCCCGAAAACACATTTCTTGGGATTGAGTTTGATGCCATTTGCCCGGAGTTTAGCAAAGGTTCTTTCAAGATTGGCGACAAGGTGGTCAGCCCGTTTGGACTTAACTACGATGTCGTCAACGTAGGCCTCAACGGTCCACTCGATGAGGTCCCCGAAGCAGTTTAGCATACAGCGCTGGTAAGTTGCCCCGACGTTCTTCAGTCCGAACGGCATTGAGATGTAGCAGAACGATCCGAAGGGGGTGATAAAAGATGTCGCGAGCTGGTCGGACTCTCTCATCGTGATCTGGTGGTAGCCGGAATACGCGTCAAGGAAGCAGAGGGTTTCGCACCCTAAGGTAGAATTGACTATTTGGTCTATGTGTGGCAAAGGAAACGGGTCCTTTGGGCACGCCTTGTTGAGACATGTGTAGTCGACACACATCCTCCACTTCTCGCTCTTCTTTCGCACAAGAACGGGATTTGCCAACCACTCTAGGTGGTGTACTTCCTTGATGAATCCAACGGCCAATAGTTTTGCTATTTCTTCATTGATGGCCCTGCGCTTTTCCTCGTCAAAGCGGCGCAGGCGTTGTTTCACTAGTTTGGAGCCTGTGTGGATTTTTAAAGTATGCTCGGTGACCTCCCTCGGGATGCCCGGCATATCCAAGGGTTTCCACGCAAAGATGTCTTTGTTGTCATGGAGGAAGTCGACGAGCGCGCTTTCCTATTCCGAGGAGAGCGCGGTACCAATGCGTACCATTTTTTCCTCGGAGCTGCTGGGGTCTACGAGGTCCTCCTTGGAGCCCTCTGCCGATTCGAACGACCCGGTTGATTTCTTCGCGTCGGGCATTTTTTCGACAGCCTCCTCCCTGAGGGTGGCGAGTTCCCTGGAGGCGATGAAGGCATGGCCACAACATTCGACTTCACACTCGTAAGCGCGTTGGAAGGAGGTGCCGACGGTGATGACCCCGCGAGGGCCCAGCATCTTTAGCTTGAGGTATGTATAGTTGGGGACGGCCATGAACTTCGCGTAACATGGTCGTCCCAGGAAGGCATGGAAGGTTCCCAGGAATCCCCCCACGTCAAAGGTGAGGGTCTCAGTCCTGTAGTTGGACCGATCCCCGAAAGTGACGGGCAGATTGATCTACCCCAGCGGCACGGCCTGTTTGCCAGGCACGACACCATGGAAAGGCGCTCGGATCGGGCGGAGGTTCATCCAGTCGATGCCCATCTCATCGAGCGTCTTGGCGTACATGATGTTGAGGCCGCTGCCTCCGTCCATCAGTACTTTCATGAGCCGCTTTGGGCTGATGATCGGGTCGACAACAAGCGGGTACCTTCCCGGATGTGGGACAACATCCGGATGGTTGGCCCGGTCGAAGGTTATGGTAGATTCGGACCACCGGAGGAAGGCAGGCGTGGCCGGTCTGGCTATGTAGACCTCGCGGCGCGTGACCTTCTAGCGGTGTTTGGAGTCGTAGGCCATTGATCCTCCGAAGATCATGAGGGCGTCGTTCGGCGTTGGAAAGGCGTCGTCCTTCTCCTCGGCGTTGTCTGTGGTGAGGGCAGGTTCTTTCCCCTGCTCCCCTTTGTTGAGGCCTCCGGACAAGTATTTGCGCATGAGGCCACAATCCTTGTATAGATGCTTGGTTGGGAAAGCATGGTTTGGGCATGGCCCCTCGAGCATTTTTTCAAAGTGGTTTGGAGTGCCCTCCGTGGGCTTCCGGCCACCCTTGCGGTCGGTAGCGGCCACGAGCGAGTCGTCGCGCCGTTGCTTCTTTTTTTTCTTTTGGCAGAACGGTTGGAGGCGCCTTTGCCGGCGCCCTCGTCCCGCCTTGCCTTGCAGTCGGAATGGTTAAAGATTTCTCCGACCGCCTCCTCTCTTGAGGCGTGGCTGGTGGCGATGTCCAGGAGTTCCTTGGTGGTCCGTGGGCCCCTGCGTCCTAGTTTGTGGACCAAAGACTCGTAGGTGGTCCCGGATAGGAAGGCTGCTATCACGTCAGCATCGATGATGTTAGGGAGCTCGTTGCACTGCCAGGAGAAGCATCGGATGTACCCACGGAGGGTTTCATCGGCCTTCTGGCGGTAGTTCTTGAGGTCCCATGGGTTCCCAGGGCGCTTGTACGTGCCCTAGAAGTTTCCCACAAAGATCTCCCTCAAGTCCGCCCAACTCTGAATGGCGTTGGACGGTAGGTGCTCCAACCATGCTCGCGCCGAATCGGCCAAGAATAGTGGGAGATTGCGAATAATGAAATCATCATCATTCGCGCCACCGGCTTGATAGGCAAGCCGATAGTCTTCAAGCCAAAGCCCGGGGTTTGTTTCTCCAGAACATTTAGGGATGTTGGTAGGCGGTCGGTACCTTGGCGGGGAGGCAGCGTTGAGGATGTGCCGGCCGAAGGCCTGAGGTCCCGGCAGGCCGGGTCTTGGGCTCCGGTCCTCACCGCTGTCGTAGCGTCCACCGCACCGAGGGTGGTAGCCGTGTTTGGCTCCTTCTCTTGAGTCGTTGTAGGCGCGTCTATGGGCGTCGATGGTGCTGCGTGCGTCGCGATTGTGGCCGAGACGTTGACGCACCGGAACAGGGGTGTGTTGCCTGCCGTCTGGCGGTGTCTAGTGAACCAACGCGTCCTTGGTGGGCCGCATCGAGGGCGTGCCCTGGCTGGTGTCGAGCTCGTGTCGCCGAGACAATGAGCTTTCCGCCTGCTGCGCCGCCGCACGCTCGAGTAACGTGCGAATTTCTCGGTGGGCCCAGCGATGCTCGGACGTCGCGGCCTCTGGAAGGCCGTCGCGGCGGTGATGTTCTGGCTTGCCCGAGCAAAATGAGGGAGGGTCCCATCGTCGGTGAGGATCCTTTGGTGTACATCACGGGCCGTGGCGCGTGCGTGCCCACCGTCTCCACGACGCTTGATCACCTCATCGATCTTGTGGTACTCCCGAACTAGTTGTTGTCCGGCGTCATCGATCTCCAGCTTCCATGCTCTCAGCTGCTCCATCCTTACGTGAGGCAGAGCCTAACCCTCGGGGGTCGGGCGAGGCGGAGCCTAGCCCTCGGGGGTCGGGCGAGGTAGAGTCTAGCCCTCAGCCCTTGGGCGAGGCGAAGCCGTCCCCCAGCCGTCGAGGGAGGCAGAGCTGGCCGATGGGCCTCGGGCGAGGCGGAACCAAAACTCCCATTGTTCGGGCAAGAAGCGCAGCGGTGCTCTTGTCCGTTCGGGATTTTTTAACGTTCGATGGTTATTAGTTCCATCTCCTTGGGTATCCCGGTATCAGGTTCCCGACAATACTAAAATTATTAGAAAGACAAGAGCTAAAAATAAAAAGCTAGAACTTGAGAATGACTCACTCTTAGCTAAATATGACATAGCGGAAAAGGCTAGTGTTGCGCTTAGGGAAGAAAATAAAACTATGTCATCCAAATTCAAGGACCTCAAATAATCTAAAAAGGAGCTTAAAGAAAAACATGATAAACTTGAGGGGATACATAATGAGCTCACCACTAGCTACAATATGCTAAAAGAAGAGTATACAAATCTCAAGGTTAATCATGATAATCTTGTTGTCTCTCATGAGTTATTATCAAATGAGCCACATGATGCTACTAACCATGTTGTTAAGGTTGATATAGCTAGATCATGTGATGACTTAATTCTTGAGAGCATTGAGCAAGGTTCTAGTGGCAAAGGCAAGAGGGTGGTTGAGACTGATAACTATGATGAGCATGTCAAGCTCAAGCATGAGAATGAAAAGCTCAAGAAAGATCTTGAAAAGCTATCAACCACCAACACTATTGTGATAGAGAACCTTGATCATGATTGTGATATAGCTCTTGAGAATGAGAAGCTCAAAGAAGAAAACAAGAGACTCAAGATGGAGAAAAATCATGATAAACTTAAAGAAGAGAACAAGAAGCTTAAGTTGGAGAAAGAACATCTCAAGACCGGCTTGAGAAAGTTCACAAGAGGTCAATATCTTCAAAGTGAGCTACTCATGAACATTGTAATGAATATGGATAGAAGTGGCATCGGGTATTTGGCACATCAAGAGAAGAAAGCTCAAGCTCAACATCAACAACAACACAAGTTAAAGCCAAAGCCAAAGAGGTATTTTGAGTGTGGACAAGAAGGCCACTTTGCCCATGAGTGTCAAACTCCACCACCACAACCCTTGCCCAAGCATTCTAGACCCTTTACTTTCAATGCTCATTACATGCTTAGAAAGGACTCTAGTGGAAAAATGAAAGTCATGTTCTTAGGACCTTCCAACAAGAATAGGCCTAAGAAAATTTGGGTTGCAAAGTCACTTGTTGAGAAAGTCAAGGGCCCTCGTCAAGTTTGGGTCCCTAAACAAGCTTGATCTCTTGTGTGTAGGTGAACTACAAGACTGGTGAAAGTCATTGGATAATTGAAAGTGATTGCACTCAACATATGACCGGTGATCCTCGTATGTCCACCTCACTAGATGAAGAAGTAGATGGTCAAGAAAGGATAACATTTGGTGATAATTCAAAGGGCAAGGTTCAAGAATTGGTCAAAGTGGCAATATCAAATGATCATTCAATTTCAAATGTGCTAGATGTCACTTTATTGAGTTTCAACTTGCTATCCGTTGGTCAATTGTGTGATCTTGGCTTTCAATGCTTGTTCACCATGAAGGAAGTGATATTCAAGAGTTTTAGATACAACAATCTATATCTAGTGGATTTTACCTCCGAAGATGCTAACTTGATGACATGCCTATTCACCAAAACATCACTTGGGTGGCTATGGCATAGAAGACTTGCTCATGTTGGGATGAGCTCACTCAAGAAGCTTATGAAGAATGAATTGGTGAGAGGGTTAAAGGATGTGAAATTTGAGAAGGACAAGCTTTGTAGTGCATGTCAAGCCGGCAAGCAAGTTGCGAACACTCATCCTACAAAAGCTTACATGTCAACAACAAGAGTGCTAGAGCTGCTACACATGGACCTATTTGGACCAACAACTTAGAAGAGTTTGGGAGGAAATCTCTATTGTCTTATGATTGTTGATGACTACTCCAGATATACTTGGGTGTTCTTCCTTCATAACAAGACCGAAGTTGCATCATGTTTCAAGAAGTTTGTCAAGAGAGCACAAAATGAATTTGAAGTGAAGCTCAAGAAGATAAGAATTGACAATGGAAAAGAATTTAACAACACAAACATTGAAGCATATTGTGATGAAGTTGGAATCAAGCATGAGGTCCCCGCAACATATACTCCTCAACAAAATAGTGTAGTAGAGAGAAAGAACCGGACACTTATCACACTTGCAAGAACTATGCTTGATGAGTACAACACACCCGAAGCTCTATGGGCCAAAGCTATAAACACCGCATGCTATGCATCCAACCGCCTATTCATTCAAAAGTTTCTTGGCAAGACCCCTTATGGGTTGCTCAATGGAAAGAAGCCGGACGTATCTTTCTTCCAGATGTTTGGTTGCAAATGTTACATCTACAAGAAGCGACAACACCTAGGGAAGTTTCAAAGACGTTGTGATATTGGCTTTCTTGTTGGTTACTCATCAAAGTTCAAAGCATATCGAGTATTTAATCATGCCACCGGCTTGGTTGAAGAAACATATGATGTGGAATTTGATGAATCTAACGGCTCCCAAGGCGCACATGAGAATCCGGATGATGTAGGTGATGAACCATTGAGGGAGGCTATGAAGAACATTCTGGTTGGAGACATTAAGCAATAAGATGATGAAGATGATGTACAAGTGATTAATCCACCTTGTTCATCAAATGTGCCACAAGATGGTGATAAAGATGGGAGAGTAGAAAATGAAGATACTCATGTCTCTCATGATCAAATGGTGGCACAAGCTCAAGATGTTGATGCTCCACAACCTCCCCTTCAAGTGGTTGATAGAAGAAATTCACCCCTACTATAAGCACATCCATAAGATCTCATCATAGGGAGTCCTTCAAAGGGTGTAATGACTCGCTCTCAAAAACTTGCTTCATTTATTGAACATCACTCTTTTGTCTCTTGTGTTGAACCTAAGAATGTAGAGGAAGCTCTTCAAGATTCCGATCGGATAAATGCCATGCATGAAGAGTTGAACAACTTCACTCGCAATGAAGTTTGGACTCTTGAAGAGCGACCACAAGGTGCAAGAGTCATTGGAACAAAGTGGGTGTTCCGCAACAAGCAAGATGATCAAGGCATTGTAGTGAGGAACAATGCAAGACTAGTTGTAAAGGGGTTCTCTCAAGTTGAAGGGTTGGATTTTGGAGAGACCTTTGCACCAGTTGCAAGACTTGAAGCCATTCGTATCCTCCTTGCATATGCATCGCATCATGAAATGAAATTATATCAAATGGATGTTAAAAGTGCATTTTTAAATGACTTCATAAATGAACTAGTCTATGTTGATCAACCTCCCGGGTTTGAAGACCCTAGATATCTTAATCATGTTTATAGGTTGTCTAAGGCACTATATGGGTTTAAGCAAGCCCCAAGAGCTTGGTATGAGCTCCTTCGGGATTTCCTCGTTGAGAAGGGCTTCACCATTGGGAAGGTCGACACCACACTATTCACCAAGAAGCTTGATGGTGAAATCTTTATTTGTCAAGTATATGTTGATGATATCATATTTGGATCATCAAATGAAGATTATTGCAAGGAGTTTGGTGAATTGACGTCGAAGGAGTTTGAGATGTCTATGATTGGAGAGCTTACTTCATTTCTTGGTTTTCAAGTCAAGCAAATGAGAGAAGGGATTTTCATCTCTCAAGAAAAGTATACCAAGGATCTTCTCAAGAGATTCAATATGGATGAATGTAAGCCAATCAAGACACCAATGCCATCTAATGAACATCTCGACCTAGATGAGAGAGGTAAATTGGTTGATCAAACTCTCTACCGTTCTATGATTGGTAGCTTGTTATATTTGACCGCATCTAGGCCTGACATCATGTTTAGTGTGTGTATGTGTGCTAGATTTCAAGCTAGTCCTAAGGAAGCTCATTTGGTTGCCATTAAAAGAATCCTTAGGTACCTTAAGCACACACCAAGCATTGGTCTTTGGTATCCCAAAGGAGCTAGATTTCAACTAGTTGGCTATTCCGATTTGGATTATGCCGGTTGCAAAATTGATAGAAAAAGCATACCCGGAGGGTGCCATTTGCTTGGTAGATCACTAGTGTCTTGGTCCTCCAAGAAGCAAAATAGTATGGCTTTGTCCACCGCTGAAGCGGAATACATTGCCATGGGTGCTTATTGTGAACAAATTCTTTACATGAAGCAAACTTTGCTAGACTATGGTGTAGTTCTAGAAAAGGTACCTCTCTTGTGTGACAATGAGAGTGCGGTAAAGCTTGCTAATAATCCGGTTCAACACTCTCGCACCAAGCACATAGATATCCGTCATCACTTTCTTAGAGATCATGTTGCTAAAAATGATATATCACTAGAAGGTGTAAGGACCGAGGATTAATTGGCGGATATCTTCACTAAACCGCTAGATGAGGCTACATTTTGTCGGTTGAGGAATGAGCTCAATGTGCTTGATTTTAGTAACTTCACTAGAAAATGAGCTTGTGTTGTCCCTTGCATTGCATTGTAATATACAACATGTTTAATTTTTGGTAATGCACTTAGGGCTTGTCTAACATGGTTAAGATAACAACCAAAAAGCGTGTGAAGAAGCTTAATCTTGGATCAAACTTGACAAGCAACTAGAATTACTTTCAAGTATTGCATTGCATATGCATGTGTGTTGTTTTGTCGTTTCCTTTCGATTATCCTTTTATTGCCTATTTTCTTAAAAAGAATTATAGCCTAAGGCAAAATATTTTGAAAATTTTAAGGGTTTGAGAGAGGTCACTCACATCAGTCTCAATTGGTGTTTATTTGGGACTTATTGAAGTTGGGACTTGATTGGGAACAGGCAGCGCGAAGGAACATTGAAGATTCGCTGAGAAAGGGTGACCGGACGTTGCACCAGACTCTGCTTCCAGCGTTCGATCAGTTCACAGGAGGTGAACAAAAGCAGTACAGGAGTGACCAGACGCTGAAACAGTGCTTGTCCTGCGTCCGGTGTGAAGGTGTCCCTGCGTCCGGTCAATTGAAGAAGACGAACTCAGGATCGACCGGACTCTGGCTGCGTTCGGTCAAGGCTAATTGGACTCGTCCGGTCGTGACTTGAGGGGTTTTGGACCTCTCTGTTGTCAACCGAACTCCGAGTGGTAGCGTCCGGTCATTGCCACCAGTGCGTCTGGTCAGTTGAAATCATGTGGATCTCAAACTCTATTTTGTTTCCTCATCTAACATGGGGGGCCATCATTTTTATATCTAATCTCCATACGCTGCGCTGCTAGTTGCCCTAATCCCACAGCCACCGCGCTCGCGCCATCGACTGCTTCACGCCACCACGCAGCCGCGCCAACTCCCGTGCCCTAGTTGTGCCTCCGCCGTCGCACTCGCTTCGCGTTCCCGTGCCCACGCGCCTGTGCCCTAGCTGCGCATCCGCCACCGCGCTCGCTCCATGCTCCTGTGCCCGATGCCCATGTCACCAGGCCAAGCACAGCCAACTACACTGTCGCGCCGCCGCTGTGCTTCTCTGCTCTGCCATGCCCGCGTACACCCGCATAGCCATTTGTTCAAGCTCGCGCCTATGTCGCCATCTACTACGCCACGTGTCTCTTCGCCCGCCGCACCACTTTGCGCCAAACGCTAACCCTAGGCATTTCATTGCCGACCCAATGGTGCCCCGTGATCCTCTCCTTTGCTCATCCGTCATCGGTTCATCTGGTAGCAAGCCATCGCTTTCAATTTCGTATCTATTGCTTGCTTCTTAGAGTTTCGCACCTCTAGATGAATATTGTTATTATTTATATATCCTATCTATTCTATCGTGCAGCGAGTTGGTGCTCTTATGGTTGTCTTTGTAGTTGTTAGTGAACTCAGGGCCAAGCCCGCGAGTACGGATCGAGGCCAAGCCTCACGAGTGTCAGCTGGTAGTTGGTTCTTGTCCGTGGCAGTAATTCTCTTCAGCTCCAGCAATGGCATGAGTCAAGAATGCCGGAGGTGGTCTAGGTGATGAGGATCCAAGGCCTCTGCCTCGCCTGACTGCTCGAGAAAAGGGGAAGGCAAACAAGACCACAACAAAGAAGTGGAAGCTCATTCATGTGGAGGCTAAGAGAGCAGCAGCAGTGGCAGCCACCACTGAGCGAGCGGAGAGAGGTGGAGCTAGGAGTGGTGTCCATATTGTTGATCAGCTATCACCAGCTCCGAGGGCCGCCGTTGAGATGGTTGAGAGTCATCATGGTAGTCCAGCTGGGACTATCATGCTTGGAGGACGGCGTGTCATTTTAGAGGAGAGTCAGCCTCAGGGGGAGATAGAGCAGCAAACACAGCGAACGGAGTAGACAGAGGGTACTCAGCAGCCAGAGCAGACTGAGGAGACAGAGTAGGCAGCATAGCCACAACTTTGATGCTCTGGTCGTACACGCACTCAGGTGTCACCGAGGCCTGAGACACAGAGGAGGGGCTCTCGTCCACCTCCCAGACCATAGGGTCCACCTCCGGTGATTCATCTTGACTTGAGGGCAGCCATAGCCAAATAGGTGTAGCAGCTCCGCTTTATGAAGTTTGAGGACTGGTTTCCACCGAGGCGGGATGAGCGTGGTTCAGAGCACTTCTATACAGTACTGCAGGAGGATTTCTATAATGCTTATCTGAACAGTGAAGTTGCCTTCAGATCACAGAGAGTTTGCTCCATTGAGTCACTTGTTGCAGCTGCAAGCGAGCAGATCCGTCCTCACCTCTCATATCTACAAGGGTTGATAGTTCTTCTTGGATGCACTGGCCGCTATGTTCTGTCATGAGTCCGTGAGTTTTACTCTTCTCTTTGGATCGACCCGAGGCATAAGTTCATTCACTTTGCATTCAAAGGTCATGACTATAGGATCCAGAGCTCGAGGGTCAGAGAGATTCTTAGGATTCTAGAGTCACCCATTCACCTTCATGAGGTTTGCTATGATCAGATAGAGCCTCTGAGACGTCCTCACGGCGGTCTTGTGCCTCCTACAGACCTTGTTCGAGTGTGCTTCATAGAGCCTTTTGGCGAGGGGTCGAGCAGGACACCACGTGACCTTACTCCCACATCTCGCCTATTTGATGCTATTATGAGGAGGACTCTGCTCCCGAGGATGGGCTACCGCGAGGGTCTGACTCACATTCAGTTATGACTAGTATATCACTTTAGTGTTTGATATTTGGGATGTGATACTGTTAGAGATGGAGGACACACTTGCAAAGGGCTTCAGAGGTCATGGTAAGCTATCGTATGCTCATTGGATCACCTTCTTGATTCGCAAGGCAGTTACACAGAAGTCGCTAGAGATGATGGCAGAGTACACAGGTGCTACTACAGAGTTTTCTCCATATAACATGACTCAGATGCTACGTCATAGTAGTGCGAGGACACCTCACCAGCCGAGCCATCGCGTAGAGGTACCTGAGACAGCAGCCCAGCAGGATGAGATCATCAGGGGCATTGCTGCTATAGAGGAGGAGCTTGATGCACAACAGGCGAATGTGATTGAGAGCGACCCTAGTGACAGCTCTGATGATGACTACCAGCCTATTCCATAGATGGCTCCTCGACCACACAACAGAGAGGCTAGTGGCTCTAGCTCTGCTCCACCACAGCCACCGCAGACAGATCCAGCACTTCTTGCATTACTTGAGCGGATGAGACAGGACCAGGCACGCCAGGCATAGGAGACAGCAGCTGCACTTGCACAGGTTTAAGCTCGACAGGACGAGTTCTAGAGGCAGCAGCAGGCCATGCAGCAGCAACAGCTCATGATCTAGTAGCAGTTACTTGGTTTCATGCAGCACATATTCTCTGCTATCGAGAATGCCCCTCAACAGTCTACACCTCAGATCGGTCAGCCTGCCACCACTTCAGTGCCTCCAGCTATACAGCCTAGTGTGCTTCAGAGTCAGGGACCACCAGCTACTCAGTTTGCTTCACCTATAGAGCAGGTGTCTCAGTGGTTTGCCTCACCAGTGATAGCTCAGGGTCCTCACTTCACTCCCATTGTTATGAGCTTCACTCTGCGTCAGAGTTCCTCAGTGCTAGTGACGGACACCCCAGTCTCTAGGAGTCTTGGTGCTACATTCAGTGAGCTTATAGGGCAGCCTACACCTCCAGAGCTATGAGTCCCTGTCCCTACTACAATTGCTCCTATTACCAGGACTACTGAGATGATCCCATCGTCTGTTGCATCATCCGACCCAGTTACTTTAGTTGTTTCAGCGACAGCGACAGTGGCAGATGTGGTTCCACTTCCTACAGTGATCCTTCCAGAGTCACAGGACATGCCAGTCACTGAGCAGACCCAGACCGCTTCACCTTCACTTCCAGTGACAGAGGGTCAGACCGTTCAGAGCTCAGGGTCAGAGGATGATGCTGCTCAGTTCTAGATTTCTCACCATACCTCAGTGCCCGACTCGATTGCTCCTGTCCCGCCGTCCGACCCTTAGGTTTTGGTGCTTGACGCCAAAGGGGGAGAGGGATCGAGTATGTTAGATCTAGGGGGAGTGGTACATCTAGGGGGAGCGGTACATCTAGGGAGAGCATGTGATTCGTTACTTTTGTTTCATTTGGTCTTCTATGTATGATACTTTATGCATTCACGTTTACCTTCATGCATTGCACTACATACATGTGATTGTGATACTTATGTGACATGTGTGCTCTCTACATTGATTTATATATATATTATGCGCATTTGCTTTGCTTCCGCATTTTACTCCGATTCAAATGAGCTTTACTTTTTATACTCATGCTTAATTCATATCTATTGAGTACACCATGTTGGCTTGGGTTATATAAGCTTGTCTAACTCCTTTGCTCTTATTGTCAAAAGCTTATATGAACCAAGCATGTTGAAAACCTCACTCATCTCTTTTACATACTCGAGGTTGTGTTGTCATCAATCACCAAAAATGGGGAGATTGAAAGCATCTAGGCCCCTAGTTGGGTTTCGATGATTAATGACGACACAAGATTACTATGACTAACGTGTGTTTTGCAGAGGCAATTTAAGTTAAGTCATGGCAATGACAATTGATTGGGAAATCATGATTGTCATGCCCCTGTCGATGGAAATCGTTTCGGTTTTCAAAGGATGGACGACAAGGTTAATGATGGACTAGTTCTAAGTATCGTTTAGTATTGAAGAGACACTTAGAGTAGTTTAGAACTTTGTTTTTCCTTTGGCCGTACTATTAAGGGGGGTATGGACTAGTAGCTTGACCTAGGTGAGTCTAGTGGGTTATATGTGGTGCACACTTGTCAAATCTTACACTAGGTAGCTCAGGAGTAGCCCTAAGATCAATTGGAGTAAACTTCATTCGCATAGGATTTCGAGTTGGAAGTGAATGGAGGGTCAAATGACTGACCGGACGCTAGAGGGTGAGTCCGGTCAGTTCATTTGATCAACTGAAGTCGTTTGGTTGCGACCGGACGCTGAGTGAAAAGTGTCCGGATAGCTAGTAATATCATTTTTTGACTGCAAGTATTTCATTGTCATCTATAAAGTTTGTACTTCAAACTTTTTTAAGTATCACATACATGTTCTATAGCATTTTTTCTTAATAAAAATTGGTTTTAAACCCTAAGTGATATAACATGACTATCGAATCAACTTTCGTTTCATATTTTAGTTGATCGTTTCGAGTTACAGAAATTGATATACACACTTTATTACATGCATTAACACATAAACATGATGCTCATGACATATTTTAGTAAATGATTTACGGTGTAACACCTTCGGTGTTACAATCACACATGAAAACATTATCATCTCATCCATCTATCACCCCATGCCCATCCATCCCTAATCCCCCCCCCCTTTCTCTCAAATCCCAATCCCATATGAACCCAAGGATGACCGTCAGACAAACTGACATACATACAAACATAGGCACCACATCGTGGCGGCATACAACCGGAGGTAGAGGGCTTTGGTTTGGAAATACCCAACATTAAAATCATGGATCTGCCACCGCATCCATGTATGCATCTTATAACAACTACTAACTATAGACCATTCTTAAAACATTCATGTTAATCCTCACAAGACGTACTAAAAGGGTGACATATTATATAAATTATAATAAAAACATAAACATTGCTACTGCATAAAACACATAGCATTGCCACCTATATCTTTGATTGTTTCTTTAGAACAACCAATTATGAGGAATCGCTTCTGGTTTTAGAGGAACGTATTATCATAGTTGGATCTTTATGAGAACTGACAATAATAATAATAGAGTATCACTGTCGGCAAGGCAAAAAAAACCTGGTAATAGTACTTTCGGTGTCAATCGTAAGCACTCTCAGAGCAGTGGTAAGTATTACCACTACCGATCACAGCTCGCAACTGTCAACCATCCAATTAGGTGGAAGTGGAACCAAAATTTTGATGCTCGCCACTTGTTTCAGTCTCATGTCCACCACACCTCTCTCTCTCCCACCCCTCCTCACTCCTACCTGTACTCCCTCCCCTTGTGCTAGGCTGCTAGCATTGCCTTTGTTCTCACCCTCATGTAGACAATGAGTGGTCCCTAACTTGCTCCTAGCAGAGTGGCTACATATCCGCTGCAGTATGTGAGTGGAGAGCTAAGCGACGCGACTGCCAGCAATGAACGATAGTTGTAGAGCAGTATGTGCGACCTAGCCATTGGCAAGCAAGCATGGAGGAGCCTGTGGCGAGCATCTGGGCGTGTACGGTTGTGTGGATGGCGATGGCGATTACGACATGTTGTATGGGAGCAGCAAGGAAAGCAATGGGCACAGGGAATAGCGTCAGGTGTGGCAGTCTGCAGCGCCACGCCCGGATGATAGCGAGCTGCCACTAGGGGTTGGCATTCGGTTAGATCGAACCAAACCGTTTGCTTCCTCGGTTAGTTTGCAAATCCGGTTACCTAAAATTCAAGACCGATTGGTTCTGAGCAAAATTGAAGACCGGGCAATTCAATCATAGTTAGTTCATACTAGCAAAAGAACAACACAAAGCTAAACCGAGGAGATGAATATGGTGTTCTGACTTGTACTATACTACTACTTGCCAGGAGATGCATGTGGTGTTCCGACTTCTGAGAGCGGGATGTCCCAGCCCGGCTCTGCCTAGCGAGTATGGATGAAAACGGATCGGATACGAACGGATATTACTGGTATTACATTTGTTTTCATATTTCTGTCCGGATTCGGATTCGAATACGGATATTGTCAACCATGACGGATATGATACGATTGGATATCGACATCATAAATATGCGATTTGATTATTCGGATACGGATACGGTATCGGATGTTGAATATCTGGACTCGGATACGGACAGATTTGAACTCCTCTATACGGATTCGGTCTCGAATACGGTCGGAAAATATCCGTACCGTTTTCACCCCTGCTTGCGAGTAGCGAGAGCAGTGGCATGGCACTTGGATAGCCCGAATTGCCCCTTGACCGTTTGCGCTGAACCAAATGTCACTATCGTGGATGATATCCTATCCCGACCCTTTGCCTACCCCTCTACAGATATGCTGCGACGATGTGACCATCTGTTCTGTTGTTCTCTCTAGCTGGGTTCGTTGCCAATATTTTTGTCATTTCCTCACGTGAACGCATGGCTCGTCGATGGACAGTACGTGTCCTCTCCTCTTGACCTCTTGGGACGACGACCGTACCGACCGACGAAACCAGCATATAAACATTATTACTACAAAGCTATACTAAGTGTGTATATATAGCACTGCTGACCTATAAACATTTACTTGACCAGCATGGGCAGAACATAGCAGGACACATTTATATTTACATGTAGTCCCTCGTGCAAGTTGTTGGAGTATGGGGTTTAGTTCGCGAAATTTTTTGGCTTTGGCTACTGTAGCACTTTCGTTTGTATTTGGCAATTAGTGTCTAATTATAGACTAATTAGGTTCGAAAGCTTCGTCTCGCGATTTCTTACCTAACTATGCAATTAGTTTTTTTTGTTTATATTTAGTACTCCATGCATATGCCGTAAGATTCGATGTGACACTCTGGGATGAAATTTTTTGGAAACTAATCAGGGCCTATGTGTAAACACTTTACAGTTTTTTTACCTTTTCAACATGTGTGCAGTGAGAACTTAGAACCCGGGATTTTGCAACGTACGTTTCTGGTGGAAGATGAGAGGAAACAGAGCAGGTCTAGTTGGACTTGTTGCTACTACTAGCTACTAGCTATACTCTACTTTTTCGGCTACTAGTTGTTGTGGAAGATTGCAGCCAAGGGGCCGAGCTTTTCAAAGTTCGGTGAAGCCGAGAGTTCACATCGTGCCATGCCGTTGAACGAGGATGCGTGTACTCTGTCCTTTCGGGATGCGTGCATGTTAAATTTTTTTAACTTTGATGACTAATTTTGTATAAAATATATACAGCATTTATATCTTTAAATAAATTTAGTATGAAAGTATATTCAACGATCTATCTAATTATACTAATTATGTAAATATTCTTTTATATATAATTGATCAAAATTTTAAAAAGTTGACTTCTATAACGACTTCTATTTTAAGACATACAGAGTATGTGCATTGCATGCGTGCATCCATGCAACTTTTTTATCCTGTCCTTGGATACAAGTTCGGTACGGTGTGCTTGGATTTACTGAGATCATTGCTTTTAGTTTACTCCAGTGTTTATCTGATCTCGTCCTTATTAGGCGGGCACGTACTAATGCCACTCTTTGAATGTTGACACCAACCGAGAAGACGAGCGACTTCTTCTTCCTTTTACTGCGCGTTGTGTCGAACAACAAAAAATATCTCGAGTTACGTCACTAAACAATCCGTACGAGCACGTCTTTCAATTATCACTATTACACGATCGAATTTGCGTGACGTCGCACGGGTGGCCTCCGTGGCGGGCATCTTTTTTCCCGCCACGGTTAATGCCTGTCGATTTACGGAGGCGGGCGTTTTTTATTTTCTGAGGCGGGCACTTTTGCCCACCACGGTAAATCGATTTACCGCGGCGGGCGTCTTAAGGTGCCCGCTACGGTAAATCGATTTACCGTGGGGGGCATCCTATATGGCCCGCCTCGGAAAAGGCCCAAGCCTAAAATCCCCAGCAAGGCCCGATTTTAACCTTGAACTATATATACGAGGAGTTAGGGTTTTCTACCCCACTCCTCTGTCTCTCTCTTCCTCCACCAGTCGGCCCGACCTCCTCTCCGTTCCGCGTGACTGAGTCCGAGGCGAGGCGACCTCCCCACTCCCCACTCCGCGTGAGACCGAGGCAGTCTCCTCTCCACTCCGTCGTCACCACCTCTCCACTCCTCTCCCGACGCGACATCCACCGGCGGCGCTGGGGACATGGGGCGCGCGTCGGCTTCTGCGCGCGGGACCTGGCTCCCTTCCTCGCGCGGCGGCGCGACATCCACCGGCGGCGCACCCTGGTCTCCTCTCTCTCCCTCGTGCGGATCTGGCCCCCTTCTTCCTCCCTGGCCGGATCTGGTGGGAGGTGGCCTCCCCATCCCTCCCTGACGACGGCGGCGGGCGGTTCTAGGTGGAGGGCTGCCGGATCCTATAGGAGGGTGGCTGGATCCGACGGATCCCGGACGGATCCGGTGAATGCCGCGACGGTGGCGCTGCCAATGCAGGTACAGGTCTCTCTTCGTCTCCCTCGCTCTTCTCTCTTCGTCTCCCTCACTGTGCCCTCTCCCCTTTCCCAGATCTAGAGCCGGCACGGACGTCGGAGCTGCGGTGGCGGCGCGCGCGGATGCGCGGCTGCTCGGTGCCCTCCTCCTTTCCGGCCTCATCTTCGGCAGTGGCGCTGCAGAGGTGGCTGCAACTGGATCCAGGGACGACGATGGCGACGCTAGGGTTTCGGTTTGGGATTGGGCTCGCCAGTGGGCTCAGTCAATGGGCTCGCTGGTGGGCTTTGGGTTATTTTTTGTTTTTTCCAAACGATTAACCGAGGCGGTCGGTGTAACGTGTCTGTCGTGGTAAAAGTATATTTACCGCGGCGGGCACGTTACACCGCCCGCCGCGGTAAATCGGTTAACCGCGGCGGGCAAGGCCTCCCGCCGCGGTTAAGCCACGATTTACCGTGGCCTCTAGACCGCAGCGGACGGCTTTGCCCGCCGCGGAAAACCGAAAACGCCCGCCTCCAATAAAGTTTTTGTAGTAGTGTATACTAAAGTAATGATTAGGATTAGGGTCTTGAAATATATTACATAAAGCCCATCACATAAACATAAGTGAAAATTCCTATCTTTTGCTAGAAATTGAGCAGCAAAATGTGTTATGAGATTCATGCAGAAAACAGAATTTTGAGATCGAGAAACCAAAAGTTTTCAGATGCTCACAATGGGCTATGGGCGTTCGTTGAGGTCCTCCTATACATGAGATCTCTAAAATCGAGAGAGGTTCTGAGCTTTAGGAGAAAGGTGATGGTTTCACATCATTAGCGATATGTATTTTTACAACAAAGTGATGAGAGAAAAGACCACATCATAACGGCACATCGCAAGCTAGAGTCTGCAGTGATGGCCAGGGGTGGAGCCCACCATCAAGT
Source organism: Miscanthus lutarioriparius (assembly GCA_904845875.1). Classification (NCBI taxonomy): domain Eukaryota; kingdom Viridiplantae; phylum Streptophyta; class Magnoliopsida; order Poales; family Poaceae; genus Miscanthus; species Miscanthus lutarioriparius. Next base: position 101,764,824 of record CAJGYO010000001.1, read on the forward strand.
TCATTTAAATTTGGGTTCTCTCTATTGTATCAGTGCAGTGGAGTCGTTACTAGTGATGAATAGTAAATTTTATAGGATTAACAACAACATTTTATAGGGGTTAATCAGCTGACCTTGCAAACCAACCTAGCTCCACCCCTGGCGCGCGATGACCTTCTTTGCCTCCTTCAGATGGCCTTTACTTGTAGGCTTCATTTTAACTAAATGTATCTTATTGAGAGAAGTGTGTGTGACTTAATAAGTGTGGTATAATTCCTCTAGCTAAGTGTGGTATAATTCCTCTAGCCAGTGAGAGGATGAAGCCAGATGTTACTAGTTTGATATGGTGAATTAATCATATAATAAGTGTGGTATAATTCCTCTAGCTAATGAGAGGATGAAGCCAGATGTTACTTTTCATGGTCTAAAAGCAACGTGCATTTTTCAAATCATTGTCAGCTCTCGAGTGAAAACTCAGCAGAAAAGCGCAATGTGACTTGAAAGAACTGAATAAACACAGTCTGCATGAAACTATCAAATAAACAATCCACAACGCAGTTCATGAACTAGCTAGTATCTAAACCATACAAAATGAGCTATCATATATAGCATAAACTATTGTTTAACCGTACACAATCCCAACTATATTGATAGAAAGAACGTGGAAGGGCCTTTAGTTGGCAAACACTTAACAATTGTGCCCCTTTGGCCAAAGTCCAGGGTGTGTATTTCCAAGGGAAGAGAAATGATACATAGGCCCCACCAACAACTAAACCCACTCCTTTCTCTGTCAACAAAAAGCAAAATGAAGCTGTCTTCTCTCTATAGGTTGGTGGAGAAGAATAAGCGAGAGGCCTAATTACTTGTTTATTTTTGCATATAGACATTATGGAAATTTAAAATATGTATGGTCAGTGTCTTGTTTGTGGCCTTTAGCATATTACTGCTACAGCTCATATATAGGTGAAAACGGAGTGATCGATTTAGATGAGATGTAGCCATGTAGGCCCATTGTGGGAGACCACGGTTGCAGTGAACAGTGATGGGAGCATAAACTATTACGGAGTACGTGGGAAAACGTAACAGTAGGTCGGCAAACGTAGCTGCTTGCGTCACTCCACCCAGGAAATTTCATACTAGACAAGAATGAGCTGACCGCTCTGATAGGGTATGTCAACATTCTACAGAATCAGATGTGTCTATGTTAGACTTGATTGGCTGCCCAATCTTCTACTAGTATATATGATGATTTTCTGAACATATTAGAGCAACAAATTAATTAAAGCAATCAATTTTTACACATTACATCGTCCACTGAAAACAAGCTACACTAATAAACCACTCATTCATTAGTACACCTCACTCTTTTTTTATTTTTATCAGCAAATAAGCTGACAATATTGTAAGACTTAGTTGTGTGCAGTGTAGAGGTCAGGATTTTTCCATTTTCTAAAAATTAGTACACTTGGGGCGGAGAGGAAGGGCCGGTGTTCACCGGCCTTGTCGGTAGATTCTAAGGGAAATATAAGTCTAAAAATTAATTCTAAGAGAAAAATAGGTCTAAAACTCATAACTCAATCCATTTTTCAATCAATTCAGCAGTTCTTCTATAGTTTAGCTCCCCTTATTATCTAGCTTGTCTGGTTCCGCCACTAAATACACTGCTACAGGATAGATTAGGAACACGACAAGAGATGCATTTAAACGAGAGAAAGAACTGAAGCTAGTAGTGATTAATTATATAGTGCCTCGTTATTGTTTTATTGTATTTTTTTTTCTTGCCAAAGCATGTACGTATAATATATGACGGACATATCATCATCTAGGATATATATTTACATATTTGTTGAATCAGCGGTATTGTATTTACACATTCGTTGAATCAGTGCACGCAACTTTTCTTTTGCAAATAAAGGTTTGCATTAACCCGCCGACAATGTATATATTTCCTTTGTTTGATGCACACACCCATCTCGCTCCTCCTAAAATACTCTGGAGGATCTCCAGTCCGATCTCTGAAAAGGGGAAAAGCAGGCCACATACATACAAGCCTCCGGAGCTCCTTTTCAACTCCTGTGATGGCGCACGCTTTACCTAAACCCGGCGCCATGATTGGTCACCAGTAGTGCTTATTATGGTTACATGTCTCCCTCTATCCACCTCTTGGGTGCTGGGGCAGGGGTCCAACAAAATGCAATATTTATTTATTATTGTAATATAATAATGGATTAGATTATGGCAAACCCTTAATAATGCCCCATGGCCCTTGCACGCTTCTCACATGGGCATACACGTTACGTGCTCAGACGCCCGGGCCCTAGTTTCCTGCTAGCCAGCAGCTTTATATACACTCATTTGCACAATTGGGTATTGCGTAGCGTATACGGCTGTGAACGAAGCTACGACCGTATGCAATGCAACACGTACCATGTATGTAAATCATGGTCATGGCAGGGGCCAGGGGCGTGCATGCTGATCATCAATCAATCGTGTTAGGCTCCATCGGCTGCGTGTCTGCCGTCGTTTAATTAGCTTTATTATTTAGCTGATGAGAAATAAAGCAAAACTGGCACAGCATGCAGCGGCCGCGCGCAACGGCTGTTCTCGTCGCCCCGCGTACGTGCGGGGTCAGGGTCTCCCATGTTCGCCAGTCACGTCCGTGCGCCCCGTGCGGTGAAATTTTTTATGGCGGCCTAATTAATATTGTATGTAGTAAAAATTTCATAGATCATGTATAATTTAGTTATAGATTTATAAATACTTTTTAACAGGCATACACCTAAGTAAATCTATAACTAAGTTATACATGATCCAATGAGTATGAAATATTTACTATAGTTCAAGTATACAATAATTAGCTCACCACAAAAAATTCACCATAATTAGACCATAGAAACTGCAAGTATGAATTAATTATAGAAAAACATAGATCTAAAACTACAGGAAAAAATTTATACTAAAACATACTATATTATATGTTTACTGTGTAGATCTACTCATGTGGAGTCTAACAAAATTAGATTTTCCATTTTATGATTTTTCTGTGATTATATGTTTTTTCAAAAATTCAGCCAAAATAAATAAAAAAAACAAAACCATCTTTGAAAATCACTCCGAGAGGTAAAATGAACGGTTTTAAAAGTTCAGGAATGTGGTTTACCCAGTTTTAGAGTTTAGGTAGGAAAAACATATTTTTATAAAAGTTGAGGAAGGTAATGTTGACTTTTTTCTTTATTTTTCTACTTTTTTTTCAACCAGCCTTGACCTGGAACGGCCAAAAAAAACTAGGCTTCAAGTGGCCAATGGGATGCTACTGGGCACAAACTTTAGGCTTGAACTCAACTGGTCCACATAATAATGTTGTCTATGCCAAATAGCGTGTCCAAATCTATATTGGGCTTGATTGGTTGGCTTCCAATTCTTGCCTAGTCAAAATCATGGCATGCCAAAATTTGTAGTCACCGATTGATTCGTTGCCAAAGAATTGGCACACCAATATTTATGGCCAAAGTTTTGGCAAATCTCTAGAAAGTTCTTAAACTGCATATAAAAGAGAAAAATTGACAAGCCTTGATTTTGGCAGTCAACCAAATGCACACTGTCTGATATCTATACCCGGGTATCCGAGCCAAAGGATTAAAGAACGTCACGTCGCCTCATTCGATGGTTAAAGATGCAACTACGGCCTCGTCTGACTCCTAGGGCGAAGTTTCCGCCTCGTCCGACCCCAAGGGGCCGGGCCACGCCACGTCCGACGCCGAGGACGAGGTTTCCGCATCATCCGACTCCGAGGGTGAAGTTTCCATCTCGTCCGACCCCCAGGGGCCAGGCCACGCCTCGTCCGACGCCGAGGACGAGGTTTTCGCATCGTCCAACCCCCAGGGGCCGGGACACACCTCGTCCGGTCCCACAGGGAGGGCTCCGCCTCGTCCGACCCTGGGGTCGAATTCCGTCTCGCCCGACTCTCAAGGAGAGATTTCCGCCTCGCCCGATCCTTGGGGATCAGATCTGCTACCGGACCAAAGTAGTGGTCCCAGGGTAGGGCTCGAATCGCTTCAACCACTACGGCATGGAGGCGCACGCCCGGGAGCACGTCTCGGCCGTGCCCTGATGCAGCTGGCGGTTGCATTGGGCCATGCTGAGAAACTCACGTCGCCCATCGCGTCAACAGGCCAGCACTGTGCTGTCAACTCCCTGCCTAAGTACCGTCCAACGTCAGTCAATCGGCGTTAGTTGACTGGCGCTGTACTGCCAGCCCCTCGTATGGCCTCTGTCAGGGAACCCTCTGACCATTCCGTCCGCTCGGATGGGACGGAAGACAAGAATGGCGCGCGACGCCCGCACATAAGCTGCAGCGACCAACAGGACCCTGGTACAACGCTGTTGCCACCACGATCTACAGGGTCAGCGGGACCCACGCGAAGAGGAGGATGGTATACCTCCGGGAGCCTCTTATTTCTTTCTCTTTTTCCCTCTTCCCTTTGGCTATAACCCCTGCTTTCCTTTGGCCTATAAAAGGAAAAGCAGGGCGTCCCACTTAGGACATCGACTCATTGGATCATCGCACATTGATTGATCGAACAAACACACCGCATCACACCAGAGACTTAGGAGCTACTTCCCTCTCTCACCTGTTTGTAACCCCTACTACAAACTCAGTGCTGGTAACACAAGTAGCCCGAAACTGGATGTAGGGACATTTGGCCTGAACCAGTATAATCCTTGTGTCCTCTTAGCACACCATCTGGGTTCGACGCGCAATATACAAATTTACTAGCCGGTGTTTACTCGTAACACCGACAGTTGGCGCGCTAGGTAGGGGCCTTTTTGCGCGTCTTGACATCAACACCAGGCCTCGGATGGCTAATCGCAACATCTGCTGGGTCCTGAGCGCACACGTGTGCTTCGAGGACCTAGACTTCATCATCACGACAGAGGGAGAGCTGGTGCGGGTGCCCATTGTCGTTCAACCCTTCCACTCCACCAGCCTCGATGCGATCACCGAGGCGATTGAGGAACTGCAGCTGCACGCACTGGAGCCCCACGCCCTCCGAAGCGACTAGCTCCTCGACTTTGACTACGAAAGGTTGGAGCGTCAGCTTGGTGTCTTCCTGGGACCCCAACCATCCCGGGAGGACCTGCGCCAGCTCACCTTCTCATTTGACAATGTCATGACATAGCTTACCGAGGGAGAGCCGCTCTCCCTGAAATATCTCATTCGAAGCGCCCCGACAGTGCTCCCGTTCGGTCTCCGCAACGCCGCAGAGACCATTGGCTACCTTATGGCACAACGCATGATTCCATCCCCTGCGAGCGACGAGTTCATGGGGGTGATCGAACATGTCATGAAATCTTTCCATGACCTCCTCGTAGAGGAGTCAGAGTCGCTCTCTAGCTCTGACTCCGGCAGGGGGGTCCATCACCCCTCTTGTGAATGCTTCATGATAGGTACCCCCGAGGGACATGTTGAGAGCATCCGCATGGAGGAGGCTACTCCAACCAACAACCACGACGACGAGGTCAAGGGGGATGCAGGAGCCCCACCTCGCCCATAGGTGGAGCAGCTGAAGGCCCAACACCTAAAGCTTGAGGAAGCACGACTCCAGCTCAAGCAGGAACGCGCGGAGCTCGATCTTGAAATCGAGCGCCACAGAGATGGAGGACGCGCACACGCCATGGCCCGTGACATGAACCGGAGGATCGTCGAGGATGATCAAGCGCTCCCGCACTTCGCCTGGGCAAGCTAGAACATTGCTGCTACTGCAGCCTTGCTCAGGGGGCTTCCAGAGCCCGCGACGCCTGAGGATCGATGGGCCCACCATGAGGTTCGAACGCTGCTCGAGCGTGCGGCTACGCAGCAGGCTGAGAGCTCGCTGTCTCAGCAATGGGAGCACGATGCCAGCCAACGCTCGCCCTCTGTGTGGCCTGATAGGGATGCATCAGTACACCAAGCGCCGCACGGCGGTGGGCCACGCATCATGGTTTCGGTGCAGGAGTGCCTTGGCCACAACCGTACCCGCAACGATGCAGGGGAGGGGGCTAGCCACGGTTACCACCCTCGACGGGAAGGACGATATGACCGCGAGGAGGACCAGAGTCATAGCCCCGAGCCGACGAGGCCCCAGGCTTTCGGTTGGCATATCCTCAAGGCGGCACTCCCACCGTGATACCGCCCGCCGACTAACATCCCGAAATACTCTAGGGCAACAAACCCTGACCTATGGCTCGAGGATTACCGGCTCGCCTGTCGGGCCGGTGGTACGGTCAGCGATGACTTCATCATTCAGAATCTCCCCCTGTTCCTAGCCAACTCGGCGCGAACATGGCTGGAGCACCTTCCGCCCAACTGCGTTCAGAGTTGGGCGGACCTAAAACAAATCTTCGTAGGGAACTTCCAGGGCACCTACGCGTGCCCTGAGAACCCCTGGGACTTGAAGAACTACCGATAGAAGTCAGGAGAGACTTTCCATGAGTACATCCGACGCTTCTCCCGGCAGTGCAACGAGCTCCCCAATGTTATCGATGCCGACATCATCGGAGCCTTCCTATCAGAGACCACCTACGAGTCCCTGGTCCATAAGTTGGGACGTAAGGGCCCACAGACTACCAAGGAACTCCTCGACATCACGACCAGCCATGCTTCCGGCGAGGAGGCGGTTGGAGCAATTTTTGATCGCTCTAGAGGCAAGGCAAAGCGGAACGAGGACACCGACGAAGGTCCCTCCGACCATTTGAATAAGAAGAAGAACCGGAAAGGGCACGGGGGCTCGCTCGTGGCCGCCACCGAGTGAAAAGCCGGTTGAGCACCGGCCGAGGGCACCCCCGATCACTTTGACAAGCTGCTCAAGGGGCCATGCCCAAACCACGCCTTTCCCGTCAAGCACTTGTACAAGGACTGCTCCCTCATGAAGCATTTCTTCACCGGCGGCTCCAAGAAATAGGAGCAGAAGAAGAAGCCTGAGGCAGAAGCCGATGACGCCGGAGAGAAGGACGGTGGCTTTCCATCACCGGATGGCTGCCTCATGATCTTCGATGGGCCAGAAGCATACGACTCCAAGAACTGACAAAAGCTCATGCGCCGAGAGGTCTACGAAGCCGAGCCCGCCACGCCTGCTTTCCTCAAATGGTCAAGGTCTCCCATAACCTTCGGCCGATCCGACCACCCGGATAGCATCACACACCCAGGCAGGTACCCTCTTGTGGTCGACCCTATCGTCAGCATGAAGCGGCTCACCAAGGTACTAATGGATGGAGGCAGCGGCCATACCAATACGGCCGACTAGGGTGCCTTTCCATGGCATCGTGCTGGGAAAGCAGGCCATACCAATCGGGTAGATCGACCTGCCCGTCACCTTTGGGAATCCATCTAACTACATGACAGAGACCCTCACCTTCGAGGTAGTCGGGTTCCCCCCGGTCTACCATGCCATTTTGGGGCGACCGTGTTACGCGAAGTTCATGGCCGTCCCCAACTACACCTACCTCAAGCTCAAGATGTCGGGTCCATGCGGGGTCATCACCATCGGCACTTCTTTTTAGGGGGCCTATGAGTGCGAGGTCGAGAGCTACGAGCTAGCTTCGACAACCCTCGCTTCCGAGGAGCTTGCAGCCATCGGGAAGGACATCGTCGAAGGAGCGCCCGGTGCAAAGCGGGCGGCCAGATCCTTTGAGCCTATGGAGAATGTCAAGGAGGTCCTCGTTGACCCCGACAACTCCACCGACAAGATGATGTACATCGGCACCACCCTCTCCCCCAAGTAGGAAGGCACGCTCGTCGACTTCCTCCGCACCAATCGAGACATCTTCACGTGGAAACCCTTGGAAATGCCGGGAATTCTGAGGGAAGTCGCCGAGCATGCCTTGAAGATCAGGCCGAGCTCCAGGCCAGTCAAACAACGCCTTCGCAGCTAAGAAATCACTAAGCTCTTGGCGGCTGGTTTTATCAAGGAAGTATACCACCCGAAGTGGTTATCCCATCCCGTTCTTGTAAAAAAGAAAAGTGGGAAATGGAGAATGTGTGTCGACTACACGAGCCTCAATAAGGCATGCCCAGAGGATTTGTTTCCTTTGCCATGCATAGATCAGGTAGTTGACTTGACCTCAAGGTGCGATACCCTATGCTTCCTTGATGCTTACTCCGGGTATCATCAGATTGCGATGAAAAAGTCCGACCAGCTCGCGTCCTCTTTCATCACCCCGTTCGGATCGTTCTGCTACGTTACGATGCCGTTCGGACTCAAGAACGTCGGGGCTACGTACCAGCGCTGCATGACCAAATGCTTTGGAGACCTCATCGGGCGGACCATTGAGGCTTACGTGGATGACATCGTAGTCAAGTCCAAGCATACCGACTAGCTCGTGGCCGACCTAGAGCAGACCTTCAGGAAGCTCCGAGAGAATGGCATCAAGCTCAACCCTAAGAAATGCATCTTTGGGGTCCCAAGGGGCATGCTGCTTGGATTCATCATCTCCGAGCGTGGCATCGAAGCCAACCCGGTAAAAATCTCAGCCATCACGAAGATGGGCCTGATTCCAAACCTAAAGGGAGTTCAGAAAATTATCGGGTGTCTCACAGCGCTTAGTCGCTTCATTTCACACCCCGGCGAGCGAAGGCTCCCCCTTTACCAGCTCCTAAAGAAAACCGACCGATTCGCGTGGACGCCTGAGGCTCAGGAGGCGCTTGACAAACTCAAAGTGCTCCTGACGAAGGCCCCAATTCTAGTCCCACCGGCTGAGGGAGAGCTGCTCCTACTCTACGTCACAGCTAGGACTCAGGTGGTCAGTGCCGCCTTGGTTGTAGAACGGGGAGAAGAGGGACATGCCCTCAAGGTACATCACCCCATGTACTTTGTTAGTGAAGTCTTGTCCGACTCCAAGACACACTACCCCTAGATCCAGAAGCTCCTTTACGCCATCCTAATAACCAAGAGGAAGTTGCGCCACTACTTCGACTCACACTAGGTGACCATCGTGTCATCCTTCCCCCTTGGCAAGGTTATCTAGAACTGGGAGGCTGTGGGGAGAATTGTGAAATGGGCGCTTGAGCTGATGGATTGGGGCGTCATGTATGCCCCACGAACGACCATCAAGTCTCAGGTACTGGCTGACTTTGTGGTCGAATGGATCGAGACCCAGATGCCACCGGTGGCCATCGATTAGGAGTACTAGATGATGTACTTCGACGGATCACTGATGAAGAAGGGCATCGGTGTTGGGTTGGTTTTTGTTTGCCCCCCTCGGGGTGCGCATGAGGTACACAATTCACATCCACTTTCCAGTTTCAAATAATGTGGCTGAGTATGAGGCACTCGTCAATGGCTTGCGCATCTCCATTGAGTTGGACATCCGATGGCTTAATGTCCGAGGTGACTCGCAACTGGTCATCGACCTGGTCATGAAGGAGTCAAGCTGTTACAATGCCAAGATGGTTGCGTATTGTCATGAAGTCCGGCAGTTGGAGGACAAGTTCGATGGCCTCGAACTCAACCATATCCCGAGGCAGCTCAATGAAGCAGCCGACACGTTAGCGAAGATGGCATCGAGCCGAGAGCCGGTCCCCACCGACATCTTCGCTAGTGACCTGCACAAGCCTTCGGTCCGATACGAGGAACCAGAATAGACCGGCAATGAGCTGCTAGTTCTGGGCTCGGGGGCTGACCGACCCTCAGTTCCATCCAACCCAGAGGTCATGGAACTCGTCGAAGACCCAATGGCAAAGCCTGACCCTCCGACCGACTAGAGAACACCTTATCTCGATTGCCTCCTCCACGAGGGGCTCCCTGCCGACAAGACGGAGGCCTGACGGCTCGCGCGTTGCGCTAAGTCCTTCATCGTCATCGATGGGGAGCTCTACAAGCATAGCCTCATTGGAATCCTGCAGCGCTGCATCCCCACCGAGCAGGGGAAGGACCTGCTGGAAGACATCCATGGAGGGGTCTACGGACATCATGCCGCACCTAGAAAGTTGGTCGAAAATGCATTCCGGCAAGGTTTCTACTCGCCAACTGTGGTGGCCGACGCCGAGCAGGTCATACGCACCTACAAAGGATGCCAGTACTACGCTCATCAAACTCACCTACTAGCCCAAGCGCTCCAGACGATCCCCATCACGTGGCCATTCGTGGTCTGGGGGCTCAACCTGGTAGGGCCCCTCAAGAGGGCGCCTAGGGGCTTCACGCACTTACTTGTCATCGTGGACAAGTTCACGAAGTGGATAGAGGCTCGGCTGATCACCATGATCAAATTTGAGCAGGCCGTGTTGTTCTTCACGGACATCATCCACCGATTTGGAGTCCCAAACTCCATCATAACCGACAACGGCACACAGTTCACGGGGATGAAATTCCTTTGGTTATGCGATGACCATCACATCCGCGTTGATTGGGCTACCGTGGCACACCCCCGCATGAACGGGCAGGTTGAGCGTGCAAACGACATGGTCCTACAAGGCCTCAAGCCTAGGATCTTCAACCGGTTGAACAAGTTTGGCGGACGATGGGTCACCGAGCTTCCCGCGGTACTCTGGAGCCTAAGGACGTCCAACAGCTGGGCAACTGGTTACACACCATTTTTCATGGTCTACGGCTCCGAAGCCATCCTCCCAACCGACCTCGACTATGGAGCGTTGAGGGTCAAGGCCTACAACGAGCAAGGAAATGAAGCATCTTTGAAAGATGCCATGGACCTGCTTGATGAAGCGCGCGACATCGCCTTGCTCCGTTCGGCCAAATACCAGCAGGCGCTATGATAGTACGATAGCCGACGCATGCGGGCTCGCGCCTTCGGCGTAGGCGATTTAGTCCTTCACCGCATCTAGAGCAACAAAAATCGCCACAAGCTTTCAGCGCTGTGGGAAGGACCGTACATCATCGCAGAAGTACTCCAACCCGACACCTACAAGCTCAAGACTGAGGACAACAAAGCCATTGCCAATGCCTAAAACATCGAACAACTACGTCGCTTTTACCCTTAGTCTTTTAGTTCCAAAGCTTTCATTGTGCTTATCAAACTAAGTGATGTTTCTATAAAAATAAAAAAATGTTACCTCCTATCACGTTCGCTTCCGATCTGATCGGACTTCAGTAATACCCAACCCCGGCAACTACCTGGGGTCAGGTTTTACTCGGGGGCTGATAGGAGTACATATACTCAGAAACATTTTCCCATCCGACCCTTCTTTTTATGATGAGACCTAGAAATAAGAGTTGCCGAAAACTAACGATGAGTAAAACTAGTCGGAATGCAAAAATCCTACGCCTCGACGGCTACGACATCGCTTGCTCACCAGCGTGATCATTACTTAGTCGCTCAGAATTTAAGTTTCTAATGCCTTAACATAAAACAAGGGTCGGATCACAATGAACTTTATATATAGAGAGAGAGGGGCCAAACAGCGTTTTTTCGGCCATAATAAAAGTCTTTACACAAAGACCGACGCTAGACTCGGCTATCTAATTAAACATTCTTGGGCAGGATTTCTTCTTCGAACTTCTCCGCTAGGTCCCACGCCGGGGACTCCGCTTCCTTCTCAATTTTGTCCAGCTCGGGTTCAGTGTAGCTAGGCACAAAGCCCTCACTGATCACCAGTAGGTCAATGTCGATGTAGTAGGAGCGGGCGACGGTGAACGTGTGATGGACGCTGGTGTGCAGGGCCTCCCTTGTGAGCGAACGCGCCCGATCCAGAATCCGAGTAACCCGGACTACGAGCGAGCTTGTCTCCATGGCCGAGGTGACCCCGAGGTCATCGAAGACCAACCCGATGGCAGTGCGCAAGGCGTTATGATCGTCGCTCTCCAACTGGAGTTGACCCCGCACCTCGGAGAGTTGCCTCTAAAGGGCTACCCAAGCCGAACACCAAAGAGTGTTAGAAAATCGACTTTCACTTGCTCCTCGAGGACCATCTTCTCCCTCTAGAGCGACCAGGCCCTCAGCCTTTTCCTTAGACTTCCACTCATTTTTGAGGATGCGCCGAGCAAGGTCGAGGGCCAAGCGAAGTCGTCCAAGCTCCGTAGCATCTTCCCCAGCCTTGGCGACTGTAGCCTTGAGCTTGTCCTTGGCCTCATCAGCGTGTTGATGGGCTTCCTGTTCCTTGGTCAGGAGGCTCACCACTTCCTCTCATAGCCACAACACTTCGGTAGAAGGCCCCCAGACCTCCCTCTCACTGCGGAGGAATAGGGACTTCTCCCGGCTACGCATCGCAAGGGACTGTGAAAAAATCAAGTTAGAATCATATAAATAGGGCTCGAAAAAATGAAAACATGAAGACACGGCAAACCTAGCCAGCCAGGGCGATGTCATCCTTCAACATCCCCAACGCGTCGGTCTGGGAGCGGACTATGGACTCAAGTCTCGAGCTCACGCTCGTCCAGTCCTTTTCCTCCGCTGGGTCGTCGAGGGTGAACACCAAGTCGCTCGGGTCCAGCCGCTTGGCCTAATGGAGCCCGCCTCCTCCCCATGTGAGTGAATCATCGCCTGGCCAAACAAGGGACTAGGAGGACCCAGCCCCAACCGAGGGGTCGGCCTTGGCAACTGTCAGCATCGGCCCGATGGGGGCCAACGGCACCCCCTCTGTCACCGGTGCTCCCTCAGGAGTGGACCCTCTGATGGCTGAGGAGGCTGGCAGCTCTAGCTTCGAAGTCTGAGCCATCGCTACATCAGCAGGGAACGCCTCGATTGCACCTCCTCCCGTCTGCCCCAACCCGAGCGCGTCGACCGGTGCGGGCGCTGTTTCCACGAGCGCCTCTCCCAGCACAATCGACGCCTCCGCCTCCCCCGCTTCCTCAGGCCGCACTGTGTCCACCTTAGTACCATCACGGCGCACCCCCAGCACCACGCGAGCTGGCTCCTAGGGGATTGTCCGACGTGCTAGGATCTTCTGTGGCACCAACGTCAAGGGTCTGTGGGGGCCGGTCCTACAGAAAGCACCGATGTTAGACAAAGAAATCCGAGAACACAACAAAAGGACAAGGAAGTCATTAACTCACCTCGACACCATTACGCGAGATCATTTCGGGGGCTGGCCGCTCGACTCTAACTCCACCATGTCGGCAATTGGATGCTTCGATCCCCCAGTGGGGTTGGTCAGAGCAGGGTGGACTTGCTCCGCCAACCTCGGGGGTGCATCCGCCCCCATAGATCTTGGAGGCGCATTAGGGTCAGTCGGAGCGGGGCGGACTCGCTCCGCCAACCTCAGGGGTGCGTCCTCCCCTGCTGATCTTGGAGGCGCGTCCTCATCGGTTCGTGCTGGGGCGTGCTACGGAATTAGGGTCAAGTTGACCTGCCCCATGTTGGCCTGCTCATCCTCGAGCGCCAGCACACCCCATGGGATGTTGGGGTCGGACTCTTCTTCCTCCTCCTCATCATTGTCGCTCTCCTTCGAGCCTTGCCGACGCCTTCCACGCTGGAGCTTCGCTCGCTCCTTCTTCACCTTCTTCTGATCCTACTTTGCCTTCACCGCCTCAGCCGTGGCTTGGTTCACTGCCCTCTGCACCGTGTCATCTGGTAGTGGTGGGTCGGAATCATGGGCGATGAGGCCGGGCTACAAAACTCGGCGGTTAGAATTTGAGAACAGAGAAGGGTCGGCCAAGAAAAGAAACTCAAAGAAGGCTTACTAGTTTGATGAAACCTACGTCCGGCCGCATCGCGGGATGCCCCGAGACTGGGTACACCGGGGCAAGATCCACCGACGAATCCATCAGGAACTCCATCACCTCCTTGAGGCATTGTGCCATTTCGCTGACACTGAGGGCCTTGCCGGTGACCATCACCGTCCATTTGAGCATGGAATTCGGTGTCATCTTATACATCGAAAGGACGCACGCCATCAGCAGCACCAGCCTGCTAACGTGGTATGCTCCGATGATGCCGGCCCCGCGAAGGCCACGGTGCTTCAGAGTCACGATGGCCTTGAGCAGGTCGTCGAGACTCTTCTGCTCCTTCTCGATGGGCCCGTATCTCCATGCCCCCAGCACCTCCTCGATCAGGCGGCCAGTGAAGATCGGTAGGGGGGCGGTGGTGTCGTTCTTCAGGTAGAACCAAAGCTTTTGCCACCCCTTGTTGGACTTCGACAAAGGGATGGACATATATTCCTATGCCCGGTTGCCCTGCCGACGGATGCTCACGCTCCCCATCGGCACCGCTAGGCCCGGCTTCTTCTCCTCCTTCTACAGCTCGACGGTGAAGTACTTCCATAGCTCGAAGTGGGGCTCGATCCCCAGATACCCATCGCATAGCGCAACAAAGGCCGAGATGTACTGAATCCCATTGGGATTCAGATGCTGCAGCTCTAGCCCGTAGTAGTGCAGCAGCCCACGGAGGAATCGGTGGGGAGGAGTTGCGAACCTCCGCTCGTGGAAGGGGATGAAGGAGACGACATAGCCATCGGGCGGCGATGGTGCATCCTCACCACCAGGTACGATCCACTCATTCACCACGGTCCTTGTGCAGAGAAGGCCCTTCTTAACTAGACCCTCCAGGCACACACGGAGAATGTCAGAGCGAGGCCATGGCTCCATCAAGGAACAGGGATGGCAATGCAGAAGATGTAGCAGTGGCGTAAGGGTGGAGAGCGAGAACTTCACCGATGCCGGAGTGGAAATAGGGAAACAAATGCTAGGACTCGAGAGCGAAAGGTAGAAAGATTGGAAGGGCAAAGGATGCGGCTGCACATACAGAGGCTGGGGAGAAACCGCTTCATTTATAATGTAAGGGTAGAATGGGCAAGAGGTGAATCGTCTGCCTAAATTAACGTGCCACACGCCCCACCAGATCTGTTTTCTTTGGGGCTCGAGCCCTCATTATTTCTCGCAGCATCAGTCGCCTCGCCGCCTCAAGAGACGAGCGCATGCCTATCCCAATCTTCCCTGTGAAGGATCCACCGGGCGACGGTTTGACTTCAAAGGCCACGGGCCGTCGCAGGTAAGAGGGATATGGAGCTGAAAACGCTCCTACGGCCCATTAGCGCCCAGGAGTTCAAAGGCTGGCCCACTAGTGGGTTCACAGCCATTGTAGGGCACCTTAGAGTGAGGGGAGGTTAAGGATGGGCCCGCTAGTGGCCAGAACCCAAAGCATGCGAAGCGCCATGGGCGTCCCGACCATTGTTTCGAGTCTAATAAACCACCAGCAGCACGTGGCCGCTAATCACGTTTCATTTTCAATCCTCGTGATTAATTAGCGGCCACCTTGCATACTTAATATCTCCACCATGCTAACTCCGATTCCGTCACTTCTTCTTCCTAAATTCATCTAAAATTGAACCCTACCTATCCATAAAGTTTCATAATTTTTGGAGCGCATTTGAATTTATGTGAATATTTATTTGTGTCTGTTTATCGAGTATCGCAAGTTCGACGTCGATGGAGGGATGTCGATGGACCGTGGAGTTATCAGGAGTTGCTGGAGAAATGGTATTTTTGGAAGCATGATTGGATTTTTAAGAATTTCGGCTATCGTTGATTATTTACATCTATGCATTTGCATCAATACATATCATAATAGGAACAATGGTGGATCGATGGTATCAACTGGAGTAGCTAAAAATATGGTGCTAGGGATCATGTCACGAAGATGGAATGCTAACTTTTGGTTATATTTTACCCAGGCAAGCCCCGGTGCATAACCCCTACTTTTCTGCACTTTAAATTATGTTTGTGCATTAAGTTTTAAGGAGTTGAATGAAACCCACTTGCATATATATATATATATATCTTTATCCTATGAGTCTTACTAGTATGATAGGATCATGTAGATTGCTATGCTACAGGACTCCGATAGAAGTCGAGTGATTGCCTGTCACTCGCGAGAGATATGAAATATATTATTGTTGTTGCTATATTATTATCACTCAAGATAAAATGGTAAAAGAAAAATGGAGACCGGACAGGGATATGGTTTGGGTATTGGTGGGTGTAAGAGGTTGTGTCCTGCGGCCAACAGGGCATAGCTTGGTTACACTGTTTCCCTGTCTGAGTTGGTTAAGGACCGGCCGTTGCATTGGACTCTAGGCAAGTCACAGACTTATTATCCCGATCACATACTTGGGTGTGGGCGTAGGGAAGACTTGTTACTCTCTTGTCATGGGTTCTGGCTCTTTCCAGACCGACTTTCAGGGTGGTTTTTGGGTGGAGGTCCTAGCACCGCACTGAGTCCGGGACTCAGGGGCGGGGGCTTGGAGTCCAAGTTTGGATGGGGACCTGGATCACATGATAGGAGGGTAGTGGATTGGTCCTGCTTATGCCTGGGGTACAAGCGGGGCATGTGTTTCAGGGTACCCAGCTGGGCACATTGATTCGCGAATCACCGGCATTTCGGTATGATTTGTCTACACTCTAGCACCGTAGTAAGAACTTGAAGATGAAAGATGGTATAATGATTCTGATTGCTTACCACCTGCTTGAAAGTAGCACAGGTGCTTGCATAGAATGGTTAGTTAATGAACTAATGCTGACTGCTAATAAAATGGAATATAAGGATGCACACTTAGTAATGCTTCCTGCAGATGCAATAAACCCACAAGCCAGATAGCCTTGCATATCCTTGGAGTCTTTTCTTTCCTCCTATCGGGTAAGTCTTGCTGAGTACAATTGAGTACTCAGGGTTTTATTTCCCCCTATTGTAGGTGACAGGTGGATGCTAGAGCTGACTCTTGTGTGTGGATCCCTCCTGGTGGGCTCAGAGGGGATTCCTTTACGCTACGATCATAGTTTTCATTTATAACCCTCACTAAAAGGTTTTATAAATAGAAGTTTTATAAACTGTTGTCATAGTTTATATAACAATGCTTCATCATGTCATGAATAGATATTTATTTCCGTTGTAACTCTGATCACATGTTTATATTCCACAGTTAAATTAAATTGTTCATAACTCTGATAACATGATCATATTCTGCTATTATCAATAGTAAATATTATACTCTGATGTTGCATAAAAAGTGATGTAAGAAATGGTTAAGAATGATGTAAGCTTTATTCTCTCATTTATGACCCTAATGGAAAAATGTGGATTTTTGGGTTCTCCCTTGGGGTGTGCTCGACAAAACTGCATAATTTGGTGCCCTCCCTTGAGTACTTAGTGTCTAATGTAAGACAAGTACTCCTATGAGGCACTAGATTAGGCGGTCTGCCATAGGTGGTATCAGAGCATAAATGAGGAAATAAAGCTTCGAAAACCTTTTCTAAAATAAATTTTGACAACAAATTCTTTTCAAAGAATATGACGCTTTTATGCGAAGTTATATAAGTAGCCCTATTCCTATGGTTATGTATCCAGGATAGATGGCACTCTGCTGACTTAGGTAGGCTTAATCAATTTTTCTATAGGTACCCTGACCCCGAGCATAGTTTGATAGTATCGACTAGCTACAGAGAGAGAACGATGTGCTAAAAATCTGAGAACGGTTGTCCTATATGTTGGCAACAGTGAAAGGATGTATAGGATGTGCACTCATGCATATCCTGGTTGTGCATTATAGTGCCCGTATTGCTTGTAGATACGCCATCCATACGTGTCACGCGTGTCATATTGTGCACGACTGACTCGTTCCTGTTCTAGAGTTATTTCTGCATTGTGGCTTCGTGCTCCGCGTTCGTCCGTGGTTCATGCCGGTCGTGACCCACGTCTCCCCGTACTCTTTTCTATGCTCTTGTCGGACCCTTGCCCTGTCATCGTACTAGTCAGTAATGGCCTCGGACATCGCTCGCCTCGAATGCGCGAATATTTTTTTTGTCGATTCATTCATAGTTATCCCGAGTAGAAACCGTGGGTGGACTGCGCTAGGACCACTGACCGCTTTGCCTTTATAAGCAGGGTCTGGCTTAGTCATTGGTACTACCACTCGGTGCACTTTAGCTCACCTAGCTTTTTCCTTTTGAGCAAGCTTTTTGCTCAGTCCTTCCCTACAACCATCGTCGGAAATGGCAGGAGCCTGGGTTAGTAGTTACTGCCTGAACGTTGAGGGTTTTCCCAGAATCCTGCATGCCACCCTACAAAAGCTCAGAGTCAAAGATCGTCCTGAGTATGAGGGCCATAAGTATGAGAAGCATGGCACTGAGCGGTGTGAGGTTACCGTCTATATTAGAAAGAGTGAAGAGTTCCCCGACATCACTGAAGCATGGAATGTGACCGCAACCGGGTTTTGCTTCGTCGACACCTACCAGGTTGTGGCCCGCAAAGCCTTGCGGTATCTTTGCTAGATCTATGAAGAGCCCATTGCTCGTACCCCCATGCGGTTCTTTCCACCTTTGGAAAAGAATCGACGGGCATGGAGGGCTCGCATGGAGGCTTTGCAAGGGCAGGATGCATAGGAAGATAGTCCTACCGCAGTGCACTTGACCACATACCTGCTTGCTCTGGATGAGTAGTACGATCGGCAAGCCTCGGAGCTGAGGAAGTGCCTCGGTCGAGCCAAAGAAGCCGAGATCTTCTTCAGGATGCTCCAAGTGCAGCTTGCTGAAGCACATGCCAGTGCGGCAGCTATAGAGAGTCAGGAGACTGCCATGTCAGAAGCTTTGAAGGAGGCTGAAGATTTGCATGCCCATCAGTTGGGAGAAGCCTATCTTGTCACCAGGGCCAAGTGGAGGATGCTGGCTACTGAACGGCAGGATTCCTTGATTGTGGAGGGGATCCCTGTCCACCCTCTAGAAAGGAGAACTGGTGTTGCAGTGCCACCAGCACCTCCACCCTAGGAAGTGTCAGAAGTAGAACCCTTGATTCCTCTCACTCAACCGCTGCCCAGAGAGGAGGAAGAATCCGCTGAGCCTAGGAATGAAGATGCGTGGTCCAGAGTAGATTGGTTGTCTTGGGATGATGTACCCATAGTAGTAGTGCCTTTCATTGCTGTCCTTCGGTATTGTAATCTTTCCATTATATTTCTCCATAGTGTTGAGGTAGTCCGACCGTGGGGAATGATGTGTTGAAAATGGGAGGAGTGTCTGTATGTTGCCCCAGCCTAATGACGTTTGGAATATGCATTTTATTTATTTCGTTGTGTTTATTGCGTCCATCTACCTTAAGTCTCGTTAGGCATGCTTAGGTTTTCAAGGATGATATTAAGTGGGTTACAAGAGAAGTTACCATTCAGATGCCAGCAAACCAGTTGTGATTGGATAATATAGGGCACTGTATCGACTAACTGTGGATGTCCCAGCAGAACACTTGAATCTCTTTAAAGCAAATCCATCGTTGGATTTGAATTCCTTGTCCCTTGTTGTGAAAGGAACCCTTGTTGAATCTTCCCTTGCAATACTCCTCTTATTCTATGGTCTATGACCCCACCGCCTTCATTGCGTGTAAGTTGGTAGTAGTTGCCTGGTTAATAGCTTATGGTGCCGCGACGAAATCGAGGGCCCCTGTGGAACAGCTGCCACATGGTGCCACTGCTCAGCACGCGCTGGTATCGAGGTTGTTGACCAAGTACCTTTACCAAGTTACACCGCTATACCGCTTTTGATACAAATATTCTTTTTGGAAATATTCGGGTGTTCAAACGGGAAATCCACAATGGGTTGATGAAATAGTGTTCTCACAAAGTAGACAAGAGGACATGATTTTGGAGGAAGAACGTATGACATAGTCTTAGTTTACAGGAAAGACGGATATGGTCAAGGAAAGAAGAACACCAGGGAAAAGTTAGCCTCGGGTAGTAGGGAGCGATTGGAAAAGTCTGAGCGGACGTCAAGTCCTAAGCACTGTGCATAGCTCGCCCACGCTACACATGTCGGGCTATTTCGCTGCGTGCCCTGTGGAAGCCGTCTGTGTCGGGCCCATTAGCACCTCATTCTCGCGTGGCCGCGGCATCGTGCCGCACTCGTCGTCTTCATGCACTATGCGTTTCTCCTTTTCCTAGCATCCGGTCGGCTCTCGACCCCATGCCTTGTCCCCCATATCGGACCCCCTTTCCCCTCTCTTCTTTCTTCTTTTGGGGACTCAGTCGCCCACATGCCTCCCTCGTCAAGCGAACCCCTCTCCTCTCCTCTCCTTATCCTCTCTGCCGCTCGTGTAGGGAGCGCACCATGGCCGACTTTATCGCCACAGCATGAATCGTCTGTGCATCCCATTCACGGTGCCTCCACTCCTAGTGTGTTGCGCCCCACCTCAGTTCACCACTATAAGATGCCCTTGGTCCTTGCTCTTCTTTCTCATCCCCATCCCCTCGAATCCGAAGCAGAGCTACGAGATCCAGTCGATATTGTCGAACTAGGTTCGTCAGTCTGAGGTGATGGTGTAATATGAGAAGAAGAAGGATCTAGTTTTCGAAGAAGTTCAAGTCTACCGTTGGTTAGTTTGGTCTTAGGGTTCACGATGTTTGACTTCTCAGTCTCCTGTTTCTGGATCTGTTGGTCATACGTCATGTTTTGGATAATCATTATCTTGTTGTTTCTCCATTGCCCTCATCTATCTTGACTTCTAGATTAAGTCTCGATTGGATTAGGTTGATCTTAACCATGTATCTCTAATCCCCGTGTGGTTTAGCGTTCGACGTTGTGTAATCTTTCGTGTAATCTTAGATTTACGAAATGCAATCACGTTTCCCCCTCTTCCGATTCTTACTTCGAATCTCGGGACGAGATTCTTTTTAGGGGGTTGGTTGTAACACCTCTGGTGTTATGAGCTTGCTTAGCACCTAGGTTAATGCCTAAGAGAAATTAGCAAAACAAGTGTTCGGGTTTAAAAGTTTAAAGCACACATGGAATTATAAACGAATCTTGCGTGACTTGCTTTAGTAAATCAAACGAACAAATAAGTGTCACTAGTCAACTTGTCTCGGTGCTTAACAACTTTTAAATAATCTTGTGGACAAAAGTTGTTTAGGGCTTGTTTTGGAAAAGTATGAAGAAAGTACTTAAAATGCCTGATATCAAAGAAATTGCGAATGGCTTGTTTATTTAATTAAGCATGAAAAACAATTTTTATAAACAATAATAAAACATAACTTGTATTTAGTACTTAAATAAAATTTGGAGCGCAAGTTTAATAGATGAAAATGTGACTCTTGTTTTGGTGAATAAAAGTTGTTTAGTAGTATATCTGATAGTTCAGAAATCGAATCCGACATTTAAACTAGACATTTCGTGAATCGACAGGAAGTTGAAATTATAGTTAGGATGCTATTTTTGACTATTTATGTTAAGCAAAATAATTAAGAGGCGTTCAAATGTTTTGCTTGTGTGGATTAGTATGGAGTGTGGGCTATGTCATGCTATGTTTGTTAGTTGAACCTCAATTATGGTCGTTAGCAGTTTTTCGTTCGCTTTAAAACTCGTGAGTAGCTGCTGTCGACCGTAGTGTCGTCCGCGCACGCATATAGGCAGCTGCTCTTGTCCGTTGCCGTTCGGTCACTGCAGTGCTTGCTCTTAGCCGTTCATTTCACCTACCACGGATGCAGCCAAAAAGCTACGCTCCGACCACCTCTTCTTCGGCCTTGAGTTCGATCGGGAGTAATACGAGCAGAGCCGAGCACCCGACGCAACAAAGCTCATGACGAGAGTGTCAACACAGAATTTTTGTCTCCGTGCCGAGGACACACGCAGCAAGCCAGAAGGGTCCGCTCGATGGAGCAGATCCGCCTAGCTTTAGTGCAAGGGTGGTCGATCCTGCGCAATCCTCCCAAGACGTGCCAGTCAATTTGACAAGGAGAGAAAGCTCATCAGTAATTAAGGACGGAATGTGCTGGTGTTGCCAGACAGTCCTGAATGTGCAGCTCTGAGAGCCGATATGAGAGGAGATCGATTAAATAGTCGATTTCAACATATATATAAGAATAAATCGACTAAAGCTTATGGGGTTGTATAAGAAGAATCGGTTATCATTTAGGATAAGTATTATTTAAGCAAATGTTAATCAATGACAATAGGATATCAATGATGATCAGTTTATACTGAGCCAATGATTACAAGTAACCGAACTCTTTTTTATATAAAGAAACAATTCAACACCACTTAACCATTTAATAAAGATAAATCTAATGAACATGTTAGATCTCATCTATCGCCATGACCAGTGGGGCATGAGGCAAAACCATGTAGGCCATAGAAACAACAATAGACTCGACGACCCTAACTCGTTACTAATATCAGTGGGGCATGAGGCAGAATCATGCAAGCTATAATACAATAATAAGATCATGGGGCTAATATATCTTTCAACTTATCTCTACTTCAATGATCTCGTAATGTGGACTGTTCGTGAAAACGCTCGATATCAGCTAAACAGCCGATTCAGGCATAGCGCACAGTTAAGGTCATGCCTTCTCAGGAATGGGTCTACCAACTAACGATTCCCACTCCATAGTGCCAACAATGGGGTGAGAGGCAGAATCCCACAGGCCGTGATGATGGGCCATGGAACAGTTTTCATTAACTAATAGATCTACTCGAGATCGGACATGCCTTAACCGCACGCTATGCACGATTAAAATTGATGCAAAACAGCCAATAAAAGCATAACTCATCGCTTAAGATGTAGATTAGATCAATTTTTGATTAGCAAACGATGAGTTAAATAAGATATAAGGCCGATTCAAATCAATCTCAATTGGGCAGAGTGATATTGCTGTAATTAGATAAACGATGAAAGCAATAATCAATATCGGTAACTTAATGAATCTACCAAAGACTGCCATACTAAGGTAGAGCAGATAACTTGACCTTGATCTAATTCAAGCAGTGGGGTCTGAGGTAGAATCACACAGGCCATACTTAATTTGACAAGAGTCGATAACTAGCCTATACCAGAGTCGTAGTGGGGGTCGGCCGGATCGATGCAGCCATACGAACAGAGGTATAAACCATGACGGTACTTACAGACAAGTAGTGGAGGTCAACTGGATCGATGCAGCCGTACTTGCAGAAGAACTCGCCGAGATCTACTCTACTCCTACTCCTAAGGGGTGGCCGAAGCCGAAAAAAGTAATTGACTTGTATTTGATTGATTGTGTCCTTTTACAATAGCCGGGGTTTGGTATTTATACCCGGAGCCTAAAAACAAACCTTACTCGAGTACGACTCAATACAATCTTTAGCATAAAAATGAAAACATTCCTAATTTAAGATAACTTGGACTCTAATCTTTCCCTTTTTGTAGAGTCCGACATGTCTCGTCCCAGCGCTGATCATAGCCTCTGTCGTTATCTACTGGCGCTATCTGAAGAAAGCCGATTCTAGTGCTGCATCTGAATCAGTTGGATTTGATCTGCACGCAATGAATCCCTTGCTGACATGATTTTGGGAGCTCTCGAACTTCTGAGATCCTTCTTCCAAATTCTGGTGTAAACACATGCCCCCCAATTTTGGGATAAAAGTAATTTTATTCCAGATTATTATGTCTGCATCCCTGATTGGTCCACAGTCATGGGTAGAGAACCTTGATCTGGGGCCTACTATTTGTCACCACTTGCGTCCATTCACGAGCGTATGCCTCAAAACTTTTTACAAGAGCATCACTATTTCACGGGCATTTGGATCCATCTTCCCGGTCGGCTATAAAACACTTATTCGACCCTAGCGAGAGCAACTCAACACTTCAGCCATGTTTCTCTTCCTTCCGTCTTTTCGAGTGCTCCCAACTCTACTGGACCCTCCATGGCCTATCTCTTTCCGATAAAGATCTTGAGCGGTTAGAAGAATTCTTGTGCATAGGATGATTGTGTCGCTCATTCTAGCACCTTGTCGAGCAAGAGAATCAGCTGCTGCGGCTATAAGAAGTCTTGTGACATCACCTGCGTCTTCTCACCATGCTCGCAGAGCTGTTCTAGTGTTTGTAAGGGCTAGAATATGTGGACACTTTTCCCTTGTTTGTTCCATCAAATGCCTATCGGGAAAACCACAAGCTTCTTTCCAGCGGTTTCCCAGTCACAGAGAAATCAGCTGGGTATCTGCTAGTCAGGTGGCTTTTCCCTTTCTTTGGCATAATCTTATTAATGGGCTGATGTGACTTGGTTTATGATGTTCCTCAGCCTTGTGGGGATCCAGACTCCCTTCAATCCAAAAGAAGCCTTGGTGGGTTGATCTTTGGTCCATGTAAATCTTTTGTATCTGTCCCACGATGCTTCATAATTGGGGAAGCGATAAGTTCAAATCTGTTACCTCTCCGTTATCTGTCCCCTAAATCCCTGGAGTGTCGATCCATTTCCATCTCTGATTTCAATTTCATATCCCCGGCGAAACCGATTTTGCCTTCCCGGGCTATATATATGGGCCACGGCTGAGGGTCGGGCAACAACCCGCTTCATCTCAATCTCTCTGCATCCTCAGTATAGTCCCCATTTTTTTCCTAAGCTTGAGAATATGGAGAACAACAAGAGGTCTGCTGAGGGGGCTCTCGAAGGATCTGCATCATCGCGCCAGCACCTTCATCGTCAAGAGGGTGTAGCCCGTGATGCACCTACTGCCTCAGGTCATAGGGCCGACTCCGTTCGGCCTCTGGGGTCTTCCTTGTCGATAGCTTATCACCAGCTTCCTTGCTACCTGAGGCGGTAGGTTGGCAATGATGACCTGCTCGCCACCATTGACAGTCACGGCCAGAGTCTTACCGAATGTCTCTCTCTCACAGAATCAACCCTGGCCATGGCTCGATGCCGATCGCTTCTCGTGGTTGATTCAGTGGATGATAAATTGGCCAAAGCCGATGCCAGAATCATGGGTGAGATATCATAACTTTTGTTTCCTTTCAATTTCACCTTCCGGATTCTGACCATCTCCCTTTTGAACTCTTCAGATTTGTTCGCCCAACTGGAGAGCCTTCAACTAGCGGCAGGATTTGTTAATGCCAGAGGTGCCGTCCTGATAGTTCGCCTGTATGACATCCCAAATTGCGTCAGGGAGGTTGCTCTTCATGGTGTCCGTCATGGTGCTGCCACGGCGTTGGCTGCCACACAGGCTGTTCTGGCCACAATCTTTGGCTTCTTCCTCACAGTTTTTCGGATGCGGTGCACCCTAGGGATCATGAGGGTTTGACTGAGGATTTCCTTAGCGCCGCCAACTCCGTGGCCTTCAACACCTTGGCCGATGACATAGTAGGCAAAGTGTTTTCCGGCCCTTAACTTGTAATAGATGGTATTTAGCAAACACTTTCTTTGTCTTGAGTGATTTCTCCTTTGTTTTGTACTCCATATTATACGCATCACTCTGTTGGCATAATCAATACGCATTGTACCGGCTTCCACTCCTTCGGGTTTACTTTCTTGCTAGCAATGATACCCTTCTGGTATCGGCTCCCAAAACTGACGACCGAGCAAATCGGTTGTTAGGTATCAATCCAAATGTTAGGGTAATATTCCTTCAAATATTTCCCATTTGATTGCTCTGCCGAATTTTCTTTCTCTTCTTAGTATCTCCAAGATACAAATACTACCAGGTGCATAACATTTGATCCGATAAGGTCCTTCCCAGTTGGGTGACCTTTCGCCGAACCTACTGTTCCTTGACCCGATCGGCGATTTTATTTTCTAGACTAAGTCTCCTTCAAAAAATTGCTTGATCTTGACCTTTTAATCGTAATATCTCACAATCCTCAGTTTATTGGCTTCAGAGCATGCAGTTAAAGGCAACTCAAGTCTTTAAAGTCATCCATCACAAAATTCTGGTAGACTTTGGCTTGATAAATCATTTTGCAACGTAACATGCCTTGATCCAGTTTGGACTTCCCAAAGAAAGACTGCATTGTGTCTATGCACAAGTTCATAAGGTGATCATATTAGCTCCTCTATTCTTGGTCATCAGGGGCAATCTATTCTCATCCTTCCCCAGAGTCTTGTCTCCCTTTTACATTTGTGAAGATTAGGTCCTAAAGGTGGAACAGGCTCAGAGGAGTTTGTTTGACCACGAAACCCTTTTGGCCAAGGGGCACCCGAACAGGTGGGAGGCTTAAAGAACCACTACAGTTGACTGATCACATCCGCTCCGGCTAAAGAGCTGATTCTTTTGAAAATAATCGATTCCAGACTCCCGATCTCAATCCCACTTAGGTCTGAAAACACGACTTTTGTCAAGAGAGCCCTTCGATCTCCTATCCTCAGTTATATGGCGCTGTATTCTCTTCGACATTTGTGGAGCGGCGTTTCGCCTTCTATTAATTGCGGTTGCCTTTTGCGCGTCCCGAGGCGTCCACCTCTTCGCTTCATGTCTTCAAATACCAACCGAGGGTCTTGGCCTCAAACGCATCTCTATTTGCAACTGTTCCTCCGCTCTATTCCACCTGCCAAAACCCTATAGCGGTCTTCTTCCTTTCTCCTGTAGATCCAATCATTTATCATGGCCAGCAAAGATAACCGAGGTAAACGCGCTGCAGAGGAGATCCCGGCAGAAGACTTGCCAAGGAACCAGCGTCTCCAATGCATGAGGTGAGATTGGCAATCCCTGTTCATGATGATGACCCATTCTGATGTGCCTATAGGTTCATTGTGAATGAAAGTTTTCATCCTTTTCTCTAGGACCGGCAAACCTACTGATGATGCGTCTTCCGTGCTAGCCTCATCATCAGGTTCTTCCAACTCACATGACGGCGATGATGCCCGGAGATACTTTCGAGAATGGAGAGCGGCCGAGGACCGCTATTCTGAAGCGATCTAGAATAATGACCAGCTTGAGACCCGTCTAGGGGTCTTCCAAGTGGTCCTTAATGCGGCTGAAGAGGAGGCCAGCACCGTTCGAGAGCGACTAGCTAAATCTGACGCTACGGTAGCAGGTAAGATGAGGTTCATGAACATTTCTATCTTGGTTTCTATTGCCTTTGTCTTGATATTCTTCTACAATCGCCAGCCCAAATGGTGCAATTGGAGTCTCTTCAATTGGCGGTGAATGCGGCCGCGGACGCCGTCAATGCCAGGGGCTCCCTCATTGACGCTCATCTCCAAGACATCCTAGTCCGTGTCTAGGAGATTGCCCTTCACGGCATTCGTCACGGCGCGTCGGTGGCGCTAGCTGCGGCGCAGGTCCAAACCGGGCATGATCTCCACACCATGGAGGTTGGCTTCCTGACCGATGATGGCCCTAAGGGACATGAAGATCTGATAGAAGATTTCACCGTAGTGGCAGAGGCCATCGTGGACATCACACCCACTCAGGATGTGGTGAACAAGGTCTTCGACTAGTTTGTATTTAGGATAAACCGATGAATGAAGACTCATGTTCCTTTATGATTGTGCTTCAGTGTGACATCCTTGTGTATGATTGTTTTCGCTCTTTGTTTTTGTTCTGTAGGCGATACATATCGTATCGGCTTTTACTATCTTTGAAGATTTTTTTTACTTTTTTTTAACTAGAGGCGATACCCTCCTGGTACCGGCTATTGGAGCCGAGAACGAATCGGCCATCAAATTCAGATGTCAGGATAACATCTCTTCATGCATTTTTCATTCCAAAGATCAAATGATCGATCAATCCAAGTCAAGCATCCTATTAAGCGAAACATAACTTCTCTTAAGAAATCCATTAACTCTGAATCGCACTTACACTTTAATTCAGCATTTACATACGTCGGCCTAAACCCATCTCCAAGACTCAATGCTTATTTTTCCTTAACTCAACGGCCGACGCGACACCACGATTATTGATCAAAACAAACTTTCAGAGCCGATTGCTTGAACCGGCTGTTGACCTTCATTATTAATCCTGATGAAGCCTCCTTCCCATGTTTTTCTAGAAAGGCATTCGAAGTCTCCTAGCTCCCAAAACACTGGATCGGCTGTCGCAATACTCACAGACTCATCATCGCGAACCACCTCGACATCATCTCTATGTCATTGAATCAAACACTGATGCATGGTCGATGGCACACAATAGTTTGCATGAATCCAGTCACGACCGAGGAGTAAACTGTATGATCCTTTTCCATCGATGACAAAGAACGTGGTGAGCAGAGTTTTACTCCCGATTGTCAGTTCGACATTCATTGCCCCCCGGGCCTTAGATGTGTTACCTCCAAAGTCTCTAAGCATCATGTCGGTTTCAAGCAAATCTTCTAGTCCCTTGCCAAGCTTATGGAAAGTGGTGTATGGCATAAGATTGATAGAAGCACCTCCGTCCACTAACATTTTGTTCATCGGCTTCCCATCAACAAAACCTTTCATGTATAAAGCCTTTAAGTGCCAATGTTTGACTGGCTTATCAAATATCGCTTGTTGTGTAACCATCAACTTGGCAATCATCTCTTCGTACTCCGATTCATCGAAGTCTGAATAAACTTCCTGATCTGCCGGAGCTCTGAATTCCGATGGCAGCAGAAAAGCCATTTGGATATTAGCCAATGGTTGTTTTCTATCGGCTATTTGCTTGGCACGCCACACTTGAGTTTTACTAGATGCATGAGCCTGTTCCATCTCTTTATTCCTTAGGCGCTGCACCCTTCTTTTCTGGCTTCTTGTCAATCCTTTGAGGCACCATTGGCCTTCCTGCCAGACATGTTCCCTCTGGTCGCTTCCTTCTTCATGATCAGCCCAGTCTTGGTCAACAACTCTTTTTTCCAGTCGATCATGAATACTTTTATTTTTTAAGCGCCGATCCATGTTATTATGATGATGTGCATCCTAGGCATGGATAGACCGGTGGTTGATTTGAGATTGCCTAAACTCCTAATATTGATTGCTGCATTCTAGACAGTCATGTCTGGTAGACAATTTCAAACCTTCATTCCAGCAGTATCTGAAGAAAGGACAATTCCAGTGCGATTCGGCTTGCTTCCTTTCATACCTCTCTTCTTCCAGTTGACGCTGGTATTCTTGATCCTCTAACCATCGTTGATAATCTTTTCTCTTCTGCCGCTGCCACTTGTTTATCAGGATCCAAGATGTGACTCGCAGCTTTGTCGCTCCATCCTTTGACGTTTCCCCCTATTCATATCGACTCCTCTGCTGATCGCGATGTTTTCTAATCTCTCTGTATTCATCAGCCGATATTTGCATCTTGGGATCAATTGCTCCAGCTTCCTTGATTTGGCCGATGTTAGGACCTTAGTTTTTCCTTTGAATAGTCCAACATCAATCATATTTTGATCTCCTAGGAAAGGATTATCATCAACTTTCATCTTCCAAGGCGTATCGAACTTAAGCCTCCCTTGCTAAATAGCCTTCTGTATGTGCTGCCGGAAAATTCTACATTCATTGGTGGAATGAGAAGTAGCATTATAGAACTTACAGAACTTCTTATTCTTCAACTATTCAGGGGGTGACATAACATGATTATCTGGCAATTTGATCTGGCCCTTCTCAAGTAAAAAGTCAAAGAGCTTGTCCGATTTTGTGACATCAAAGTCATAGCTCTCCTCGACTCCTCTTCCCCAAGGATTTAGCACCATTACTGTCTTCTTGCCCCAATTCCATTCAGCTGCAGCAACCTCTTCATCTTCATCTTCATAGCCGTCATCTACTGAGTATGGATCGTAAGCTTCGGCCATGGTGGTACTCTTCTAGAATCAGGTATCCCTGCGTATACTCTGGAATTGGCTATTGAGCGCTGCTACTCGTTGAGCCAATTGACCCAAGTTATTAAATTCTTGTCCTAGCAGCTTTTCTTTCCACATTGGCAGCATTCCTTGGATAGCTAAAGCAGCTAGCTGACCATCGGCCAAGCTCAATGAGAAGCACAAGTTCCTAGTCTCTCAGAATCTCTGAAGAAACTCAGTGCCCGATTCATTAGTCCTCTGTCTCATGGTTGTCAAATCGGTTATCTTCTTTTCTCCGGTCCCAGTGTAAAAATATGTATGAAACTTCTTCTCTAAGTCAGCCCAATTGGCAATGGAGTTGACTGGTAGTGATGAAAACCAAGTGAAGTCTGGCCCTGACAGGGATAAGGAGAAGAAACGAACTCGGTGGGCATCCTCAACTGACGCTTCACCCAATTGTGTAAGATACCGACTGACATGTTCTATTGTGCTTGTACTGTCTTGACCAGTGAACTTGGTGAACTCTGGGAGCCTGTAATTTGTAGGAAGAGCGACCAAATCATACTATTCTAGATATGGGCGTTTATACGAAAAGGTCAGCCCTTTTGGCTTTAGACCGAACTAATTCATCATCATCTCGGTCACCTTCAGCAACAACTCATCAGCTTACGGATTTGGATTTCTCGATACTTGCTGACCCATCTGTGGATTGAAATCCTACGTGCCTTGATATCCTAGATTTGGCATCATGTGGAGGGTGTTATAATCCATGCCATAGTGATAGCCTTATGGAATCTCAATCTGTTGGGTCCTTTGCTGGCTTGCTGCTTGAAGTCTCTGATTATAGACATAAGGATCTATATCTCTATGGATTCTTTGAATTGATGGTGCTATCTTTTGAGCCGACGACGGTATGTGGCCTGATGTGCCAAAATTGATCATCTGGTTCTGATTTTGCCCCGCTGGCTGTTGCACATGCTGTATCAACGGTCTAGGATTATACTATATCTGATTTGTAGTAGTACCTGGAGTTTGTTCAGACGAACCTTGAAGTGCCTGGACGTTGCCATTACCAGCTGGTGCTGCTTCTTGATGGCTGGTACTGACTTGATTAGTCCCTTAGGTCGACGGATCTAGAATGTTGTAACAAGTCGATCCAACTTGACCAACTGGAATTCCATGAATCGCCTCTTTCATGGCGTTGTGAAATGTGTCAACGAAAGCTTCATTGCAGCTTGATATGGCATCATGAACAGATTTGTTTGTGGCTTCCGTAAAGAAATGTCTGTCTTCAGCTTCGACTATGTCTGTCTGTCCATGTAGTAGAACTCTTGGTAGTGGAAATTTCTGAATAATTGTGCTGTCACATGTTTTGGTGTAGGACAACAAACACTTCTTCTGAAATTCTTCTGTAGCTTTACTGATGGTATCCTTATCTTCATCGGGTAGGTCTTCATAATGTACCATAAGGATGTTGTCGTTGTTGTGAACCGCCATGACGATTGTGGGGTCCCACCGGGCGTGCCAGAAACGTGTGTCGACACAGAATTTTTGTCTCCGTGCCGAGGACACACGCAGCAAGCCAGAAGGGTCCACTCGATGGAGCAGATCCGCCTAGCTTCAGCGCAAGGGTGGTTGATCCTATGCAATCCTCCCGAGACATGCCAGTCAATTTGACCCTGCAATTGACAAGGAGAGAAAGCTCATCAGTAATTAAGGGCGAAACGTGCTGGTGTTGCTAGACAGTCCCGAATGTGCGGCTCTGAGAGCCGATATGAGAGGAGATCGACTAAATAGTCGATTCCAGCATATATATAATAATAAATCGACTAAAGCTCATGGGGTTGTATAAGAAGAATCGGTTATCATTTAGGATAAGTATTATTTAAGCAAATGTTAATCAATGGCAATAGGATATCAATGATGATCGGTTTATACTGAGCCAATGATTACAAGTAACCGAACTCCTTTTTATATAAAGAAACAATTCAACACCACTTAACGATTTAATAAAGATAAATCTAATAAACATGTTAGATCTCATCTATCGCCATGACCAGTGGGGCATTAGGCAGAATCATGCAGGCCGTAGAAACAACAATAGACTCGACGACCCTAACTTATTACTAATATCAGTGGGGCATGAGGCAGAATCATGCAGGCCGTAATACAATAATAAGATCATGGGGCTAACATATCTTTCAACTTATCTCTACTTTAATGATCTCGTAATGTGAACTGTTCGTGAAAACGCTCGATATTGGCTAAACAGCCGATTCAGGCATAGCGCACAGTTAAGGTCATGCCTTCTCAGGAATGGGTCTACCAACTAACGATCCCCACTCCATGGTGCCAACAGTGGGGTGAGAGGTAGAATCCCATAGGCCGTGATGACGGGCCATGTAACAATTTTTATTAACTAATAGATCTACTCGAGATCGGACATGCCTTAACCGCA
The DNA here is from genome assembly GCA_904845875.1 of Miscanthus lutarioriparius. NCBI lineage: Eukaryota > Viridiplantae > Streptophyta > Magnoliopsida > Poales > Poaceae > Miscanthus > Miscanthus lutarioriparius. The sequence goes on from CAJGYO010000001.1 coordinate 101,796,634, forward strand.
CGCTATGCACGATTAAGATTGATGCAAAACAGCCAATAAAAGCATAACTCATCGCTTAATATGTAGATTAAATCAATTTTTGATTAGCAAACGATGAGTTAAATAAGATATAAGGCCGATTCAGGTGAATCACAATCAGGCAGAGTGATATTGCTATAATTAGATAAACAATGAAAGCAATAAGCAATATCGTAACTTAATGAATCTACCAAAGACTGCCATACTAAGGTAGAGCCGATAACTTGACCTTGATCTAATTCAAGCAGTGGGGTGTGAGACAGAATCACACAGGCCATACTTGAATTAGACAAGAGTCAATAACTAGCCTATACCAGAGTTGCAGTGGGGGTCGACCGGATCGATGCAGCCATACGAACAGAGGTATAAACCATGATGGTACTTACAGACAAGCAGTGGAGGTCGACTGGATCGATGCAGTCGTACTTGCTGAAGAACTCATCGAGATCTACTCTACTCCTACTCCTAAGGGGTGGCCGGAGCCGTAAAAAGTAATTGACTTGTATTTGATTGATTGTGTCCTTTTACAATAGCCGGGGTTTGGTATTTATACCCGGAGCCTAAAAACGAACCTTACTCGATTACGACTCAATACAATCTTTGGCATAAAAATGAAAACATTCCTAATTTAAGATAACTTGGACTCTAATCTTTCCCTTTTTGTAGAGTCTGGCAAGTCTCATCCCAGCGCCGATCATAGCCTCTGTCGTTATCTGCTGGCGCTATCTGAAGAAAGCCGATTCTAGTGCTGCATCCAAATCAGCTGGTTTTGATCTGCACGCAATTAATCCCTTGCTGACATGATTTTGGGAGCTCTCAAGCTTCTGAGATCCTTCTTACAAATTTTGGTGTAAACAGAGAGATAGCACAGACATCGCATTCATCGTCACCCCAGCTCGCCTCTCTCTACTGTCCCCTCCCACTCCTAGTCCCAGCTCCTAGGCTAGCGCATTTAGTTTTGTAGATGATGTGAGCTACCGCACCGAATACCCACACGATACGATACGATTCTAGTCGCAGAGGTAGAGCAAGCACAAAGCGGTCGCGCCGTGCAGTAGTACATTATCTGGGCGGCCGGGCTGGCTGCACCATTGCTCTAGGAGTAGTGGAGCACTCATCTTCTGCTTCTATTCCGGGCATAGGACCAAGACGGCATGGTGTGGGAGAGCTGCGGCACTGCTCTACTCCGATGCCGGCGACGTCGTCCTCAGCTTCTCAGCCACCCCGTGCTGCGTCTCTAGGTCCATGTCCGCTGCCATCGCCTTTCGGGTCCTACGCGCCACCAGAGGGCCTTGCGCTGACTGCCTCGTCACCTGCCAGATGGACGGTGAGCCGGTGTCGCCTTGCGATGGATCCAGCGGGAGCAACGGGATGACAGCGGCGGTGAGCTACGCGGGGCTCAAGGATGGGAACCACACCTTCACAGCGTGCACGAGAACCACATAACCTTCGAATTCATCATCCAGCCCCACCTGCGCCACCTACGCTTGGGATGTTGACACTGTGCCCCAACGGCGTCCGTGTCGGCGGGGCCGGCGTTCATGAGCGCGGCCTCCACCCGTCGACGCTCCAGGTGCTTAGCCTCGGCCTGCGCTACTCCACCACCCCAGACCGCTATCGCCCGCGCCTACGGCTGAGACGGCCGCAGCTACCACGCCAACCACGCTGAGCCTCTCAGCTCTGCAGCAGCCCACTCCTCGCTCTTCTCCTTCCTCCTCTGTTCATGCAGAGAGAAGAGTGCCCCGTCGATCTCCTTCCTCCAGCTGCAATAGACCAAGGTAGATAGTCCCCATACATCCCCTCTAACTCCCCATGCCCTTGGATTTGGAAGTCGTGGCCAGAATCGCCGTCAGGCGAAGGTCCAATAGTTGTCCATGGTGGACGAGCTGAGGAGCACAAACGCCCAGTGCTCTCTGTGTCTCTCTCGAAGAGTCCTAGCCGTATACCTGCTCTGCTCTTTGTTTAGTCCACAACAGCAGCTTGTACTATGCCCATGTGCTAGTAGCAAAGCCGAGAACCAACTAAGCTCCTACACACGAAAAGTCAAGAGTTGTGAGCCATTAATCCACTCCACCCATTTCTTTATTCTTTTTCCTTTCTAATAAACCAGCAGCAGCACGTGGCCGCTAATCACGTTTCATTTTCTCTCCTCATGATTAATTAGCGGCCACCTTGCATACTTAATATCTCCACCATGCTAACTCCGATTCTGTCACTTCTTCTTCCTAAATTCATCTAAAATCTAACCCTACCTATCCATAAAGTTTCATAATTTTTGGAGCGCATTTGAATTTATGTGAATATTTATTTGTGTCTGTTTGTCGAGTACCGCAAGTTCGATGCCGACGGAGGGATGTCAATGGATCGTGGAGTCATCGGGAGTTGCTGGAGAAATGGTATTTTTGGAAGCGTGATTGGATTTTTAAGAATTTCGGCTATCGTTGATTATTTACATCTATGCATTTGCATCAATACATATCATAATAGGAATGACGGTGGATCGATGGTATCAACTGGAGTAGCTAAAAAGATGGTGCTAGGGATCATGTCACGAAGATGGAATGCTAACTTTTGGTTATATTTTACCCAGGCAAGCCCCGGTGCATAACCCCTACTTTCTGCACTTTAAATTATGTTTGTGCAATAAGTTTTAAGGAGTTGAATGAAACCCACTTGCATATATATATCTTTATCCAATGAGTCTTACTAGTATGACAGGATCGTGTAGATTGCTATGCTACAGGACTCCGATAGAAGTCCAGTGATTGCCTGTCACTCACGAGAGATAGGAAATATATTATCGTTGTTGCTATATTATTATCACTCATGATAAAATGGTAAAAGAAAAATGGAGACCGGACAAGGATATGGTTTGGGTATTGGTGGGTGTAAGAGGTTGTGTCCTACGGCCAACAGGGCATAGCTTGATTACACCATTTCCCTGTCTGAGTCGGTTAAGAACCGACCATTGCATTGGACTCTAGGAAAGTCACAGACTTATTATCCCGAGCACATACTTGGGTATGGGCGCAGGGAAGACTTGTTACTCTCTTGTCATGGGTTCTGGCTCTTTCCAGACCAACTTTTAGGATGATTTTGGGGTGGAGGTCCTAGCACCGCACTGAGTCCAGGACTCAGGGGCGGGGGCTTGGAGTCCAAGTGTAGACGGGGACCTAGACCCTATGATAGGAGGGTAGTGGGTTGGTCCTACTTTTGCCTGGGGTACAAGCGGGGCGTGTGTTTCAGGGTACCCAGCTGGGCACATTGATTCATGAATCGCCGGAGTTCCGGTACGACTTGTCTACACTCTAGCACCGTAGTAGAACTTTCAGATGAAAGATGGTACAATGATTCTAATTGCTTACCACCTACTTAAAAGTAGCACAGGTGCTTACATAGAATGGTTAGTTAATGAACTAATGTTGACTGCTAATAAAATTGAATATAAGGACGCACGCTTAGTGTCAGGTTCATAAACCCTAGGTCCCTCATGGACCGGCTTCCCAACAAAGGCTTGACCCAGCAGACAACATTGCGAACAACACACAACTCATGGGCTGGCCCAAACACCTAAACAACAGGCCAAAAGGACAATCCAATCTCTGACCGGAAGGCCTAGCCAAGAAGGAACGATGCCCGCTTCCGACTCTGGCCCGCCTCTTCGACCAAAAGGCCTGGCCAAACACCACTTCCGACTCTTGACCGCATCTCCGACTGGGGATGCACCAAACCCCTGCTCACTGCTCTTCTCCAACTAGCGCAATCAGAGCCGACTGGGACCAACCGACCGGGGACGCCTGCTCGGTAAGGACCAGGAAACAGACGAAGAAAGTAAGGCAGGCCACTCAAGTCAACCACAATACTAAGGCTCTGTTGGACAGTACCCTATGACCTCCCTGGCATTACAGAACCCAAGCAGTGTTGTAGGTGCCGACATTTTCCCTATAGTGTTGTGGGCGCCATCAACTCCCATACCAGACAAACACAGTAAGGCTCCCCCACATGCCTCTGGGCATCAACAGTGTTGTGGGTGCCGACATTTACCGTACCAGGCAAACATGGTAAAACCCCTGCATGCCTCTCGGCATCAACAGTATGGTAGGCACCAACGTCTGCCATACCAAAAGAAGACAACGCAACCTCCCACGTGCATCTGACATTAAACAGTATTGTGGGCGTCTACCATCATCTTGTACCCACCGGCGTGGGCAACAAGACTTAGTAGCATACGTACTCTCTCCCTCTCACTTGTAAGGCCATCCCCTTCATCTATAAAAGGGGATGCGCTCTCTCCCAATAGATAGAGCGATCAAGTTCACTAGCACACAGCAGAACCACTAGGTTCAAACCTCAAGCACACGCTCAAACACTTAGCGCATAGCAGAGCTCCCATCGCTCTAGGCCCTTCAGATCAGAGTCCGACAGGACCTCTTGTACCCCCCATCTTTCTCCCTTCTATTTATAACCCCACAGCAAATTTTGAGCACCTGGGCTCAGGAATAAAGTCATCGACCGACTCAAACTGGACGTAGGGCACGTTGCCCGAACCAGTATAAACCCTATGTCATTGAGTGCTAGGCCACCTCCGATCACAACGTATAGCAAAACTACAAATATTTACGTGTTGGTCACTTTCTACACCGACAGTTGGCACCGTCCATGCGGAAGACGTTGTACGTTCACACTTTTGGCCATCGGATGGCCCATTTTTTCGGCACCTTCGCCATCGCGGGCTCAAGCGATATGACTCGTTTCGGCTCACTGGAGTTTCCCGCACTCCCACCTGTTGGGATGTGGGTTCCACCCATCTTTGAGCCATCCTAGGCCTTCCTCTTCAGAAGCCTGGACTTCGTCGCTGACCAGCTCGGCGTACTACACCTCCGCGAGGAGGCACTTGTTCCGGCGCCCGTCGAAGGGGCGCCCTCCATCGGCCCGGACACACAATGACTTCAATGATGAGGCGTCTACGCTTCATTCCGAGCAAACTCTCTGCTCAAACCCTACTATGAGTAATGTACATACTGTTATTTACTCTCTATTTACTATCTCCCGCCGATTATCCGGAGGGACCGTATTGTCCGCACCGCAAACACCGTACGACCGGTTCCCCTATGGCCTCGCATCCCCCGTAGACGCGTGTGCTCGAGGGCTTCGAGGGACGCTGGCGCGCCCCCTCTCACATCCAAATTTGTGGGAATGGTGAGCTATGCTCCCACCACTTTCCACGAACTCCTGGATGATGAGGTCGAGAGCGATGGCTGCAGCATCGACGATGTGGCACCTAGCCACCGTCCGTCCTGGGAGTGCGCTATGGCGAACGCTCTGGGGCAGCCACCGGTGGTTGCGGAGTCTATGCAGACTCACCCCCTGGACCCGGCGTGGGGGCCCTCACGCATGCACAAGAGCACGCCGAGGAGCTACGGCGATGGTGGTAGAACCAACCACCGCCTGCGCCGGCACGCTCAGTGCAGCACGTTGCGCCCCATGCGCATGACCTGGCGGGCGATGCCCGGAGGCGGGCCCGCTAGGTCTAGCATGACATCATGAATGAGGGGAACGACTCCCCACTATTCGCTCGGGCTAGCCAGAACATCACCGCTGCGGCAATGCTTCTACGTGGCGTTCCCGAGCCCGTCGACCTCCAGGAGCGGGTGGTCTACCGGAACCTCCGGGCGTTGGTAGAAGCCACCGCCATTCAATAGGCAAAAAGCTCTACATCGTGACTCTAACATGCGCCCTCTCTCCCCACTGGGGGAGTGGGGACGCACCAGACGGATCGCTCCATCCGCTCACTGCTACAGCTGCCAAGCGTGGCTCAGGAGGTCGCGGCTACGCCGCGGTCCGACCTAGCGCTTGCTACACACCGATCATCGGTACGCGAATGGCTCGGTCTGCATCACGACGCTCGCAGCATCATCAGTAACCGGCATCAAGCCCGGCATGATGATGACGTCCACCGGGCGGTGATAAGGGTAGGCGACAAGGGCATCGGTCGAACCATCGAGGGGAGCGATGAAACACGCCCTAGGCATGGCCACCAGCTAGACGACCAGAGTCCCAGCCCTAAGGGCCCAGGACCACGGGCCTTTGGCCAGCGTATCTGGAGAGCGCTGTTCCCACAGTGCTTCCGACCGCCCACCAACATCGCCAAGTACACCAGGGAGACGAACCCCGGTATTTGGCTCGAAGATTTCTGTCTCACCTGCCAAGCCGGAGGGGTGGATGATGACCTTTCATCATTCAATATATCCCCATCTGCATGGGGGAACATGTTTGGGCATGGCTTGAATTCCTCCTGCACGACAGCATCCTTGACTGGGCGGACCTCAAGAGGGTCTTTGTCGGAAATTTTTAGAGGACGTATGTCCGCCCTGGTAACTCCTAGGACCTCAAGAGCTACCAGTAGGAGCCCAGCGAGTCCTAGTGGGATTACATCCGTAGGTTCTCCCAACAATGCAACTCCCTCCCTGATGTCATCGACGCGGACGTCATCAGCGCATTCCTCTCCGGGACAACCTACGAGTCCTTGATCCACAAGCTTGGCTGCCTGAAGCCCCGTACCACCCACGACCTACTCGACGTCACCACTAACCATGCCTCTAGTGAGGAGGCGGTCACAGCGGTCTTCAACAGAGGCTGAGACAAAGGCAAGGCTGAAAGCATCTAGGCCCCTAGTTGGGTTTCGGTGATTAATGACAATATGAGATTACTATGACTAACGTGTATTTTGCAGATGCAATTAAGTTAGGTCATGGTAATGGCAACTGATTGGGAAATCATGGTTGTCATGCCCCTACGATAAAAATCATTTCGGTTTTCAAAGGATGGACGACAAGGTTAAGGATGGACTAGTTCTAAGTGTTGTTTGGTGTTGAAGAGACACTTAGAGTAGTTTAGGACTTTGTTTTTCCTTTGGCCATACTATTAAGGGGGGTATGGACTAGTAGCTTGACCTAGGTGAGTCTAGTGGGTTAGGTGTGGTGCACACTTATCAAATCTAGCACTAGGTAGCTCCTAAGTAGCCCTAAGATCAATTGGAGCAAACTTCATTCACATATGATTTCAAGTTGAAAGTGAATGGAGGGTCAAATGTTGACCGGACGCTGGTTTCGGTGTGACCGAACACTGGCAGTAGAGTCCGATCAGTTCATTTGATCAAGTGAAGTCGTCTGGATGCGATCGGACGCTGAGTGAAATGTGATCGGACGCTGGGTTCCAGAGTCTGGTCAACTCTAGTAAGGTTCCAGAGAGGGAGAATCCTGATCGAACGTGTTCGGTCAGTGCTGACCGGACGCTGGTCAGGTTCTGGCTACTGACCGGACGCTGAGCAGCAAAGTGACCGGACGCTGGGTGCCAAAGTCCGATCAACATCAATAAGGTTTCAGAGAGCAGTTTTTGTGACCGGACACGTCCGGTCAGTGCTGACCAGACGCAGGTCAGAGTCCGGTCACAACTTAATGGCTCAGTTGTGGGGAGAACTAACCGGAGCGTCCGGTCACCTTGACCGAGGCATCCGATCACCCCGCAGAATGCTGACTTAGGCACATAATGGTTTGTTTTGAATGAGGGGGTATAAATACTTCCTCTATTCATTCAAGGGAGTACTCTTGCCCATTTCAATAGCTGAGAAACACCTTTAAGAGTGCCAAGGAGAGCAAGAGCCTAGTGAGGTGATTGAGATTTGAGAATCCAAGATTAAGGACTCATTAGTGAAAAGAGAGTAGCAAGTGTGCATCCACCCTTCTCATTAGGCTTGTTGTGGTCAAGTGAGAGTTCTTGCTTGTTACTCTTGGTGATCGCCATCACCTAGACAGCTTGGTGGTGATTGGGAGTTTGGTGATCATCCAGCGGAGCTTGTGGATGACCCAACTCATGTTGTGAGCGGTTGTGGGTGATTCACCGCAACGGAGTGTTGAAGAATCAATCCGTAGAGAGAACTTGATCCTTGCGCGGATCAAAGGGGAGCTACACCCTTGCACGGGTGCTCTAACGAGGACTAGTGGGGAGTGACGACTCTCCAATACCTCGACAAAATATCGCCGCGTTCCTTTTCCTCTCTTTACTTTAAGCATTTACATTTGAGCAATTCAATTCTTGTCTTTACATTCTTAGAATTGCCATGCTAGAGTAGGATTGGAACTTAGGGTGCTAAACTTTTGTGCAATAGATCAATAGAATCACTTTCTAGGCACAAGGGGTGAAGTGGGCTAAGTGTAGGGTTTATTTATTGCAAAGAATTTTAGAATTAGCTCAATTCACCCCCCCTCTTGGGCATCTTGATCCTTTCAATTAGTATCAGAGCCTCATGCTCACATATTTAGGCTTAACCGCCTAGAGAAAGATGTCTCACGGGGATGGACCTCCTCCTATCTTTGATGAAGATGATTTTCCTTATTGGAAAATCCGCATGGAGGCATATTTAGAAGCTCTAGATGTTGGAATTCTTAGAGCCGCCTCTCAAGGTTTTCCAAAACCTAGGAATCCCACACACCTTCAAGGCGATGAAGTGAATTACGAAAAATGAAATGTAAAGGCTAGAAACACCATCTTTAGAGGCCTTTGCAAAGATGTGTTTAACCGGATGAGGAACCACAAAGACGCCCATGCACTATGGTCGGATATTTGTGCGCTCCATGAGGGAACTAAGAGCGAGCATGAGGAACGATATCATCTTGTTATGAAAAAACATAATTCATTTGAGATGCTTCCAAAAGAAAGTGCTAATGAAATGTACTCACGCTTCAATGTTCTTGTAGAGGAAGTCAATGGGCTTGGACTCACTCAAATGCAACCATCTGATGTTGTAAGAAAAATCTTGAGTGTCCTCCCCATTGACAAATATGGACATATTGTGACCGTGCTTCATCAAGGTGATCTTTCCACCGCTACACCAACTCAAATCTTTGGAAAGATCAACGCTCATGAGATGTACATGCACATCACACCACAAGACGGCTCATCCTCTACCAAGAAGAAAGACAAAGACTTGGCATTCAAGGCTAGCCAAGAGAAGGGCAAAGCAAGACTTGATTTTGAGAGGTCAAGTGATGATGAAATTGATGATGCAAGTCTTGCTCTCATGGTGAGAAGAACCGCTAAGATGCTTAAGAAGCTAAACAAGAACAGCGTCAAGTTTGATGGCAAGAAAAAGAAGTTCTTAACTAGCAATAGAAGGAAGCCAATCTCGGAGATGGATTACTACAATTGTGGAGAACTTGGTCATCTAACTCATCAATGCCCCAAGCCCAAGAAAGACAAGTACAAGAAGAAGTACAAGGGCAAGAAAGATGATTCAAGTAATGAAGATGAAGATGAGAAGAAGAAAAACAAGCCATACAAGAAGAAGGATGGCAAGAAGGACTTCCACAATAAGAAGAAGAATGGCAGGGCATACATCGTCGGTGATTAGCTCACGGACATTGATTCATCAAGTTGCTCATTCGATGATGATAGTGACAACGAGAAGGTGGCCGCTATTCTGATTGACTCTTCATCATCTTCACCGACACAACCACCATCATCCTCTACACACCTATGTCTTTTGGCCAAGGGTGAACGAAAGGAATCAAATGATGATGAAAGTAGTGGTGATGAAAATGCTTGCAATGGTGATAGTGATAGTGACGATGATGAATTTGAATCACCTTCATATGATGATCTTGTTAAATTGCTAAATCAATACACTAAGATCATTAGAAAGTCAAAAGCTAAGAATGAAAAGCTAGAACTTAAGAATGATTCTCTTTTAGCTAAATGTGACATAGCGGAAAAGGCTAGTGTTGAGCTTAGAGAAGCAAATGATGCTATGTCATCCAAACTCAAGGAGCTCAAATCTTCTAAGAAAGAGCTTAAAGATAAACATGATAAACTTGAGGGGATACATAATGAGCTCATCACTAGCTATAACATGCTAAAAGAAGAGTATACAAATCTTAAGATCAATCATGATAATCTTGTTATGTCTCAAGAGTTTTTATCCAATGAGCCACATGATGCTACTAACCATGTTGTTAAGATTGATATAACTACATCATGTGATGACTTGATTATTGAGAGCATTGAGCAAAGTTCTAGTAGCAAAGGCAAGCAAGTGGTTGAGTCCGATGACTATGATGAGTATGTCAAGATCAAGAATGAGAATGAGAAGCTAAAGAAAGATCTTGAGAAGTTATCAACCACCAACACCATTGTGTTAGAGAACCTTGACCATGATAGTGATCTAGCTCTTGAGAATGAGAAGCTTAAAAAAGAAAACAAGAGACTCAAGAAGGAGAAAAATCATGATGAGCTCAAAGAAGAGAACAAGAAGCTCAAGCTTGAAAAAGAGCATCTCAAGACCGGGTTGAGCAAGTTTACAAGAGGGCAACATCTTCAAAGTGAGCTACTCATGAACACCGTCATGAAGATGGATAGAAGTGGAATTGGATACTTGGTAAATCAAGAGAAGAAGGCTCAAGCTCAACAACAACAACACAAGTCAAAGCCAAAGCCAAAGAGGTGTTTTGAGTGTGGACAAAAAGGTCACTTTGCCCATGAGTGTCAAACTCCACCACCACAACCCTTGCCCAAGCATGCTAGACTCTTTGGTTTCAATGCTCATTACATGCTTAGAAAGGACTCTAATGGAAAAATGAAAGTTATGTTCTTAGGACCTCCCAACAAGAATAGGCCTAAGAAAATTTGGGTTGTAAAGTCACTTGTTGAGAAAGTCAAGGGCCCTCAACAAGTCTGGGCCCCTAAACAAGCTTGATCTCTTGTGTGTAGGTGAACTACAAGACCGGTGGAAGTCATTAGGTAATTGATAGTGGTTGCATACAACATATGATCGGTGATCCTCATATGTTCACCTCACTAGATGAAAAAGTAGATGGTCAAGAAAGAATTACATTTGGAGATAATTCAAAGGGCAAAGTCAAAGGATTGGACAAAGTGGCAGTATCAAATGATCATTCTATCTCAAATGTGCTATATGTTGCTTCTTTTAGCTTCAACTTGCTATCCGTTGGACAATTGTGTGATCTTAGCTTCCAATGCTTGTTTACCGAGAAGGAAGTGGTTGTATCTAAGAAAGATGATGATCAAGTTATATTCAAAGGATTTAGATACAACAACCTATATCTAGTGGATTTCACCTCCAAAGATGCTAACTTGAAGACATGCCTATTCACCAAAACATCACTTGGGTGGCTAAGGCATAGAAGACTTGCTCATGTTGGGATGAGCTCACTCAAGAAGCTTATGAAGAATGAATTGGTGAGAGGGTTGAAGGATGTGAAATTTGAGAAGGACTAGCTTTGTAGTGCATGTCAAGCCGGCAAACAAGTTGCAAACACTCATCCTACAAAAAATTGCATGTCAACAGCAAGAGTGCTAGAGCTCCTTCACATGGACTTATTTGGACCAACAACTTACAAGAGTTTGGGAGGAAATCTTTATTGTCTTGTAATTGTTGATGACTACTCAAGATACATATGGGTGTTCTTCCTTCATGACAAGACCAAGGTTGCTTCATGCTTCAAGAAGTTTGCCAAGAGAGCACAAAATGAGTTTGAAGTGAAGCTCAAGAAGATTAGAAGTGGTAATGGAAAAGAATTTGACAACACAAACATTGAAGCCTATTGTGATGAAGTTGGAATCAAGCATGAGATGTCTGCAACATACACTCCTCAACAAAATGGTGTAGTAGAAAGAAAGAACCAGACACTCATTACACTTGCAAGAACAATGCTTAATGAGTACAAGACACCCGAAGCTCTATGGGCGGAAGCTATCAACACCACAAGTTAAGCATCCAACCGCCTATTCCTTCAAAAGTTTCTTGGTAAGACATCTTATGAGTTGCTCAATGGGAAGATGTGGCAGAACCTCCTAAATTATAGGGCCCACATGCACCTGTCACTGTCCAACGACCTTTGACATCAATGCATATGTTCCTGGTAATTTAAGAAGACTGTCGGGTGTCCTCGGGGAACCCCGAATCATCCACGATTTCCGAGCAGGATCACATTACAGAGTCATTGCAGTATTACAACAGTTTATTCAAATAGATACATCAGAGTAAAAGTAGCGGAAGACTTACAATAACATAGTTTACAAACCATTTGTTTCAAACCGTACAACTAAGTTCGATATTAATACAAACCAAAGTAGTGGAGCAGCATTATAATATAATACAAAACACACAATGAGGCTGCCTGCCCAAGGGCCACACAATTACTTCTCAACATCATCACAAGATACAATCTGTCATGCAAAGATGATCCACAACAGATCTGCTCATGAGACTCACCGCAACAAGGTCAACGAACCCTGAGTACAAAAGTACTCAACAAGACTTAACCGAAATAAGAATTAAAAGAACACGAAATGCGAGGCTCATGGGATTCAAGGTATGGCTTTAGCAATAATCGAGGTTCTTTTTTGCGTAAAAGCATTTTAACAAAAATCTATATATCAACATTTAAAACTTCATAAAGATCATATACAAAGCTGACATGATCCTCATTGATATCATGAAACTTCATAACCAACACCTTCTCAAATCATCCTCAAGTTCCAGTTATTAATTACTACGATGATGAATACAGTGAGTTGAGTCTCCATAACCGAGGAGCAACGACGATTCGAACCGATTATAAACCCAGCTAGGGATTCCAGACCACACGACATATGCGGTCTCTCGACCTACATATACCAACCTACCCTTGGATCCTCTAAAACAAGAAAGGGTCCGCGCCACCCGAGAATACAAGGTACTCCACCATTCCAGCCCATGGACACGTGGGTACACGCTATTCCGCCATCTCTCCACTCCCAGTCTTGCGAGTAGCCATTCTCGTAATAGAATCGCCAAGTTTAGGCTTACCGGAGTATGTGGTTAGTACTACAAATTCTCACCTCATGCAATTCAACAACGGACGTGCCTTAATCGACAGTAAAGGAAAGATCCCGCCACAAGACCTCCATGTCTTGTGGCTCACACACACCGAGTCCGCTTGGGTCTAGATTTATTACTCCACATTCCCATATCACATGCTAACATAATTAACCAATGTTCCATTTAAAACTTGCAGGTGGCAGGTAGTCACCCGACTTTCATCGTTCTAAGCATAGCTAAGCAAAACTAGGCATATACGAATTTAAAACTGGTAATATGGTAAATATGGAATAACAAGGGTGGTAATGCACCAATTAGGCTTTTACCTAACTCCTAATCACTTAATGCAGTAACGGAAAGCAAAAGCGAAATTAATTTGTAAAACACAAGGTAGGGTTGTATGCATCCGGGGCTTGCCTTCGTTGACGGAAAAGTCCGGCTCTTGCGACGCTTCACAAAAATTCGGTCCGACCTCAACAGACGGATTAACCTCCTCAACAACTTGATTAACTACCACGTGTTCACCTTTGTTCACTACACGTAATAACAATGCCATGTTTAACATGATGCGGAATACGAAATATGATGCTCGATGATGGATACAAAAATCAACAATTTGAATACAACTTAACTTCGCGGTACAGTTGCAAGTCAAACAAACTAAATCTTTTTCGTAACACATACATCAACTGCCAAGGATCATTAACAACAAATGACCCAAGGTCATCACTCAATCCAAAATTACAAATAAAACCTAAATCACTAAAGGTTACTATTTGCTTTTATGAATTAATTATTTAATTCAAAATTATGAAATAAATCAACTTATTCCAATTGAGCTAAAAATTTTTGTAAACATTCATTACATGATAACTAAGTGGCAAAACAAATTTCATAATTTTTGGACAAGTAAATAAGCCTAGAAAATTCATGGAAATCCACTTATTAATAAATTGAGCAATTTTTATCACATTCAAAAAGTACTGAAAAAAATTATTTCATATTTTTCTTAAATACTTTACATCACAGAGAAGTCACAGAAAAATTTTCATAATTTTTGGAGCTCTAAATAAATCTACACAAAAATAACAAAAACAGACACTATTCATTCAAATATGAAAATAGAAAATTCCATTTGAACGCTGAGTCACTGACATGGTGACCCCACCTGTCATCCCCTTCCTCCCGCTTTGACTACGGCGATGATGGCGCTGACCGGCGATATCTCGACGACGGTGAGATCAACGGCGACGGCGAAGGCACTATCATGATCACTACATCACGGCGCACCGATTTGTGGCACAAACGCGACCAATTACTGCCTGGACCGAGCACTACGCCGGCCATGGCGGCTGCGGTGGCACGGCGACACAACGCCGGCGAAACAAAGCCGAAAACGGAGAAACAGAGGGCATGGGAAGGTCCAGTAGCTCACCACGAACACGCTGGAGCAAAGAATGAGACCGGATAAGCTACGTGGACACAGGTCGACGTTGACAGCGGTCACGACGGAGCGATCTTCGACGACGGCGATGCTCCGGTAGCTATGGTGGTCAAAATGAGAAACCAATAGGTCACAAAGCACTACATCAGTGCGGCGAAGCCAAAGCAAGACTCAGCAAGGGCAGAGACTCACCGTAGCGCACTGGCCACGGCAACACGGGCTCGACGGCGGGACGACCGGCCGTGGAGAAGAAATACGACGAGTGGCGGTTCCCAGTGAAATTAAGCCGAATTGATGGGTTGGCTAAGTGCGCAAGGATAAGGCGGAGCTAAAGGATGCTTTGCTGCAACGGCAGAGGCACTGGTTCGACGACGAGAGCTTACCGGAGATGATCGGCAACGTCGGGAAAAACAGAGGGCGAAGGAAGAACAACGACGACGGCGTCGGAGCTTTATAGGGCGGCCAAGGAAGCAAGGAGAAGCCACGGCGACGCCTTTCCCGCGCCAGCGCGAAGCCAAGACCGCCACGCGCGCGCCTGGAACGCCGAAGAAGGTCGCCGGCGGAGAGTTGGCTTCCGCGGTTACTGTTCACAGTAATTACAAGTTTGCCATTCGCCAAAATTCACAAATTACTCTCAAATTTTCATAACAACTCCAAAATCTCCAAAAATAAAAGTTGTTCAAAATCAAAAGTTCTACAACTTTGCTTTTATAACCATCTCCTAATTCGGTCTAGATTTTGAAATGAACTTTTGAATTTGAATAGGGAAATTTAACGAGTTACGCCTTTTTGAATTACTCAAAATTTTTCTAAACAACTTGAAAAACTCCAAAAACAAACTTTGTATAACTTGCCAAGCTCTACACTTTTTCTTTTGGGATCATCCCCAAATTATGCTTAGATTTTGAAATGGGTTTTCAGGGTAGGATTAAAATGCTGAAAAGCGGGTTTTCTCGAAAAATTCAAAATCCAAACAAACTTTGAACTAGAGTCAACCAATACAATTCAACACATACCACACGAATATAAACTTGTTTCAGTGTATGCATCTCAAAGTTTTCACCAAATGCCAAATGCTTTGCAATGCATATGATGACATGTCAAGTTTTAGTATTTTAAACACCCGAGGTGTTACAGAAGAAGTCGGACGTCTCCTTCTTTAGGGTGTTTGGTTGCAAATGCTACATCTACAAGAAGCAGCAACACCTAGGGAAGTTTCAAAGACGTTGTGATATTGGTTTTCTTATTGGTTACTCATCAAAGTCCAAAGCATATCGAGTATTTAATCATGCCACCGGCTTGGTTGAAGAAACATATGATGTGGAATTTGATGAATCTAACAGGCTCCCAAGGAGCACATGAGAATCTTGATGATGTAGGTGATGAACCATTGAGGGAGGCTATGAAGAACATTCCAGTTGAAGACATCAAGCCTAAAGATGATGAAGATGATGTATAAGTGATTGATCCACCTTCTTCATCAAATGTGCCACAAGATGGAGATAAAGATGGGAGAGTAGAAAATGAAGATACTCATGTCTCCCATGATCAAATGGTGACACAAGCACAAGATGTTGATGCTCCACAACCTCCCCCTCGAGTGATTGATAGAAGAAATTCACCTCTACTATAAGCTCATCCACAAGATCTCATCATAGGGAGACCATCAAAGGGTATAATGACTCGATCTCAAAAACTTGCTTCTTTTATTGAACATCACTCTTTTGTCTCTTGTGTTGAACCTAAGAATGTAGAAGAAGCTCTTCAAGATTCTGATTGGATAAATGCCATGCATGAAGAGTTGAACAACTTCACCCACAATGAAGTTTGGACTCTTGAAGAGCGACAATAAGGTGCAAGAGTCATTGGAACAAAGTGGGTGTTCCACAACAAGCAAGATGATCAAGGCGTTGTTGTGAGGAACAAGGCAAGACTAGTTACAAAGGGGTTCTCTCAAGTTGAAGGGTTGGATTTTGGAGAGACCTTTGCACTCGTTGCAAGACTTGAAGTCATTCGTATCCTCCTTGCATATGCATCGCATCATGAAATAAAACTATATCAAATGGATGTTAAAAGTGAATTTTTAAATGGCTTCATAAATGAATTAGTCTATGTTGATCAACCTCCCGGGTTTGAAGACCCTAGATATCCTAATCATGTTTATAGGTTGTCTAAGGTGCTATATGGGCTTAAGCAAGCCCCAAGAGCTTGGTATGAGCGCCTTCGGGATTTCCTCATTGAGAAGGGCTTCACCATTGGAAAGGTCGACACCACACTATTCATCAAGAAGCTTGATGGAGAGATCTTCATTTGTCAAGTATATGTTGATAATATCATCTTTGGATCATCAAATGAAGATTCTTGCAAAGAGTTTGGTGAATTGATGTCGAAGGAGTTCGAGATGTCTATAATTGGAGAGCTTACATTCTTTCTTGGTTTTCAAGTCAAGCAAATGAGAGAAGAGATTTTCATCTCTCAAGAAAAATATACCAAGGATCTTCTCAAGAGGTTCAATATGGATGAATGTAAGCCAATTAAGACACCAATGCCATCTAATGGACATCTCGACTTAGATGAGGGAGGTAAAACGGTTGATCAAACTCTCTACCACTCTATGATTGGTAGCTTGTTATATTTAACCGCATCTAGACCCGACATCATGTTTAGTGTGTGCATGTGTGCTAGATTTCAAGCTAATCCTAAGGAAGCTCATTTGATTGCCATTAAAAGAATCCTTAGGTACCTTAAGCACACACCAAGCATTGGCCTTTGGTATCCCAAAGGAGCTAGATTTAAATTAGTTGGCTATTCCGATTCGGATTATGCCAGTTGCAAAGTTGATAGGAAAAACACATCTGGAGGGTGCCATTTGCTTGGTAAATCACTTGTGTCTTGGTCCTCCAAGAAGCAAAATAGTGTGGCTTTGTCCACCGCCGAAGCGGAATACATTGCCGTGGGTGCTTGTTGTGCACAAATACTTTACATGAAGCAAACTTTGCTAGACTATGGTGTAATTCTAGAAAAGGTACCACTTTTGTGTGACAATGAGAGTGCGGTAAAGCTTGCTAATAATCCGGTTCAACACTCGCACCAAGCACATAGATATCCGCCATCACTTTCTTAGAGATCATGTTGCTAAGAATGATATTTCACTAGAAAGTGTAAGGACCGAGGATCAATTGGCGGATATCTTCACTAAACCGCTAGATGACGCTACATTTTGTCGATTGAGGAATGAGCTCAATGTGCTTGATTTTAGTAACTTCACTAGAAAATGAGCTTGTGTTGTCCCTAGCATTGCATTGTAATATACAACATGTTTAATTTTTGGTAATGCATTTAGGGCTTGTCTAACATGGTTAAGATAACCGCCGAAAAGTGTGTGAAGAAGAAGCTTGGATCAAACTTGATAAGCAACTAGAATTACTTTCAAGTATTGCATTGCATATGCATGTATTTTATTTTGTCGTTTCTCTTTAATTACCCTTTTATTGCCTATTTTCTTAAAATGAATTATAGCCTAAGGCAAAATACTTTGAAAATTTTGAGGGTTTGAGAGAGGTCACTCACATCAGTCCCACTTGGTGTTTATTTGGGTCTTATTGAAGTTGGGACTTGATTGGGAACAGGCAGCACAAAGGAACTTTGAAGATTTGCTGAAAAAGAGTGACCGAACACTGCACCGGACTCTGAAGTCCAGCGTCCGGTCAGTTGATAGGAGATGAACCATTGTTGTGAAGGAGTGACCGGACGCTGATACAGTACCTTCCCTGCGTCTGGTCAGATGATGTCCCTACGTCCGGTCAAGCAAAGAAGAAGATCTAAGGATCGACTGGACTCTGGCTACGTCCGATCAGTGGTGATCGGACGCGTCCGGTCATGACTTGGGAGGTTTTGGACCTCTCTGTTGTCGATCGGACTCCTGGTGGCAGCGTCCGGTCGTTGCCACAGGAGCGTCTGGTCAGTTGAAGTCGTGTGGGTTCCGGTCTCTGTTTTGTTTCCTTTTCTCATCCGTCGGGGGACCACCATATAACTGCGCATGATTTGACCTAACTCGTACCACCGCGCTGACTTTGCCGCTCTTGCCTGTGCCGCGCTCGTGCCCTAGCCACCACCGCACAGTCACACCGAGCCACCACCACAGCCACTGCGACCTCGCCGTGCCGCCTGCTCACACTGCCACGCCCGCACCAACTCTGCTGCGTGCCCGCGCTGCACTATGCCACTGCGCCCACGCCGCCGGTAGCAATCCCACTCCACCGCCTGTGTGCCTGTGCCCTAGCGCCACCAACACCACAACCTCACGCCCGCGCCTCTGCTACATGCCACTGTTGCCCACATCAACGCCGCTGCCTAAGCATCGTTGGTGCCCTAGCTATCATCACCAGCGCCTACATCGCCATGCCTACATTACGTTGATTGGCTGCCACATCGGAACCCTAACCCTAGGCAATCCCTAGTGGTTCCTCATGTTTTGTTCCTCTACTCTTTGTTTCGTCAGTTCGTCAGGTAGCAAGCCCTCGATTCTAATTTCGTATCTAATGCTTGCTTCTTACGATTTCGTATCTCTAGATGTATATTGAAATTATTCATATATCCGATCTATTCTATCGTGCAGTGAGTCGGTGTGCTTGAGGTCACTTTGGCAGTTGACAGTTCACTCGGGGCCAAACTCGCGAGTACGGATCGAGGCCAAGCCTCGTAAGTGACAGTTGGTAGTTGATTCTTGTCAGTGGCAATTGTCCTTTTTAGCTCCAGCAATGGCACGTGTCAAGAACACCAGAGGTGGTCCTGGTGATGAGGATCTGTGGCCTCCGCCTCGCTTGCCTGCTGAGGTGAAAGGCAAGGCGACAAAGAAGACTACATCAAAGAAGCGGAAGTTTGCAGATGCTGATACAACGAGAGCAGCAGCAGTAGCAGCCGTCGCAGAGCGTGTAGAGAGAGGAGGTGCTTGGAGTGGTGTTGTCATTGTAGATCAGCTTTCACCAGCACAGAGGGCAGCCATTGAGCAGGTTGAGCATCGTCATGGTAGTACAGCTAGGACTGTCTTGTTTGAGGGACGGCGTGTTGTTTTGTAGGAGACTCAGCCTCAGGGGGAGCCATAGTAGCAGACATAGCCACTAGTGCAGTCAGAGGGTGCTAAGCAGACTCAGGAGGGAGAGCAAACAGAATAGGCACCTCAGCCACAGTTACGCCGCTCTGGTCGTACTCGTACCCAGGTGACACCGAGGCCAGAGACACAGAGGAGGGGTTCTCATCTGCCTCCTATACCACAGGGTCCACCTCTAGTGACTCACCTAGACTTGAGGGCCACCATGGCCAAGCAGGTGCATCAGCTCAGGTTTGTTCAGTTCGAGGACTGGTTCCCGCCGAGGAGGGACGAGCGTGCTTTAGAGGGTTTCTATACACCACTATAGGAGGATTTCTATAATGCTTATTTGAACAGTGGTGTGGCTTTCATATCTCAGAGAGTATGCTCTATTGAGGCCATTGTAGCAACAGCTGGAGAGAAGATCTGCCCTCACCTCTCTTACTTGCCAGGGTTGACAGACTTACATGGACGGACAGGCAAATATGTTCCATCTTGGGTCCGTGAGTTCTACGCTACACTTTGGATTGACCCTGCTCACAGGTTCATACACTTTGCATTCAGAGGCCGTGACTATAGGCTGATGAGCTTCAGGGTTAGAGAGATCCTCAGGTTACAGGAGTCACCCATCCGTCTTTATGAGGTTTGCTATGGACACACAAAGCCTCCTAGACTCCCTCATGGCGGTCTCATGCCTCCCACAGATCTCATCCGACCTTGCTTCACAGAGCCTTTCGATGAGGCATCGAGTAGGACACCCAGGGATCCTACTCCTATAGCTAAACTGCTAGATGCTATCATGAGGAGGACTCTGCTACCGAGGATGGGATATCATGAGGGATTGACTCGCATTCAGTTGTGGCTACTGAACTCCCTGATCCAGCAGACAATATTTGATATATGGGATCTCATTCTTTCTAAGATGGAGGATACACTTGCAGAGGGATTCCGAGGTCATAGGCAGCTGTCGTATGCTCACTGGATCACATTTCTGATTCACAGGGCAGTCACAGTGAGGCCTCCTAAGATGTTGGCAGAGTATTCAAGAGCTACTACAGAGTTTCTAGCTTATAACATGACTCAGATGTTCCGCCACAGTGTAGCGAGGACACCTAGCCAGCCATGCCGTCGCCCAGAGGTGCTAGAGACTGTAGCCCAGCAAGATGAGATCATTAGGGGCGTAGTAGCTACAGAGGAGGAGGAGCTACATGCTCAGTAGTAGGGTATGGTCGAGAGTGACCCTAGCAATAGTTCAAATGATGACTACCAGGATATCCCTTAGATGCCTCCATGACGACATGACGGTAAGGCCAGTGGCTCCAGCTTAGCTTCACAGGCACCGCAGACAGACCCCGCTCTTCTTGCTATACTTGAGCGGATGAGGTAGGATTAGGCTTGCTAGGCCCAGGAGACCGTAGCTGCTCTAGCACAGGTTCAGGCTAGACAGGACAGGTTCTAGTGATAGCAGCAGGCTATCCAGCAACAGCAGCAGCCCATGCAGCAGCAGCTCCTCATGTAGTAGTAGTTACTTGGATTCATGCAGCATGTCATCTCTACTATTGGGGCTCCACCACCTCAGCTCGGCCAGCCTGCCACCACTACAATGACTCTAGGTTTTCAGCCCAGTGGGCTTCATAGTCAGGGACAACCAGCTACCTTGTTTGCTTCACCTACAGAGCAGGTGTCCCAGTGGTTTGCTTCGCCAATGCCAGCCTAGGGTCTTTCCTTCACACCTTTACATACGGGCTTCATATTGGCTCAGACTTCATCGATGCTTGTGACTGATACCCCAGTTTCCAGGAGCCTTGATGCTACCTTCAGTGAGCTGATAGGGTAGCCTACACCGCCAGATCTACATGTCCCTGGTCCTTCCACAGTTGCTCCTATTGCTGGGACTACAGAGACGCTCCCATCATCAGTTACATCATCAGAGCCACCTGCTACAGTCATACCTACAGAGTCACAGGTTGCACCAGTTCTAGATCCGACCCAGACCACTTCAGCTTCGCTTCCAGTGATAGAGGGTCAGACTGCTCAGAGCTCAGGATCAGATGATGATGCTACCCAGTTTTAGATTGCTCACCACGCCTCAGCGCCTGACTCGTCTGCTCCAACCCCGCCGACCGACCCTTAGGTTTTGGTGTTTGACGCCAAAGGGGGAGAGGGATCGAGTATGGTAGACTTAGGGGGAGTGATATATCTAGGGGAGCTTATCTATTATATTTGGCTTTTTATGTGTGATACATTATTATGCATTCATGTTCACTTTTATGCATTGAACTACATACATGTGATCGTGATATTTATGTGACATGTGACATGTGTGCTCTCTACCTTGATCTTTATATATGTCATGTCACTTGGTTATGCTCATTTGTTTTGCTTCCGTGTTTTACTCCGATGCAAATGAGCTTTATTTCTTGTACTCATGCTTATTTCATATCTATTGAGTACATCATGTTGGCTTGGGTCATATAAGCTTGCCTAACTCTTTTGTTCTTATTGTCAAAAGCTTATATGAACTAAGCATGTTAAAAACCTCATCTCTTCTACAGACTCGAGGTCGTATTGACATCAATCACCAAAAAGGGGGAGATTGAAAGCATCTAGGCCCCTAGTTGGGTTTCGGTGATTAATGACAATACGAGATTACTATGACTAACTTGTGTTTTGCATATGCAATTAAGTTAGGTCATGGTAATGGCAATTGATTAGGCAATCATGGTTGTCATGATCCTATGATGGAAATCGTTTCGTTTTCAAAGGATGGACGACAAGGTTAAGGATGGACTAGTTCTAAGTGTCGTTTGGTGTTAAAGAGACACTTAGAGTAGTTTTGGACTTTGTTTTTCCTTTGGCCGTACTATTAAGGGGGGTATGGACTAGTAGCTTGACCTAGGTGAGTCTAGTGGGTTAGGTGCGGTGCACAATTATCAAATCTAGCACTAGGTAGCTCCTAAGTAGCCCTAAGATCAATTGGAGCAAACTTCATTCACAAATGATTTTGAGTTGGAAGTGAATGGATGGTCAAATGTTGACCAGACGCTGGTTTCAGTGTGGCCGGACGCTGGCAGTAGAGTTTGGTCAGTTCATTTGATCAAGTGAAGTCGTCTGGATGCGACCGGACGCTGAGTGAAATGTGATCGGACGCTGGGTGCCAGAGTCCGATCAACTCCAGTAAGGTTCCAGAGAGGGAGAATCCTGATTGGACACGTCCGGTCAGTGCTAACAGACGCTGGTCAGGTTTCGGCTACTGACCGGATGCTGAGCAGCAAAGTGACCGGACGTTGGGTGCCAGAGTGCAGTCAACATCAGTAAGGTTCCAAAGAGAAATTTTCATGACCGGACACGTCCGATCAGTGCTGACCGGACGCAGGTCAGACTCTGGTCACAACTTAACGGCTCAGTTGCGGGGAGAACTGACCGGAGCATCCGGTCACCTTGACCAAAGCGTCTGGTCACCCCACAAAATGCTGACTCAGGCACATAATGGTTCATTTTGAATGAGGGGTATAAATACTTTCTCTAATCATTCAAGGGAGTACTCTTGCCCATTTCAACAGCTGAGAAACACCCTTAAGAGTGCCAAGGACAGCAAGAGCCTAGTGAGGTGATTGAGATTTGAGAATCCAAGATTAAGGCCTCATTAGTGAAAAGAGAGTAGCAAGTGTGCAGCCACCCTTCTGATTAGGCTTGTTGTGGTCAAGTGAGAGTTCTTGCTTGTTACTCTTGGTGATCACCATCACCCAGACGGCTTGGTGGTGATTGGGAGTTTGATGATCATCCAGCAGAGCTTGTGGATGACCCACCTCAAGTTGTGAGTGGTTGTGGGTGATTTACCGTGATGGAGTGTCGAACAATCAACCCGTAGAGAGCACTTGATCCTTGCGCGGATCAAGGGGGAGCTACACCCTTGCGCGGGTGCTCCAACGAGGACTAGTGGGGAGTGGCGACTCTCCGATACCTCGGCAAAACATCGCCGCATTCCTTCTCCTCTCTTTACTTTAGGCATTTACATTTGGGCAATTCAATTCTTGTCTTTACATTCTTAGAATTGTCATGCTAGAGTAGGATTGGAACTTAGGGCGCTAAACTTTTGTGTGGTAGATCAATAGAATCACTTCTAGGCACAAGGGGTGATGTGGGCTAAATGTATGGTTTATTTATTGCAAAGAATCTTAGAATTAGCCCAATTCACCCCCCCCCTCTTGGGCATCTTGATCCTTTCAAAGGCCAAGTGCGCGGACCAAGATGAGGGCCCCTCCACACAGAGGGGCAAGAAGAACAAAAAGGATTGGTGCCGACCAGACAACATCGTGTTGGTCGCTGCAACTGATGGCATGGGCAAGCAGCCCTAGCAGGGCCTGCCTGACCACTTCAACAAGCTCTACAAGGACTGCGAGCTCCTCAAACATTTCCTGTGATAGGCTGGCGG
Source organism: Miscanthus lutarioriparius (assembly GCA_904845875.1). Taxonomy (NCBI): domain Eukaryota; kingdom Viridiplantae; phylum Streptophyta; class Magnoliopsida; order Poales; family Poaceae; genus Miscanthus; species Miscanthus lutarioriparius. The sequence continues at coordinate 101,820,497 of CAJGYO010000001.1, forward strand.
GCCAAAAGAAGGAGACGGCAAAGAGGCGGCAGCCAAAAAAGGAGGCGCGGTGGGCAAGGATGGAGACTGCTTCCCTGACCCTAAGGAATGCATCATGATCTTCAGCGGATCCGACACCATCTAGTCCAAGCGCCAGCATAAGGTGTGCAATAGGGAGGCATGCGCCGCCGAGACGACCGTCCCCTCCTTCCTTAGCTGGTCGGAATCTCCGATCACCTTCGATCAGAGGGACCATCCCTCCCACGTCGCGAGACCAGGACGCTACCCGCTCGTCGTCAACCCCATCGTCCGCAAGAAGCACCTCACCAAGGTGCTAATGGACAGAGGCAGCAGCCTCAACATCCTCTACTTCAACACCCTCGATGCCATGTGTGTCCCCCGATCAGAACTCCGCCTAGCGGGCTCTCCCTTCCATGGGGTGATCCCATGAGCATAGGCATACCCACTCAGGCAGATCGACCTACCCGTCATGTTTGGCAACCAAGTCAACTTCCGCTTGGAGGTCCTCACCTTCGAAGTGGTGGACTTCCTAGGGTCCTACCACGCCATCTTGGGGTGGCCATGCTATGCCAAATTCATGGCAATCCCCAACTACACCTACCTCAAGCTGAAGATGCCAGGACCGAACGGCGGCATCACCGTGAGCAGCGTCTTCTCTCTCGTCCTTCACGTGCGACCGCGAGCATTTCAAGCTCGCCACCGCGGTCATCAACTCGTCCGAGCTCCCATGGCTCGGGGAGTCGTCGACCCTAGTAGTCCCAGAATGCAACAAACCAACCTCCTCAACGGCCTTCTGCCCGCACAAGGAAACCAAGGCGGTGGAAATCGACCCCACCGACCCAACCAAGACGGTGCGAATCAGGACCCAGCTCCCGACCAAATAGGAATGCGAGCTCGTCGACTTCCTACACGCTAATCACGATGTCTTCGCATGGCAGCCATCTGACATGCCAGGCATATCGTGGGACATCGCTGAGCACGCACTGCGCCCCATCCTAGGCTCGAAGCCCGCTAAGCAATGCCTACGTCGCTTCGATGACGAGAGGCGTGGGGCCATAGGCGAAGAGATCGCCAAACTCCAGGCAGCCGGATTCATCAGAGAGGTATTCCACTCTGACTGGCTTGCCAATCCTGTTCTTGTTAAAAAGAATACCAGGAAATGGAGAATGTGTGTTGACTATACTGGCCTCAACAAAGCATGTCCAAAGGATCACTTTCCTTTGCCGCGCATAGACCAGATAGTTGACTCCACATCGGGTTGCGAGATCCTCTCCTTTCTGGATGCCTACTCGGGCTATCACCAGATCGCGATGAAAGAGTCCGATCAGCTCGCAACCTCATTCATCACCCCGTATGGTTTGTACTGCTACGTAATCATGCCTTTTGGTCTGCAGGACGTTGGCGCCACCTACCAAAGGTGCATGCAGCAATGCTTCGCTGACCAAATTGACCCACTCGATCAGCCTGATCAAGCTGAGCGGCCAAAACCAACAATCGCCATCTATGTTGATGACATAGTGGTCAAAATGGCTCAAGCTTGCGACCTGATCGCAAACTTGGCCACAACGTTCACGAACCAATGAAGGTTCAACATCAGATTGAATCCCGAAAATGTGTTTTCAGGGTTTCAAAGGGGAAGCTGCTAGTTTACATCATGTTTGAGCGCGGCATCGAGGCCAACTCCAAAAAGATCATGGCCATCTCCAACATGGGCCCTATACGCAATATCAAGGACGTGCAAAGGCTCACCGGATGTCTGATTGCCCTGAGCCGATTCAACTCCTAGCTCAGCGAATGGGGGATGCCACTCTACAAGCTCCTCAAAAAGTCAGACGCCTTCATCTAGACTGAGGAAGCTCAGCAGGCCCTAGAGAGCCTCAAAGCGTCCCTAACATCGGCCCCAATCCTCATCGCTCCCAAACGTGGAGAACCCCTCCTCCTCTATGTCGTGGACAGCAACCATGTGGTAAGCGCCGCCCTGGTCATCGAAAGGGAGGAGCTTGGACACCACCTTAAGGTCTAGCGGCGCGTATACTTCATCGAGTAGGTACTCACCGACCCCAAAGTCCGATACCCCCAGGTGCAGAAACTCATATACGCCGTGCTGATGGTGACCCGGAAGCTCCTGCGCTACTTCACCGACCACGAAGTCACGGTCGTCACTTCATACCTGCTCGAGGACATCATCCGCAACCACGACGCCGCAGGATAGATCTCCAAGTGGGCACTCGAACTTATGGGCCACGACATCAGGTATATCCCCCGTACCGCTATTAAATCTTAGGATCTCATGGATTTTGTCGCTGAATGGACGGAGGTGTAGCTACCGACCCCAGACGTCACCCATGAGTACTGGGCAATGTACTTCGATGGGTCCGTAATGGCACCTGGTTCAGGGGCTAGAGTAGTACTAGTCTCCCTAGATGGGAGTAGGCTCCACTATGCCATCTGCCTCCATTTCTTGGCCTCAAACAACACCGCGGAATACGAGGCCCTCATCAACGGGCTACGCATCGCCATCGAGCTCGGTGCTACGCGACTCTATGTCCGTGATGACTTGGAGTTGGTCGTTGACCAAGTCATGAAGGAGTCCTCCTACAAAAGCCCTTCATGGTGGTATACTGCCAGGAGGTACGCAAGCTCAAGGACAAATTCTAGGGGATCGAGCTGCATCACGTCCCCCGAAAGGACAACGATGCCGCCGATTTTCTTGCAAAATTGGCCATCAGGCGAGATCCGTCTTCGAGCGGGATCTTCATCAACGATCACCATGAGCCGTCCGCTCGCGTCCTAGAAGGTCTGATCCAGACACACCCCGACGCCAAGCCAGCGCTCGAGGGCTCTGACCCCAGTACCTCTATGATGATGTCACCCGCTGACATCACCGTATTGGCACTTGATCAAACCGACTGGCGAGCGCCTCTACTCACCTACCTCCTCGAGGAGGTTCTCCCAACCGAAAGGACTGAAGCCCGATGGATCTCTCGATGTGCCAAGACCTTCATCGCGCTCGGTGACGAACTCTACAAACGGAGTCCATCGGGGGTGCTCATGAAGTGCATCCCCACCAACTAGGGGAAGCAGCTCCTCCTTGAGGTCCATGCTTGGATTTGTGGACATCACGTGGCCCTAAGGTCATTGGTCGAAAAAGCCTTTCGCCAAGGTTTTTACTGGCCCACCGCACTACGAGATGCAGAGGAGGTCGTCTGCATGTGTGAGGGATGCCAATTCTATGCTCGGCAAACTCATTTGCCGGCACAGGAGCTTCAAACCTTCCCCATCACCTGGCCATTCGTGGTCTGGGGCCTCAACATGGTAGGACCCCTCAAAAAGGGCCCGGGTGGTTTCACTCACCTACTCGTAGCAGTCGGCAAGTTCACCAAGTGGATAGAGGCCAAGCCCATCACCAACATCCGCTCAGAAGAGGCGGTCAAATTCTTCCTCGACATCATCTACTAGTTCGGCGTTCCTAACTACATCATCACTGACCACGGGACTAACTTCACTAGAAAGAAGTTCCTGGACTTCAGTGATGGATACGGCATCAGGATCGACTGGGCCTCGGTCGGACACCCACGTACTAACGGTCAAGTCGAGCGTGCCAATGGCATGGTCCTCCAAGGATTTAAGCCACGCATCTTCGACCGACTCAACAAGTATGTCGGGCGATGGGTTGCAGAGGTCCCAGCGATCCTCTAGAGCCTGAGAACAACCCCGAACTGATCCATAGGGTTCACACCCTTCTTCTTGGCCTACGGAGCTGAAGCAGTACTGCCCTCTGACCTTGACCATGGCACCCCAAGAGTGAAGGCTTTCGACCACGACTGAGCCATAGAGGCTCAGCAAGACGCAGTCGACCTGCTCGAGGAGGCCCACAAGACAACCATCATCCACTTCGCTCGCTACCAGCAAACTCTCCGCAGGTACCACAAAAGGAAGATCAGGGGGAGGATCCTCGAAGTCGGTGATCTCATGCTTCGGAGGACCCAATCAACGAAGGAGAAACACAAACTCTCTCCACCATGGGAAGGACCCTATATGGTGACCGAAGTGATCCGGCCAGGCGCCTACCGACTGAAGGACGACAACGGCAACGTTCTCACCAACACTTGGAACATTGAACAGCTATGTTGTTTTCCCCTAAATTCAGTCTTACCGCTTTTTATTCAACACTTGCTCCTGTAAAGCACCCCAGCCCGAACACCTTCCGCTCGAGTCGCTCGGGGGCTCCATGAGGGTACAATACTAAATACTACCTCTCTTTTTTCTATCACATGATAATAACCTTTTTCCTGAATGGAAGCGCATTCATTCCTTTGATTACCCCACGTGACTTTGTTCTTACTCCCGACCGAGCGCACCCTACCACGACCTATGGCTACGAGCGGCCGAGCCTCCCAGGCCATCCCTAGGTTCTTAAAAGTTGCAGCCTACGGAACAAACGGGCAGGTGCAAAAAAGAAAGGATAAGAACAAAGCTATGCTAGGATAAAAAATAAGGAACGGATAGTGATTCTATCACAAAACAGAACTGATGTATTCATTGATACAAAAACTATTCACACGGGGGCTCCCCCACGAACTTAACGATTACATTTGGTGACTACTTCTACTCCAAATACTACTATGGCCACTCGGTGGCATCAGCTGATACCAAAGGAGAGACCACAGCACATGCCACCGGACATAACCACCGCCGTAAGGGCCTCGCCCGGTTCTGCTCCCTCGACTTCGGCGAGCGCAATGGGTACCTCAAGGACCCCGCCCGGTTCTGCTCCCTCTAGTTCGACGAGCGCAATGGGTACCTCAAGGGTGTTGCACCCATAGATGCTCAACAGAAGAGCATGGAGCTCCTAACCTTCTCATGCAGTCGAGGCAGCTCCTGGGCAAGGACGCTACCCGCCGAGGTATGACAACCATGGCTGGAAGATATATCATCAAACTTTATGAACTGGCCAACATGAGCAGCTGCAAGGGCGAAACCTCCCACTGGCGTAGTCCCGAGCATCTTCCTCTCCGACAAGGCTCGCCCGGAGAAGACTCGGTGGAAGGAGTCCACGTATGGCTCCATCCCGACGAAAGCCTCGCAGATGGTGATGAAGCCGACGACGTATGGCACCCTCCAGTGCGCCACCTCCTTCGGTGGAACCAGCCCCTTCTCTGTGAAGGCAGCCAGCACCATCTCATCTACATTGGGGGACCTCCAACTCAACATCGGGCTCCGAAATCACGAACGGGACTATGAGTTCTCTTTTCCTTCTCCCTTCCCCTATTTAAAGAAAAGGTGGAGCGGTTGAGGAAAGGCGAAAGGATTGGGGCGAGAAACCCTCTCCCTTCCCCCCATTCAATGCGGATGGGAAACGATGGGACGTGCTCTAACCGATGGGATGCACCCTGCCCGATGGAACGGCGCCTGGTCAGACAAGACGTGGCCTAGGTATGGCCCACCACTACCGCACGACTGGGCGCAAGAAACAAAGTGCCACCACACGTAGGCGGCCCTCCGCCTTCCCAGGTGGGACTTGGAAAGGCCCAATTATGGGATCTCCGCCCAAGAGAGACCATCAGGCTTCCTAAGTCAATCGAATGGCTTAGGAAAACACCAAGAGACAGGTAAGGAGCAAAGGGACGCCCCATGTGGGCCATGCTGACTCCGTCACGAACGACGAGCATGGATCCTGGTCAGACATTTCTGATGGGAGCACTTCAAACCCCGTCACTCGAGTCATCAAGGTAACATTACCAACACCCACTATTTCTTTATATAATCATTCATACATCCATACATGCATTCATTCCATACACCCGTGCCCCAGCGGATGATTCTACCCGAATCGCCCGGGGGCTCAGGGGCTAAGGCATCGCATATGCGGTTAAATGCATCACAATGCTCCGTGTTGAGTCATGAAGCGGCAGTTGCCTCATTCAACATGAGCAACGACCAACCAGGGTTCGAAGGCCAGCCCACGAAGGGCTCGAGGCTGCCTCGCATCAAACAGAGCCAGGGGAGAAAACGCATATGAGCCCCGAGCGGCCCTCGCCCAGTCTGCCCTGAAGCAGACAAGGCCATCTCAACCTTCTCGTTCGATCCTAAACCTCTGCCAAGCTCATAGAATCTCCATCGAGGGGAGGCCAGCAGGCCACCCGGGTCAGTCTCCGGAATGACCTAGGCATCTATCGGGTTGCAGGTTAAGGAACAGTGGAATGTCACAAGAGGGCTATGCCGACCCCGTCATGAACGATGGACCCGGATTCCACTTGATCATACCCGTTAGCGAACTCACCGAACGCGTCACTCGACCCCGAGCCATCGAGGCAAGCGATGTTAGCTTAGCCCCTCCGGTTGTGAGAAACCGAGGACGGGGTAACGCACAAAACTCAACCGACCCCTATCAAGCCCATCAGGGCTCAGGGGCTCAAGACACCTAAACTGCCTCGACTGTGTCCAATGCGTGCACCCGATGCCAGGATTGGCGAGCTCCATCTTGCTCAATCCCTAAAAACAATTGCCTCGGCCACGCATGATGGGTCCACGAGTCCGCCTCAACTGATCCCTCGGTTGCGCCCGACGCCAGGATCCGTGAGCTCCATCTCGCCTAATCCCTAAACAACTACCTCAGCTGTGTCCGACGCATGCGCCCGACGCTAGGATCCACGAGCTCTATCTCACCCGATCCCTAAAAACAACTGCCTTAGCCACGCACGATGGGTCTATGAGTCCGCCTCGACCGATCCCTCGACTGCACCCGATGCCAGTATCTGTGAGCTCCGTCTCGCTCGATCCCTAAACAACTGCCTTGGCCATGCACGATGGGTTCACGAGTCCGCCTTGACCTATCCCTCGGCTGCGCCCGACGCCAGGATCCACGAGCTCCATCCCGCTCGATCCCTAAACAACTGCCTCGGCTGCGTCCAACATGTGCGCCCGACCCCAGGATCCATGAGCTCTATCTTGCCCGATCCCTAAAAACAACTGCCTCGGCCGCATACGATGGGTCCACGAGTCCTCCTCGACCGATCCCTCGGCTGCGCCCGATGCTAGGATCCGCAAGCTCTATCTCGCCCGATCCCTAAACAACTGCCTCAGCCGCGCATGATGGGTCCACGAATCCGCCTCGACTAATCCCTCAGCTACGCTCGACGCCAGGATCCGCGAGCTCTGTCTCGCCTGATCCCTAAGAACCACCTCAGCTGTGCACGACACCTTGGTTGACGACTCTGTCTCAACTAAAATGCACGCACACACGCCTGCTGACAAAAAACCCCCAGGCGATCCTACCCGAATCATCTAGGGGCTCGGGGGCTACACCCGCGGGTGCGCTCACGTGCACCGCTGACAAAACAAAACTTCCCCCGCTGGCAACATGAAAAACCCCCCAGACGATTCTACGCGAATCGCCTGGGGGCTCGGGGGCTACACCCACCATCAAGACAGAAAACCCCCAGACGATTCTACCCAAATCGACCGGGGGCTCGGGGGCTCCAGTCGGGTTCATAAACCCAGGGTCCCTCATGGACCGGCTTCCCAACAAAGGCTCGGCCCAGCAGACAACATTGTGAACAATGCGCAACTCATGGGCCGGCCCAAACACCTAAACGACAAGCCAAAAGGACAATCCAATCTCCAATCGGAAGGCCTGGCCGAGAAGGAACGGCGCCTACTTCCGACTCTAGCCCGCCTCTCCGACCAGAAGGTCTCACCTCCAACTCCGGCCCGCCTCCGGATGGCCTCTCCGACTGGAAGGCCTAGCCAAACACCACTTCTGACTCCGACCCGCATCTTCGACTGGGGATGCGCCAAACCCCTACTCACTGCTCTTCTCCAACTGGCGCAATCAGAGCCGACTAGGACCGACCGACCGGGGACGCCCACTCGGTAAGGACCAGGAAACAAATGGAGAAAGTAAGGTAGGGCACTCAAGTCAACCGCAATACCGAGGAACATACCCTGTACACCTTGATAGTACCCTGCAACCTCCCTGGCATGACAGAACCCAAGCAGTGTTGTAGGCGCCGACATTTTCCCTATAGTATTGTGGGCGCCATCAATGCCCATACCAGACAAACACGGTAAGGCTCCCCCCACATGCCTCTAGGCATCAATAGTGTTGTGGGCGCTGGCATTTACCATACCAGGCGAACATGGTAAAACCCCTGCATGCCTCTCGGCATCAATAGTATGGCAGGCGCCAACGTCTGCCATACCAAAAGAAGACGACGCAACCTCCCACATGCATCTGACATTAAACAGTATTGTGGGAGCCTACCATCATCTTGTACCCGCCGGCGTGGGCAATAAGACTTAGTAGCATACGTACTCTCTCCCTCTCACTTGTAAGGACATCCCCTTCATCTATAAAAGGGGATGCACTCTCTCCCAATAGATAGATCGATCAAGTTCACTAGCACACAGCAGAACCACTAGGTTCAAACCTTGAGCACACACACAAACACTTAGCGCATAGCGGAGCTCCTATCGCTCTTGGCCCTTTAGACCGGAGTCCGACCAGACCTCTTGTACCCCCCATCTTTCTCCCTTCCATTTGTAACCCCACAACAAACTTTGAGCACCTGGGCTCAGGAATAAAGTCACCGACTGACTCAAACTGAACGTAGGGCATGTTGCCCAAACCAGTATAAATCTGTGTCATTAAAAGCTAGACCACCTCCGATCACAATGTACAGCAAAACTACAAATATTTACGTGTTGGTCACTTTCTACACCGACACTTAGTAATGCTTCCTGCAGATGCAATAAACCCACAAGCCAGATAACCTTGTATATCCTTGGAGTCTTTTCTTTTCTCCTATCGGGTAAGTCTTGCTGAGTACAATTGAGTACTCAGGGTTTTATTTCCCCCTGTTGCAGGTGACAGGTGGATGCTAGAGCTGACTCTTGTGTCTGGATCCCTCCTAGTGGGCTCAGAGAGGATTCCTTTACGCTACGATCATAGTTTTCATTTATAACTCTCACTAAAAGGTTTTATAAATAGAAGTTTTATAACCTGTTGTCATAGTTTATATAACAATGCTTCATCATGTCATGAATAGATATTTATTTCCGCTGTAACTCTGATCACATGTTTATATTCCGCTGTTAAATTAAATTGTTCATAACTCTGATAACATGATCATATTTTGCTATTATCAACAGTAAATATTATACTCTGATGTTGCATAAAAAGTGATGTAAGAAATGGTTAAGAATAATATAAGCTTTCTTCTCTCATTTGTGATCCTGATGGAAAAATGTGGATTTTTGGGTTCTCCCTTGGGGTGTGCTCGACGGAACTGCGTAATTTGGTGCCCTCCCTTGAGTACTTAGTGTCTAATGGAAGACAAGTACTCCTGGGAGGCATTAGATTAGGCGGTTCTGCCACAATCGAGCCCTCGGACCGATCGAACGGATCCGGGAACTATATGAACTAGCCACCAGCCGCGCCACCACCGGACTGCGTCACCGCCACCACTGCACTGCGCCGCCACCGGTCTTCACCGCCGGTCGCCACCGCCCATCACCAACACCGTCTTCACCGACCGTCGCTGCCCTCGCGCAGACGCCGACACAACGCCCATGGTAGACGCATCTGGATCAAAGGCCTATGATGGTCGGTAACCTAGCACTACTCCTCCCTCTATTTTCTGTCTAGTTCATGTACTAGGACATGCTATTCATTTACAAGATGTACCTGGCTAGATCTATGACCATGTGATTAGAATAGATTAACAATGGTACCAGAGCCGGGTCTTCTAGGGCTTTTAGATCTAGAACGAGTGAACGACAAGAAACAGATTAGATCCGTTTGGATCTGAGAAGAGAAGAGGGTCATCGAACCCTAACCCTAATCGGGCAAAGAAACGAGTAAGACAGAGGGCTCAGATTTTAGAAAAGAACTCGAATCCGAGCCCAAACCCATGAAGAACAGCACGGGGATGATAAACAGTGAAACCCTAAACTGAAACCTAATCAAACCCTAACCCTAATCTCAATCGGTGAAACCCAAGAAGAGAAACAAGATCTAGAAGGGGAAGAAGGGGAAGGGAAAGAGGCTTACCATGCCGCTGCCGTCACCGCCGTCGTGCGGGAAGCACCGCTTCGCCGGTGCGCAAAAAGAAAGCGCCGCTGCCGCTCAGGCACGGCCTCCACGGGCGCGGTAGGGCACCGCCGCCAAGCCGCTCAACGGCGGCGTGCTCACCCGTTGGGGAGCGTGCACGCCGGCGAGGGGGCCGGCGACGGTGCCATGGCTCGGCTCTCTGCGCTCACTATAGCTCGGTGCGCTGCGGGGCTGAGTGAGTGAGAGAGGGAAGGAGAAGGAGCAAATGGGGTTAGGGTTTTGGGGGAGGGCGCCGTGTCGCCATTTTGATCATCCAAATTCACCGCGCAGTCGTCGGATCGGAACAGACGGCGCCGGTTGATCAGGCCGACTTGCGGCCCACGTGGGCGAGCGCGCCGCGCGGCTTTTGCCGGCCTAGGCCCACGTTGTGACCTGGGTATGGGCAACGCGCGCAGAGGAGTAGGCCGGGCCGCTTTCTTGGTCAGGCCGAAGGAACAATATTGATTTTATTTTTCCAGAAACTTTTTGACACATATTTGATCAATTTCAATTGAATTTTGATGTCCAACTCTGCACAATTTTGATCCAACGACAATTTTGTTCAGAGAAAAATACAGTTTCTGGAAAAATAATAATGAGAATATTTATGTTTTCCACTGCGTATTTAAAGTTGTTATTTTCATTATTAAATTCGAACCAACGGGAGAATTTAATTTTGAAAAGAATAGATATGTTTTTAGTTTATTATAATATTGTTATTATTCTGACCAACGTTGATTAATGGCAATATTATGATGTTATTTATGAGTTTTGTCATGCATTAATTCTATTTTTGCCCAACGGTGATATAGAATTAGTGTAGAGGACAATTGTATGTTTTAATTTTGACCAACGTTGGAACTAAGGCATGCAATTGTTATTATTATGTTTATGTTTTCACTCCATATGAATTGTGTTTTCAGGCGGATACAACTTGATGGGTTGTATCAAAGAGATCCCCACTCTCAAAGGTGACAACTACACGGAGTGGAAGAAAAAGATTGACCTAGCCTTCATCTTGGCTGAGGTGGACTGGGTAGTCACCTCACCGTGTCCCACTGAGCCTGTGGCACCGGTGAGGGAGACAAACGAGGCTGATGCCGCTTGGACAACTAGAGAGAGGGATTTTACATCCCAAAAGATGTCCTATGACCTTGAGCATAGGAAGTGGGTCACTGCCAACAAGAAATATATGGCTGTGATAAAGAACACGATTGAGCCTGCAATTGTGGGCTCAATCCCAGAGTGTGACACCGTCACCGGCTACCTCGATAGAATAAAGAGTCAGTTCACTAGCTCTTCAAAGACATATGCTACCCAGCTTATAAAGCAGCTAGTGACAGAGAGGTACTCTGAAAATGGTGGCATAAGAGAGCACATACTAAGGATGAGCAATTTAGCATCCAAGCTAAAACCAATGGATCTAGCTCTCAAGGAAGAGTTCCTTATCCATCTGATTTTTGCTTCCTTGCCAAAGGAATTTGACACTTTTGTTGTCAACTACAACATACAGCCCGAGAAGTGAGACTTAGAGAGGCTCATTTCTATGTGTGTGCAAGAGGAGGAGAGAATGAAAGCTGCCAATGGTGGCACTATCAATTATGTGAAAGACAACCAGAAAAAGAATAATAATGCTAACTCCTCCTCAAAGTCAAAGGGAAAGGGTCCCATGCTGCATCAGCCTCAGCAGAATAAGTTCACAGTAGAGAAAGACCAGTGTCTCCATTGCAAGAAGATGGGACATTATAAGAAAGATTGTCCCGATTACTTAAAGATGATCATGGCAAAGAAAGGTGAGAACATTATTACGTTCATAAATGAATCCCTATATGTACAGTATTCAAAATCTACTTGGTGGATTGACTCAGGTGCAACTGTTTATGTTGCTAATTCCTTACAGGGATTCCGTTTGATGAGGAATACGCAAAGAATAGAAAGACACATTAAAGTTGCAAATGGAGTCCGAGCAGATGTTGAAGCCGTTGGCGATCTTTCTCTAGAGCTTGCTGATGGCTTCACACTTTTACTTAGAGATGTTCTTTATGTTCCCTCTTTACAGAGAAACTTGATTAGTGTTTCATGCTTGAACAATGATGGATATGATTGCTATTTTGGAAATGGCAAATGTAAGATAACATTTAATACTGCATGTGTTCGTCTTGCTATCTTACAAAATGAGCTTTATTTGTTATCACTACGTGATGATGTGAATGTTGTATGCGATAATGGGAACGTTGCGTGCGACAATGAGAATGTATCCTCGTCTACAGATGTAAACAGAAAACGAAAGAGAGCTCATGATGCGTCGTTGAAATTATGGCACTGTCGTTTAGGCCATATTTCGAGGGGGGATAGAAAGACTAGTTAAGAATGATATTCTTCCTCCATTAGAGCTCTCAGATTTAGAACAATATAGAGAATGCATAAAAGAAAAGTATGTAAAAAATTAAGAAAGATGCCAAACAAAGCGTAGGAATTTTACAGATTATTCACATAGATATCTGTGGTCCGTTTCCTGTAACGAGTGTGGATGGTTATGATTCGTTCATAACATTCACAGATGATTACTCCCGTTATGGCTACATTTATCCAATCAAAGAAAGAACCGAAGCATTGGATAAATTTAAGATATTTAAGGCAGAAGTTGAAAATCAACATAATTTAAAGATTAAGATAGTCAGGTCCGACCGTGGGGGGAGTACTATGGTCGGCATACCCCATATGGCCAAGTTCCTGGACTTTTTGCAAGGTTCTTACAAGAGAATGGCATAGTAGCCCAATATTCTACACCGGGCAAACCTCAGCAGAATGGAGTAGCTGAAAGACGCAATCGTACCCTAATGGATATGGTGCGTAGTATGATAAGTTACTCCACCTTACCGTTGAGCCTATGGATGGAGGCATTAAAAACCGCCATTCATATTCTCAATAGAGTACAAGTAAGTCGGTGCCCAAAACACCGTATGAGTTGTGGACAGAAAGAGTACCCTCACTAAGCCATTTACGTGTGTGGGGGAGTTCTGCTAAGGCTAAAGTATTTAACCCAAACATTGGAAACATAGATCCCAAAATAGTATGTTACCATTTCATTGGCTACCCAAAAAAGTCAAAAGGTTTTTGTTTCTACTGTCCAGACAGACATACAAAGTTTGTGGAAACGAGACACGCTGTCTTCTAAGAGGATGAAATGATGAGGGGGAGCATGGTAGCTCGAGAAATTGACCTTAAAGAGAAGCGGGTGTATGCGCCCACTCCGATGATTCATGAGCCATTTTTCTCACTACCTGCTATCGCTGCACCGACAGTGCAAGATACTGTGGTGCCAGCACATGTTGTTATTCCGCCTATGGCAACAATGAATGACGATGAGGAACCTGTTCTTCAGGATCCTGTAGAACCTATTGCCACACATGAGGGGGAGCAACAATAGCCTCAAACAGAAGATGTGCCAAATGTGGAGGCCCCCAGAAGATCTCAAAGAGTTAGAAAATCAGCTATTCCTGTTGACTATGAAGTATACAGTACTAAGGAATTTCAAATGGAGGATGATCCCACCTCATTTGAAGAAGCCATGACAAGTGATCATTCATCAAAGTGGCTTGAGGCCATGGAAGATGAAATAAAATCTATGAATGCCAATAAAGTTTGGGACATGGAAATAATTCCTAAAGGAGCCAAAATAGTAGGCTGTAAATGGGTCTACAAAACAAAACTTGACTCTCAAGGGAATATAAAGATATATAAAGTGCGACTTGTGGCAAAAGGCTTTACACAAAGAGAAGGCATTGATTACAATGAGACCTTTTCTCCTGTCTCATGTAAGGATTCTGTAACAGAACCAACCATATCATAAGAACGTAAGTACAAAAACAATCACCGAAGCGATCAAATTCCTGTACTTAAGCTCCCATAATCCCGGTAGTCCGGAAATCACGAAGGATTTCAACCAACTCTCGACATACAAACCAAGATCGTAATGATTCAACACAACACATCATTCGTTACAACATTTCACAAGTAGCATTCGGATTACATCCATCAGAGTTCAAATAAAATATTACAAACCAAGTTTGAGTGTGTGGAAGCAACATAATTTAGTACAAAACATCATAGTTTTCAAATACATTGCCAAGTCCGAGTCATGTCTCGCAAAAGCATTATCAGGTATGAGAACTAGTAGAGACCGCGCCCAACGGTCTAGTCTTCATCCCCAGCAGGGAGAAGGCAGTACTTGCAGCAACCAAAGTAGAACTGGTCATCTGCAACAAGTGAGAAATAAACCCTGAGTACGAGAAGGTACTCAGCTAGACTTACCCGACAAAAACCAGAAATAAAAGACACCAAGGATCATGCAAGGCTTTTCAGGTGGGCTAGCTTGACACAGTTGCATAAAAGAGATTATGATTATAGTAAACAATTTAAACTTAGCATCAAGCTTATCATTAGTTACCTGTCCACTAGATTAGCACCTGTACTAGAGCACTCACTTATTAGAAGCAAACAATATTAACCATAGCAGGTATAATAAGGCTGTCATCATCATATCTTCATTTCTGAACCATTAAGTTATTAAGTGTATCTACATTGGAGATAAGCCCGTCAAGTTCTCACTAACCGGGAGAGACGGCGATTCGAATCGAATTACAACTCAGCTGAGGGGGTATTCCTAACTCTCACCCTGGCATACTTAGCAAGGGTAGCCGTGGGTCACCTTTGGGAACATCTCAGAACCAAATTGTGGGTTCGATCGGCCAAGACTCTCGTGGATTACCCTTCTACGGGGACGATCAAGACTTTTAAATCACCGCCTTGACTCACGCCACGGCTCCCTTCCGAGGCGCACTTTATACTTATCGACTCGGCCCGAGGTGAGCTACTCACCAGCGGTCGGTCTTTAGGCCGCCAACTAAGAGAGAGGCATGCGCTCAACATGAACAGAAAGGCTCCAAGAATCAGTCCTGCTTTTACTGACGGAGTCACTACAAACCAAGCAAACCTTCGTCCGGGTCTTCATTTCAAATTAAGATCGGTTCTTTTCCACGATAGCAAATATAGCCAACCGTGCCACATGTATCTTCCTATATCTAGAGTAGGTGATAGGAAATCACCCGACTTCTACCGCGTTTAAGGTGGCTAAGCAAGACTCGAGCTCGAGCTACATAGGATTCTGTGGTAACAATATCTAGACAAGGATTGGTGTTGACACAAAATGTGACGACCGTGTGCCACACACAAAGAAGTCGGAAAGCGTGGCTTCAATTGGGTGCCCGGGTGCTTCGTGATCCGAAAACGTGCCGGTCGGCTTTGACTGAAAAAAAACTAACAAGGGATAAAACAGTTAAATGCCAAACCGAACATGTCGGGTGAGACCGCATAGCCCATATATACGCCCCGAAGTTACTTACAACGACATACGACTATAGGAAGCTATCGCCAAACAAGTTTATAAACCATTCGGCTAATCGTAAGATGAGCACACGTAAAGATCCGATTGCCGAATGCATGTGCATGGGAAGACATGTTTGAACAAGTGAAATTAATCATGAGTTAATGCATAACCAAGCTCAGCAATCCAGCCGAGTTGGGGTCCATGAAGAAGGAACGTGCAAATAAACACGATTAAACTAATCTAAAACCTGCATCTGCCGCACGACACCTAGTTTCGTCAAAGCTTAAACGTAATTAACATGCATGAACCCACGACATGTGACAATCTAGATTAAAATAATTCAGCCATTACGAGCATGTTATCTATTTGCAAAGGTAATACGAAAGTAATGATCATTGAAGCACGAATAAAACCATAAGAGAGGGCCGAACAATATCAATCTAGATTGGGCAGAAGTGTGTTACAAATATATAAAATATTTAAAACATGCAACACAGGATAACTTAATGAATCTATTTAGATTTTGCCGTATCTAATAGAGCCGATAACTGTCTTGCCTTCACTAAGCATATTGAGCAAACGCCTGCCGCACGGTATCTACTCATAAACAAAGCATAAGCAAAGACTTCTTGATTGTCAAGCAAAGATCCGCCGCACGATCATTAAAAACAAACAAGACTACTTGCATCACGTTTAAATCCACCGCATGATACTAAACATGATAACAAGGTTGTCGAAACTTACGGAGGTCGACGGATCGATGACTCCTCTCAAAGAACTCGATGACACGACAAAAGGACTCGAAAGTTGGCACGGGGCCGGTTGTATTGATTTGGTTGTGAACGCCTATTACAATGGTCGAGGGTCAATATTTATACCCTAGACAAAACACGAGTCCTAAAAGACTATGATTTACAAAGGAACTCTTAAACAAACTTGGAAACTACGATTCCTTGCCCTAAACTCTCAGAGTCCTTTATTATTATAACTTTCATCTTTTCGATCGGCTTTGCTCGCCATCTTCTCGCTTTCCCGAATGGAGTCACCACCTTTCAAGTAACCAACCGCACAAGCATTTAGCCGACCACTGCGTTTTGTTTGTCGAATGTCCTTCTTCCCGTATGCGGGTCCACCTGTCATCTTCAAGTCGACCAAAATCCAAGTGTTAACACATGCCCCTCAATATCGGGATAAAAGTTGTTTTATTCGAAATTGACCACAAGCTCCTTCTCCCCCCTAGGTCAAGATCGTTCAACACCGTAGCCGCTTGTCCAAAAATTCAAGCTTTCAGCAAGCAACCTCGGACCCACTTGAATCTTCAATGGCGACCTGTGATGAAATTCCAGAGGTAAACTTCACTTATATCGGCAATTTCCACTTGATCTTCCCATTCTTCTTTTGGCTTATTCCTCTTTGATTTCAATCACCCTTTACAGAATACAAGAATCAGATTTTGATCCCTTATCTTCGCCAACCCCGATTCCTATTTCCTCGGCCCAATGGGAAATCCTCGACCCTTTGAAATTATCAAGAAGGAAACCCAAAGAATCCCTTTCAAATCTGGGATCACCTTGCCAAACCGATGGCCAAACACGTTCAAGAATTGGCCATTTCCCCCAATCATTGGATGGCGGAATTGGTACAGAGAATCTTTGGAGAAAAGCAAAGCAGACCATTGGGAAAGTCAAGACAACAGTCATTGTCTGGAATTATCCTTAGCAGAAACACCTAGAAATGATTCCCTTTTGATAGCAGCTTCCCATTTTTGGCCTGACACCATTAATGCCTTCATCTTCGGCCATGGTATGATGACCATCACTCTAGCCGACGTGTTCATGATGACTAGCTTGAATGTGTCACTACCAGTATACCCTCATAAGTACAAGAGCAAAAGTAATCAAAGAGCCGTCAGCTCTGGATGTGGATGGGTCAAATACATCCAGAACTACATGAATGCATCTGGCATCATTTCTGACAAAGAGTTGAAAGCCTTCATGAACATGTGGCTATGCAGATTCATATTCTGTGGAAAATCCAATGAACCAACTCTGAATCATATGGTGATGGCTGAAGATTTAGCTGCAGGCACTCAGATCCCACTAGGCAAATATCTTTTGGGGTCTGTTTATCATATGATGCATCAGATTACTCTTCAGATGCGCCAAGGTGAAGAAATCTCTTGTGTGAATGGTCCTTGGTGGCTAATTTAGATGTGGCTCCAGCTATACATGCATCAGATAACCTCTGTGAGCCTCTTCAATCTAAGTTTTCCTTCAGTTAACTATGCTAAAGGCAGCACAGCAAAGGTTAAGGCTTGTCAGACTTATGGGGAAGCAGCATCATCTATCAGCATTGACATAGACATTGGTCATTTCTTCAAGCTATTTTTCAAAGGATTCGGTAATGTGCTCTGATTCCCTTACAGAGAAAATGAAAATTTGACTTTGCCCTGCAAGTTTAGCTATGAAATTGGTTGTTCAGGTCAAGAATCCATGGAGATCTTCAACTCCTTTATCAAACCTTGCACTCTGCCAGCCGAATTTCATCATGGGAGGTTAGTGCAGTCCACCTATGAATTCTACTATCCAAATATGGTGGCCAGACAATTAGGATGTGGCCAGCTGCCCCCAAGATTCCTCTTCTCAACAATCATAAAGCCAAGGGAAGTAATAACAGAAAGAATGGAAGCCAAGAAAATCTTTGAATTAGGATGGGAATTGCCAACATACGAACCATCTCCATTTGGGCTAATAGATGTTGCTCATCCCTTCTTTGTCTCTTGGTGGCAAGAATGGCATGCTCATATCTTCAATATATCAGTTCATCCTTTATGCAAAAACTTGCAGCCCGATTTTGCTTCTGATAGTGAGGTAATTTCATTAGGCTCACCATTTCCTACTCTTGAATTCACTTCTTATTTTAACATCTGGTTATGCATAGGATCTTGAGTCTACTCCCCCTGCCAAAGCAATCCAGTACTATTCGGCTGGTCCCAAGCTTGCTCTGGGGTTTGATGCTCCAAAATTAAAGGAATTCATGAAAATTCCTGCAACTTCGGATTTAGTACCTCTAAAGGTACTCATGAGAACTCCCGCTACTTCAGCTGCTGCATCTTCAAGAGGAAAAAGCAAAAGGAAAACACCTGAAAGTTTTCTCTTACCCAAGGAACCAAGGACCAAGAAAGCCAAATCATCTCTTAAGGTATGAACCTTTTATCCTCTATCAGGTTAACAACCCCACTTAGCAGTAAACCTGACCACCTCTATATTCATTACTTCCATTGCAGCCACAAGTCGAAATTCCCAGACTAGGCAGCACCTCAGCAGCTGTAAAACCAACTCCTGAAGTTTCTACCGAAAATGAAGAAATCCATGACAGTGAAGCTTCAGAGACTCATGAAGCTGAAGGTTCAAAGGCTCATAAATCTGATGAGACTATAGGTAACATCGTTCAACCAATTCTCTTTTTTCTTCTTTTTTCTTTTTAAATAACATCTATCCTTTATGCTCATTATCATTTACTTTATAGATGAAATCTTAGACGAACTGGCAAGGGAAACTTCTCCTGATCAAGCTCCAAACCCGTCTCTTCTGAACATTCAGCCAAGTCTTCCAGCAAGCCAGGGTATAACCCATCCTGATGATCAATCAGTTCAGCAGGTAATGCCTTGTCTTACACTATATTTTAGCAAATTCACCCAATCGGCTAACACCTCCTTTCTTCTCTTTTCTTTTAGAAGAACATTACTAAACCCGACCACCGCCTACTCCTTCTCTATTGAGGACTACATCATTGAGAAAGGTGAAGAGATTACTTCTCAACAAACCTTATCATTTGGAAAATCGTGGGCTCGGCTAAAAGAGGTGATCATTCTCACGAACAAGGATACCATTAGTCTAGTTCAGATGCGAGATCGATAAGAGACCTCCTTGAACTCATTGATGAAGATATCCTTTCGCCCTCAAGGCCCCCTAGAATCTGCAGCCCATCTTGATGACCACTTTGCCATGGTGAGAAGGGCAACCAAGAACATATCTTCGAGGGTCGCTTTGCGTAAAGATAGATCTTTGAAGAAGCTGGAGATTAAAGATCTTCACTCTCATATCCGGACTACAAGAAATTTCTTGACAACCTTGGAGCCTGAACTAAAAGCCATGGAGGATGAAAAAGGACTAGAAGCTCAACTAGCCGAACTGAATGCCAAAATTCAGGTCTCACAGGCCCATATAGCTAATTTGTCAAGAACATAGAAGCGACTTCACTAAATATAACTTCGCCATCAAAGAAGATCAGCAAATCAAAACTAAGTTATCCAAAGATCCGAGTTTCAAGATGAGGATCGAAAGTGCTAGATAATGTTAGCCGAATCAGAGATCAAGCCATAGAGGCAATCAATCAACTTCGAACAAGTAGACATTGAGCTTGTAATAAACTTAAGTGTGATATCCTCTCGTCCCTTGATCAATCAACTTTATGTTTACATATTTTATTCGTTTGAAAAAGCAATCGCCATTTTCCTTTAAATTTCTCGATTAGAATGTAGCCGATTGTTTCCATTCTTCCGATAGCCGAACGAATCCTAATTTAAATGTTGTGAGGGTATAGCCGAACAATACTGGCTCCAACAAATCAAGGATATAGTCGAACGACGCCCGACTTAATCCATGCCCGCCCAGCCCAAAGAGCGGCCCAATGAAAGGAAAAACCCTACTCCATCGTTCGGCATTCCCGCCCACACGACTGTGGAATTCGCCACGATTCTTCGTGATCGGCTTATAAATAGACCCTTCCGTTAGCCTTCATCGTTATCTCCGTTTTTAGCGTTCTCATATTCGTCTCCTCCACTTCCTTTGTTCGATTCATTCCGTAAGAAAACCCTAACCTCCACCAAAGCAAATGGCTAACAAGTGGCGATCGTGGCAGTTTAATTCGCCGACGGAGAGGCGGAAGGAAGCAGAGCATCACGCTGCGGCCGGCCATTGTGGGTACAAATCGGCTTTTGCCCCCTTGCGATTTGTTCATCTCTTAGTTTCGATTTTCTTCCTCATTCATCGTGATAAGGGTCATCAGCCCGATCAATATCATCTCCTCCTCCCATGACATGAAAGCTCAACCGAACTCCATCATCCAGCTCCTCCGGATCCTCCAGCTCTTCAAGCTCCTATCATCCCAATCCTTGGGGCCCGGCGGAACCAGCAGATGCACACCATCCATATTCTCACGAGGAAGCGCTCAAGTTTCGCCAGGAGAGGGACGAGGCCCGGGAGGAGCTAGGCGACGTCTCCAAGAAATTCGGCATCGAGCAAGCCGAATGGGAGGACCAGCGGAAGCAACTCTGCGACGCCATCACCGGTTTGATATCTTCATTTGGTTTTATCATTCTGGCTTCCCCTGCTTGCTGACCCATTTTTTTTCTTTTCTGCCCAGCTCTTTCTGTGGAGAACGATCGCCTGAAGGCGGCGGCGAACAAGGTTGCCGACAAGGTGAATGCCCAGGGGGAGACATCCGAGGCACGCCTTGATGCTGTGGACGGCCGTGTTGATCAGGCCGTCATCCAAGGTGTGCACCTTGGTGTTTCTCTCGGGCTGGCGGCAATGACCTCCCGAACCAATGAAGACTACTCCTTCCAGCCAGTCGGCTTCGCTGGAGGACGCCCGGACGAGATCGACGACATCGATGAGCGTCTGGAGGTCTACGATGATCATGCCGTCGCCCTTGCCGAGTCCACAAATCCCCAGTCCGTCCTCAACAGGTTATTTGAGGAGTAGTTTGTATTAGGATGGACTTCTATGAATAAACTTGTCTTTTGGAAGAATGCTTATTTCTTTGATTCTTTTCGGTAAAATTGCACTGCGATTGTCGTAAAAATGCCGAAAAAACCCCCAGTCTTGCATAAACATTCTTGGTTAGAGGCGATGCAAACTGCGATCGGCTATTTTGTGCTAAAGGCGATATGAACAATATCGGCTATTCTCGATTTATTTTTTTTAGGCTAAAGGCGATCAGCTTTTTTCGATCTACGCTCATGAACCAACCTCAACACTTGGGGTAATATTTCTTAAGAAATCTTCCATTGATAGCTCGTAAACTCCTCCCCAAATAAAGTCTTCAATATGTATGCATTGCCGGTACACATTCTACTATTCGGAAAGGACCTTCCCAATTTGGAGACCATTTGTCGAATGCTCTATCCTTTGTTCCAATCGGCAATATAGTTTTCCAAACCAAGTCTCCTTCTGCGAATTGCCTCGGCCTAACCCTTTTGTTATAATAATACTTGGCAACGCGTATTTTATTTTTCTCAATATTTTCCAATGCCTTGAGACGAATCAAATGTAAATCTTCCAATTCATCCATCATCGATTCTTATAATCTTCTTCTACCAATTCTTTTTCAGAACACAACTCGCCTTGAACCCCGACCGCAATTCCCATGGTAATACAAAGATGATGCCCATAGACCAGTTCATAGGGAGGCGTTTGAGTGGACCCATGACAAGCCATTCGGTAAGCCCACAATGCTTCATTAAGAACCAAGTGCCATCTCCTTGGTTTTTCATCAATCTTCTTACGGATGATTTTAATCATAATCTTATTTGATGCTTCGCACGACCATTAGCTTGTGCATAATAAGGAGAAGAATTATACAACTTAATTCCCATATCTTTGGCAAAATCACAGAATTCTGAAGAAGTAAACTGAGTTCCTTGATCAGTTGTTATAGTTTGAGGAATCCCGAATCTGTGAATTATATGTTCCTTAACAAAACTGATCATATTTTCTGACGTTACCTTCTTCAAAGGGATAGCTTCAACCCACTTGGTGAAATAATCCATGGCCAAGAGTACAAATTTGTGTCCCTTACTAGAAGGAGGATTGATCTGACCAATTAAATCTATACCCCATCCTCTGAACGGCCAAGGCTTGATTATGGGATTCATAGCAGATGCTGGAACTTTTTGAATATTGCCGAATTTTTGACAATTGTGACACCCTTTGTAATATTCAAAACAATCCTCCAACATAGTCGGCCAAAAATAACCAGTTCTCCTAATTATCCACTTCATCCGATAAGTTGACTGGTGTGCACCACACAATCCTTCGTGAACCTCATACATCACTTTCTTGGCCTCTTCTTGACTTAAACATTTGAGCAATACTCCATCGATGGACTTGTAATATAACTGATCATCAAGGAACACAAATTTGAGAGCTTTGTATCTGAGTTTTCGGGAAACTTTTTGAGATGGACCTTTCAGATAATTGGTAATTTCGTATCTCCAATCACCATCTACTTGATCAGTATTTAAAACACCTTCTTCTATAGCAAAAACTTCCCGACTCTCTCGATATCCAGAAGCAGCTTGAGCTAACTTATTTGCTTCTTCATTATACTCTAGGGATATGATGCAAGGTTACTACCGTAAAATTCTTCAAAAGTTCTCTACACTCCTCATAATATTCTCTTAACACATTGTTCTTGCATTCATATCGACCACTCGGTTGATTAATCACCAACTCGTAATCCCCAAAGATTTCAACAAAGAACGGCCTTTACTTCTATAAGAAGTGAAGCCCTCTAAGCAACGCTCATATACTACTGATTATTAGTAACATGAAATTCAATAGGAACCGTGATACTCAAAAGTTTTTCCTTGTGGG
The DNA here is from genome assembly GCA_904845875.1 of Miscanthus lutarioriparius. NCBI lineage: Eukaryota > Viridiplantae > Streptophyta > Magnoliopsida > Poales > Poaceae > Miscanthus > Miscanthus lutarioriparius. The sequence continues at coordinate 101,843,640 of CAJGYO010000001.1, forward strand.
GAAATCAAGAGAATACCAGCACCACCACCTTTGTTACAAGATGATCCATCGAAGAACAAAGCCCAAGGCACAATGCTTATCGCCTCAACAGAAAGATCCCGATGTTGGGTAATAAAATCGGCAATAATTTGACCCTTTACCGCCTTTTGCCGATTCGTACCTTAAATTAAATTTCGACAATGCTAAAATCCATTTGCCAATTCTTCCATTCAAAATTGGCATTGATAGCATATGTTTGATTACATCAAAACTAGAAACTACCACGCATTCGGCATTCAACAAATAGTGCCGAAATTTGGTACATGAGTAATACACACACAAGCAAAGTTTTTTCAGAGTCGAATACCTTGTTTCGGGTCTAGCGACTTTTCGCTAAGATAAGCTATGACTCTTTCTTTTCCTTCAAATTCTTGCATAAGGGCCGATCCTATCGTTAGGCTATCGGCCGCCACATACAACTTAAAAGGCTTGTCAAGTTGTGGAGGTACCAGCACAGGTGGTGCCTTCATATATTGCTTGATCTCATCAAAAGCCTTTTGTTGTATGTCACCCCATACAAATTTTTGATCCTTCTTGAGCTTTAATAAAGGAGAAAAGGGTAAAACTCTCTCTGATAGATTGGATATGAATCTTCTTACAAAGTTGATTTTGCCTAACAATGATTGTAATTCTGTGAGATTGGTTGGCGGCACAACTTTGTCTATTGCTTCCATGATCTTTTTCCCAACTTCAATTCCTCCTTTATGAACTAAAAATCCCAAAAACTCACCAGCCGAAACTCCAAAGGCACATTTGTTTGGATTCATCTTCAAGCCATGCTTTCTTGTGCACTCCAGAGTCTTTCTTAAATCGGCTAAATGTCCATCATGATTTCTAGACTTGACCACTACATCATCGATGTAGATCTCTACAATCTTGCCGATCAGCTCGTGAAAAATATAATTCATAGCTCTTTGATAAGTTGCACCGACATTCTTTAACCCAAATGTCATGACTATCCATTCAAACAAACCAATATGACCGGGACATCTCAAGGTTTGTTTTTGAAATATCTTCCATTGCCATAAAAATTTGATTATAGCCAAGATTACCATCCATAAAACTAATGACTTCATAACCGTCTTCTTTGCATCTACTAGTAAATCGGCAAGAATCGGCATTGGGTAACCATCCATGGGAGTGGCCTTATTAAGATTTCTGAAATCTATGCAAACCCTCATTTTTCCATTTTTCTTGTATACCGGTACTATATTTGAAATCCACTGCATACTTGCGGGGCCGAATGAAGTTTGCTTCTATTAATCTTTCAACCTCCTTCTTCACATCGGCCAATACCTCCTCTTTGTATATCTTCCGTGGAGGTTGTTTGTAAGGACAAAATCCAGGTTTAATGGGTAATCGATGCTCAACAATGGAACGATCCAATCCGTGCATTTCCGTAATCCCAAGCAAAACAATCTTTAAACTCTTTCAACAGATCTATCAACTTTGATTTATATTCGGGTCTAACTTTGCACTAATATACATCGGCCTTGGCTTAGAACCATCACCAACATCAATTTCTTCCAACTTATCACCGACATAAAACCACGCCCCAACTTTCCTTTGTTGCCATCATGTGATTTCCCATTAAAATTACTATGAGAGCCGATCGCTTGGATCAATTTGTTGGCCCTCAACGAAAACATTTACAAGACCTTCTTTCCACACTCTTCCGGAGAAACAATCGACGCCTTCATATTCCTCGAAGAGGTAGATTCTGTGGCAGCCACACTTACCGAATCATCAGCATGTACAACTTCAACATCATCTCCAATCCATTGAATGAGAATTTGATGCATGGTCGAAGGAATGCAACAATTAGCATGGATCCAATCTCTACCCAAGAGTAGACTATATGCCCCTTGCCATCAATGACAAAAAGGTAGTAATCGAGTTTTCGACCCAATAGTCAAATTTCGACATGGATAGCACCTCGGTATCGGAAGGATTGCCCAAGAAAGTCCCTAAGCACCATGTCGGGTTTTCAACAATTCTTCATTAGTCATCCCAAGCTTTCTAAAGGTAGTATAAGGCATGATATTGATAGCAGCCCCTCCATCAACAAACATCTTAGTTAAAGGCTTGCCATTGACATATCCCTTTAAATAGAGTGGTCTCAAGTGACGATTCTTGATTGGTTTGTCAAAACAGACTCTTTGTGTTAATACAAGTCGGGCCATCAAATCCTCGACATTCACTTTCATCAAAATCAGAGTACACCTCTTCTTGGACATCTTGGCTTTCGGGAGCTATAAACTCTGATGGGAGGAAGAAAGCCATGCAAGCATCAGCCGAAGGACCACATTCATTAGGCTTCTTCTTAGGACGCCATATTTGCTTTGTTTCGGTAACTTCCTGTTTCAACTCCCTATTCCTCAACCGTTGAACTCTTCTTTTCTGACTTTTCCTCAGCCACGGAGGACACCATCGTCCCTTTTGCCATACGTATCTATAGGAATCAGACTTCTTCATCATGCACTCTATCATGAATCCAACCTCGACCTACAAATCTCTTCTTTTCTTCGATTCTCAAAATCATCTGCTTTTAAGCGCCGATCATCTTCGAGAACCTTTCGCTCCAAGTCTTTCATAGACGGACGGCGGTTGACTCGAGATTGCCTATACTCGAGTAATTGAGCACTACACTCCGGACAATTATTTCTAGCAGGTAACCTCAAGCCTTCATTCCAACAATGCCTAAAGAATGAACAACCCCAATGAGACGCGCTCCTGCTCTATCATGTATTCTTCTTGCTCCCTTGGTATACCTCTTCCTCATACCTCCGGCATTCTTCCATAAACCATTGCTTCTTATAGTATTCCTTCTCTTGCTCTCTCTACCACTTGTTTAGCAAAATACGTGATGTAACTCGGGTTTGAAGTTTGACCTTTCTCGGTTCGGCTATTATTCGAAACCGAACTCGTTGTCTTGACTCTCATCTTTGGTGACTTGCCGATCCGGGTCAATAAAGCACCATTTTTCTTTGCTCTATCGAAGTCAATACCTTCATCTTGCCTTTACCTTTGAGATCATTGGCAGAGACCATATTCAGAGAGAAAGAAATCATATTTTGTGGAAAAGGCTGATCATCAATTTTCATCTTGCCATCAAACTTCAAATGTCCCTCTTGGATAGCTTTTTCTAGATTCGTATTCAACACTCGGCAATCATTGATAGAGTGAGAATTAGTGTTATGGAAGCCACAATACTTTTTTGTCTTTCACCTCAGACGTAGCATGGGATGTCCTTCTAGCAACTTGATGCGTCCTTCCTTCATCAATAATGCAAAAAGCACATGCGCCTTTAGTAACATCAAAATCATAGGTTCCCTTTTGTTGTTTCAACCAGCGTTGACTAATTTGAGTAGGCTCCTTTGCCCAATTCAACTCAGCTGCAGCTATCTCATCTTCATCAATATACTCAGTCGCTTCCTCCAGAAAACCTTGATACACCTCATTAGTGGCATTGTTCTTCTAAAAGCGATTATCTCTCCTGAATCCTTGGGCCTGATTACTCATAGCTGCTAAACGCTGTGCAAGTTGGCCAAGATCATCAAACTCCATGCCGAACAATTTCTCCTTGATATTCGGCAACATTCCTGCTATAGCTATTCCAGGTAGTTGATCATCTGGTAAATTCAGAGAATAACACATATTCTTGGTCTCCCTAAATCTGCGAAGATATTCCAATGGTGTCTCATTTGTTCTCATCCTCAAACTCATGAGATCGACCAACTTCTTCTCATTAGTACCCGTGTAGAAATATGAATGAAACTTCTGCTCTAGCTCTGCCCACATACCAATGGAATGAGCTGGTAAAGACGTGAACCACGTGAAAGCTGGTCCTGTAAGAGACAAAGGAAAATATCGAATCCTCCAAGCTTCATCTGAAGCAGCTTCTCCAAGCTGCATTAAGTACCGACTGACGTGTTCTATGGTACTAGTATCATCTTGACCAGAAAACTTGGTCAAATCCGTTGGAGGCTTCACCCTTGGAGGTAACGCCACTCTGTTGTACCACTCTGGGTAAGGAGACTTGTATGAATAGGATTGATTTTTTGGCTTCAAGCCGAACTGATTCTGCATCATATCAGCCATCCTGTGCATCAAAACATCAATGCCTAAATCCTGATTTCCTTGTACTTGTACTCTAGAAGGCAATCCTGAAACACTCCTATACCCTAGATTTGGCACAGCATTGATAGCATTGTAATCAGTAAATTCTTGATACCCATCTCCATACATATTCTTCTGCAATCTGTTTGATGCTGGAGAAACTCTATAAGCTGAAGGTGGCACTTCTCCTGTGGTACCAAATGTTACCTGGCCATAGGTGGGATGTGATTGCTTTCTAGTGTGAGTCAATCCACCTATATTTGAAGTCGATGGTCCTTCTTTTCCAGCAGGCTTCTCTTGATGCTTTGGAACATTGAAAAGTGTCGGTCCACTGAGTGGGCCAACATTTTCTTCAAAGTACTTATCAACCATTGGACCAAAAGTACTGATCATGATTGCCCGAAAGGTATTCAGAAAAGCTATGTGATGGTTTGTCATGGTTTCTCCCATAGCTTTATAAACCAGGGCTGCCATCTTCTGAGCATCCTCCTCTTCAGTGTAATCAGTTTGATGTGGAAGAAGAACCCTTGGCATTGACTGCTTTTGAAACAATTTATTGCTCTTGTTTTTGGAAAAATACATCAAACACTTCCGTTGGTATTGCTCACATGCTTGTAGCACTAAATCCAGTAATTATCGCAATTTCGCCATGCTCACATCCGAACATGATCATTGTTGATCTCAGACGCCATCTTGAACTAACAGATTGTCCCACCGAAGCGTGCCAAAAAGTGTGTTGACACAAAATGTGACGATCGTGTCCCCACACACACAAGAAGCCGGAAAGCGTGGCTTCAATTGGGTGCCGGGTGCTTCGTGATCCGGAAACGCGTGCGGTCGCTTTGACTGAAAAAAACTAACAAGGGATAAAACAGTTAAATGCCAAACCGGAACATGTCGGGTGAGACCAGACAGTTCCATATATACGGCCCTGAAGCCACTTACAACAACATACAGCTATAGGAAGCTATCTGCCAGCAAGTTTATAAACCATTTGGCTAATCGTAAGATGAGCACACGTAAAGATCCGATTGCCGAATGCATGTGCATGGGAAGACATGTTTGAACAAGTGAAATTAATCATGAGTTAATGCATAACCAAGCTCAAAGAATCCAAACCGAGTTGGGGGCCATGAAGAAAGGAACGCATAAATAAACACGATTAAACTAATCTAAAAACTCGCAGATCGCGCGACGACGACACCTAGTTTCGTCAAAGCTTAAACGTAATTAACATGCATGAACCCACGACATGTGACAATCTAGATTAAAATAATTCAGCCATTACGAGCATGTTATCTATTTGCAAAGGTAATACGAAAGTAATGATCATTGAAGCACGAATAAAACCATAAGAGAGGGCCGAATAATATCAATCTAGATTGGGCGGAAGTGTGTTACAAATATATAAAATATTTAAAACATGCAACACAGGATAACTTAATGAATCTATTTAGATTTTGCCGTATCTAATAGAGCCGATAACCTGTCTTGCCTTCACTAAGCATATTGAGCAAGCGCGCGCCGCATACGGTATCTACTCATAAACAAAGCATAAGCAAAGACTTCTTGATTGTCAAGCAAAGATCCGCCAGACGATCATTGAAAACAAACAAGACTACTTGCATCACGTCTAAATCCACCGCATGATACTAAACATGATAACAAGGTTGTCGAAACTTACGGAGGTCGACGGATCGATGACTCCTCTCGAAGAACTCGACGACACGACAAAAGGACTCGAAAGTTGGCACGGGGCCGGTTGTATTGATTTGGTTGTGAACGCCTATTACAATGGTCGAGGGTCAATATTTATACCCTAGACAAAACACGAGTCCTAAAAGACTACGATTTACAAAGGAACTCTTAAACAAACTTGGAAACTACGATTCCTTGCCCTAAACTCTCAGAGTCCTTTATTATTACAACTTTCATCTTTTCGATCGGCTTTGCCTGCCATCTTCTGCTTTCCCGAATGGAGTCACCACCTTCTGAAGTAACCAACCGCACAAGCATTTAGCCGACCGCTCGTTTTGTTTGCCGAATGTCCTTCTTCCTGTATGCGGGTCCACCTATCATCTTTCAAAGTCGACCAAAATCCAGTGTTAACAATTGGGTAACCAATGCAGCAATGGTTTGCATCCAACACCTAAACTTAATGCAACAATATATATATGTAACAATAATACTGTAACTGTCGACGAAATATGGTCGGCAGTCTACCTAGGGGTATGCCCAAGGTAGTAGATTATCGGCAGACAGATGCGCAAGCCACAAACAAGACGGTGACGCAAGACAGACACGAGGTTTTATCCAGGTTCGGCCGCCAAGAAGGCGTAATACCTACGCCCCCTGCGTCGATTGTATTGTATTGTATATGTTAATGAGAGATGTTTTTAGAGGGATCCCCGCCTCACTTTATATAGTCCGGGGGCAGGGTTACAGATTGGGAAACTAATCCTAGCCAGTTACAATTGTCATATGTGGCCGGATAAGGATTCCTATTCTAACCGACCAGGATCCTGCTTGATCGCCAAATCCGCCTTAACTCCTTGCGCAGGATTCCAACCGGGTTGGCTAGGCCACGCGTTGTCTTTCGGATGGACTGGACCCATCGATCCGGGCCGGCCCAAGCTTAGCCGTAAGGGTATAGGGGTTAATACCCCCACAGCTAGCCCCCGAGCACCATGTATTATGCTGCGACACGCCATTTCGACCTTCTCCGACAAGTTATGCCCGAGTCCTTGACATCTTCCGACCACCGTCGTCGCCGGAGAAATAGGTTGTCCGAAGAATGTATGGTGCTCTTAAGAAAAAAGAAAAAGATTTCTGTCCCAGGAAGTGTGACCACTTGTATTTCTGAAAAGAAATGTAAGTGCGTCTTGAAGCGTAGCATCTTTGATCATCAGAGGCCTAGTGGTCAAAAAACAAACACATTCACCGCAAGGTGAAGTGTGCCCACTTAGTCCCCAAGCCTGGTAGTAGGTGAAGTAAGCACGTGGTGCCAGGGTCTAAAAAGAAATCCCAATTAAGTTGAGAACCCAATCGTCAGAGGCGTCATACGAGATGCACCGTAGGTGCATCGCAAATCTGATCCCGAGCTTCTTTGAGGCTGGAACGCGAAGTATGAACCTTGTAGTAAGGTCTAAATAAAAGTCTCTCAACTGTATGTGAGTACAAATCACATGTAGCCGAGGAGAACAATTCTTCGATCAATGGTCGGGATATCCCCCGAGCACACCCGCTTGTCTCGAAGCGAGTCTCCGAAAGCACTTGATGGTCTGGGCGATCCACGAGCACGGCGGCGGTGGTCTGCGGCACGATCCCCGAGCACACAGCAATGGTCTGGGCAGTCCCCAAGCACAGCAATGGTCTGGGCAGTCCCCGAGCACAGCAGTGGTCTGGGCAGTCCCCGAGCACAGCAGTGGTCTGGGCAATCCCCTAGCACAAAGAATGGTCTGGCGGTCCCGAGCACATGGCAGGTGATCCGGCGCCCCCGAGCATAGCGATGGTCCGGGCAATCCTCGATCCATCTCAGAAGCGCTTAAACGGGCATCTAAAACACGTAACGCCATTGATGTATTTATTCGGTGTATTTATTTATCTCTATTCTCTCGCCAAGTCCAATCGACGCGCTGGTCAAAAAAGCAAATGGGTATAGCACGTCATTACGTCTTCTTACTCTTTTTCGGCAAATAATCGCGCTTTTTTCAGATGGAGGCGCGTCGGTGTGGGCCCCCTTACACTATTTACGAAGAGGCGCGTGCTGGACATCGGTAACGAAGCGCGTTTATTGGCGTGAGATCTCGAGGTTGTGTGAACAACTGCTCATATGCTGCTGCAGCGCACATCTCCCAATAATCTCGGGTGGACGAAACGACGGAGCTCTTTGTTTTATATAATGTAGATCTGGTAAGTTACTCACACCATTCCCCATTGTCATTCGCCGCCGCAACCCTCTTCTTCCTCCTGCCAAACCCTATTCCTCCGAAAATCATCGCCAATCCCCTTGCCACCGCATCCACCCCCTTAGTAAGGACAGACTAATGGCGAAGAGAGATGCCCAGAAGAAAGGCGGGGTTATGGCGAAGGAATGGGGGAGCAATGAGCAGACCATCGAGGACCTTGTCGCCATGGGAGTGCTCCACAACAAGGCACTCGCGGGATGGCGTGCGTCGGAAGGAGAAAGCTTCCCCAATCCACAACTAGGTGAGATTGTGGTTTTCGAAGACTTCTTCAAACGAGGTTTCGGGATTCCAGTGCACCCTTTCCTTCAGGGTCTCTGCTTGTACTACGAGATTGGGATTTGCAATCTGCATCCCAATTCGATTCTCCTTATCTCCACCTTCATTCATCTCTGTGAGTCTTATGGTGGCTTCCAGCCCCATTTTGACCTCTTTTGCCACCTGTTCTGTCTTCGGAAGAAAGGGAGCGGTGGCTCGAAGATAGCCGGAGGCGCCTACCTGAATCTACGCGATGGCATGAAAGCACAATACTTGCACTGCCCCTGGAACACCTCGCTGGATGAGTGGTACAAGAAGTGGTTCTACATCCGTGAAGAGCCGAACACCATCACCCTGTGTGACGTGGGACTGATTCCAGAGAAGAAGAATAGCTGGACAGAAAAGCCCAAGAACCTGGAGCAGATCGCCGAACTGCTCGGGATGATCCCATGGGGAAAGCTAGATGGCCCAAGTGTGGTCGGGAACTTCATCAGCCGAAGGATCCAGCCCTGCCAAAAGAGGGTTCATCCAGGCTTCGAGTACCAGGGAAGCGCCGATCCGACAAGGACCAGGAAGGAGCCGCTCGACAAGACGGAAATCAAAGCCAGGATTGGGGAGCTATTCAACCTGGCCGATCCCCATTATGTCAGGCTGAACGACATCGAACATGCCTTCAAGCTGGCCCGACCTCCCCCAAAGGTAATTGATGCCTCCTTTTAACTGTAGAGTCATATTGTAATAAGAAATTGACTGTTGCCCCCGCTTTGTGTCGCAGTGTAATGGTCGTGACCGGGCAGCAGTGTTCGTGTCGCCTCCCCCCGGTGTAGATTGGCCGCAAGCTGCCGACCCAGCCGCCCAGACCAGTGCCAGGACCGACGACGTCCACTGGGCGACACTCGAGACTACGGAGGACGCACCGACCAGAGCCACTGGCAAGCGTCTGGCGGCCAGCAAACGACGCCAAGCTATCTTCCCCCTGTCGGACGACGAAGCAGAGGATGCGGACATCTTCCGGCTCATCCTCGAAGAGAGAGAAGACAAATGGGGTCTTGAGCGAGGTGGCTCCTCCGTGCGGCGAAGGGTCGCATCACCGACCACCAATCGCAACACGTAGTACAAGCGAGGGAAACATCGGGCATCAAACCCCGACGCTCTGCATCGGAGGTGGAAAAAGACCGGTGGAGCTCGCCGAGCACGCGGCGGAGCGAGGTCGGTCAAGGCGACGCACCTTTGCCACATCATTCCACAAATCAAGTCGTAAGTATCTATATCTTTGATGTAAGCTTGTAATTTGCATTGGATACTATTATCTTCTAAAATTGTCTCGATATATTAGGTCGGCGTCCACCGAGAAACCCGACCAACTAGCCGGTGCGGCACAACCGCCCCAAATGATGGCGGGACAAACTACCAAAGAGCTGACCATGGAGGAGCTCAGAGTAGGAACTCCGCCTGGACCTCAGCAGGTGGACGACCAGACGCCAGTCCCCGAGCGGCTGGTCGAGAAGACAACCAAACAGAGTACAAGTGCTTCGAGCACGAACCCTGCTAAGGCGGATACCATGGCGCCAAGGGAGCCAGATCTAGCCGAGGAGCAAAGAAATGTAAGTGGCTCGAGCATTACGGCCGACGCGACGGCTCGTGGAAAAGCCTCGGTGGTTGTGGAGTCTGCAGACTCAGAGACCAGCCGCCGCCTCCCAACAGGGAGGTCAAGAGGATGAAGTAGAAAGAAGTCTGGGCCGTCCCCAAGATAGGCGACAACATGTATATGTGTCGCGCTATCGAAAACGACGGATGGGTTATGCACGAAGAAATCCCCCCAGGTCGAAGAGACCCTAAGAGTCGAACAGGGCCAAGCGTCTGGTGATAGAAATCCAGGTACGTTTGGCTTGAATCCTTGACCTGTTATGTAGTCGAACTGTCTGACTTAGCTTGCCTGTATGCAGGACCTGATGAAAACCGCAAAATACCGAAAGAGGTGCTTCGACCAGATTGAAGGAATCGCGGCAACCAATAAAGAACTGGCGGCCGAAGTGGAACACTTGCGGTGCCAACTTCAAACCGCCGACCAGGAGAGGATAGATCGAGAAACACAGAACCAAAACCTGGTCGGCCAGCTCAACAACAAAGAGCTGGAGAAAACAAGTAAAGTTTCATCCTATCATAACAAGTGCAGGACTTGTGTTGTTGTATTCTTGGTAGTATTGTATTGTAAAGGGTGTTTAGAAGTCAAGTGGCCCGCCTCAAAGGGGAAAATAACCGTGTGACCGCAGAGTGTGGTCGCCTGAAGGAGGACAACGTGAAGCTAGCACACAGCCAGTCTCAACTCCAAGACCACACCAACAAAATGAAGGAGGAACTAAAAGGTAAGTATTCCAGATCACCTTTCACATTCTGTTGCCCACCTTGCCATGTCATGTTTTCACATTTGATGTCTTGTACTGTATTCAGTTTTGAAAGTCAATGCCAAGAAGCACCTAGAGGCCGTGATCAGAGAGCGTGATGACTGGAAAGCACGATGCCTCAAGGCCGCCGAGGAGCGGGACACATGGGAGAAACGGTGCCAAGAAGTGGCAACTGGCATTGTGCCCGTCCTCGACCTTATAGACCCGGCGCTCACTGAGGAAGAGCCGAGGACGCGCCAGCTCGGACTGGTCGAGAGATGCAGACAAGCGTGGGGATGGTTCCAGGAGTTCGTGAAGGAGGCTGGTGAGTACACGGGTGCCCATGTACTAAGCATGGTGCGTGCCCACTATCCCCTGATCAATCTCAAGCGCCTGGAGGCTGGGTACCCGAAGGAGGTAGACCCAGACAAGGCAGAGGAGCTTCGGATGGCCTAGCTGGACTTGTCGTCAAAGATAATTGGCGATATTAACCTATGTGGAGGTGGGACAGCACCTGTACAGGGTACGCCATCGACGAGTCAGCTGGAAATGCCATCAGCTGCGAGCCAACCAACGAAGCCTGCGGTCTCGACCAGCCAGGCACCGGCGGGGCCATCCCCTTCAGCTCAACTAGCACAAGAGTCCCCGAGACTCGAGTAGGGTATCGGAAGCGGCGAGCAGTAAGTGCCATGCGCCCCGACCAGCCAATGTAATAGGCTCAGAGCTGTAGAAGGAGGACATAGTTGTGTTATTGTGAACTTGGGCCTCTCCAGGCAAGCTTGTAATAACGTAACTGTATATTATTATAAACTTGTTTGCTTTGTATAAAGCATATTTAAGCTTGATACTTTATGTTGGTGTAACTAAGTAAAACGTATTAACATTCATTTAGTTGTACCATCGTGTTTCACACATCATCCCAAAAGTTTGTGCGGCCCCGGTTTTCCATGTGGTCGGAGTGTGAGGTCCGGTGACTGTGCACACGAGACGCAGCATAAGTTAAACCAAGGGGACCCGCCGATCACCCATAATGTAGAGAACGGATCCCATGCACGTATTGGGAGGAACCGGAGACAAAGCTCGCTCCAAAACCGTAGAAGGGGTGGTGGTGGTCGTCTTTTACTTGGCTGAGTTAGAATAACCATAAAACTCAAGTGACACATTAGAATGCTCGGAGAAATCATAATCGCTTTATTGAAATAAATCAAAATACAAAAGGAGTACATATCTCAAAGTAGTTAAGCATAGAAACGTCTAAGCTTGTCGATGTGCCAAGAGTTTGGTACGTCTGCACTGGCCCAAAGCGAAGCTAACTGTAAGACATTGGTCGTGTGACTTCCTTGATCATGAATGGTCCCTCCCATGGGGTTGCAAGTTTGTGGACACCACTGGTTCGTCTTCCACTTTAGGACCAAATCTCCACCACGAAGAACCGCTCTTTAACATTTTTTTGTTGTAGTACCTACGCAAAAAACAACAAGGTATTTGGCAGATACGTACACAAGAATCGAGCCTTTTTCTTCTCGCTATTGCTTACTTCTAGCTCCCGTACTTCATTGACCTTGCCCTCGTCGAAGTTCTCTACCCTTGCCTGGTCTAAAAGCTATATCGATGGGAGGATCGCCTCGGTAGCCGTAAACCATAAAGTATGGTGAGAGCCCGGTGTTACGACTGGGCTGAGTTCGGAGGCCCCAGACCACGGCTGGTAACTCCTTAAGCCATCTTCCGGGGCTTTGTCATTTTCTCTGTACATCCTCTTCTTCAATGCGTCCAAGATCATGCCATTTGCCAGCTCGACTTGTCCATTAGCTCTAGGGTGCGCCACCGAGACGTATTTTACTACTATGCTCCTTTCATCACGAAGTCCAAAAAGCGTTCCTGTGGTGAAAATTGAGTACCCAGATCGGTGATGATGCTGTTGGGTATGCCGAAATGGTGGATGACCTGGTCAAGGAACATGACAGCCTTTTCTAAAGATGCCTGCACCAAAGGCATGTATTCTATCCACTTAGAAAATTTGTCGATCAGCACAAAAACACATGTAAATTTCCCAGGAGCCGGTTTGAAGGGCCCGATCATATCCAGTCCCCAGCATGCAAAGGGCCAAGAGGCTGGTATCGTCTGAATCTCGTGTGCTGGTACGTGGATTCTTTTGGCAAAGAACTGACAACCCTCACAGTGACGGACTAGCTTCTCTGCGTCGGCATCGCCGACGGTTAATAAAAACCTCGCTCGGAAAGCCTTACCGACCCGGTGTTCTTGAGGCCGCGTGGTTGCGCAGAGGCGAGTGGATTTGGTCCAGGAGACGTTCGCCTTCTTCCTGGGTTATACACTTCATCAAGATTTCTTCCTTTGCGCTTTTGCGCCATAACTTGCCATCGACGAGCAGATACTGCTTACTGCGACGCATTAAGCGCTCGTTTTCTATCCGATCAGTATAACCGCTGCCATCTATTAAGTACTTGATGAAGGGTACTCTCCAGTCTAGCTCATGAGTGGTCGGAGGTGGCTCGGTTGTGCTTGGCGCCGGAACCGTAGCCACCAATTGCTGGTCCGGAACTTTGTCGACCGTGGAATCTTCCTCTTCGATGGAAGGCGTGAGCAGGTCTTGGACGAAAACACCATGTGGGATTTTGGCTCGAGATGATCCTAACTTTGATAAACAAGATCCATTGCTTGGTTCTTGTCCCGGACCACGTGTATGTACTCGATGCCATAGAACCTGCCCTCCAGCTTTCTTATCGATTTACAGTATGCGTCCATCTTTTCGCTGGTCGTGTCCCAGTCCTTGTTGAGTGTAACACCCTAAAAATTGCCTCTTTTGAAATAGAGTTAAAATGATTTATTTATGAATTTTGTGCACATGAAATATAAGAAAAATAAAAGTTTTCATTAATTTAAAATACATTATAAGGTAGCAATATGTTTGATGCATACATGATATTGCATTTAAATTTTATTGGTTGAGTGGTTTTAATTGAAAAGTCAAAATGGTTAAGATGGTTTTGAAAAGAGTTTGAAAATGGCTTTGAAATAAAAGAAAAGAAAGAAAAGAAAATTAGAAAATAAAAGAATTTTTAAAGTTGTAAAGTTTGTCTTGGAAAGCCTAACAAAATTTTCCATTTTTAATTGAGTAGGAAAGTACATTTGAATCTATACTTGAATTTGTTTGGAAATTGGTTTGGCTTTGAAAACTAAAAAGGAAAACTCCTCTCTCATTTTTGCCCTGGGAGGCCCACGTTTTTCCCCTCGGCCCGCTTGTTTCTTTCTTCTCCGGCGTCATTGAAGACTGAGAATCGCCCATCCCACACGCCTCCCTCTTTCTCCCAGCATGGCCTACTCGGCGCCTTTCCACCCTTCGCCAACACACATGCCCAGCTTCCCCTGGCTTGCTTTGCGCCATCATCATACGCCACTTTCGCCAACATGTGGCAGCGTCGGTGCTGGTGGCCCACCCGCACCCGCTCGCCTCGGCCTTCAAGACCGTCGTTTCTCCCTCCTGCTGCGCGCTCTTGGCCCTTCGTCGGTACAGGCGCGCCAAGACGATCACTTCTTCCTCTCACTGCACCGCTGGCCCCGCATGTCAGCGCTGCCGTCGTCTTCCCTTCCTTTCTTCCCCGCGTCTTCTTTCCTTTTCTCTCCCCCGCCGATGGCGCGGCCAAACATGGCAAGCCGCCGCGGCCGTTGCGCATGCAAGGCAAGTGCCCAAATCACCGCGCTCGCACGCCTATAAAGCCCCGAGCCGGATGCTTTCCTTCTCCCTTTTCCCGGCCGCGCTCAAGCAACTCACCGCCGTCGGCGAATTCCCCCTTCCCGAGCACCAACCTCGTCGCCGACGCGCCCGTAAGCTCCGTCGTTGTCCTCCGCAGTCGTAGGTATCATCTATTTCCCATTTTGGTCTCGTTTTCCTCGGATTTCTCCCCACCCGCGTCTCCCTCTCTCTCCAGCCATCACCGCCGTCGTCGACCCGCCATTTGGAGGCCTTCCAGACGCCGCAGACCTCTTCTTCTCGACTCGCGGTGAGCTCCTACTGCTCCCCATGCCTTCGGTTCATCAAATAGGGCCCTAGAACGACGTATTGGCGAGCTCTGAACCACCGGCCATGGCGCCACCACGAGGAACGCCACCCCGACGAACTCCCCGTTCCCGTTTTGGTACCCTACCGACTTCGCAAGCGCCTGTAGATTGTTTCTGTGTATTCGGATTCGATTGGGATGGCCGGAATCACCGCCACGGCGTCCACCGCCGAGCTTGGCACGCCGCCGGTCATGGTGTGGCCACGGGAGTCATCTTCTCCGGCAAACCTTCTGTGTACTTGTGCCAGCGCCGTTAGATCTTAAAAGAATGGCCACGATTAGATACCCTTTCGGCTTAAGTGTCCAGTCCACCGTGGACTCGTGGACGTGGTCCACGGAGCAAACGCACCGCGTCCACCATACGCGTGGTGAACCGCACCACTTGCGGAGTGCCACGTGCCCGCCTGGTCAGCAGCCAGGGGTCAACCCACGATCAGCCGTGCACGTTTTGCAGATTAGCCCCTGGAGTTTCAATAAAATAACCCGCAGTCCGTAGCAGTTCAAAATAAATTCAAATCAGTCCTGTTTTTATTCGGTTAGAACCCTGTAATTTCCAGAAATAGTACGCCCAGTCTAAAATCCGTTTAAATTCAGATTTTTAATTGTTTCAATTCAAATTTGAGTTCAATTAATTACAGAAATGCCATTGGACCTTATTTCATGCGTAACTTTTGCGTTTTAAGTCCGATTTGACCCGTTCAAATTGCGTTAGGATTGTATTTATGTTTTCTATATGTTTATACAACTGTTAGGCATGTTTTCAACACTTGAGATTCATGAGTAGATTTAATCTATTATTTAATTAAAGAAAAACTTGTTTAAATCATAACTTATTCATTTCAACTCCGATATAGTCCG
The DNA here is from genome assembly GCA_904845875.1 of Miscanthus lutarioriparius. NCBI lineage: Eukaryota > Viridiplantae > Streptophyta > Magnoliopsida > Poales > Poaceae > Miscanthus > Miscanthus lutarioriparius. Next base: position 101,859,339 of record CAJGYO010000001.1, read on the forward strand.
TTTAAGTTGTGTTTGTTTCATAACGACGAGATCTACGCTTTAGTAATGATGGTTACTACATTACTATTTCATAAAAATCATAGTTTAAATCATATTTTGATTAAAGATTATGCAACTGGGTTTTATACATAAAATATGATTTGTTTTACTTTTGTTTTATAATTTAAATCTAAGATTGACTTAATTCAATCCATATTGTTTATAAAATATCTTTTGTACATGAATTCATATAGTTAACATAAATGAAGCCTATAGTTTATTTTTCCACGTATTAAGCAAATCTCTCGGTATTTGTAACTTTTCAACCGTAGCTTCGATTAGCGTGCTTCTCGCGACTGTGTGTTCGTAGTGATGCGTAGAATCGTATATCAATCTCTTTTACTTATTTTTCTATGATTGGTGTACTGTTCTGATATAGATGCAACTGTATGCTATGCATGTATGTGTATGGATGTTTGTGTGGTGTTCTACGATTGTCCAGTCGGTGAGATACACGTGGTGATCCAGAAGAAGAAGAAAGACATCAAAGATTAAAGCTTACCGAAGGATCGGTGTGTAAGGCAAGTATAGCATGGGATTATCCTTGTTACCTATTCACTTTTAAACACTTAGCTCATATTGCATGTGTCTCCCTTGTTACCATTAAGGATATCCTAGATATTTGATATCTTGCACCTTGAAACCTTTGGGATATTGCATGGGATAGTTTTTGCTAGTGCTTAATCAAAACCATGATCTTGTAACTTGACTAATGATATATGCAATAAACATTAAAACATGACTTTTTAGTAACATGGAATCAGCGGGCTGAAGTGTTTATATGCTTCAGATCCCTCTCCCTAAGGACTTATCCGTAAGCGATCATCCGGGACTTACAGTACAGCTGTGAGGGCCATATGGCTCTGGCTTTAGCTCAGTATGAGGATCTTTTCTAGCTTGTTAGTGGTTACCTTTGAGGCGCGGGGTATGTTTCCTTTGCTGCTAGGAAGTGTGTACCGTGCTGCGATGCCCACGCTTGCCACTCCTAGAGATGGGCCACATACGCCTGGCGGCCCTAACTTGTTAGATGAATTCTTTGAAAGGCTTTATAGTGAACCCTGCCGACCTTCCTTGGAAGTGGGTCAAGAGAATGGCTACCTCGGGCGAAAGGGTAAATCACAACTCACAGTGAACGTGTACAAACTCTGCAGAGTATAAAATTGTTATAACAGTCGTGCTCACGGACACGAGCGGCCTTGGACCCTTATGGAATAGAGATGATCACTAATGGATAATGATGATGCTAATGATTAATTGTTTATGCTATACATTATTCATGTTTACCTGATCATGTGTTTATGGGAATGATAAATCCTTTGCCACTCAATTGCTTAAGAAAATGACCTATTAAAGCTAATCGCAGTAAACCAGTGTCAGCCTTTTTGAGCCTTATGAACCCCATGATATAATTGTTAAGTACGACATGTACTTACGCTTGCTTTACTTTTCTATACATTGGATAAAAATCCCGGATGGGTACCAGATTGCTGGTTTGGAGTTAGGCTTGTGGTCAACCAGTCAGTCGTCCCTGTGGATTTGGAGTCTTCGCCAGAAGATCGGAGTCAACTTTCCACTATCATTACTCTGAGGTTATTTTCTTTTTACTAATACGTTATGTAATAAGTATTGTCTCTTGATATTACCCTTATTTGTGGCTATATGTGAGAATTGACTTCCTGGGCTCACATATAGTGTGTATCTGGTTTTGTCTTTAAAACCGGGTGTTACAAGTGGTATCAGAGCAATGCTGACTGTAGGACGCAAGCCTAGTTAGAACTGGACGTCTTATTATGCTTTTATCCTGCTTAGTTCTTGCTTTCTCCCTAACCTTGTTATTTGTGAAAAGTTATGCTCACTTCCGCCTCTGTCTGTTATGAAAACTATTGTCTCTATTCTCAATCCTCTATCTTTGTCTATATAGATGGAACGTAATGAGATAACTGGCAACATCAGAGATCAGGAGGACCAAGCTATGTTGCCCTTGACTGTATTTGACAAGGAGAAGCTTATAGCTATGCAACAACAACCACCAGAAGGTATGACTCAACCTAGGAGTTTTCAACAGTGCTTGCTACAAAGTCAAACCAACATACCAAAGGGACCAGTGAAGAGACAAGTAGTAGAAGCTTGGAAGAATATGAAGTCCAATGAAGATATTGGAAGAATGACACATGGATGCCAGGATCACCCACAGTAGAAGCAAGAACAGAAGGTCCAGAAGAAACAGGAGCAAGGAAGTAAAGCAAAGAAAAACTACATCCAAGGAAGATTCAATAATATGGATATGACTACCATTCATGGAGCTAAGGAGGTTGTGTATGGTTTCATTCCAGTAAACTCAGCTTCCGCCACAGTGTTGTTTGACCCCAGAGCTTCACATTCGTTTATCTCCAGCGCATACGTAAAGGAGCATAAGATAACTATGCTTCCAATGAGGAGACCAGTGATAGTTAAGACCCCAGAAGGAGAAATGAAGGCAAACCGCATATGCCCAAGGGTTAGTCTTAACATCAAAGGAGTAAAATTTGAAGCAAATCTTATTGTATTAGAGTTAGTGGACATTGATGTCATTCTTGGAATAGGATGGCTATCTGCATGTAAAGGAGTGATCAAGTATGCCCAGTGTTCAGTGCTTCTAACCGCACCGTCAGGAGAAAGAATTGAGTACGAAGGTATTCAGCCTGTACCTGAGGACAATGTGGATAAGAAAAGAAAGGAGATCTCACCAGAGACAGAATCAGAAAGCAATCAACATTTGGGTTCTATTACATTGTCACATCCAACTCCAATCCCTAGTCAGTTAAACTCAGACTCTAAAGAATTGGAGGTTTCTCAAGCTAAGGTTACTCCAGTCTTTCCCCATGAGGTATGCATAGATGGGTGGACAATCACCTACACGGAGTTTCAACCCCGAAAGATCAAGCGAGCTAAAAAGCGGTCTAGTCAAACAAAGATGAACTTACAGAGTCAGCAAGCTAACAATACTCTAAGCAACAATTCTATGGAGTATGACATCACTAAAGATCCAGCTAAGAGAAAGTGTTATTAGTACCAGCAGGAAGGACATTATGTTAAATCTTGCCCACAGAAGAATCAACAATTATGCCATGGAGGTAGCCAGAGTTAGGTCAATACAGGACTACCACCAGCAAGTGATGGTGACACACAATACAAAGGAAGCCCATGATGAAATTAATGTAGTGGATAACGTGTCACTCCCATGCGAGAGATGTCCCTGTAATCATGCCATTTTTAAGATTTAGGAATTTATGCCCCGTTATGTAATAAAAACGATAGTATTGCAAGTTGAGTCGATAATTGAGCTGTGCATCTTTAAGTGCTTTGTTGATTTGTCATTATGTTATGCTTGTTTTGCATCTTTGTAATGATTGCAATGATCTTGTTGGGTGTTCCCGCAATTTCATTTAGTTCATAGGTTTAAGGTATAAGGATTAATGAAATAAATAGTTGGGTTATCATTCTTCTATTTTTACTATCTTGTCTTCGAAGCAGCTTGTCTTTATCGGTTCATATCTCTGATTTTGGACGATAAAAAAAGTCCTGAGGAAAATTCTAAACAACAGTAGACTGCAATCACAAGAGGATGCAAGCTATGTTTTGGTATTCCCTACCTTACCTTATTTTAAGGGGGGTAGTCAAGAGGAAGAATTGGTAAGATGAAGTAGCATACGTTCGAGTTTGCACAGCGGAAATCAGAGTGCGCAGCGGAAGCGTGGTGGTACTCAAGGATGTAAGAGAGAACTCAGAGTTTCAATGAGTTTTGGTTAGAAGTTCAAGAAAAGTTTATCCAAGACCAACAAGATGTTGATAAAGTTACCGAAGAAGCTTTTAAGTTAGTTTGGATCAAGAGACCTCAGCCAAGTGTTTAAAGGAGTCCAAGAGGTCAAAGTAAAGCCTAAGTATTAGCTTTGATAGATCAGGACAAGAGCTTTGTATCTACAATAATGCATCTTGTGAAGGTGTGGGATGTGTCCTTATACGAGAAGAAAAGTAGTGTCTTGCTCGTTAAGTCAGCTAAGGAAGCGTGATGGGCCAATAACCCATAGGTTTCCAGGATCATTAATGTTTTGAAGATTGGTGATAGATTCTCTTTAGGACCAAGAAGATAAGGAAGCCTTGTTGAAAGGTGAACATATGAGAAAAGAGAATTATGGCCTAGTGATTAGGGTTACCTGAGAGTAGTCCAAGGTACCTGTCAAAATTTTGGAATTAGTTAGGCAAATTACTCGGAGTAAAGGCAACAGGTATGCGAAGTAAAGTGGATCTTTATCAAGATGATGGAACTGCACGAGAAAGTGAAGAAGAATCCAAGGACGGAGTATTCCCATCTCTTAGTCAACGTCTTCCGAATCTCGAGGACGAGATTCATCTTAAGGGGGGTAGAATTGTAACACCCTAAAAATTGCCTCTTTTGAAATAGAGTTAAAATGATTTATTTATGAATTTTGTGCACATGAAATATAAGAAAAATAAAAGTTTTCATTAATTTAAAATACATTATAAGGTAGCAATATGTTTGATGCATACATGATATTGCATTTAAATTTTATTGGTTGAGTGGTTTTAATTGAAAAGTCAAAATGGTTAAGATGGTTTTGAAAAGAGTTTGAAAATGGCTTTGAAATAAAAGAAAAGAAAGAAAAGAAAATTAGAAAATAAAAGAATTTTTAAAGTTGTAAAGTTTGCCTTGGAAAGCCTAACAAAATTTTCCATTTTTAATTGAGTAGGAAAGTACATTTGAATCTATACTTGAATTTGTTTGGAAATTGGTTTGGCTTTGAAAACTAAAAAGAAAAACTCCTCTCTCATTTTGGCCCTTGAGAGGCCACGTTTTCCCCTAGCCCGCTTGTTTCTTTCTTTCTCGGCACCTCAAAGACACGAGAATCGGCCCATCCCCCGCGCCTCCTCTTTCTCCGCGCAGATGGCCTACTCGGCGCTTTTTTTCCACGCTTCGGTAGCGTGTGGCCAGCTTCCATGCTGCTTGCTTGCGCGCCCACTACGCCACTCTTGGCGGCCAGCCAGGTCAGCGCACGCATGCCTGCCCGCACCCGCTCCACCTCGGCCTTCAAGACCGTCGTTTCTCCCTCTCTGCTGCGCTCTGGCCCCTTGATCGGTAGCCCTTCGTCGTCAGCAAGGCTTCAAGACGCGTCACTTCTTCCTCTCTCTTTGGCTGGCCCGCATGTCGGTATTGCCGTTGTCTTCCTTCCTTTCTTCCCCGCGTCTTCTTTCCTTTTCTCTCCCCCGCCGATGGCGCGGCCAAACATGCCAAGCCGCCGCCGCCGTTGCGCATGCAAGGCAAGTGCCCAAATCACCGCGCTCGCACGCCTATAAAGCCCCGAGCCGGATGCTTTCCTTCTCCTTTTTCACGGCGGCGCTCAAGCAACTCACCGCCGTCGGCATTCCCCCTTCTCGAGCACCAACCTCCGCCGACGCTACCAGAAGCTCCGTCTGTTGTCCTCCGCGATCGTAGGTATCATCTATTTCCCATTTTGGTCTCGTTTTCCTCGGATTTCTCCCCACCCGCGTCTCCCTCTCTCTCCAGCCATCACCGCCGTCGTCGACCCGCCATTTGGAGGCCTTCCAGACGCCGCAGACCTCTTCTTCTCGACTCGCGGTGAGCTCCTACTGCTCCCCATGCCTTCGGTTCATCAAATAGGGCCCTAGAACGACGTATTGGCGAGCTCGAACCACCGCCATGGCGCCACCACGAGGAACGCCACCCGACGAACTCCCGTTCCGTTTGGTACCCTACCGACTTCGCAAGCGCTTTGAGATTGTTTCGTGTATTCGGATTCGATTGGGATGGCGGAATCACCGCCACGGCGTCCACCGCCGAGCTTGGCACGCCGTTGGTCATGGTGTGCCACACGGAGTCATCTTCTCCGGCAAACCCTTCGTGTACTTGTGCGGCGCCGTTAGATCTTAAAAAGAATGGCCACGATTAGATACCCTTTCGGCTTAAGTGTCCGATCCACCGTGGACTCGTGGGCGTGGTCCACGAGCAAACGCACGCGTCCACCGTCGCGTGGTGAACGCACCACTTGCGAGAGTGCCACGTGCCCGCCTGGTCAGCAGACCGTGGGTCAACCCACGTCACGGTGTACGTTTCTGATTAGCCCTCGAGTTTCAATAAAATAACCCGCAGTCCGTAGCAGTTCAAAATAAATTCAAATCAGTCCTGTTTTTATTCGGTTAGAACCCTGTAATTTCCAGAAATAGTACGCCCAGTCTAAAATCCGTTTAAATTCAGATTTTTAATTGTTTCAATTCAAATTTGAGTTCAATTAATTCTGAAATGCCATTGGACCTTATTTCATGCGTAACTTTTGCGTTTTAAGTCCGATTTGACCCGTTCAAATTGCGTTAGGATTGTATTTATGTTTTCTATATGTTTATACAACTGTTAGGCATGTTTTCAACACTTGAGATTCATGAGTAGATTTAATCTATTATTTAATTAAAGAAAAACTTGTTTAAATCATAACTTATTCATTTCAACTCCGATATAGTTCGTTTAAGTTGTGTTTGTTTCATACTTGACGAGATCTACGCTTTAGTAATGATGGTTACTACATTACTATTTCATAAAAATCATAGTTTAAATCATATTTTGATTAAAGATTATGCAACTGGGTTTTATACATAAAATATGATTTGTTTTACTTTTGTTTTATAATTTAAATCTAAGATTGACTTAATTCAATCCATATTGTTTATAAAATATCTTTTGTACATGAATTCATATAGTTAACATAAATGAAGCCTATAGTTTATTTTTCCACGTATTAAGCAAATCTCTCGGTATTTGTAACTTTTCAACCGTAGCTTCGATTAGCGTGCTTCTCGCGACTGTGTGTTCGTAGTGATGCGTAGAATCGTATATCAATCTCTTTTACTTATTTTTCTATGATTGGTGTACTGTTCTGATATAGATGCAACTATATGCTATGCATGTATGTGTATGGATGTTTGTGTGGTGTTCTACGATTGTCCAGACGGTGAGATACACGTGGTGATCCAGAAGAAGAAGAAAGACATCAAAGATTAAAGCTTACCGAAGGATCGGTGTGTAAGGCAAGTATAGCATGGGATTATCCTTGTTACCTATTCACATTTAAACACTTAGCTCATATTGCATGTGTCTCCCTTGTTACCATTAAGGATATCCTAGATATTTGATATCTTGCACCTTGAAACCTTTGGGATATTGCATGGGATAGTTTTTGCTAGTGCTTAATCAAAACCATGATCTTGTAACTTGACTAATGATATATGCAATAAACATTAAAACATGACTTTTTAGTAACATGGAATCAGCGGGCTGAAGTGTTTATATGCTTCAGATCCCTCTCCCTAAGGACTTATCTGTAAGCGATCATCCGGGACTTACAGTACAGCTGTGAGGGCCATATGGCTCTGGCTTTAGCTCAGTATGAGGATCTTTTCTAGCTTGTTAGTGGTTACCTTTGAGGCGCGGGGTATGTTTCCTTTGCTGCTAGGAAGTGTGTACCGTGCTGCGATGCCCACGCTTGCCACTCCTAGAGATGGGCCACATACGCCTGGCGGCTCTAACTTGTAAGACGAATTCTTTGAAAGGCTTTATAGTGAACCCTGCCGACCTTCCTTGGAAGTGGGTCAAGAGAATGGCTACCTCGGGCGAAAGGGTAAATCACAACTCACAGTGAACGTGTACAAACTCTGCAGAGTATAAAACTGTTATAACAGCCGTGCTCACGGACACGAGTGGCCTTGGACCCTTATGGAATAGAGATGATCACTAATGGATAATGATGATGCTAATGATTAATTGTTTATGCTATACATTATTCATGTTTACCTGATCATGTGTTTATGGGAATGATAAATCCTTTGCCACTCAATTGCTTAAGAAAATGACCTATTAAAGCTAATCGCAGTAAACCAGTGTCAGCCTTTTTGAGCCTCATGAACCCCATGATATAATTGTTAAGTACGACATGTACTTACGCTTGCTTTACTTTTCTATACATTGGATAAAAATCCCGGATGGGTACCAGATTGCTGGTTTGGAGGAGTTAGGCTTGTGGTCAACCAGTCAGTCGTCCCTGTGGATTTAGAGTCTTCGCCAGAAGATCGGAGTCAACTTTCCGCTGTCATTACTCTGAGGTTATTTTCTTTTTACTAATACGTTATGTAATAAGTATTGTCTCTTGATATTACCCTTATTTGTGGCTATATGTGAGAATTGACTTCCTGGGCTCACATATAGTGTGTATCTGGTTTTGTCTTTAAAACCGGGTGCTACATTGAGTTGGTTGATGACCAGAGCTGAGTCTCCGTAGACGTAGAGACGTTTGACACCAAGCTCAACCGCAATGCGTAAACCATGCAGGCATGCTTCATACTCAGCGGCGTTGTTAGATGCTGGGAAATAAATCCTGAGCATGTACCGGAGCTGCTCCTTGGATGGTGATACGAAAAGAAGCCCTGCTCCCGCACCGTCAATTGTGAGAGAGCCGTCGAAGTACATCGTCCAATATTCATCGGATTGCAGAGAGGCAGGCGTTCTTAAGTCTATCCACTCGACGATGAAATCGACGAGTGCCTGAGACTTGATTGTAGTACGGCTTGCGAATTCCAAGGAGAAGGGGCATAGCTCCATTGCCCATTTGACGATGCGCCCGTTCGCATCCTTATTGCGAATGATGTCCCCCAAAGGGTACTCGGTCATGACCACCACACGATATCCGTCGAAGTAATGTCTCAACTTTCAGGATGTTATCAGTATGGCGTAGAGCAGTTTCTGAATCTGTGGGTACCTGGTCTTAGATTCGTTGAGTACCTCACTGACGAAATAAATTGGTCGATGTACCTTATAGGCGTGGCCCTGCTCGTCGCGCTCGACCACCATGGTAGTGGAGACCACCCGATTGGTTGCTGCAATGTAAAGTAGGAGGGTTTCGTCTTCTCTAGGAGCAGTGAGGACTGGAGGTGATGTAAGGTAATGTTTTAGCTGCGTGAAGGCAGCGTCTGCTTCTTCCGACCACTCAAACTTCTCGGATGCTTTGAGTAGTTTAAAAAATGGTAACCCTTTTTCTCCTAATCTTGATATGAAACGGCTTAGAGCGGCCATGCATCCGGTAAGCTTTTGGACATCCTTCACCTTTTTAGGAGGCTTCATGTCTAAGACAGCTTTTACTTTCTCCGGATTAGGGCGTATGCCGTTGTAACTGACGACGTTGCCTAGCAATATACCAGAAGGAACACCAAAGATGCACTTCTTTGGGTTTAACTTCCATTGGAATGTATTGAGGGCCGCGAAGGTACGTTTGAGGTTGTCAACAAGGGTATGTGCTTCCTTGGTTTTGACAACTACATCATCCACATAGGCCTCTACTAGGTCATCTTTTATCTCGTCTGCGAGGCAGGCCTGAATAGCGCGTTGGTATGTAGCCCCGGCGTTCTTGAGCCCGAACGACATAGTCGTGTAGCAGTAGGCGCCGAAATGCGTGATGAAAGACGTCTTGATCTGATCGTCCTTTTTGAGAGCGATCTGGTGATAACCAGAGTAGCAATCGAGAAAGGAGAGCAGCTCACAACCGGCGGTTGAATCTATGACCTCGTCTATGCGAGGTAAGCCGAAGGGGTCCTTAGGGCAGTGTTTGTTGAGATCAGTGTAATCAACGCACATTCTCCATTCATTATTCTTTTTGCGTACAAGAACCAGGTTGGCTAACCACTCCGGATGATACACTTCTTTAATGAATCCGGCTGCTAAAAGCCGTGTAACTTGTACCCTAATCGCCTCCTTTTTGTTGCGAGCGAAATGTCGAAGCTTCTGCTTGATAGGTTTAGCCTTGCTGTTGACATTCAAGGAGTGCTCGATCAAGTTCCGAGGTACACCGGGCATGTCGGTAGGTTTCCATGCGAACACATCCATGTTGCTCCTCAAAAGCCCGATGAGCGCGTCTTCCTATTTGGGATCCAGGTTGGCCCCGATAAGGGCCATTTTGCTGGGGTCGCCGTCGACCAGCTGGATCACTTTGTGCTCCTTTGACTTGATGTTTTTGCGTGGAGTCTCGAGCTCTGGGATCCCCAAGTGGTCGGCTGAGGTCTTCTTAGCGTCGAGCATGGTCTCGGCCATGCGAATAGAGAGGTCGTGGGCCTCTGCTATTTTGAAATTGTTGTCTTCGCAGGTGTAGGCGGCGTACACATTACCTCGGAGGGTTAAGACTCCTTTCTCGGTAGGCATCTTGAGCACCAGATACCTATAATGAGGTATGGCCATGAACTTGGTGAGCGACGGTCGACCAAGAATAGCATGGTAGGTGTCGTCAAAGTCAGCGACCACAAAGTTGACGTAATCGGTGCGGAAGTGGTCCGAGGTTCCGAACTGCACCGGTAGCGTGATCTGCCCGAGAGGTGTAGAGCTCTGTCCGGGAAGAACACCCCAGAAATGTGCCTCGTATGGCTTAAGATCCGCCTGAGCTATCTTCAGGGCGGGCAGACTGTTCTTGAACAGTATATCAATGCAGCTGCCGCCGTCGATCAGTACTCTGTCGAACTGGACCTTGTTGATACAAGGATTGAGGACCAGGGGAAAACGTCCTGGCTCCGGTATTGCAGCCCATTGGTCCTTCCTACTGAAAGAGATTTCGCGGTGAGACCACGGAGGGAGCCGGGGATCGGCGAGCAGGTTATCGGTGTTGGTCACGTTCAAACAAGCACGGGCGAGCAGCTTGCGTTCCCGCTTGGTCTCGATGGACACTTTGCCTCTGATGATGGTGTGCACGCGATCGGTTGGCTTGACGTACTTGTGATGAGGGTCTGCATCGTCGTCTTCGTTATCCTCGTTGCGCTGTTCTGCTACGTCGTTAGGCTTGTCGGATGTATCCGGAGCCTGTTGACGTGTATAGATAGACTTGAGAACGCGGCAATTCTCCATGGTATGGTTTGACTTAGGATGGAGCTGGCAGGGCCCCTTCAATGCTTTGGCGTAGTCGTCTTCGTAGTTACGACGTCCGCCACCCTTTTTAATGGTATTGACCTCGCCGTCGTCTTCCCGAGCACGCTTGCTCCTGTAATCGTTACGGTGGTTACGCTGCTGATCACGTCGGTCGCGGTGGTCGCGGGAGTCGTTGCGCTGGTTGCGGCGGTCAAAACTGTCGCTCCGACCATGGTTGCCACGGTAGTCGTCGCGGTGTGAGGGGTGGTCAGAGCGTGGAACCCTTGCTGCTTCTTCAATAATTATCTTCTTGGCGTCGTCGGCATCCGCATATTTCTTAGCTGTGGATAAGAGCGCTGTGACCGACTCAGGTCTCTTCCGGAGGAGCTTGTCTCTTAGGGTGTCGTGGAAACGGAGGCCAGTGATGAAAGCCTCGATTGCCTCGTTGTCAGAGATTGATGGGACCTTGATGCGCATCTCTGAGAAACGCCAGACGTACTCGCGCAGTGGCTCATCTTTCCGATCTCGGATCTGTTGCAGATCGTACTTGTTGCCTGGTTGTTCACAAGTAGCGATGAAATTGTCAATGAAGGCTTGCTTAAGCTCCTACCAAGAATCAAAGTAGTTCGCCGGTAAGCTGACCAGCCATTGGTGACCTGCATGGCCAACAGCGACTGGGAAGTAGTTAGACATGACGTGCTCGTCAGCCATGGCTGATCTGCATGCGGTTTCATAGAGCATGACCCATAATTTGGGGTTTTCTTTGCCGTCATACTTCTGAAGTTTCTCGAGCTTAAAATTCTTGGGCCATATGACTTGGTGAAGGTGTGGAGTAAACTGCTTCAAACTCGGCGGACCGTGGGCAGTGTCGTACTCCATACGGCGATAGCATTCGTGGGATGCTTGATCGTCAGCTCTCTAGTTGATGCGAGCGTGCAGATCGCGTCCACCGAGGTAATGGCGGAGATCGTTATTGCCATCGTGGCGATCTTGATTGCCATCTGGATTAGCCCTGCGACCGCGGTTATCGCGATGATTGTCGCGGTTGTCTTGGTGATTATCGTCCCGGATATCGCGACGGTTGTCCTCCCGACGGCGGTTACCACCGTCATGGCCACCGTTTCCGCCTTGATGGCTGTCTGACGGGTCGTTGTTGCGCGAGCCACGTGGGTTGAGTGGCTATGAGCGGCTTGGAAACTGGTGACTGTGGCTTGACTCGACTGAGATGGATGGAGCTCGGACTTGATTTACAATCTCTGCGGTCTGGGCCATGGCAGCCGTCAGATAGGCTTGTATTTCATCGTGAACCGCTTGGGTTTCCGGGGTGTTGGGTAGCCATTGCATTGTTGCCATGGCGACGGCTACATTGGCACTTGGAGTCCTGAAGACCTGTTTGTCCCCCACCCTATCGAAAGCATCGTTGAGGTCGCGTGGCTAGACCCTGATGCGTCGCGCCTCCTGGTCTGCTTCGGCTTCGATTTGTCGGTGATTGAACCGGTCAATATTGCGCGCTTCGCGCGCGGTCTTTTCTTGTTCTGTTTCGCCAACCGCCGGCGGTTCGTCATTGCTGACAATATGGATCAAATCCCCTCGTCTTGGCGGGAAAGATGGGAATTGTGAAAACCCTGGGGCGTGGTCCGGCAGATCTAGATCGTACTTGGTGCCGTCATCTTCGTGATGCTGAAGCTCGGTGTGTACAGATGCTTTAGATGCGATGCCAGATGAGGAGGTGGAGTCGCCCTCTTGAACTGTATGGATGGATCCTTCCTGATAATCTTCAGTCCGGATCATGTTGACGAAGTCGTGCGGCTTCGGCCGAGGTCGGCGCATAAAACATAGATCCAAGCAGCGTTGTGGGTTATACGAGTAGCTGGAGGCAGCGTTTCGCAGGCCGTAAGGCTGGACCTGGTGGTTCTCCGTCGAGGCTGCGTATTTGGAGAGCCGGAGACCCGTCTCGGAGGCTGGCCGTCGATGAGCGGAGCGCCCTTCAGGAGTAGATAAGACCACAAGATCTGTACCAAGTCGTGTAGGACGACTGGTCCGAGCTGGTCGGGTAGATCTGTTGTGGGGAGCAGTTACCTGCTTATTAGGTTGACTTTGAATCGTACTTACCAGAGCTAGGGTTTCAGCGAGTTTGGTGCCGACCCGATCGATGGAGCTGAGCAGGTCGGTGTTGTCGATCTGCTTCCCTTTGTAGCGGGGAAGCGGACGATGAGTCGTCGGCGTGGCTGAAGATGATGTAGGTGTGGTCAGAGCCAGATGTACCGTGGTCGGAGCCAGATCCATCATGGTCAGAGCCAGACGTACAGTGGTCAGAGCCCGATGTACCGTGGTCGGAGCCCGATGTACCGTGGTCGGAGCCAGATCCATCGTGGTCGAAGCCGTAGCCGATGTAGGTGAAGCAGTGGTCGGTGCAGACTGAATCCACGCCTCCTCCGTGGTCATGACGATGAAGTCGTCGGAGCCGGTGGTCCAGGTGATCTGGCCGACGGTGAACGTGAGGCCGTTCGGCATAGCCATGGAGCCGGAGGTGATGACCGTCTTGTTTGCTTGGAGAGCAGTACGCACACCCCTTACCTAGCGCGCCACTGTCGACGAAATATGGTCGGCAGTCTACCTAGGGGTATGCCCAAGGTAGTAGATTATCGGCAGATAGATGCGCAAGCCACAAATAAGACGGTGACGCAAGACAGACACGAGGTTTTATCCAAGTTCGGCCGTCAAGAAGGCGTAATACCTACGTCCTGCGTCTGATTGTATTGCTGTATGTTAATGAGAGATGTTTTTTAGAGGGATCCCCTGCCCGCCTTATATAGTCCGGGGGGCAGGGTTACAGATCTGGAAACTAATCCTAGCCAGTTACAATTGCCATATGTGGCCGGATAAGGATTCCTATTCTAACCAACCAGGATCCTGCTTGATCGCCAAATCCGCCTTAACTCCTTGCGCAGGACTCCAACCGGGTTGGCTAGGCCACACGTCGTCTTTCGGATGGACCGGACCCATCGATCTGGGCCGGCCCAAGCTTAGCCGTAAGGGTATAGGGGTTAATACCCCCACAGTAACTGAATTTCGGAAATTAGGAGGCTTAATATGCTCTGGGGCTTGCCTTTCACAAAGTTGCAAGGACGGTGGTCCGGGCACTCAACGGCGACCTCGTCTGGCACTTCTCCTGGTGCCGGCTGCTGCTGCTCGCTCAGTTCCTCGAATTCCAGCAGGGTCACTCCTTCCGGTACACCTATTGCATGCCGATGCAAAAGATAAATACCATGAGGAATGACATGATGCTCATGATGAATGAATCACAGCAAGTGTTTACCGAAAACATCACTGGACACTCGTTTACCGAGTAAGACTAGCCCTATTCAAATCACTTTAAGCATGTATCTAACTTAACTTAAAGAACAAGAGCAACTTACCTAACTTGCATAACCTAAGATAAAGATGCTCATCTTCAGTTAAAGGCCTAACACCTAGGAACATTACCACAAACTTAGAAATAGTAAAGACATACTTAAAATAACAGTTAAAGCTTCATATGCAAACAAGTAGTTACTTAATTCAATCATAACCAGAGTTCTATAAATCCAAATGACCTGCATGAGGACATTCTGGAAAGATTATGAAATTCTCTATAATTCATTTCTAAACATCAAAGCATGATTCTTAAGTTAACCAAATCAAATTCCAGTAAACCTAGAATCTGTCCCGCAATGACAGGGTTGCTAACTTAATTATTTAATGATGATGCAAAAGCATAATTTGATCAATCCAAGTTTACCAACTTGTTTTTCATACCTAAGAAACATCAGAAAGTATAGTGCCAACTTCTAAATAATTTATTTAATATCCATTTCCAATTTATTTAGTTAATTAGGTGACTTAAGCAATATATAGTAAAACTATTCATAAAAATCTACAAAAATTACAGTAGCTATCTCATGCTGCACATAGACTACCATAAAAATTTCAAAGCCATTGGGCAAGTAAAACTTGCTGTATCTAAAATAACAGATGACATGTCTATTTCTAGCATAATTAGGAAACCTTATTAAAAAGTGTCAAGCAATAGATTTACCATTTTTCGTAGCATCATTCTAGCATAAGAATAGCACTCATCAAATTTTACCTCCACTGGATCTATAGAAAAATTATGAAAATTCACACAACATCCACCCATTAATAAAAGGAAATTCTATAACTTACAAACTACACATGCACTAGCTCTGAAATTTTAACTAGAGCTTCTAATAAGCAATAATAGACTACCCACAAAATTTCATAATTTTTGGACCACAGAAACTCAAGATAAAATTCAAACAAGTTTGCATGCATCTAAAAACACATTTCAAAGTCCTATTTAATTCATCAAAAATTTCTAAAACATGTGCTTATATAATATTTTTGTTAAATACTAGACATGACCAGGAACTTAACAAAATTGGAACCATAGCATTTGGATCTATATACTAGGAAATACAGATTTTTGAATAACAATACAACTCTGTGAAATAATAAAACAAAACAAAATAAGGAAACAAAACTCAGCCACAGTTGGGCCGGCCCGAAGGAACAGCGGCCCGCGAACACGCGCTGGCGCGGCCCAAGACGTGGCTCAGCCCAAGCTGGCTCCCGCTGCGTGCGTCAGCGACTGACAAGCAGGGCCCGCATGTCAGCGAGACAGGCAGGGGAGGAAAACAGGGCGGCGGCATAGATTGTCGTCGGTGACATCTCCGGCGAACTCGACGGCACCGACGTGTTCCCCACACCCATGCGCATCTAGAGGACCCATCTATTGCAACGATTGCAGCGGCTAGAGGGGGTGGCGACGAGCACGGCGGCGCACGGCCGCGGCATGTCCGGCTCCGGCGAGGCTACAGCGCTGCTGCCCTAACGGTTGACACTACGAGCTTCGGTGGTGTTCCTAGGACCTAGCGCGAGCCAGAGGAGGGGATAGCAATGGCGCGAGGAGAGCTGGCCACGTGGAGTGCTAACTCCGGTGAGGTCCGACAAGGCGGTGGTGGGGAAAAACCGGCGATTGGCCCTTACCGATGTACGATTGACTCGCTAGCACGGTGGAAAAGGGAGAGGGGATCACGGCGGGGCTCTGGGTGAGCTGGGCAACGCGTTTTTGCCAAGACGCGGGAGCTAGGCGAGAGCGAAGTTCCAGCGGCAATGGCGGGCGGCTCGGTGCTGCGCTGTGGGAGGCGAAGAATGCAAACAGGGGCGTGCGAGTGCGTCGGGCAGGCGTGGGGTGGCTTCAAGACGCGGCTGGCCGTGCCAGGGCGCCCACGGCGCGTGGCCTGCGCGCTCAGGCGATCGGCGACGGGTGGCGCCACGCGTCGAAGGTTTTCTGAAACGGTCGGTCATGTTCACTGAACGTTTTCTGAAAACACGATTCAGAGCTCCACGACGGTGACTAACCGAGCGAGTTTGATGATGATTATCTCCTAAACCGTGACGATCTGGGTTAAGTTGTAGTTAACAAAGTTGGAGACCTTCGTGATTACTACAAATTTGCTAATTGGAGCTCGAGCTAGTTTGGCTTGGTTAGGGAGATACAAGGTGACAAAGCTGGGTATATGAAACTGCAACACAGTTAAGGACTTAGAAAAATTCCTAAGTCTGAAATCAGCATGTACTTTTGACTTGTGGGCCATGTTTGAGCATGTTCTAGCCATTTTCATGAGTTGGTCACAAAACAACTTTTGTTCCTTGATAAATTAGCTACAACTTTGGTAAAGAGTGCACAGCCATGCAAGGTTTCTAAGTTGGACTTTTGAATCAGTCAAACGATGACATTCCAAGGGTCAATTCAAGTCAAACTTGCATTCAAGGGCAATCTTGTCATTTTGACCTACATGAACAATGTTCCAACAAGTAACCTAAGTGTAGTTAAGGTGTAATAGACCATGATCAACCACTTTACAAAATTGTTATACCACTTCTAATGATCACATGTGATAAAGAAAGTAAAACAAGCAATTCATTCATATGTTGCAATGCAATGTTTCACATGTTTCAAGACCTTGTTGTCATTTTATAATTGCCACATTACTACCATATTGCCATGTTTCCAAGTATGAGAGTTTCATGTTACATTCACATGTTGCACTACTACCACTCTAAGCAATCAAGCATGAACACATACAATTTAAAATGTTGCATACGTATGTTTCAATGATAATGACATGATGACATAGATAATGCACATGTTTATGAAATGACATGCAATTTAGTGGAAGCCTAAACACCTAGGGTGTTACAGCCCTCCCCCCTTAGAAAAATCTCGTCCCGAGATTTGGAAAGCGTACCATTTAATATAGAAAGCCGGGTAATTTTCCTTTAGATAATCTTCCCGCTCCCATGTCGCATCCCGTTCACTATGATTACTCCAAACTACCTTGTATAACTTAACCACTCGTGTCCAAGTCACTCTTTCTTGAGTATCCAGAACTTGCACGGGCTTTTCCTCATAAGAAAGATCAGATTTCAAGTTGACTTTCCTTGTTGCTATTCTTTCCTCAGGAATACGAAGACACTTCTTCAGCTGGGACACATGGAATACCGGGAATATAGCTCCCATCTCACGGGGTAGATCGAGCTTATATGCTACTCTTCCACTTTTCTCGATAATAAGGTAGGGTCCAACATATCGAGGCTCAAGCTTCCTTTTAATTCCAAAGCGCTTGACCCCTTTCATAGGAGATACCTTTAGATAAATATGATCACCTACTTCAAACTCAATAGGTTTTCTTCTCTTATCAGCGTAGCTCTTTTGTCTAGCCTGAGCGGCAGTCATATTCTTCTGTATAGTTCGGACTTGCTTTTCGGCTTCTTTTACAAAGTCAATACCATAGAATCTTCTTTCCTTGGGTTCCACCCAGTTCAAAGGAGTTCTATACTTGCGGCCATAAAGAGCTTCAAAAGGAGCCATTTTGATACTCTCTTGATAACTGTTGTTATACGAGAATTCAGCGAGAGGTAACTAGTCTTCCCAAGAGCCTTTGCAAGAAATAAGACAAGCTCTAAGCATGTCCTCAAGAATTTGATTAACACGCTCAGTCTGTCCTGATGTTTGCGGATGATAGGCAGAACTGCGGATTAGATGAGTGCCAAGATTCTGATGTAAGCACTCCCAAAAACGAGCCGTGAACTGAGGCCCTCTATCAGAAACAATGGATTTGGGTACACCATGGAGACGTACCACTTGTTGAAAGTAAATCTCCGCATAATTGTGAGGGTGATAAGTAGACTTGACCGGAATAAAGTGAGCAGATTTAGTTAGACGATCTACGATAACCCAGATGGAATCACAACCCTTTTTGGTAGTGGGTAATCCAACAATGAAATCCATGCTAATTTCTTCCCACTTCCAGCCAGGAATAGAGAGTGGCTGCAATAATCCGGGCCTTATGTGAATAGCCTTGACTCTGCAACAGTTATCACACCTTGCCACGTAAGCTACGATTTCTTTCTTCATCTTGGTCCACCAATAATACAGCTTGAGATCTTGATATATTTTACTACTACCAGGATGGATGGACAACTTAGAAGAATGGGCTTCGGCCATAATTTGATTTCTAAGTTCTTTATCTTTGGGTACCACAAGTCTATCATTAAACCAGAGAATTCCTTTGTCATTGACCCTAAAGTGCTTGGGCTCTTTCTCTTTCATCTTCCGCTTGATGTGAAACACACCCACATCAGTCTTCTGGAGTTCGATAATTCGACTTCTAAGAGAGCAATCCATAGTGATATGGTGGAGTACTACAGGATGAAGGAGGTGTGACAGATGAAAGTCTTCACTAACCAAGGAATTGCAATGGGCCTTTCTGCTTAAGGCATCAGCAACCACATTTGCCTTACCAGGATGGTAGTGCACTTGAAGGTTGTAGTCCTTGATCAATTCTAACCATCGCCGTTGACGCATGTTCAACTCGGGTTGAGTAAAGATGTACTTGAGACTTTTATGGTCAGTATAGATGTTGCACACATTACCCAGTAAGTAATGTCTCCAAATCTTCAGGGCATGAACAACTGCGGCTAGCTCTAAGTCATTGGTAGGATAGTTGACTTCATGCTTTCGAAGCTAGCGCGAAGCATAAGCAATTACTCGGCCTTCCTGCATAAGAACACACCCCAAACCGGTGCCACATGCATCACAATAGACATCAAAAGGCTTTTCGATGTCAGGTTGTGCCAATACAGGAGCAGAGGTTAGCAAGGTCCGCAAAGTGTGGAAAGCCTCTTCACACTTCGGAGTCCAGACAAACTTCTCATCTTTTTGAAGTAGTCGAGTCATGGGCTTGGCGATTTTTGAGAAATCCGGGATAAAGCGATGATAATAGCCAGCCAATCCTAGGAAACTTCGGACTTTAGAGACCGTAGTAGGTGCCTTCCACTCAAGGACTTCTTGCACCTTCGTAGGGTCAACCGAAATTCCATCACCAGATAACACATGACCTAGAAAAGATATCTTGTTCAACCAGAATTCACATTTGCTAAACTTAGCATAAAGCTGGTTGTCACGCAACCGAGTTAAGACAATTCTCAGATATTCAGCATGCTCTTCTTCATTCTGAGAATATACCAGGATATCATCAATGAATACGACGACAAACTTGTCCAATTCTGGCATGAATATAGAATTCATCAGGTACATAAAGTGTGCCGGAGCATTTGTCAACCCAAAGGACATGACAAGGTACTCGAACAAGCCATAACGAGTAGAGAAAGCTGTCTTAGGTATATCTTCAGGACGAATTTTGATCTGATGGTAACCAGACCTCAAATCGATCTTAGAGAATACCTTAGCTTTGGAGAGTTGATCAAACAGAATATCGATGCGAGGAAGAGGGTATTTGTTCTTGATGGTAACAGCATTTAGGGGACGATAATCTACGCACATGCGTAGAGACTCGTCCTTCTCCTTCACAAAGATAGCCGGACAACCCCAAGAAGAAGAACTAGGCCGAATCAAACCTTTCTTCAATAGCTCATTCAAGCGACTCTTGATTCAAAGCCAACTCATTAGGCGGCATTCTATAGGGCCTTGAGAGATAGGGAGCCGTGCGGAATGAGTTCTATCTTGAATTCTACATCACGGTCCGGAGGTAATCCGAGGCAAGTCATCGGGGAAGACATCTGGAAACTCACAGACAACTGGTAGATCCTCAATGGCTTTGGCTAGGGTAGCATTGGCTGTATTGTGAATAGAGATATCACAAGGTAACTGCACTAGAAAACCCTTCTTATCCACAGGATCCCTCAACATTACCACATGGGTTGACGATCGATCAACACTCCATTCCCACTCATCCACTTCATTCCTAGGATTATATCAATTCCTACCCCGGTAGAACTACAAGATCCGTAAGGAACTCTCGATCCCCAATTTCAAGCTTTACATCTTTTACTACTTGGTTAGTCATGATATTATTCCAGTGACACTAATACAATAACCACCCTTGACAATTGTAATCACATTCATCTTATGCTTAGATGCAAAAGTAGAACTCACAAAGGAATGTGAAGCACCGAATCAAAGAGCACAACTGCGGGGTGATCATTAACAAGAAACTTACCGGTGGTGACCACTTCACCGGCAGCAGGAATTTCCTCCTGATGAGTGTAGTGAACACGCCTGACGGACGTTTCCTTAAGCATTCTTGGGAGGATGGGGACATCTATTTGCCCAATGACCAGGTCAATTCTGGCCCAACATGGCTGTTAGCTGGTGGGACATTGAGCTGCCCCGCCTTGAGGTATTCTTTGGCAAGGAAATTGTGTACTTTTGCGAAAACCCAGTTTTAGCTTGATTCTTCTTCCGAGGTGGGCGGTACGGACATTAGCATTGGGTGGGACGGTGACTGGGTCTTAGATACCATTGGTGCCTTAGACTGAGAAGCACCTGCCTCAAAGTTTCTTTTGTGATTCTTGGAAGCGGCATATATCTTATCATTGTTCTCCTGAGTCAGAGTGTCACTGATAAACTCATTGAAGGTGACACACTTGTAGTTTCCCATTGACTTCATCAGTTTAGGGGAAAGTCCCCTCTTGAAGCTAGCTATTCTCTTAGCGTCAGTATCGATGAACTCAGGAGCATACCTCGCCAGGTTGTTGAATGCCTGGAGGTATTCATTAAGACTCTTGTTGCCTTGGGTTAGCTTCATAAACTCGGTATGCTTAATGGCCATGAGACCAGGAGGGATAAAGTGTCCCCAGAAAGCTGCCTGAAACTGACCCCAAACTATCTCGATGTTTGCAGGGAAGGTGGTCCTGTGATGTGTCCACCAGATGCCTGCAGGGCCTTGGAGCTGGTGTCCTGCATATGTGGCCTTCATACCTTCAGTCAAACGGAGCAATCCAAACCTTTGCTCTATCGTGCTCAACCATTCATAAGTTTGTAATGGTTCTTACGCCTCCACGAAAGATAGGAGGCTTTGTATCCATGAAGTCCTTAAAAATCTTTTGTCTTGGTTGGCTCGGGTCCCTGGCGGACATGACGATCCTCACGGTTTATCATCCGACGATAGCTAGCCTCGGCTAACATGCGTGACTTTCCACAACTGTCTGCATTAGCTCAGCTGGTGTGGGCGGTGGCGGAGGTGGTTGTTCCTCATTTCCCATGCCATGACCGCGACGAAGGTTATGAGCCATCTGCAAAATGTATAGCCAATGAGCACTGACGATGTGGAAATTTTTGTAGATGAACCGTATAATTATGCCAAACTGAGTCCATTGGAGGGAATGCATTTATATAATCAACAGAGGCACAATCATTCATCACAACCACACAACTCATCAAGCGCGTCAATTGACACATAAATTCGATGAACTTAACCAACAACGAGATCCATAGACCGCAAAGACAAAATTCATCAAAGGCTCACATACGTGGAGCATAATACGTTCGATAGGTTACATCCAAGCCATAGTGGTTCCAAACTTACATCCAAAGATAACTTATGGTTCGATATTACATCCCAACGATTAACTTATTACAAAGCTACTCGTTCATGCATGAGGATCAACAAAAGACTAGCTCTTGCGCATTAGCTAAGTAGTAGGCTAAACTACGCATCGTCCTCGGAGTCAGTGTCGAAGATCTCTCCTCCATCTTCATCACTAGCAGGCTCTAACTCCTCATCTTCCTCCTCATCAGGTGGAATGTCCTTAGGTCCATTGACCTCCATGTCATCATCACCTTCAGCCATGATGACACCAGAACCCATCTCATCCTCATCCTCAGGTGGCAGGAGAGGGTGAAGTTGATTGTGTAACAGGTGAACCTCCTCATGGAGATTGTCATTGTACTCCTCAGCAACTACCACTTGCTGCTCTAGCTCTACCTGTCGCGCTCTCAACACATTCTCCTCGTGCCAGGCTTCATTCCGTTGGTTCATCACGTGAATCAACATGCGTTCACAGTTGCGGTGAGCAACTATCAACCTCTGAACCTCAAGGGTCTCTTGGTCCCTTTCCTACGTTACTTGCTCCAAGTGGTGCTGAGTCGCATTCCTCTCAACAGTCACCCGAGCTAGCTCCAGCCTTTCCTCCTCAGTAGGCTCAGGACGGGGCTCACGAGGAGCTAAACGGTGACGAGGCGCCCTGCCTCTAGCGGACTTGCGAGCAGTGAGCTTCGTGCGCGCCATCTGTAGTAAAAGTTACAACATAAGGGGAGAATCATTTAAGGGATACGAAATTTAATTAGTCGGGACAATCATATTTTAAAGGAGGGAGTAATGCAAGAAATGCCATGTATGCTTGAACATGATGCATGCACGATCCGTACGTCCTCACAATCCTAGAAAAATTTAAAGGCTAGCGAAATATACGGTGGCATACATACGTTCTCTCAGTATATGGTAGCTAGTCGATCTCTAACGATCGTTGTTAGTGTACTGCAGAAAATTTCATTTCATCCCGATAATTTCCCAAAATGCATAAAAGCAAGCGATAAACTAAATACTTTCATACATACATCCCCCGATGCATATACTCTAGTATCACAACTACCGTCGCCGAGATACCCACATTTAAGTACTCTCATAGATACATGATTGAACATGTAAGTATACGAGCAACCACAACTACTCTCCCCTAGACCGACAGGTTGGACGGTCATGCTCTCTAACTCCCACTTACCGGGCGTGAGAGGTATTTGATCCAAACATTACCACCCAAGCGGATGGCATCCATATAATAGCACGTCGTATGGACGATTTAAAAGCAGAAACAAGCAAGAACCCCAAGTTAGTACTTAATAAGCCACCTAAGAGTCCTTATTTGGGCATAAGGGATATGACCACTAGCAATACTTAGTATTTAATTTAGGATTTTCACAAATACTTTTGTTTTAAATACACAAATGACATGTTTAGTGTCGAATCTTGCTCGATGCTAGCTGTAATGTAAACCGACCAAATCATAAGAACGTAAGTACAAAAACAATCACCAAGCGATCAAATTCTGTACTTAAGCTCCCATAATCCCGGTGAGTCCGAAATCACAAAGGATTTCAACCAACTCTCGACATACAAACCAAGATCGTAGTGATTCAACACAACACATCATCCGTTACAACATTTCATAAGTAGCATTCGGATTACATCCATCGAGTTCAAATAAAATATTACAAACCAAGTTCAAATCGTGGAAGCAACATAGTTTAGTACATAACTTCATAGTTTCAAATACATTGTCGATCCGAGTCATGTCCCACAAAAGCATGATCAGTGCACGAGAACTAGTAGAGACCGCAGCCAACGGCCTAGTCTTCATCCCCGGTGGGAGAAGGCAATACTTGCGACAACCAAAGTAGAACTGGTCATACGCAATGTGGGAGATAAACCCCGAGTACGAGAAGGTACTCAGCTAGACTTACCCGTCAAAAACCAGAAATAAAAGACATCAAGGATCATGCAAGGCTTTTCGGGTGGGCTAGCTTGACACGATTCAGTAAAAGAGCTTACGATTATAGTAACCAATTTAAACTTAGCATCAAGCTTATCATCATTTACCTCGTCCACTAGATTAGCTTTTTGTACTAGAGCACTCACTTATTAGGAGCAAACAATATTAACCATAGCAGGTATAATAAGGCTGTCATCATCATATCATCATTTTCGAACCATTAAGTTATTAAGTGTATCTACATTGGAGATAAGCCCATCAAGTTCTCACTAACCGGAGAGGCGGCGATTCAATTGAATTACAACTCAGGTGAGGGGTATTCCTAACTCTCACCGCATACTTAGCAAGGGTAGCCGTGGGTCACCTTTGGGAACATCTCAGAACCAAATTCATGGGTTCGATCAAGCGCCAAGACACTCGTGGATTACCCTTCCGCCAGACGATCGGGACTTTTAAATCACCTGCCCTTGGACTCACGTCTACGGCTCCTTCCGAGGCGCACTTTATACTTATCGACGACTCCGGGCTGAAGTGAGCTACTCGGCCATGGTCGGTCTTCAGCCGGCCAACTAAGAGAGAGGCATCGTTCAACATGAACAGGAAAGGCTCCAAGAATCACTCCTTGCGACACAGACGGAGTCACTACACAACCCGCAAACCTCCGTCCGGTCTTCATTTCAAATTAAGACCGGTTTTTTCCACGATACCAAATATAGCCAACCGTGCCACATGTATCTTCCTATATCTCGCAGTGTGTGAAATCACCCGACTTCTACTGCGTTTTAAGCGGGGCTAAGCACTACTTGAGCACGAGCTACATAGGATTCAGGTGGTAACAATATCTGGACAAGGATTGGGTAACCAATGCAAGCAATGGTTTGCATCCAACACCTAAACTTAATGCAACAATATATATATAATAATAATCATCATGAATTGAATTTCGGAAATTAGGAGGCTTAATATGCTAAGGGCTTGCCTTTCACAAAGTTGCAAGGACGGTGGTTCGGGCACTCAACGGCGACCTCGTCGGCACTTCTCCAAGGTGCTCCTCCTCCCGAATCTCGTGTCCATTTGCTTCTTTGCTCGCTTTCAGTTCCTCGAATTCCAGTGAGGTCACTCCTTCCGGTACACCTATTGCATGCCGATGCAAAAGATAAATACCATGGATGCATAAGGAATGACATGATGCTCATGATGAATGAATCACAGCAAGTGTTTACCGAAAACATCACTGGACACTCGTTTACCGAGTAAGACTAGCCCTATTCAAATCACTTTAAGCATGTATCTAACTTAACTTAAAGAACAAGAGCAACTTACCTAACTTGCGTAACCTAAGATAAAGATGCTCATCTTTAGTTAAAGGCCTAACACCTAGGAACATTACCACATACTTAGAAATAGTAAAGACATACTTAAAATAACAGTTAAAGCTTCATATGCAAACAAGTAGTTACTTAATTCAATCATAACCAGAGTTCTATAAATCCAAATGACCTGCATGAGGACATTCTGAAAAGATTATGAAATTCTCTACAATTCATTTGTAAACATCAAAGCATGATTCTTAAGTTAACCAAATCAAATTCCAGTAAACCTAGAATCTGTCCCGCAATGACAGGGTTGCTAACTTAATTATTTAATGATGATGCAAAAGCATAATTTGATCAATCCAAGTTTACCAACTTGTTTTTCATACCTAAGAAACATCAGAAAGTATAGTGCCAACTTCTAAATAATTTATTTAATATCCATTTCCAATTTATTTAGTTAATTAGGTGATTTAAGAAATATATAGTAAAACTATTCATAAAAATCTACAAAAATTACAGTAGCTATCTCATGCTGCACATAGACTACCATAAAAATTTCAAAGCCATTGGGCAAGTAAAACTTGCTGTATCTAAAATAACAGATGACATGTCTATTTCTAGCATAATTAGGAAACCTTATTAAAAAAGTGTCAAGCAACAGATTTCCCATTTTTCCTAGCATCATTCTAGCATAAGAATAGCACTCATCAAATTTTACCTCCACTGGATCTATAGAAAAATTATGAAAATTCACACAAGATCCATCCATTAATAAAAGGAAATTCTATAACTTACAAACTACACATGCACTAGCTCTGAAATTTTAACCAGAGTTTCTAATAAGCAATAATAGACTACCCACAAAATTTCATAATTTTTGGACCACAGAAACTCAAGATAAAATTCAAACAAGTTTGCATGCATCTAAAAACACATTTCAAAGTCCTATTTAATTCATCAAAAATTTCTAAAACATGTGCTTATATAATATTTTTGTTAAATACTAGACATGACCAGGAACTTAACAAAATTGGAACCATAGCATTTGGATCTATATACTAGGAAATATAGATTTTTGAATAACAATACAAATCTGTGAAATAATAAAACAAAACAAAATAAGGAAACAAAACTCAGCCACAGTTGGGCCGGCCCGAAGGAACAATGACCATGAACTGTGTATATTGGCGCTGCCCAAGACGTGCTCAGCTCATTAAGTAGCTCCAGCTGCGTCGTCGTAAGGTCGGCCGACATCGACAAGAGGGCCGCGTGTCGGAGACGAGACAGTGGGGAGGAAAGCAGCATGGCGGCGGCGTAGATTGTCGCCGGTGACATCTCCGGTGAACTCGACGCAAGACCGGCGTGTTCCCCACACCCATGCGCATCTAGAGGACCCATCTATTGCAACGATTGCAGTGGCTAGAGGGGGGTGGCGGCAAGCACGGCGGCGCCGGCATGCGACATGTCCGGCTCGGCGAGGCTACAGTGGCTAACGCTGCCTAACGGTTGACACCACGAGCCGGTGGTGTTCCTAGGACCCAGCGCGAGCGCAGAGGAGGGGATAGCAATGGCGCGAGGAGAGCTGGCCACGTGGAGTGCTAACTCCGGTGAGGTCCGGACAAAGGCGGTGGTGGGGAAAAACCGCGATTGGCCCTTACCGATGTATGATTGACTCGCTAGCACGGTGGAAAAGGGAGAGGGGATCACGGCGGGGCTCTGGGTGAGCTGGGCAACGCGTTTTTGCCGAGACGCGGGAGCTAGGCGAGAGCGAAGTTCCGGCGGCAATGGCGGGCGGCTCGGTGCTGCGCTGTGGGAGGCGAAGAATGCAAACAGGGGCGTAAGAGTGCGTCAGGCAAAGTAGCGGGTGGCTTTAAGACGCGCGGTGGCAGCGTGCCAGCCACAATGGCGTGGCTCGCGCAGGCTCAGCGATCGGCGACGGGTGGCGCCACGCGTCGAAGGTTTTCTGAAACGGTCGGTCATGTTCACTGAACATTTTCTGAAAACACGATTCAGAGCTCCATGACGGTGACTGACTGAGCGAGTTTGATGATGATTATCTCCTAAACCGTGACGATCTGGGTTAAGTTGTAGTTAACAAAGTTGGAGACCTTCGTGATTACTACAAATTTGCTAATTGGAGCTCGAGCTAGTTTGGCTTGGTTAGGGAGATACAAGGTGACAAAGCTGGGTATATGAAACTGCAACACAGTTAAGGACTTAGAAAAATTCCTAAGTCTGAAATCAGCATGTACTTCTGACTTGTGGGCCATGTTTGAGCATGTTCTAGCCATTTTCATGAGTTGGTCATAAAACAACTTTTGTTCCTTGATAAATTAGCTACAACTTTGGTAAAGAGTGCACAGCCATGCAAGGTTTCTAAGTTGGACTTTTGAATCAGTCAAACGATGACATTCCAAGGGTCAATTCAAGTCAAACTTGCATTCAAGGGCAATCTTGTCATTTTGACCTACATGAACAATGTTCCAACAAGTAACCTAAGTGTAGTTAAGGTGTAATAGACCATGATCAACCACTTTACAAAATTGTTATACCACTTCTAATGATCACATGTGATAAAGAAAGTAAAACAAGCAATTCATTCATATGTTGCAATGCAATGTTTCACATGTTTCAAGACCTTGTTGTCATTTTATAATTGCCACATTACTACCATATTGCCATGTTTCCAAGTATGAGAGTTTCATGTTACATTCACATGTTGCACTACTACCACTCTAAGCAATCAAGCATGAACACATACAATTTAAAATGCTGCATACGTATGTTTCAATGATAATGACATGATGACATAGATAATGCACATGTTTATGAAATGACATGCAATTTAGTGGAAGCCTAAACACCTAGGGTGTTACAGATTCCTTCAGAATCATAATGGCATTAGTGGCACATTACGATTTAGAATTACATCAGATGGATGTAAAGACGGCATTTCTCAACGGGGACTTGGAGGAAAATGTTTACATGGCACAACCGAAAGGTTTTGTCATGTAAGGAAATGAACGAATGGGATGCCGCCTAAAGAAATCCATTTATGGATTAAAACAAGCTTCAAGACAGTGGTACTTGAAGTTTGATCAGACAATAAGAAATTTTGGGTTTAAAGAGAATGTAGAGGACAATTGTGTCTATGCAAAGTTTAAGAATGAGAAGTTTATCTTCCTTGTCCTGTATGTGGATGATATCTTACTTACTAGTAGTGATATCGGTCTACTACTGGAGACAAAGAAGTTTTTGTCCTCAAAATTTGATATGAAAGATCTTGGTGAAGCTTCGTTCGTTCTAGAGATCGAGATTCACCGAGATAGAAGTAAAGGGGTATTAGGACTATCACAAAAGGCATACATAGAAAAGATCTTAAAGAAATTCAGTATGCACAAATGTAGTCCCTCACCTGCTCCTATAGTCAAGGACGACATATATGGGGATTTTCAATGCCCCAGGAATCAGTATGAGATCGATCAAATGAAAATGGTTCCATATGCTTCAGCTGTCGGAAGCTTGCAATATGCTCAAGTATGTACGCGCCCTGACTTGGTATTTGTTACTGGGTTACTTGGCAGATTCTAGAGCAATCCTGGAACAGAACACTGGAAATTAGTAAAGAAAGTCTTGCGTTATTTGCAGGAAACGAAAAGCACTTGGCAGATTCTAGAGCAATCCTGGAACAGAACACTGGAAATTAGTAAAGAAAGTCTTGCGTTATTTGCAGGGAACGAAAAGCCTCATGATGACGTATAGAAGATCAGATTCACTCCATATAGTGGGATATTCAGATTCTGATTATGCAGGAGATGATAGAAAATCCACGTCTGGATATGTATTCACTCTCGCACGGGGAGCTATTTCATGGAAAAGCTTAAAGCAAACCGTCACTACATCGTCCACAATGTATGCCGAGTTTGTAGCGTGTTATGAGGCAACGGGGCAGGTGAATTGGCTAAAGAAGTTCATACCCGGTTTGAAGGTGGTTGACGACATCTATAGACCACTTAAGTTATACTGCGATAATAATCCAGCAGTACAGTATGCTCACAACAATAAGTCAAGTGGTGCTGCCAAACACATTGACATAAAGTATTATGTTGTGAAAGATAAAGTCTGGGATCATGTCATAAGTCTTGAGCATATAAGTACCGAAAAGATGCTCGCGGATCTACTTACAAAAGGCTTACCACCCAACGTGTTCAGAGAACATGTAGCCGGCATGGGTTTAAGGGAAAGCCTATAATTCCTAGACAAAAGAAGGCACAAAGTTAAGTATCTATTTCAGAATAAATTGGTGTGTTGTAGTTGTTAAATCTATCGGCAATTGACCGTGACGATGAAACATGCTCTATGCGCTAATCTATAATGGAATGAACAAAAGTAAATGATATGAAATTAAAAGATGGTAGGAGATCAAGGGGAAGATTGTTAGATTGATCTCTAATCCCAAACTTGGTCCAACGGCCCAATTAGGCCTTTGATCCGTGTCCTGATCGGGGGCGTCCAGCCCACTATGGCTGGAGGGCCCCTGTCACACTACGCAATAAATAGAGGTGGGGGCCGGCGGCTCTGTGTACGAGGTTCGCCTGAGCCGAGCTCCCCACCGAAATCTCTAATCCGATCTAGAGGGTGTGCAGCCAGTGACGGGAAGCCACCAGTCGCGCTGCCACCGGACTGTGTCACTGCCACCACTGCACTGCGCCGCCACCGGTCTTCACCGCCGGTCGCCACCGCCCATCACCGACACCGTCTTCACCGACCGTCGCTGCCCTCGTGCAAACACCGACACAACGCCCATGGCAGACGCCGCTGGATCGAAGGCCTACGATGGTCGGTAACCTAGCACTACTCTTCCCTCTGTTCTCTGTCTAGTTCATGTACTAGGACATGCTATTCATTTACAAGATGTACCCGAGTAGATGTATGACCATGTGATTAGAATAGATTAACAAACAGGCCAACACCGACTCAACCTGTGTTCAAACAACAGAAGAGAATGAGAACGAAAGGAACAGGCGGCCTGTGACAACGCGAATGATCAGACTCACCACAATGAACCTACACCGTTGGGAGGGGGGGGGTTTGGAATAAAAACGGATAAAAACAAATTTTTAAAAGAGGAGTCCTATCATGACAACGACATAGGCACATAAAAGATGCCTAGGTACATGGAAGTCGGCACAATGCAAGCGATGCAGCGTCGTATCACACAATAACTGCAAGTGTCACAGTGGAAGGCACGAACACTAGGAGGCGAATCGCAGCAGCTAAAATGTAGGAGAACAGAGAACCAAAACGAAAAGATTAGCAGGAGGAAGGCCACAGAAAAAGGAAACGAAAATGAGGACACCAAGAACAATATGGCGCCTGTGAGATTGACAGAGTGTGTAAGCAGTGCACATGTAATGGCACGGATGCGCCTCACGCACAGACGTGGCAGAACCATAGGAGCGCGTCGCTAAGGAATAAAAACAAGGGTGCAGGGAGCATCACCCCTAAAACAAGCCGCACTGGCCAAGGACCTATCTGACATGAGCATCGCAGCCGCATGACAATGTGAACCGTGTACGAAGCAACTGGGTAGTGACGTTGTCCAAGAGCACAACAAACATCGTCAAGAAACAAGCAGCATCGACTACGAACCTGCAACACGGACATGACCGCCGCTTGACATACTGAGTCATGCACGAAGCAGCTGACCCACAACCGAGCATCTTGTACAAACAGGCGTTATGAGCGTACCATTTACGACATGAACACTACAAACACACTGCATTATGAAGACAAGGTAAGAGGCTGGGCAGCCGCACAGCAGCGTGCACCCGAATCACTGCAGCCTACAGCGGCAATTAGGCAGGCCAAAGCATGGACACAGACACCACGAACTGAGAGCACTAAAAAGAAACTGTCCTACAGCCAAACACAGAATGAAATGGCTAATCAGAACGTTGAGCACGGAGGACAAGGGGTGAGACAACCCAACGGAAGGTAATCTGAAGCTATGAGCCCCTACACAGGCAACAAACAAGCGGCACCGAAAACATGGTAGCACTAAATGCACAAAGAACTCTACCTGTTCAGCAGTATGTTGTGAATTACCGCGTACGACCGAAGAGATGAGAACCCAACAAGAAAACCGCAGCATGGCAGCGGCGGCCGTCGGTGCAGATCCGCCGCGGTGAACGCGAACAGAGCCGGCAGCCGACGAAGCCGCTCCGGAGCTCCAACGATGCGGAGGACCGTGCCGAGAAGAGGAAAGACGGCCAATGCAGTTCGTCGCCAGTATAGATGTCCATGCAGCCCGCGGCATGAAAACCAGGCACGAAGCCCGCATTTTTGGCCCACCCCGAGCACGGCTCGGACCGGTGGCGAGCGGGCCCGGGCTGGCCTGGCCCGAAGGAGCATGCCGTGCCTGGGCCTTACCCCAGGCACGACATGCCGGCACGGCACGGCCCGGTCCACGGACGCTCCCGGCTCCCTCCCCACGCCGCACTCGCTCCTCTCCCCTCTGCGCCGCGGACGCTCCTGGCTCCCTCCCCTTCCCTCGCATCTGGCGAGGCCGCGAGGCGAGCGTGCTCCATTCCCTCCCCCCGCGCAGCCCCCTCCCCACGCGGCCACTACGCACTCGCTCATCTCCCCTCTGCGCCGCGGACGCTCCCGGCTCCTTCCCCTTCCCTTGCATCGGGTGAGGCCGTGAGGCGAGCGCGGACATGGAACGCCCTCGTGCAGCACGGCAAGCTCGCTGGCGGCCATTGCCATCTCCCACTGCTCGTGCTTCCTCCCCTTCCCCCTCTCTCTGGCTGCTCACGCTGCCCCGAGCTCTGCCCCGACGCTAGATTCAGTGTCAAGGCCCAAGGGCAAGCTCGCCGGCGGCCACTGCCATCTCCTGTTGCTCGTGCTTTCTCCCCTTCCCCTCTCTCTAGCTGCTCGTGCTAGCCCCGAGCTCCGCCCCGACGCCAGATCCGGTGTCAAGGGCCAAGGGCAAGTTCGCCGGCGGCCACTACCATCTCCCGCTGCTCGTGCTTCCTCCCCTTCCCCCTCTCTCTCTAGCTGCTCGCGCTTCCCCGGGCTGTCCCGACACGCTGGGCTGGCCGTGCTTCACGGGCCGGGCCGGCCCAAAAAATGGCCCAGCAGGCCGTGCCTGGGCTGTAGGTCAGGCACGATGCCCTCCTCGGCATGGCCCGGAAGACACGACGCGGCCCGTTGGACATCTATGGTCGTTGGCGGCTCGACGGAGGTAGGGTTTGGCGGGGCGGCACGGGAGGGCCAACTATGGCAAGGCACGGTCTACCGCCGTGGCCAGTTCGGACCTATGAAGTCCCTGTCGGAGAAGCGGAGCGCGGCAGCGGAGGTGGCGGCGGCGGCCGTAGGCGCACAGACACGGAGAGGCAGGCTGGGAGGCGGACAACGAGAGGGAGCAGGTAGGTGATGGAAATTTATATTTTTACCATTATATATAATAATCGTCACTTGTCCATTTTAGGATGACAATTACAAATTTACCAAATAAGAAAAGTTTTAACATCAGATTTACCATCTTTGCATATGTGGCACGCCACGCAAGCCTGACACATTGGTGCCCAGTTAATCAGGGATGTCAAAAGTCCTTCCTGCCCTTGTCTTGCTCCTCCTCTCTCTCTCTCTCTCTCTCTCTCTCTCTCTCTCTATATATATATATATATATATATATATATATATATATATATATATATATATATATATATATATATATATATATATCTATATATATATATATGACAGTTGGGTCCCGCATCTCCCGTCACTGCCAGGTGGACCCTACTCGTCAGCTTCGTCTCACACCTCTAGCAAAGGACGGTCAAGGCTGCGTCAGGACCAAGCTCACCATGGCTACAGGGGCTGAGCTGGCCAGGGCAGTCTGCGTCGGGGCCGAGCTCGCCATGGCAGCCTGCGTCGGGGCCGAGCTCCCCATGGCCACCAGGGTCGAGCTCGCCGGGGCAGCCTACGTCGCGCCAAGCTCACGGTCTGAGTTCACCCGCGGCCGTGCTGCGCTCGCCATGGCCGCCGGGCCGAGATCGCCATAGCCGCCAGGACCGAGCTCGCGTCCTCCCCCATGGCTAGAGCTCGAGTAGAGGTCGTGCTTGCCCCAGTCATGGCCTCGCGTGACGCGCCGCACCCACCCGCTACTTTCGTTTGACATCCGTGGCCACATTGCCCTCCCTCGAGACATGCCGTGCTCCGAGCCACCATGGGCGCAAGCCGCTGCATCACCTCGATCTCCCTCCTCGTTGCCTCCCCATCACCAAGACCATCACCGGCGAGTACGCACTGCTTCCTTCGTCGTCATTCGCCGCTCGACGGAGATTCCCAGCCATGGCCATGCCCACCTGCGCCGCCTCCGCAGCCGAGCTCGCCCCCTCTACGCGAGAAGCAGCCCTACGTCCGGTGAAGGCCGGGGCGGCCTCGCAGTGCCCGCCCCCGGAGCTGGAGCCATGGATGGGGACGAAGCTAACACGCTCCCATCCAGGTGATAGAGGTGAGAGACGAAGTTGACAAATGGGGCTCAGCTGGCAGGGAGAGGAGCTGCGGGACCCAGCTATGAGAGAGACAGAGAGCGGGGTAGGGGTTGGAAGGACTTTTAACCTACCATGGCCGACTGGACGCCAACGTGTCAGGCTGACGTAGCATGCCACATGTGTAAAGATGGTAAATCCGATGTTAAAACTTGTATCATCTGATAAATTTGTAATTGCCATCCTTAGGATGATATTTGGATGAGTGGCTATCGTTATAATGATAAAAATATAAATTTCTTGTAGGATTGGAGGAAAAGGGGAAGAATCCAAAAAGGAGAAGCGGAAACCGGGCAATATATTTGCTGGGACAGCTCCTGAGGAGAAGCCAGAGGACATAGAAGAAGCCGAGAAAACACTGAGGAGCCCTGAGAAGCCGTTCGTGGCAGAATTCGTCGGCAGCAATCCTGACCATCCGATCGAGGATCCGACGGGTGAAATATCAGGCCGACGTGGACGTGGTTCTTGCTAGGGGAGAACGTGCAGACCTCCAATCCTCCGGCCAGCATCGCGCCGCCCGCTGCCTGATCGACCCTCTGTCTTCTGCAACCTGCAGGGCAGCGGCCAGCGGAGACGGCGAGCACCTCCACCACCTGCAGGCGGCGAGTGATCGGCGAGCTGCGTTGCGTTCCCCCCGCTTTCTTCCTGCCTCTGCTCTTCTTTCTTCTCCTAAAGTCCGGCCTCCTCGCCGCGTTCCGCAACCACCTTCTCCGCTCATCGCAGCTTAGGCTTAGCCCACCTTGCATATCCAGTGGTGGCTACCTTTCTCTCCGTGATCTCAAGGAACAACTTCCAGATCCACTCCGCTTCTCCAAGCCATGGTTAGCCTCTCGTGCTTCTCCTCCCCTTTCTCTCCAGATCGTTTCCTTCCTTGCTGAGACCACCTGTCATCTGTTTTTAAAATGCAGCCGGAAATGATCTGGATTATACCCCAATGTAGAATTATGTCAATATTCTAGAGGTAGCTGGAGGACGAATTGTTCGATTCAAATGCAAGTATTTTTGTCGGTACTACAATGGAATCTACACTAGGGCTGAATCTCATTTGCTTCAAATATCGAAGCTAGGAATTCAAGCGAGCCCACATGTGACAACACCTATCCTTCGATAACTTCAAATTGAAGGAAACGTGGATGAAGAAACTTAGGTGGAGGATGAACCAGAGTGCAGGCTGTGCTACTAGTTAGCAGCTTCTTGCTAGTTATTATGGCCTTTAATATGTCATAAATTCGAGACTTCCACTATGTTAAATAGAACACATGAGCAACGTATTACTGTTTTCCAAAAGTAAATAAACCTAAGTGAAGGCATATGGATTTGTTTCTAGTTAAGAGCACAAAATAAAAATAAGAACTCAAAATCAAATAAACGAAAGTGAAGACATGGCGATTTGTTTCTCGAAGTTCAGTTGGTTTCTGAAGTTTGGTTCCTTCCAAGTAAAATCCCACATTGAGGAGTTCCCTAGGAAGCAGGATCTTTTTCAACAACTTTTCTCACTTCACTAATATGCTTCTTTTCTTGTTGTGGCGAAGTCGAAGTGTTCACAAACTTCTATAGCACACCACAAGCTTGGGTGATCGTTGTATGACACATATCCATCTAGGGGTCTTGACCTATAAGAGTAGCGAATGTTTGAGAATTGCTTGATGAAGTCCACAGGTGTTCAAAGATTTGAATTGTTTTATTGTGCTCCCAACCACCAAATCTCTGAATCTAACTCATCGGATTTCTCACAAATCACACAGCCCATGCCCACGCAAACTGGGGTTGGGCAGAGCCCTAACAGGATTTGGTGCGTTGATTCAATGGTGGTTTAATCCAAGAGCCGCCAAGTTGTCATACATGGATTGAAGGACCCACCATTCATACACACTAGCTCTGACTGCTAGAAACCGCCTTAGACCAACTCTAAACCGACCTTATGGAGCAATGTGGAGCATTGGATCAAGAGGTGGTCGGATCTAATGGCACCAGCCAGCCAAACCGCCTCAAACTAATCTATAAAAGTATAAATACCCCCTTTCTCCATATGACTATATATATATACCAATGTTGACCCCACTCTCTGAGAGCATAGAAACAAGATGGAAAATTCGGAGAGGGAAACTTTGAGAAGTTGGGGTTGTCGGCTTCCTCTTCGGGTCTTTGGACAAATTTTAGGCCTCGTTTGGCAGGGCTTCACTTCACTAGTGAAGCCATTTTTTTTGGCTTCAGCTCTACGAACAGCTCCACCGGTGGAGCTGAAGCGGTTTTGATAAACCGTTTGGCAAAATGACTTCCCTGTGAAAGCATGTTTTTTGGGACCTGGAGGAGGAGCCGGGAGAAGCCACTATTTTTTGCTCCTTCCCACCCCAAAGCTCTGTGAGAGCACGTTTTTAGAGGCTTCATCGGTGAAGCCGTTTCATTTTACCCCGTTTGGCAGAAAACGGCTCCAAACGGCTCTGAAGCCGCTGGAGAAGCCCTGCCAAACGGGGCCTTAATGTGATCCTTTTAGTTCTATGTTTCAACCATGCAAGGGGTGAGTAGAATAGCATAGGCTAAGGTTAGTTGCACTAAACTTTCAGAGCCTAATTTAACCCTCCTCTTGGGCCATTTAGTTCTTTCACTTACCTACATGATCATGATGACCACGAGCTGAGTAGGTGTGGACGTAGACAACCTTAAGCAGTGGCTAGCGCCATCGATGATCGTCCTTGATTTGGAGAAACGTTGCTCCCCGAACAAGCAGAGTACAGATAAGCACCGGACAACGGCCACAAAATAGATCAGCAGTACAATTCTTGGTTTTTGCCTGTCGATAGTCTCACAACAGAGTTCTTTGATAACAGGGCACTGAGTGTACTGAGGTAAGCTTGACATAACTTAAAAACTAGATCAGTGACAATGCCACTAAAAACATGAACTCGGCATGTTATTACCACACAACGTTTTGACTTTTGAGTTCTGGAACAGGAAACACATGGGCAACAGGAACCCTGTACTAACAAAAAATACACAAGGCAAGATCAGTGGCTGGACAAGGTTGTCAATTTGTCATCTCGTAGCCAGGTTCTTGCTCCTCAAAAAAAAATGCATAGTACCTGTGAAACAAATACCAATTCCATTTCATCACAGAAGAGTTAACAATTCATGAACCTAAGGTTGGGCAGAAACATTTTGCTTCCCACATAAGTGAGAGAAACATACAAATGCTGCGCTGGACTTCAGATATGGGACTATACCAAAGTCCACCTAGACAAAGTAAATATATCGTTCTGAGTAGCATCTTAACAAGTGGTACAGAGTGAATAGCAGTGTTTTAATTGAAACTAGACTATGATTTACTCCCTCCGGCCACAAAAATCTTGTTTAGGGCAAGAGTTGGTCAAACCTTGAAAACTACCAACATCAATAACTATTACATTATTTAGTTTGGAAACATGTAAGCTATATGTGTAGATTTGGATTCAACATACTTGCAAAATCTCTTAAGGATTTTAAGAATAAAAAAGGGGGCGTACCCAGTGCAGAGTGCTCCTGCTCTGTGCGGGGTCTGGGGAAGGGTGTCAGTGGCAAGCCTTACCCTCGCCTGTGCAATGTGAGAAGACCGCGACTCGAACCCGGGACCTTCCGGTCACAGGCGGTAAAACTCTACTGCTTGCACCAGGCCCGCCCTTCAAGGATTTTAAGAATATATGAGAAAAAATTAGTGGTCAAAGATATGCATTGAAAACCATGCAAGTCAAATGTGTCAAATATCTTTGACAAGAGGGAGCTCTCTTTATGTTTCTGAACATGAAATGCCAGCATCAATAGTCATTACATAAAAGAAAACAGTCAAAAAAGAAACAGCATGATGATATGTGATGTTTTGCCTTTGCATAATCGATTCTTCATAGTATATGATGCAGGTGAGTACATAATTTTCCAGCTGGAAGGCTGAAACCACATGATAAAAGTGCAACTAATAAAATTTAAGTAAATAGCAAATATTTTGTCACATTTAGGGCGGCCTAAAACTCATCTTGTAGTCTTTTCATGCATTGCTAAAGCCTAGCAGTAGCTGGTCAATCAATCTAACAGAGTAATAAAAGGGAAATGGACATATGCAAAGGGAAAAAAGAACATGACTGGAGCGTAACTAGTAGCAATATATAGCTGTCTTGCATTTGACACATTGCTTCGACCTTAACTAAATGCATACAGGTGATGAACCAGCACAAACAAAAGGGGGCCAACGCTCAGGGCCTCAGATATCAGTTTACGTACACTTGTGGTATAGTATAATTACATTATTGCACACAAGGCACAGAACATGAGTTCACAGCAAATAAAACACAACTCACTTGTTTGGTGAAATAAAGAACCATAAATAAGCTCTAAATAATAGGTCAGTCAAATATCATCTTTTAAGTCAATCTTATTTTCTGAATATATCTACATAAATGTATAGTCATGTATAAACTTGAATATGCACAAACCAAAATGGAACTGTAACAAAATAATAAAGACCACCTATTTGTTTGGGCTCGGTCAACTGATTTGTTAATAGTGTCCCGAACCCAGACATGACAGGGGAGCTGCTGCACAATCAACTGCAAGGGCCAACAAGGTTGTAATTACCGTGACAATACTCTTACAATCAATCCAAAAATATGCATGTACCTTCTAACCTCCAGTTTTATATTGCCAATTTTAGGTCCATCGATCAACTGTTGCTTAAAATACCGGCAGAATAAAGGATACAGAACAGGTGGTATGAATTAGCAAGGTGACCAAAAAATGTAGGCAAACATGAAAACATTTACTGGTCCAGGACTTTTGCCCTTGGCCATAAATAAAATGCCCGAGACATTATGATCGTGTATTATACATCAATCAGATAAAAGTAATCATTATTAGAGGAATTCAATCATGAGCCAACCACGTCTACAAGAGGGTTATGAGATGGGATTTGGAAGGTTTTTATAAACAGAAGGGTGGATATCAACAAAGTATAACCATGATTGGATGTACATCACATGTTTTGACCTATTACCCAGAGAAATTTTGCTGGCACAACACAGGTATATAAAGTTCACAAATCATGTTGTAGCTACAACACCTATTACCAGGCATCTTGCTTCTAACCTTCCATGGAAAAGGGGAACCAAACAGCCTTTCTTTGTATGCCATGTGGTGACTATAAGCAGATTACCCCTCTGAGGAAAAAACTGTACATACAACATTGTCTAAGTTCTCTTTCTCTCATCCGAATCATTTACCATCTCAGCAAGATTTAGAAGATCAAGATAATTACAAAAACCTCTGCTTTGCCAAGACCAGCAGCATTCCATCAATAAGCACTATGGGCCATGAAATATACCTCTCTTCAAGTAATGATGATCCAAGCGGCAACCGACAACTGGACACTACCTAAATCCATCTAGAGCAGCTGCAACATCCTCCAGTCCAAACTGACGACCACCCAGCCGCACCTCCTTACACCTTGCTGCAAAGTAGAACAGAAGCCATACTACCATGAAGTAAACCTGCGCAATCGAATGCAGAAATCCACCAAAAACCCTTCCACCAAATGTCACCATGATGAGCCGCCCCATGCTGCCACACACAACTGTTTCCCAGCACTTGAGCAATGTGGCATCAGTTGGCATCAGAGACACAAGATAGCACCCTTCCTTCACAGCATTGCGCCCAGGTGGCCGTGGATCACGGTCCATGACAACCACCCAAGGCACCACAGTGAACAAAACCGATACAACTGCATCAAGAACAGCCCAGGCAACAAAGAAACCATCGAGCTCTGGGCCTGCAACTGCTGCACCAAGCCACGGGTTAACAGCCGCGGAGAATGGCATGAGTTTGGCGACCACAAAGAGCCTGAACAGCTGGGCCTGGTCGTGCACATCAGCAAAGAACCAGAGGCAGATCATCAGCACAATGGCGTCCCGCGTGGCCCACCGGAGGAACGCGAACCATGTGAGTCTCTTAGCGCCCCTCGCAGCACCGGTGAGGAGGAACAGTAGACGCCGCCCGGGTACGTGGTGCCCCGCCACGGACGCAAACACTGCGCCCAGCGCGGCGGAGTGCACGGCGATGTACCCGAGGATCGCGAAGATATGCGCGGAGGAGAGCAGCGCGATGAGGTTGATGATGGCCGCTGCGTCGCGCCTGGTCAGGTCAAGTAGGCCGAGCTCGCTGCTCCGCGGTGAGGCGGGCTTCGGAGGCGCCGTCTCATTGTAGACGGCGAGGAAGAAGGGGGAAGTGGAGGCCGGAAGCGGGTTGGGGAGCGGCAACGGATAGGGTTTGGGCGCGGCGGAGTAGGAGGTGAATAGGACATGGTAGTTGGAGGTGTTGCGGCGGCGAGAGGGGGCTGAGGCGGCGGGATCGAGGGGGCTGACCAGGATATCGTCGTCGGAGAGCGAGGAGGAGGGGGAGGTGAACGGTGAGCGGCGCCGCGGGAGGTGGTGCGGGGGAGGCGGCGGCGATGGTGGGTTGGGAGGGGAGAATCGGGCGAGAAGGGAGCGGAGGGCCGGGTCGCGGTCAGCGAAGGAGGCGAGGCGGAGCGTGCCGGCCAGGAGAGCGGAGCGGAAGAGGAGGAGGAGGAGCGCCGCGAGGAGGAGCGGCGGGAGGGAGGCTGGGTGGAGGAGATACCCCGCCGCGCGGCGCAGGATGCGGCCGCCCGTGCGAGCGTCCAGGCTCGCCGGCGGTGGATGCGGTGCGCGGGCGGGCGCGGCGGCGGCGGCGGCCGGCATGGCGCGTCGTAGCGTGGATCGGCGTTCAGCTAAGTGAGCGAATGGGGAATTCGGCAGAAGGAGGTTGACGCGAGCGTGACGATGGGGACTGCTCGGAAACGTGGGTTTGGGCTTGAGCTTGGGCTTAGTGTGGGCTCTAGCTGGGCTAAATCTAGCGGATCGATCGGAGTGGAGACGCCAGCTGGGGCGGTGCAGTCGAAGCCTGGTCCTCCATTTGGCAAGAAACCCCTGAAACTGCTAAAAAAAGATCCCTGGTGGTCGCTCGTGAGGCACAGCAGGCTTAAAAAAAATCTTGCTCAATAAAAAAAACTGCTACAAAAAAAAAGGGAAAATTGGTTGTGTCGTATGAAAGAGGGAGGGAGTCCGGATTTGCGACGTGTGCTAGCTCCTGGTGGACGTATCTATATATACGCGTACATGTACCAGGCCGTAGCATAATAAAGGAAATCAATCGGTCCAAGATCCGCTAACGGCGATCATGGCGTTTCAACCGGAAGAAGCAGCGCCGCAAGATCTGAATCTGAACGACGACGTGGTCACCGAGATCCTGCTCCGCCTCCCGTCCGCCGCCGTTCTCCGCTCCCGTGCCATCTGCAGGGCGTGGCGCCGCATCGCCAGCAGCCCAGCCTTCGCCGCCGCCCACGCCCGCCGCCGCCCGCTGGAGCTCATCTTCCAACGCCACGGTCCGAGCGGCGCGCTCGAAAGCATCCCGGCGGCCGCCCTTGACGAGCCTCAGCGCCGGTGCCTCGACGTTGAGTACCCCAAGGAATCTTGCTGGCGAGGCTACTATCTGATCGCTTCCTGCGACGGGCTCCTGCTGTTCCAGCGAGGTCGCGGCGGCGGCAGCTACTACGGCCCCGATCGTTTTGTTGAAAAGCTATCACCCAAAATACTATTCTATTGGTTTATTTGTCACGAGAGAAAAACACTATTTTTTCGTTAAAATAATATGGCTCGTTGGACCAGCGAATCTGACCTGCGTCTGCAGCCCGGTAACCTGGCAGTGGACGGCAGTGCTGCCTCGTCTCGCCGGCACCTTCACGCTGCCCTGCGGCTTCTACGTCCACGGGCCATCCCGCGAGCACCGCCTGCTGTGCCTCACGAACGACCACTAGGGATCGCACTACGTTTACTCGCTCGAAGCCGCCCAAGCCCGGCGGCTGGGACAAGCGTTGCCCGTCATGCGGTTGTGGCTTGACCAGCCCATCTGTTCCCTCAACCATCGCGGCAAGATTCACTGGCTGCGCCATCCCCGGGTCATCTTCTCGACAGATGAGAAC
Organism: Miscanthus lutarioriparius; assembly: GCA_904845875.1. Taxonomy (NCBI): domain Eukaryota; kingdom Viridiplantae; phylum Streptophyta; class Magnoliopsida; order Poales; family Poaceae; genus Miscanthus; species Miscanthus lutarioriparius. Next base: position 101,901,132 of record CAJGYO010000001.1, read on the forward strand.
GTGCAGCCGCACCTCATCGCGGCGGGAGACGACGACAAGGACAAGATCTTGGCGTTTGACACCGTGTCGGAGACGTTCCGGCGGATCTCCCGCCCGCCGCTGAGGAGGAGGGACGTCGTCGCCGAGTTCTTCCTGCTGGAGATGGACGGGATGCTGGCCATGACGGATTTTCTCGATGGTTCAATGCACCTTTCGGTGCTGGAGGACTATAATGGTGACAAGAGCTGGACACGTCGTCTTCAGGTTTATTTGCCGGCACCGTTGCAGCATGCATGTTGGGCGGTGAACGCCGACGTGGAAGCAGCAGGGCAGGATGTGATTCTTCTAGGAGACAGCAGGACATGTTGGGTGGGGCTATACCATATCAAGCAGAAGAGGGTGTTAAAGAAATTTCTACTTGCTGACAATGAGAGGCTAGGCGTGGGAGCGGCAATCCCACGCTGGTGCATGCCCTCTTATTTAGGGACAACCTTGAGCCACACAACTTGTTCCATCTTCATCATAGTCCACAATAACATGGTAATTATTCTCCCATCTTCAGGTTCTAGTAAGTGCATGCGACTGTCATCGACATTCCTCGCAAAATCAAAGAATTGTGCTACTTATGGGTCAAATGATTTCATTGAGAAAATCTGTTGAATTCCTAGCCTCCTGATTATCAATGAGATTCGTGCTCCTAAACTACTGCTCTGCCTCCGGCGACCTCCATGAACTCCAGTAATGTATAAGGTTAGGGTTTCAGATTGAGGTTTGGGGGCTGCGGAGTCTAGAGAGATGGTTGAGAAGGTTGCCGTCTCGGCGTTGGTGATGGTCATGGGAGCGAGGCGGCGAGGGCACCAAAAGCCGGCTAGTTGGGCAAGGGTAGTTTGTGGGGGAGTCGTGGGGGAGTGGTTATTATATATGGAAAGTTGTGGCTCCAATGGGCTAAGCCGGTAGGGGAGACGGGAGAGCACATGTAGGAGATGAAAAGGAAACAATGACTCGTAGCCCAATCTCAAACGTGGCGTGAAGTCACGAATAAGTGAAGGAAAGAGATACGATTGTTTGGAGAGGAAAATTTATAAAAAAAATTGATAGATTTCTAGGATGAGGTTTACACCATGCGCTCACCATCGGCAGTGCCATTATTGCCACAATGCCACATCACCATACCACCACATTCATCGCGAAAGTGTATGTTTACTAGTATTATTATTTTGACTAACCAAGGGGTGGCAAGTGCATGTTTATGTGGGGCCTTAATTCGCGCGCATGCGATTTCCGACCTGTCCAATCAGCCTCCACCCCTATCCCCTCCAAATTTTTGTTTTCAGAAAATTTTATTTACTATGCTTTTCCTTTTTTGGAAAGTCATGCAAAGACTTTTGTATAAATTTTTTTAAATAAAAGAAGAATTATATTATATTATAGTTGAGTACATCATGTTATAAGCATTCTGGAATACAATACGTATATCCAGAAACTAATCTCATCTATATTGTACCCATGTTTTGTGTAGCTCCAAATCTCAATCTCAAACTTGTATCACGATCGTATGGATGACCGCACAGACAAAGACTCGATAAAAGGCCTGAGAATGGCCAACAAACAACGGCCAACATTCCTACAGACGGGGTTGAGAAGGTTATTCTTTCTTGTGTCTTCCTTCTTCTTTCTTCCACCCAAGAATAAGGAAGACTTATCCGAATCTTCCCAACTCAATACTAGTAATTGGCTCGAGGGGGTAGACTTATTCTCACAAGTCTTTCCTTGTGGTAAGATCTAATCACAACAAAACGAAAAAAAGACCGGAGAAAATTATTCTATGGCGGCAACATCATCTCTGCATTGATGTCTTAGTTCGGAAACCTATGTCTCCATGTCGTCATGCTGAGGAAGTTGTTGGTGCTGCAATTGTCGTCCTCATCTTTATCAGAGCCGCCATGGAGAAACGGTAGGGTCGAGATGGCGGACTAGAGGGGGGGTGAATAGTCCTTTCTAAAATTAATTGCGCCGGCTAACCGAGATAAATGCAGAATTAAAACTATCGATCTAACCAAGACTACACCTCTCTAAGTTCTCAAGCATCTTAAAAAGATTCTAATTATGCAACAAAGGTACCGGGCTAGCTAGAGCTCACCTAAACAATTCTAGTATGCAAGGTCACACACACCTATGCCACTAGTACTCAAACAACCGGAGAGCTCCTATACATGCTAGTATGTAAAAGCACAAAGCATAAGCTCACTAGCAATGCTCACTAACAAGGCTACACAAGTCAAATTAGAGAGCGCAAAATATTTAGCTACACAAACTAAGCAATGTGACTAACAAGGCTATTCAAGCCAAATTAGTTACACAAGAGAGCTACTTCTATGCTACACAAGTAAGAAGGTAACTAGCAAGCTACACAGGCTAACTAATTACAAGAGCAACTACATAAGCACAATATATAAATAAATAAGTAAATATAAGCTTGTGTAAAGGGATTGCAAACCAATTGGACGAACAAGGTTGACACGGTGATTTTTATCCTGAGGTTCACGTGTTCGCCAATGTGGCAGAACCACCTAATCTAATGCCTCCCAGGAGTACTTGTCTTCCATTAGACACTAAGTACCCAAGATATGACACTAAACTACGCAGTTCCGTCGAGCACACCCCAAGGGAGAACTCAAAAATCTATATTTTCCCATCAGGATCATAAATGAGAGAATAAAGCTTACAACATTCTTAAGTCATTTCTTACATTACTTTATTATAGTACCAGAATATTACCTCAATTTATTATAACAGTGGAATATAACAATGATATCAGAGTTACAGAGAAAGCAGGATTAATTTAATGACATGGTAGAGCATTAACATAGTGGACATTTTTATACAAGAGCTGCTAGCAGATTTTACATCTTTTTTTATAAAAACCTTTTGTGAGGGTTATAAATAAACACTACGGTCGTAGCGTGAAAGGAATCCTCTCTGAACCCACTAGGTTTCCACACACAAGAGTCAGCTCTAAGTATCCTCCGATCACCTACAACAGAGGAATAAAACCCTGAGTACTCGATTGTACTCAGCAAGACTTACCCGACAGGAGGAAAATAAAAGACTCCAAGGATATGTAAGGCTATCTAGCTTGTGAGTTATTGTATCTGCGGAAGCATTACTAAACGTGCGTCTTTATATTCAATTTTATTCGCAGTCATCGTTAGTTCATTAAATAACCATTCTATGTAAGCACCTATGCTACTTTCAAGCAGGTGTTAAGCAATCAGAACCATTTTATCATCTTTCATATTACAGTTCTTACTACGGTGCTACACCATAGCCAAGTCGTCCCGCATCACATGGTGATTCGCGAACCAATGTATCCTAACTGGGTACCCCAAAATACACGTCCCACTTATACCCCAGGCACAAGCAAGACCAACCCATCACTCTCCTGTCAAGGGGTCCAGATCCCCGTCCAAATTTGGACTCCAAGCCCCAACTCCTGAGTCCTGAACTCAGTGTGGTGCTTAGACCTCCACTATCCCCGTCTCCAATCAGTCGGTCCGGAAAGAGCTAGAACCCACGATAAGATAGCAACGAGCCTTTCTGCTCCCATAAGCAAGTATGTGCTCAGGATAATCAGTCTGTGACCTGACTACCATCCACAGCAACGGACGGTCCTCAATCGACACAGGCGGAACAAGTGCAATCCGAGCCTCGCTCGAATACCTAACCAGGTCTAGATCCAAAGTACCATTTTACCCGGTCTCCAATTATCATTCATATATATATATTCCATGTGACAGTAATATAATAACAATAATAATATCTTTCCTATCTCTCGCGAGTAACAAGTAATCACTCGACTTCTACCGGATCCTATAGCATAGCAATCTACATGATCCTGACATACTAATAGGACTCATAGGATAAGGATATATATATGCAAGTGGTTTTCATCCAACTCCTTAAAACTTAATGCAGAAGCATAAAATAAAGTGCAGAATAATTGGGGTTATGCACCGAGGCTTGCCTGGGTAAGATATAACCAAAAGTTTGCATTCCATCATAGTGACACGATCATCAAGGCATCATCTTTCCCGCTACTTCAGTCAACTCCATGATCCATCGTTGTTCCTATTATGATATACGTGGATACAACGCAGAAGCGCAATTAATCAACGATAACCGCAACACTTAAATATATGATTACACTCCGCAAGCTAATGGGCCAGATTTAATGAGTAACGTACTGGTCTATGTATCCACGTCGTCAAGTAAGTCTGTCTTCGGAAAAATATTCTAGTTTTAAAATCCTAAGGTGCTTTAGCATTTTATTGATTAAATATATATTTTCGAACTAGGGCTCATTTAGCTACCTTAGCAAACTAATTATTATGGAGTTATAAAAATTACAGTAAGCACCTAATAATGTTAGGGATTTACTGTAAAAGTTTTAGAACCAACACTATCACTAATTCATCACAAAAATTCCTACAAGTTTATATCTTACAATATTAAGCATCTTAAAGTAATTAGATAACTCCTGAAAATATTATAAAACTATGTGAACCAAATATACCAGCAGATAGTTCATAATTTTAGAAACCTAACAAAATTTATTTCATAATTTTTAGACACCTATATCATTTTATATTAATTATCAAAGTTCAACTCAGAAATAAAAATGAAAAGCTATTTCTATTTTCCATGAAAAATATAACTGAAACGGCCCAAGGCGACCATCCACGCAGGCGCTGCGAGATGAGGATGCTGACCTGACGGGAGCTCCTGGCCATACAGGCGTTTTTAGTTTTTAAAACGCCCCGAGCTTCCTACTATTCTCGCCGCTACTATTCGTCCTATTTACTCAGTCAACACTTATGCACGAAAGACCCTGAGAGAAGCTGTCTTCGCATCGGGGAGGTCCCCATGACCCCCGCGCTCGCCAGGGCGGCATGGACCGGTACGGCCCTGTTACGCTGGCCAACCAGGACCCTTGCAGACCAAGATATGGGACCGATGCTCACCTATGAGCCGACGCGCGACGATGGGCAGTGGTTGCACTAATGGAGGTGAAGCAGAGCGGGCTTTTCCTGACGACGGGCGACCTGCAGTGGCAGCAACTGCGTTCCAGTGAGCTGCTACACTCGCAGGGTACTAGCGATAGCGGGTGAGTATCAAGGACTCACCACGGTCCTGGCGAAGGCGATGGTTCAGCCGAAGACGCCCCAAGCAATGCTGGCCGTGTATGCGCGGCGAGCTCAGCGACGAGCCACGGCGAACACAACCGCGTCAGCAGCGTTGGGACAGCGGTAGGGGTACGGCTCAGGTGCGCATGTGAAAGGTCCTAATGGCTAGAGGGGGGTGAATATCCTATTAAAAATTTCTACAACAACACTAAGACAAATGATTAGTCAATAAGATGGCGAAGCAAATTTTGCACTAGCGCTATATTTGGGGTTGCAAGCCACCTACCTAATTCTATTTTCTTTGATCTCTAGTATATCATAACAAAGCTATGTCACTAATATACACCTAGGTGATCAACCTAGTGAGAGTAATATAATTAAATGATACACTATCTAGTCTTAACTACCACTAGCTCTATCCAAGTGAATGTATAATAAAATACAATAGAGTGGTAGAGAGGTATACCACCATGGCAAGTGACCAATAAGTGAATACCAATGAATACCAAGGAGACAATCAAGACACAATAATTTTTCCTCCGAGGTTCACTTACTTGCCGGCAAGCTAGTCCCCGTTGTGGCGATTCACTCACTTGGAGATTCATACGTTAATTGGCATCACACGCCAAACCCTCAATAGGGTGCCGCATTACCAACACAAGATGAGAATCACACAAGCCACGAGCAATTTACTAGAGTACCTTTTGTCTCTATGTTGGGAAAAGGTCAAGAATCCCTCACAATCACCACGATTAGAGCCGGAGATAATCACCAACCTCTGCTTGACGATCCTCACTGCTCCAAGCCATCTAGGTGTCGACAACCACCAAAAGTAACAAGCCAAACCCGCAGCGAAACACGAATACCATGTGCCTCTAGATGCAAAAACTCAAGCAATGCACTTGGATTATCTCCTAATCTCACAAAGATAATGAATCAAAGATGGAGATGAGTGAGAGGGCTTTGACTAAGCTCACAAGGTTGCTATGTCAATACAAATGGCCAAGAGAGTGAGCTAGAGTTGGCCAAACGATATTTATAGACATCCCAAACAATAGAGTCGTTGGCTCAATTATTGGGCTGACTGGGGGACGACCGGACACGCAGGCTGTGTGCACCGGACGTGTCCGGTGTGGTGACCAGACGCGTCCAGTTGCTGCGTCTGGTCGCTGCCTGACCGCCACGTGTCCCTTTCAAATTGTGTATCCATTGGCGCCCAACGGCTATCTCTGCGCACAGTAATACTACGTGATCGAATGTGCTGTTAGAAAACGACCGGACCCGAGAGACGCAGCATCAGGTCGAGTCTAGAGAGCTCCTAGATCCGCTCTGGGCCAACCGGACACGTCCGATCACACCGAACCGGACGTTCCCAGCGTCCGATGAATTATTGCGCTGAAAACCCGAGACTTGCTGGTTCACACCGGACGCGTTCGGTGGCTCTCTGCAATCCTGCGTCGGGTTATATCACTTTGACCTGACGCTAAACAGTAACTCGTCAGCGTCCGGTCACTCCACTAAGCCAGAGTCCAATCACTTTCACTTAGTCGCTCACCTCGGGTCCAAATATCGGACACGTCTGGTCCTGATTTCGGACATGTCCGGTCACTTCTGTCTGACTACCCCAAGACTGAATAAAATACCGAACGTGTCTGGTCCCAATTTCGGACGTGTCCGGTCACTCTATGACCAGCGCGACTAACTCCTTTTCAACTCTATCTTCTTTATCCTTGCTCAAATGTACCAACCACCAAGTGTATCACCTTGTGCACAAGTGCTAGCATATTTTCACAAATGTTTTCAAGGGTGTTAGCACTCCACTAGATCCTAAATACATATGCAATGAGTTAGAGCATCTAGTAGCACTTTGATAACCGCATTTCGATACGAGTTTCACCCCTCTTAATAGCACGGCTATTGATCCTAAATGTGATCACACTCACTAAGTGTCTCGATCACCAAAACGAAAAAGCTCCTATCAAGTTTCACCTTTGCCTTGAGCTTTTTGTTTTTCTCTTTCTTCTTTTCCAAGTCTAAGCATTTGATCATCACCATGCTATCACCATCATCATGATTTTCACCATTGCTTCATCACTTGAAGTAGTACTACCTATCTCATAATCACTTTGATAAACTAGGTTAGCACTTAGGGTTTCATCAATTCACCAAAACCAAACTAGAGCTTTCAGCATGACGAGGAGGGGTTCAAGGCGAGTCTAGCGGTGCAGCCAATTTGGCTCCAGGCAGTCCGATGGGAGCTGCCCACGGTGATGTGGGCTCGGCCTTAATGGCGTAGTGGCGGGAACAAAGCACCAAAATTGGAGCTCGGCCAGGGGGCCAATCAAGGCGAGGTGAGGACAGCTGGCTTGGCGGCTTGATGGTGGCGCCAGAGACACCATGACATGACCCGAGATGACCTCTCCCTGCCGCACTTAAAGTCGTGGCTCAGTCGGCCATGGTGGGAGAGAGAAGAGAGGGGAGGGAAATACTAGAACTCGACGTGACGTTGGCTTGGCGGGACGCGACCGACGTGACCAGGGCGACACGCGCTCTGGCGCCAAAGCCAAAACGTGCGCGTGCAGGCGGTGGGGTAGCGCGGCGTGAATACGGCCGCCACTCCATTAATGGCGGAGTGTCGCACGACAGGGAAGGAGAGGCAAGCCCACATGCGCAACGCGGCGGGGGAAAGGTCACAGCAGCACAGCAGTGCAAGGCAGAGGCAACGCAGCAGCGGCATCGTAGAGCTAGGCAGGGGAGCAGCGTGCAGGGCGGCAGCGGGGCACCGCGGCCCTCGACGGACCAGCAGCAGGCGCTACGGCCAGAGCGGCCAAGGAACAACCGAGATAGCCTCGGCCGACCAACGCGCGGCAGTGCGCGTGCACGTAGAGCGCGCCCCGCAGCCTGGTGACCGCACCTAGCCCAGAGGGCTAGCCTGAGAACGTGTTGTGCACGGATTTTAAAGCAGTGACTATCGCTAAACCATTGCCTCTAAACCAAAACTGACTTCACCACGATCAAACTGATACATGAGGCTGCTCAGCCGAGCTAAAACACAGCATCATCCTCTAACCCAATCTCTTTAAATAAATTGCTAAACTTAGCAATGTGTAGCTGTTGACAAACTTGGAAATTTTGTAAGTTTTGAGCTGAATTTGATTTTAATTTGCGATATCTAAGCTATTGGAAATACTAGCTAGTAATATCATTTTTCGACAGCAAGTATTTCACTGTCATCTACAAAGTTTATATTTCAAACTTCATTTAAGTGTCACATATGTGTTGTATAGTATTTTTGTTCAATAAAAATTAGTTTACACCCCTACTTATTAACCGTACGAATCGTGGAGCAACTTTCCTTTCGTATTTTTGTTGATCGTTTTAGTTGCAATGCATTATCTACTCACTTCACCACATGCATTAACACATAAGTATGATGTCCAAGACATGATTTAGTAGTTGGTTTAGGACGTAACACCGAGGGTGTTATAGCCAACACGCTAGTCCCCGTTGTGTCGATCGCACACTTGGTGGTTCGGTGGCTAATAGGTGTTTCGCAAATCTAGCCCACACGTTAGGCGCCGCAAGAACATACCCAGAAGTGAGGTAACTCAATGACACACTCTACTAGAGTTGCTCTTCGCGGCTCCCGTGGGACGAGCACAATGCCCCTCACAAATCACTTCTCCGGAGCACCGCACAATCTTCTTTGCATGCTTCGACGGAGACCACAACCTCCAAGCCATTTAGGTGATGGCAATCACCAAGAGTAACAAGAAATCTCCGATCACAAAAATTTTCCTAGTGCCACCAACTGCAAATCCTGAATACACACACTAGGCTCTAAATCCTTCACTCAAATTAGCACCAAGCTTGAGAGGAAGAGGAAAGGGAGGAGGATCTTCAACCTCTGATCCACACCCACACAGGGCACTCAACTCTCCCTAAAAATTTCAGCTCAAATCATGGGAGAGAGAGAAGATGAGGAAGAACCCTAGCTCTTGGATGCAACGATGGGGAACGGAGCTGTGTGGAAGAAGGAAGGGGGGCAACTCCTTTTACCCCTCAGCCCAGCCAGCCAGGCTCCCAGCGCCCACGCACGGCCCAAACGGTCACTGGCTTCTCTCTTACTCCAACTGACGCGCGGGCCCTCTCCATACAGCAACGGGCAGTGGCAGCCAACGGTCACCAGGCGCCGCACGCGCTGCTCCCCCACGCGGTACACTGCATGCGCGCGCCCCTGCTCCCTATCTTCTGGGCTCGGTCGACGGGCTGCTTGCCAGGTCGACGGGCCGGCTCAGTTTGGCTGGCGCACCCACAGCACCTGCAGTACGACAGGCCGGCCCAGAGCACACAGCGCCCTTGCCCATGCGCACAGCAGGGAAGGTTGACGGGCAGGCCCACTGCACGGCCACCACTTCCAGCTCCGACCAGGCCGCTCGGCCCAGCCAAGCCCAAGCATAGAGCAGCACATATTTCTTCTCCTTTTTCAACACTTCTCAAGATTCTAACCCTCCAAAAATTACCAAAATAATTTTAGCACTTGGGTTAGATTTTCACAAAGAATTTTTCAGGGCTTTCTCATCCACCTCACCACGTCACAGTGCGCAATGCATATGCAAATGAAACTCACACTCAATGACACTAGATAACCGTTGCAACTAAAAGATTTCTCCTCTTTATAGTACGGCTATCTATCCTAAATTCGGTCAAACACTTCTCTACTCAACTTAGACCGGTGAAATAAAATGTCCTATATGTTATACCTTTTTCATGCGCATTCCATTCCATCTCCTCCAATGTCGATGCAACACATGCACCAACACGATCAACAAATGATGTGATCCACTTCATATCATCATGTGACCTTATTGGTTCATCGATATTGACCTCACTTGCTCTTCACCATTGCCTTCGTTCATCGACGTCAAGTCTTACTCAAGCTTCACCGCTACGCGATCCATCGCTTCAAAGCCTCTAACTTGCCCTTCACGCTTACAACCGGTTCGTCAAGCCAAGTCTTGTCTTGATCTTCTCCACCTTAGTCACATGACTCTATGTCATGTCTCATATGCAATGAGCTCCTTCATCACATATTTACCTGTCGACTAATTTCCTGTGTATCTCACATAAACACATATTAGTCCACCTAGGTTGTCACTCAATTACCAAAACCAAACTAGTGACCTTTTAGAAACTGAAACCATCCTACCCTCTCTCCATCATCGGGAAGGAGATAAATCCTCACTACCAAAAAACTTGACACAGAGAGACCCTAACCCTAAAAGACTCGATCAACTAAAAAAACTTATTAAAACGATAGATCCCTGCTCCCTCCAGCCTCCGGCGAGATGCTGGAGGGGGAAGGGAGGAGGACCAATGGTGGTGGAGGCGAGGGGCGGCGACGACTCCCTAGGGCAAAACTCGAGAGGGAGGAAACAAGTGAACAAGGTGAACGAACATTCCTAACTTTTATGAAATGTTTTGGAACAACTTTTTTTTCTACTAAACTTTTCACATAACTTTTCAAACAACTTTTCAGATAACTTTCCATACATCTTTTTTTGGTGCGCTTTTCATACAACTTTTTGGACAAGTTTTATATACAAACTTTTTCTACTGTAATTTTTCTACAACTTTTCAGACAACTCTCTGCACAACTTTTTGAATAAGTTTATGGTCAAATTTTTCACTGTAATTTTAGTACAACTTTTATAACAAATAACTTTTCACGAGGACACCGTGAAAAAACGAAAAAAAGAAAGAGTACAACGTTTCAAATATATTTTTAGACAACTTTTGGGTATAACTTTTCACGAAGACACCATGAAAAAACAAAGAAAAAGAAAGAAGAAAGAAAAAAAGAGAAAAGAGGGGGTGGGGATGGGGGGGTGGCGGGGCGTGAGGGACATCAAAAGTCAGACAAGGCATCGTGTGTAGCGGCTCTTTGAGCACAAATAAGAATCTCTGTGTTTATGTTGTGCTTTGTTTGTCCAAGTGTATGTTTATAACTGTCTTTTCAATATACACTAGCCAGTAACCCCACGCGTTGCGCGGGGATAGAAGTATGCCGTCCGTTCTCTACATATTTAAGCCTTTGCGGCTGCAAGTCTTTTAATTTACTAGTGGATAGGCACATGCGGCACGCACGTGTCCATAAAAAAAGTTCATTCTTGAAAATTTCAAGAAATAACAATGCACATTCGAGAGAATTCATATAAGAGATAACAAGAATACAGATACTAATAAATTATCGCAAGAGATGGCTGCTCAATTCATGTAATAGATGACAAGAATTCAGGTAGAAATAAATTGTGTATTTGTTCTTTTTTATTGAACATGAAGGAGATCTTTGTTTTTTCTTCTTCTTAACATAATGACACAACACTCCTGAGTGTTCGAGAAAAAAAAAGAATAAATAAAATATTTTAGAGGCAACAATCATCATTAACCTCAAATAAGCACACGACATATGCAAAAAAAGATTTAATTGCACACGATGTCCATCCACCATGTATGAAGTTGTTTTTTGAAACAATATTTATAGCTGGTATTAAGAACACTAATATGGGACTGATTCATTTCACTGATAGGACATCAAATTAGTCCCTTAGCTAGGATGAAGCAAAGCATGGGGAAGGAGCCTTGAGCAGCGCAGCAGCATTCATTGGATCCATGCTTAGAAAACAACAGCTGCTTCTATCTTTGTGTGCTTACCTTTCATTGATCACAGCCACAAATGGTGAGCTACAAAAATGCTCCAACGTCTGCAACAGTGCAACTTTTTTTTTTCTTGTTATAAATGTAATGGAACAGAGCTTCGCCTACAACACAATCAGTCAGATGCCTTCCCTGCGGAAAAAAATGGAGCATGTAATGGTTGACAAACAAAAACTGAAACTTTCAGTTGAGAAACATATAAAAACATCAATGTAGGATGACTGATACAGAATAGATACTGACAGAAATGCAATGATTACATGTGTGTTGTCAATCCTGTGTTTATAAGATGCTTAGCATAAAAAAATGGGTGCACTACAGGTAGAGCATAAATCAATGACCATTTTCATGACAGGCCAGAAAAGAAATCTATGCTCAACAACCAATTCTGTTTCTCCAAAAAAAGTATATCAAGAGAATGCATGAGTCTATGATCATCCTGCCATGAAAGGTGATTCCACCTTATGCAAAACTCAAAATAATCAGTTGCCTTTGGTTACGACCATGTTCTAAATTGGCTTAAGCTTTCTAGCCAACAGCGAAAATAACCTCGCAAATTAATATCATGTGTTTTGATCAATATCACTGTTAGAAAAAAATACTCTCAAAATCTTTTTTGAAAAATCACTCTCAAAATCTTTGCATGGTGCTGTGTAAAAATAGTTCCAAATGCTTTTATCTCGCAAATTTCAGACAAATTTGTTCTATGTTAACTGATCAAATAAAATGCATTGAAAAACTAATGGGAAAACATACGCCACATTTCTACAGCCTTGCTTCTGTTCACCTTCAGTCAACAGAATGTGTAGCTAGAGCCTAATGATGTCTTGCATGTGCAATATCAGAATGTGCATCCGAAGATGTCAGTATACTTACGAATTTTGGTGAGCCTTGTAATGGTCGAGTAGATGAGAGCAGCTCGAGCAGGAACCAAGAACATCGGCAGCACCCTGAGTGCCCTCATCTGCCAGCTGATGTCCGGCGATCTCGTAGTCATGATGGCATATCCAGCAGCAACAATCTGTCGCATAAAGGAAATAACACGAGACCATCTTCAAGGCCCTAAATCCGAAGCGGCACTCATGAGGTGATCCCAACACGATTCCATTCAGTATCGGTACTAATTCTACTTTCTGAACTGACGTAATGCATCACGTCTGATGCGAGATGACGACAGAATATTGCAGACTACGGTAACGATGGCCCGGCAGGCCGCTCATCCTGACCAAACGATTCCTGATTCCACCGTTCAAACCAGATTCATCGCCCAACATACAACAAACGGAATAGAAACGTCTGCTATGCTATGTATAATTGGATAGATAATTAATCCAGCCGGCACGAGTCGAATCACCTCGAGCGCGGTGGCGAGGGCGAGGACGAGGACGTTGTGTGCGGACTGGCGGCCTGCAGCAGCTTCTCGACGTCCTCGCGGCCGCCGAAGATGCTCTTCCACTTTCGACACCCGCGACACGAGTCCCTGATGCCTCCGCTTCTGCGTTGCCAGGGTCTCCGGCGGCATGGGCGACGGAGGCGGGCGCGTCGCCTTCGGCCATACGCGACGACCGGCACCGGCAGGATCTGGTCTGATCGGATCGGACGGGCCGATGCCCGATGGATGGGAAGGCGGTTTCCTTCGCGCCCTCCTAGCCGCGACGCCGATGGCTGGGGCAGGGGCGCAGGGAGGGGGCGGCCGGTGGTTCGAGAAAGATGTCGCGGCTAGGGTAGGGAGCGAGGAGTACACAGGGATGAAGCGCGGCGGTTGGCGGTGTCGAGAGGCGTGGCTTCGCGGACTCGCGGACGCGGGTACGCGCGGGCGGGTAAGAAAATCATCGCGTGAAAAAACTTGGGTCGGAGGCGCTCGTCTCTCTGAGGAGAACACGCGTTTCACATGTCAGCTGGCAGGAAACGCTTTCGGCCTACAGTTAACCACCTATTCAGATGCGTTAGATGTACATCTACGGAAGAAGATTTAAGGTGGGTAAGATATTTTTAAGGTGACATATATTTTTCAATTCGTTCGCTCCTTTATAATAAGAGTCTGTCTACTGTATATGTGTTTTATGTAATTTTAACATATGAATTTTTTTTGCACCATAGGATTAAGATCCAATAGCTTCCACCCTTCTTCTACCTCTAGCCTTCTTCTACCTTCATACAATCACAGATCCACAGATCATAGATCACATATCACATAAAATAATTTTTTTTCCAATGACAGGACAAATTACAGAGCGGTTCCAGACCCGGCAGTGTTCCCACGCGACAGAGAGCACGATTCCGGACCCAAGGCAGAAGAAGATGAATCGAGCACCTGTGAGGGCGTGCTGATCTTGTCATGTCTTATAATTCATCTTCGTCGGTGGCACCTGGCAGCTCCGTCAGAAGATGAATCGAGCACCTGGCAGCTCATGTCATGAAAAAAAATTCATGTGTTTTTAGTGCTAAAACACAGGTATGTTGTATAGCATTTCTGTATAATATAGATAGATTATGCAACAGCACTTGGCACAGGGAAAAGAGCTGCAGACTGAAGGCACATCACACAGGCCCATGATTTTTTAGCAAGCAAAATCAAATAAAGGCTGAGGAAGAATGGTAACCAAAATTCCAAATCAGCAAAAGAGGAAAAAGGAAAGGACATAATAGGGTAAAATCAATAATGACAAATGTTGTGGTGGCTAATAGCCCAACATAAAAAATTAGCATCTTAGGATAAATTGTATAACACACTCGTTTAAAATAATGCAGCACATTCCTTGAAAGTAATCCACTGCATATGAATTTGGGCGTGCAAATACTGTACAGAAGAACAGGACCTGTGCCCTGCGGTGGAAAGGACATGATTGTGTTGGTTGTGCAGGGCAAAAAGAAGATACTAAGCAGCATGATTGTATTGGTGGACCAATGTCATGGCGTCGTGGGATGGAATCACCTGCCTCCTTGTATTTCTTGAAGAAGAAAAGAACCTGCTGATTATAGAACCAAATTAAACGTGAGTTACTGGTGAAAAATATATGTAGCATAATATTCTGTAAATCAATAAATATTTGTTGCTAGCATATAACCCGACAAAGGTGGCACTTGGGGGAAAAATATTACCATGTAAACTATATATACATTCTCAAGCAAAGGAGTGCACCAATAAAAATGGAAAAGGCGCTGTTACAGGTATATAACACTGTGAGGAGACATACTATCAGTGTTTTGTAAACCGGACTAGTAAATTTATACGAATGCCGCGCTGTTCTAGGAAGACAATGATAGCATCCAAAAGACACGATGATTTATATTGGTTTAGGCCGGAGCCCTATGTCCAGTCTCAGAGATGATCGAGTGCGTTTTCCTCGCTTGAATGCTATGAAGTTCTTACAATGGGGGGGTGCAAGAATGGTGAAAGAGATAGGAGTGCTAGAGCTAGGAAAAGGACTGCTCGAAGGAAAACTTCGAGAGCCCGGTGAGAATGAGAATGATAGGATGAGATCCCCCCCAAAGGAGGCCCTGGCTACCCTTATATAGAGTCTGAGGCTAGGTTTCATACAAAGGAGGTTCTCCCGACCGAAGGGTCGTGAGCCTGAGAGAGGGGGCCTAGCTAACTTGGCTTGCAAGTAACGCCGTCTTGTGGTGCACGCCTTGGCGTGGCTGTCGTCATAGCCTTCTGCTCACGTAGCGGCATGGCGTAACGTGGTGCCACAGTGCCCGTCATGGCGGTACTGTGGGCATGACGGTGTGTCACCAACAATCTTGCGCGGCGTGGTCTTCGTCGTCGCCTCCTGATCGTCCGGAGGCGTCGTACATGAGTAGGTAGCAGCTGAAAGCATCTAGACCCCTAGTTGGGTTTTGGTGATTAATGACGACACACGATTACTGTGACTAATGTGTGTTTTGCAAAGGCAACTTGAGTTAGGTCATGGTAATGGTGATTGATTGAGCAATTATGGTTTTCATGCCCCTGTCGATAGAAATCGCTTCGGTTTTCATAGGATGGATGACAAGGTTAAGGACGGACTAGTTCTAAGTGTCGTTTGGCGTTCAAGAGACACTTAGAGTAGTTTAGGACTTTGTTTCTTTTCCTTTGGCCGTACTATTAAGGGGGGTATGAACTACTAGCTTGATCTAGATGAGTCTAATGGTTTAGGTGTGGTGCACACTTGTCAAACTTAGCACTAGCCATCTCAATGACAGCCCATAGATCAGTTGAAGTCGATGTCGTTCACAAAGTTGGTAAAATTTGAGGTGAACGGAGACTTGGATAATGATCGGATGCTGGACCGGACGCACAGGTGCCGCGTCCGGTCAGTGTTAGCTCGCGTAGCTAGGGTGTGTTCATCGACCGGACGCTGGACCGGACTCACGGACGCCGCGTCCGGTCAGTATTAGCTCACGTTGCTAGGGTTTGCTTTTCGACCGGACGCTGAGGACGTTGTGACCTGACGCACTAGAGGTAGCGTCCAGTCAACAACAGTAAGCATCCAAAGAAAAAAAAATTTGACCGAACGCGTCTGATGGGTGGCGACCGGACACTAGTCAGAGTCCGGTCTCTGATAACTGGGCTGGCGTCATGTAGCTGTTGGCTACTGACCAGACGCGTCCGGTCACTTTGACCTGAGCGTCCGGTCACCCCGAAATGTGCTGAGTTGAACCTCAACGAGTATGTTTTGAAGTGGGGAATATAAATACCTCTCCTACTCGTCCAACTTAGCACTCTTGCCCATATGTTCAGCTGAGAAACACCTTTTGAGTGCAAGGAAGAGCAAGAGTCTAGTGGAGTGATTGAGATATGATAATCCAAAATTAAGGACCTCATTAGTGCATAGGGAGTAGCAAGTGTGCATCCACCCTTCTCATTAGGCTTGTCTTGGTCAAGTGAGAGCTTGTGCTTGTTACTTTTGGTGATCGCCATCACCTAGACGGCTTGGTGGTGATTGAGAACTTGGTGATCATCCGGCGGAGCTTGTGGATGGCCCAAGTCATGGTGTGAGCGGTTGTGGATGATTCACCGTGGAGTGTCAAAGAATCAGCCCGTAGAGAGCACGTGATCTTTGCGCGGATCAAGGGGGAGCTACACCCTTGTGCGGGTGCTCCAACGAGAATTAGTGGAGAGTGGCGACTCTCCGATACCTCAGAAAAATATCGACGCGTTCCTCTTCCTCTCTTTATTTTGAGCATTTATATTTGAGTAATTCAATTCATGTCTCTACATTACTAGAATTGTCATGCTAGAGTAGGATTAGAACCTAGGGTGTAGAACTCTTGTGCGATAGAACAATAGAAACACTTATAGGCACAAGAGGGTGAAATGGGCTAAGTGTAGGGCTTAATTATTGCAAGAAATTTAGAATTAGCCCAATTCACCTCCTCTTGAACATCTTGACCCTTTCAGCAGCCCCCGGGTCGTCGATCGTCTTGCTGCTTGTGGAGTTGGTGGACACGATCCCGAGTTTCGAGGTCGTGGCCCGCGTTGGTTTGGATGGCCTCTAAGTCAAGGCCATCGTCGTGGATCCCATCCCGTAGCGGGTGGGATCGTACAAGCATCTTGTCGGGCCGTAGTTGGACTGTGGTTCTCGGTACCTGTCGTCACCGCTTGACAGTGTTGTCTTTTCTCTGCTGCGTGGCACGAGGATGGCGTCTGACTAGACCGAGGTGACCGCTGTCCCCTCGGTCCTTGTGGGGTCAGTACGGCGTGCTTGCTCTTGTCAGAGCAGGCGCGCTTGGATGGACTCTGTCTCTCCCGTCCCTTCCCAAGGGTCGGGACGGTGAGCGTGCGGCTAAGGCGAGAGGAAGGGGTCGTGGCTGACCCCGACTTTAGTGATTGGCCCGGTCTACTTAGCTTAGCTAGGCCTGAGTCGTTCGGGCTCAAGCTTGGCTTTAGTATCATGGGCCATCTGGCCTGCATGTTATTCGATGCCTTGAGACACCCAGGGATCATAACCCGACACATACACACCAAAATCCAGGTGTAATTAATTGGCCTTTGATGCGTGTTGCCGCAGGGAAGTGTTCCAGTCATGATTGAATAATGAAGAAGTAAGAAAAATTATAGTGACTAAGATGAATACAATCAATCATCTACTGGGCAGACCCGTTTTGCAACATGAAGGTTGACAGAAGTTTCTAAAGGTAGCATCCATAATTATGGTGAGGCAGAACAGAATGTCTTCAAATCCGAAATTTAAGTAGATCCAAGAATATGAGAAATAAACCCATGTCAGTTTGGATTGCATTGTCTGAATCGCAGAATATTTGGACATGATATATTTCAGTTATCTCCCTTGCTGTCTCGTACCTATAAATGGAAATCATGATTAGGTTGACCGTTGCGGTTTTTACCTTTTCATGATAGTTATCGAACAAAAAAAATGTCTTTTATAAGTTATGAAACAATCAGTGTGGGAAATAGTCAGCAGGAAGTGTATATAGGCATCTTCAGGATAAAAACAATATAATGGTGGAACTATGAATCCCATGCAGTGACTAAATTAGAAAGGCAAGAGATTGTTGCGGCCAAAGGATTTACGTTGTGGCATTGAGGAGGGGAATTAGCGTAGCCTTTTAGAATGGATAACATGCAGGCAACCATTGAAGAATAAACACATAGTGATGAAGTATAGGTCCACGCTTTCACCGAGCCAAACAAACTTGAGATAATCACCACAGATTAGTCAAACAAATTAAGGGAGAAAGCAATGCTTACCTGGTGGAACCGATGCTGGATTAACACCATCAAAGCTTCAAATGGAAGTCTGTACATGAATTTCCATACATGCAAGTTCCGTAGAACACGAAGGAATTCACCACAAAATTCAGTGGCTACTCTTGATGCACGTGTAACAGCTGGTAAGTTAACCAACAGCAAAGGTATTGTAAAAAAACGCTAAACTGTATTACGCAGTGTTGGATGCTATCCATTAATTGTAAGACGTAATGTAAAGTCGGTAAGCCAACCTGTGCAGTGAGGTTAATCCCAGGTGGGCATTTGTAGCTGCAGAAAAAATTGCATGGAAAATTGAATGAACCTTTGAGCAAGGACACCTTTATAGGACTCCTTGTCAGATGTAGATACGTGCATCTGCATCCTTCTTCGCTCAGAAAGCTGAGCATGGTTATTTGGTTAGGAACAAAAAAATGTTGTAGAGGCAAATCATCGAGCACGTGCTCTGCATCATCCATGAGTGAGGCATTCGTGAGTAGAAGATGTCGGTAGAAGATGGAATTAGAGAGAAAGAAGTACCATGGTGTCCACTGCCGGCGGGCAACGTCGCAGCGGTGGCGCGGTGCCACACGGCCACACCACGCGGGCGGCGGAGGGTGCAGGCGGGCTGACGGCGCAGCCGGGTCGCCGCTCCGGCAGGGTCGCGGTCCTGCTGCGGTGCCGAGCCGCACAACCGTCGGAGGGTGCAGGCGGGCCCGTGTTCTAGCGGGGTCGCGGCCCGGCGGCGGTGCCGCGGTGCCGCGGCGCGCGGACGGCGGAGGTCGCAGGCGAGTGGGCGCTCCAGCGGGTCGCGCGTGAGACGACATAGCTTCCATCCGGCGCGGCGGCGATGCGCGGGCGCGGTTCCCGCGCGTGGAGCGGTGGATTGGGATTGGAATTTCTTTTCTAAGCTGGGAGCCAGGCTGTGGATGAGGACGACGGGGGCGACGCTGGCAGTGGGAGGGGCGTCGGCGTGGCGGCCGGGCACCCGTTGCTGGCATCTCTGAGCGGACGGCCAGGATAGGTTCACTGTGGATAAATAGTAAAATGAGTCTAGGGAGCGGGGTGCATGGAAAATTGAATGAACCTTTGCGCAGGATCAGACTCAGGTGAGTCCGGTCATTGACTCAGGGTCTCGGCCAGACGCGCTGGTCGCTGGTCGCGAGCGCGATCGGACCCTGCTGGCTGGGTCCGGTTGCCCGGCGTTGCTTGATGCGAGTCCGGTCGTCGCTGTGTTGCGCACGAGCGCTTGAGCTGCAGAGGACCGGACCCAGGTGTGAGTCCGGTCATCACGATCGGACTGAGTCCGGTCAATTTCGAGGCCGCGTTTAGTTCGGGCGAATTGACGCCGGCGAATCACTGTAGCGACACTGTAGCTACAATGTCGTTTTGTTTTTCTTTGGTAATAATTGTCCAATCGTTGACTAATTAGGCTCAAAACGTTCGTCTCGCAAAGTACAACCAAACTGTGCAATTAGTTTTTGATTTCGTCAACATTTAGTACTCCATACATGTACCGCAAGTTTGATGTGATGGAAAATCTTCTTTTTACATAGTGCCAAAATTTGGAATCGGTAGGAACTAAACATGGCCTAGATTTTGGGTTGCTCTGGATCCGGTCAGTGGAGAGGCGCGTCCGGTCTGGTGGCGATTTTGGTCGGTCTTGGGGTGTCTCTCTGGGCCATTTTGACTTTACTTACATCCCTTTGAGCTGACAAACACCACTCCTACTCATCTCTCTTGATTGTTCTTCATCCAAGTGAGTTGGGAGAGTATCCAAGTGCATTTGCATCATGTTGGTGTATCTAGTGGCACTTGTGGTTGCATTGGCTGCGTGTTTTCTTGTTACTTTTGGTGGTTGCCGCCACCTAGATGGCTTGGAGCAGCGGAGGAGCATTGACACGAGTTGGTGATTATTTGTGGCCATTTCCCATGATTTGTGAGGGGTTCTTGACATTTCCACAGTGCAGAGCCAAAATATACTCTATTGGATTATTACGCGTGTCATTGAGTTACCCTCACTTTGGGTAGGTTCTTGCAGCACCCTAGTGTGGGGTTCACGTGGTGCCAATTAGCTCGTGAACCATCAAGTGAACGGTCGACACAATGTGGACGTAGCTTGTCGGCAAGCAAGTGAACCTCGAGATAAATTTTGGTGCCATTTGTCCTTTGACATTCTTTGGTGTTTCACTTGGTGATCATATTGTCTCTTGCCACGATCGCTATATTACTCTCTACCTTTTGTATTTACATTCCTCAATATCTCTTGTGTAGAGATAGTTTAGTAGCTAGAGTAGCTTAGCTTAGTTGGTAATCTAGTTGTGTAGCAAGCTCACTAGCGTAGCTAAGTAGTGGCATAGCAATTTGTGTGCCTAGTGATCATATCAACTAGAATTATTTTTTTTCGACGAAAGAAGAATTATATTAGATAATAGCTAGGTACACCAACAGGTTACAAGCACTCTGGATTACACAAATATTTAGAAACTAATTTTTATCTAAATTGTACCCGCGCTGTGAATAACTCCTGATCTCAAAACCAAACATATACGATGCTTTTGCAGTATGGATGACCGCATAGGCAAACACTCGGCAAAAGGCCTGAGAACGGATGCCCAACGAACAACGGCCAACATTCATGTACGCGAAGTTGAGAAACTTCTCCTTTCTAGTGTCTTCCTTTTTCTTTTTGCCACCGAAGAATGAGAAAGACTGTTCCAAAACTTATTCTTCCTAGTCCTTCATCGTGGCCCGATCTAATCACAATAAAACGGAGAAGAGACAAGAAAAAATTATTTGAATGCGGCGACACCATCTTCGCCTTGATGTCGCCGTACAAAAATAAAAGTCTCCATGTATCATACCGGTGAAGATGCTGATGCCGTAGTTGTCGCCTCATCTTTAACAGAGCCGCCAAGAAAAAACTAATTCCACCTTGCCTTCTCACCGGACCAAGAAACTTGGCATGAAGAAACCCTAACCCTAAGGACTCGATATATAGGAAAAACTTATTAAAAATGATGAATCTCCACTCCCTTCGGCCTCCGGCGATATGCCGGAGGGAGAGGGAGGGGGGCCAACCACTACTACAATTAGACCTATCACAAGCGGTTCGTAAAGCCCATCGCTAGCGCTTTTCGGTCTCGGCAGTAAGCTATCGGTGGTGATGACATTCTCATCACAGGTGGTTTGGAACCGACGGTAATAATATCTTATCACATCGGTTCGTATTATTAGTCGGCGGTGATTTGAATTTTCAAAATTCCTAAAAATAGGCCAAAAAATAACAAAAAAATTTGTTTCAATCCTGGGAAGCCCCTAGCTCCAGCTTCATGGTATCGGGATGCTGCTCCGGCTCCAACTCCACGCTATTTTTTATGGTACGCGGTACTGGAATTCGAACCTGAGACCTTGTCCTTTGCTCCTCTAATCACTGCACCCCTAAGTCACTTGGGTCTATATAGCATATCTATTCCCCTAGTATTCACTTTTTAAGATTTAAAATAAATATTTTGAACCCTAAATGGATTCAGATAAAAAAGTCATAAACCATAAATTTTTTGTTCTAATCGAGATCTACAACTTTAATTTTGGTTGTTTTGCCATCCGAGGTCGTTTAACAAATTTGAATTTCAAAACGTCAAAACTTCAGCCAGACTTTTAGGACCTCAAATGATTTAAAATAAAAAACCTATCAACTACATAGTTGTTATTCTCATCGAGATCTACAATTTTGGTTTTGGTCGATTTTCCATCCAAGTTTGTTTGAAAATTTTGGTTTCTAAAATTTTAAAACTTTGGATACAAATTTGAGACTATAAATGATTTCTAATGAAATAGTTGTCAACTACAAAGTTGTACATCTCATCCAGATCTACAACATTGGTTTTGGTCATTTTTTCATCTAAGGTCGTTTATACAATTTAAAAAATTTGAATTTCAAAATTTGAGTGCTTCAAAAAAATTCCTGGGTCCGCAAATGGTTTCAAATAGAAAGTCATCAAATACAAGTTATAGATCTCGTCGAGATCTACAACTTTGATATAAAGTTTGTTTTTATCCGACTTTATTTGAAAAGGTTATGAATTTTGTTATGCTGCAGCATGGTTATCAGCGCCGTATCATACAATAAGTTGACGGGTGAAAAATATCTTCACCGTTGATTCATATGGTGAGGCGGCAGTGATGAGGAGCACATCATCACCGCCGGTTGGTGGTGTGAAAGGATCAAGATGTCCAAGAGGGAGGTGAATTGGGCTAATTCAAAATTTCTTTGCAATAATTAAGCCCTACGGTTAACCCACTTCACTCCTTGTGCGTACAAAGTGTTTCTCATGTTCTACCGTACAAAAAATCTTGCAACCTAAGTTCCAATCCTACAATAACATGACAATTCTATGAATGTAAAGACAAGAATTGAATTGCTCAAAGTAAAGAGAGAAGAAGGAACGCGGCGATGTTTTGTCAAGGTATCGGAGAGTCACCACTCTCCACTAGTCCTCGTTGGAGCACCCGCGCAAGGGTGTAGCTCCTCCTTGATCTGTGCAAGGATCAAGTGCTCTCTACGGGTTGATTCTTTGACACTCCGTCGCGGTGAATCACCCACAACCGCTCACAACTTGAGTTGGGTCATCCACAAACTCCGTCGGATGATCACCAAGCTCCCAATCACCACCAAACCGTCTAGGTGATGGCGATCACCAAGAGTAACAAGCACGAACTCTCACTTGACCACGACAAGCCTAATGAGAAGGATGGATGCACACTTTGCTACTCTTGCTTTCACTAATGAGGTTGAAGGGTCGAGATGGTGGACTAGAGGAGGGGTGAATAGTCTTTTCTAAAATTAATCGCGTCGGCTAACCGATATGAATGCGGAATTAAAACAATCGGTCTAGCCAAGACTACACCCCTCTATATATGTTCACTAGCACCATGCAAAGATACTAATAAAGCAACTAAGGTGCCGGGCTAGCTAGAGCTCTCCTAAACAATTCTAGGAGCAAGGTTACACAAACCTATGCCACTAGTACTTTAAGTAACAAGGGAGCTCCTACACATGCTAGTAAGCAAACGCACAAAGCTAACTAAGCTCACTAGCAATGCTCAATAACAAGGCAACCAACGCCTAATTAGAGAGCGCAAATACTTAGCTACACAAACTAAGTAATGTGACTAACAAGGTTACTAAAACCAAATTAGCCACGCAAGGGAGCTACTTCTATGCTACACAAGCAAGAAGGTAACTAGTAAGCTACACAAGCTAACTAATTACAAGAGCAACAACACAAGCTTAAGATATGTATAAAAGTAATTGCAAGCTTGTGTAATGGGGATGCAAACCAACGGGAAGAACAAGGTTGACACGATGATTTTTCTCTCGAGGTTCACATGTTTGCCAACATGCTAGTCCCCGTTGTGTCGACCGCTCACTTGGTGGTTCGGCGGCTAATTAGCATCACCCGCTAAGCCCGCACGTCGGGCGCCGCAAGAACCTACCCCTTGAGTGAGGGTAGCTCAATGACACGCTTTACTAGAGTTGCTCTTCGCGGCTCCCGCGGGGCGAGCACAATGCCCCTCACAAGCACTTCTCCGGAGCGCCGCACAAGCTTCTTGCGCGCTTCGACGGAGACCACCACCAAGCCGTCTAGGAGGTGGCAACCTCCAAGAGTAACAAGCACCACCGGCTCGCAACTCGTTCACCTAGTGCCACTCGATGCAACCTCACGATGCAATCGCACTAGAATCGCTCACTCACACAATCGGATGATCGCTATCAAGTATGTGTGTGATGGAGGGCTCCCAAGCACTCACAAGCATGGACACTAAGTCCCTTGAGGTGCTCTCTATTAGCCATGGCCGAGGGCCACTTCTATTTATAGCCCCAAGGGCTAAACTAGCCGTTACCCCTTCACTGGGCAACGGTCGGGCCGACCGGACGCTCCGGTCGTGTTGACCGGACGCTGGACCTCAGCGTCCGGTCGCCCGCAGACGGCCACGTGTCCAGGTTCCAACGGTCACTGAACTTGACCGGACGCAGCGGTAAAACTGACCGGACGCTGAAGCCCCAGCGTCCGGTCGTTTCCAGTAAGCTCCCCGAGGCATATTTTCTTGACCGGGCGCGTCCGGTCCACCTTGACCGGACACAGACCAGCGTCCGGTGCAATACCCTCGGTACAGAGCAGACCCATCAGTTTGACCGGACGCAGCCTTTCAGTGTCCGGTCGCTGCATGACCCAGCGTCCGGTCAGTGGACCAACGCCAGCATCTTCGCGATCAACTCGTTTTCACTTCTAACTTCTTCACCCTTGCTCCAATGTGCCAACCACAAGAATTTGCATCCGGCGCAATAGAAAATAGGCATTCTATTTTCCCGAAAGCGCCGAATCCCACCGAGCAAGCTCGGCGGGAGGGAGAGAGGGACCCAAACCCATCTCACCCCTGCAAACACCACCTCCTTTGCAAATGTGCCAACACCACCAAGTGTACACCACCATGTGTATGTGTGTTAGCATTTTCACAATCATTTTCCAAAGGATGTTAGCCACTCAACTTGCCACGCCACTCGATCCTAGCGACAATGCAAAGTTAGATCACTCGAGTGGCACTAGATGACCGATATGCAAACAAGTTTGCCCCTCTTGATAGTACGGCCATCTATCCTAAACCCGGTCATAAACTTCTCTACACACCTATGACCGGTGAAATGAAATGCCCTAGGTTATACCTTTGCCTTGCGCATTCCATTCCATCTCCTTCAATGTCGATGCAACACATGCACCAACACGATCAACAATGATATGATCCACTTCATATCATCACATGATCATATTGGTTCATCGATCTTGACTCTACTTGCTCTTCACCGTTGCTATCGTCCATCGGCGCCAAGTCTTGCTCAAGCTTCACCGCCACGCGGTCCATCACTCCAAAGCCTTTGACTTGCCCTTCACGCTTGCAACCGGTCCATCAAGCCAAGTCTTGTCTTGATCTTCTCCACCTTGATCACATGACTCAATGTCATGTCTCATGTGCAATAAGCTCCTTCATCATCACATGTGTGAGCTTTGCAACATCTCTAAGCCATTTTCACCTCCATGGCATATGTTGCTCACACACATGTACCTGTGGACTAATCACCTGTGTATCTCATATAAACACAATTAGTCCACCTAGGTTGTCACTCAATTACCAAAACCAACAAGGACCTTTCAGAGGTCTCACTCTTGGATTCTCATATCTCAATCACCTCACTAGGACCTTGCTCTTCTTGGCACTCTCAAGGGTGTTTCTCAGTTGTTGAAATGAGCAAAAGTAATCCCTTGAGTGAATAGAGGAAGTATTTATAACTCCTCATTTAAAATGAATCGTTATGTGCCTCTACGGGGTGACCGAACGCTCCGGTCAAGTTGACCGGACGCTTTGGTCAGTTCTCCCCGAAACCCAGTGTTTAAGTTGTGACCGGATGCGTCCGGTCATGATTTTCCCTATCTGGAACCTTACTGGAGTCGACCGGATGCTATCACCCAGCGTCCGGTCACTCACCTCTCAGCGTCCGATCGCACCAGACGACTTCACCTTGATCAAATGAACTGACCAGACTCTGCGCCAGCGCCCGGTCACACCGAAACCAGCGTTCGGTCAGCATTTGACCCTCCATTCACTTCCAACTAGCAATCATATGTGAATAAAGTTTGCTCCAATTGATCTAAGGGCTTTTTAGGAGCTACCTAGTGCTAGATTTGACAAGTGTGCACCACACCTAAACCACTAGACTCACCTAGGTCAAGCTACCCGTCCATACCCCCCTTAATAGTACGGCCAAAGGAAAAACAAAGTCCTAAACTACTCTAAGTGTCTCTTCAACACCAAACGACACTTAGAACTAGTCCATCCTTAACCTTGTCGTCCATCCTTTGAAAACCAAAATGATTTCCATCGTAGGGGCATGACAACCATGATTGCTCAATCAATTTCCATTACCGTGACCTAACTTAATTGCTTCTACAAAACACACGTTAGTCACAGTAATCACGTATTGTCATTAATCACCGAAACCCAACTAGGGGCCTAGATGCTTTCATGGTGCAAACCGGCTGTGATGATGGACTATCACCGTCGGTTGGTAAGATGAAGCGGCGGTGATAGTTATGAACTAGGACGTTCTTATGGACCAGCGGTGATAGTCTCATCACCAATGGTTTGTATTACGAACCGTTGGTCATAAGCATCATCAACGGTTTAATGATACTGATGGTGATAGAGGCATTGGTGATAGGTCAATCTGTAGTTGTAAACGGGGGGCGGTGACGGTGGCGCTCGAGTCGCGGGACGCGTCTACGTGGGGTGCGGCGGGTGATCGCTTTTTGGGCCGAGCAACTAGAATTGTTAGGATAGGTGACTTGCAACCCTTGTAGAGTTAGAGCAAAATTGCAAATTCGCCATTTTGGTTACTAACTCTTTGCTTTTGTGTATTTGTAGAGAATTTTTTATTGGCTATTCATCCCTCTTCTAGCCATTTAGGACCTTTCAGCTGTCCTTGTCAGCGTAGGCTTTCCTGGCGGAGCCCGACCTCTCTCTGCTCCTTCCCAGGGGTCGAGACAGAGGAGAGGTCGTGCGGTGGTGCATTGCGTGCAGCGAAAGGAGGGAGAGGTCATGGTCGACCACCCGCCTTAGTGCATGGCTCAGGCCCATGCGGCTTAGGTGGGTCACGGTTGTTGGGCTTCTATAGCTTGGCGGTCATAGACCGCCCAAGTGACTAAATAATCGGTGTCCTGAGATACCCGGGGTATCACAACCCCAACAGATAGTAACACTTAGCAAAACCAAAGTGCAAATTTAGATAGCATCTTGCATAGATTTTGATAAGTAGGTTTTAGAGACCTTTAGATTTTAAGTTGCCTAATAATTTACCTCTCTATTAGGCGTCATGGTCTTCATAACATAAACTGAACATGTAGCAAACACAAGATACAAATAGTTCACCTCTGCTACCATAGGTCTAGGTATATTGATAATGTAGGCATTGAAAGGATCAAGATTCCCAAGAGGGGGGTTGAATTGGGCTAATTTTAAAATTCTTTGCAATAGTTAAACCCTACACTTAGCCCACTTCACCCCTTATGCCTAGAATGTGTTCCTATTGTTCTACCGCACAAAAGTTTTGCACCCTAGGTTCCAATCCTACTCTAGCATGACAATTCTAAGAATGTAAAAACAAAAAATGAATTGCTCAAATGTAAATGCTTAAAGTAAAGAGAGGAGAAGAAATGCGATGATGTTTTTGCTGAGGTATCGGAGAGTCACCACTCCCCACTAGTCCTCGTTGGAGCACCTGTGCAAGGGTGTAGCTCCCCCTTGATCATCGCAAGGATTAAGTGCTCTCTACGAGTTGATTCTTCGACACTCCGTCGCGGTGAATCGCCCACAACCGCTCACAACTTGAGTTGAGTCATCCACAAGCTCCGTCGGATGATCACCAAACTCTCGATCACCACCAAGCCGTCTAGGTGATGGTGATCACCAAGAGTAACAAGCATGAACTCACACTTGACCACAACAAGCCTAATGAGAAGGGTGGATGCACACTTGCTACTCTCCTTGCACTAATGAAGCCTTAATCTTGGATTCTCAAATCTCAATCACCTCAATAGGCTCTTGCTCTCCTTTGCACTCTTAAGGGTGTTTCTCAGCTGAACAAATGGGCAAGCGACCTCCCTTGGACGAGTGGAGTAAGTATTTATACCCCCTCATTCAGAACATAACGTTTAGAGGTTGAGTCATCACTCTGCGGGGTGACCGGACGCTCCGGTCAGTTATCCCCGCCACTGTGTCAGAAAGAGCCGTTAAGTTCTGACTGGACTCTGACCTGCGTCCGGTTAGTACTGACCGGACGCGTCCGATCACGAAAACTGCTCTCTAGAACCTTACCGATGTTGACCGAATGCTAGCGCCCAGAGTCCGGTCACTTCGCTGTTCAGTGTCCGGTCAGTTACCAGATCCTGACCAGCGTCCAGTCAGCACTGACCGGACGCGTTCGATCAGGAATCTCCCTCTCTGGAACCTCTCTGGAGTTGACCGGACTCTAGCACCCAGCGTCCGGTCACTTTTCACTCAGCGTCCGGTCGCAACCAGACGGCTCCAGTTGATCAAATGAACTGACCGGACTCACCCTTCAGCGTCCGGTCACAACCAGACCAGCGTCCAGTCAGTCATTTGACCCTCCATTCACTTCCAACTTGAAATCATATGTAAATGAAGTTTGCTCCAATTGATCTTAGGGCTACTCCGGAGCTATCTAGTGCTAGATTTGACAAGTATACACCACACCTAACTCACTAGACTCATCTAGGTCAAGCTATTAGTCCATACCCCCTTAATAGTACGACCAAAGGAAAAACAAAGTCTTAAATTACTCTAAGTGTCTCTTCAACACCAAACGACACTTAGAACTAGTCAATCCTTAACCTTGTCGTCCATCCTTTGAAAACCGAAATAATTTCCATCGTAGGGGCATGACAACTATGATTGCCCAATCAATTGCCATTACCATGACCTAACTTAAATTGCTTTTGCAAAACACACGTTAGTCATAGTAATCTCGTATTGTCATTAATCACTAAAACCCAACTAGGGGCCAGATGCTTTTAGGCATAATTGTTATTTAGGTGATACTCCCAAACACATAAGGGCATTATTTCTCACGCAGATCATCTCATGTTTATTCACAAGTGGATGACCGCCCAACAAAAGCGATATCTGTCTTCAGAATGTAGTTTGATCCCACAAGAGAGTTAATTATGTCAATAATAATTCCACTATAAAAGTACAAGTTTTTTGAGAGGGCTCTCCCTCTATAATACACATCCAATCTAGGCATCATTTTATCTGAGCCTCCCTTCATCGATATAAGATCAGTAAGATGTCCTACACCCTCACGCCTCTGTTCCAACGAACATGACAACTCTAGCCGAATTTGAGTTCGTGTAAGATCAAATTTGTAACTGATTGTAGTCTAATCTAATCTAAACGTGCCTGGTTGCTCGGCCGAGGTCCAGTAGCTGGTCTCCACACCCTATAAATAGCTGAGACCCTGAGAGGTACAGGATTTTTTAAAAATAGCTGAGACCTTGAGAGGTACAGGATTTTTTTGATTCACACGTACCTAGCAGAAGCCCACACCTCGGTCGGGCTGTTGCAGCCTCACATCGCCAATATGAGAATGAATGGATGTTCATGGAGTTTGAATCTCATTAATGCTAATTATTTAGTCTTTCTAATATAGAGTAATGTTCATTGTGATGCTTTCTTGCACGTACATATTTGCTAGTAATCTTAAAAGCTCGAAGACTTCGCTGCCACTTCAGTGTGATTGTCTTTCAATGCTCAGTTCATCAACTGAAATTTAGGTCTAGGATCCAGCATAATCTTCTGTCCGTCTGTCAATATATAGTTACATGCGTGGTTCCTCCTGACAATAAACTCTATTCTTTTCTAATACACTGAAAGATATACCAATAATTGAGACATAAAGTTCATGGAGTTTTTAATGCAGTTATGGCAGCATTTTTTGTTAAGCTGCTAAAGCATATAAAACATAGTTAATTTTTTTCCTGGAACTGAACCATCTATTTTGTGCTTAGTTTGGCCATAAATGATGAGACCTTTGATTATTTGCAGGCCTGCATTCACAAGGCAATCAACGGGACTACACAGAATACAAAACAAACTGATCCAGTGAGACCAGCTCACAATCATGAATCGGTCTGATTAAGCTGAATGCAATAACATATATGCAGAATTATTTTATGATTTATATTAGAGAATAGTCAATAGACTTTATTATATAAATTACAGGAGTGATTACACACATATATATATTTAGGAAAGAGAGGGGAGCCCAAAGGGCCTAATCAGCCAGAGGTGGCGCATAGGGAGAAGAGATTACAGTTGGCATATAATTAATTCTAACATCCCCCGCAAGTTGAACGTCGGTAGAACGAACGTTCATATCGGAGCGAAAATCGGTGAAGACGGAGGAGGGTAGTCCCTTGGTGAAGACATCAGCGAATTGCGACGTGGTGGGCACATGGAGAACATGAACAGCACCAATGGCCACCCGTTCACGGACAAAGTGAAGGTCGATCTCCACGTGCTTAGTACGCTGATGTTGAACAGGGTTGGAGGAGAGGTAGACGGCGCTGACGTTGTCGCAGTAGACGAGGGAGGCGGTCTTCAGGTGGTGGTGAAGTTCCTGAAGAAGCTGCTGCAGCCACACGACTTCGGCGACTCCGTTGGTGACGGCGCGGTATTCGGCCTCGGCGCTGGACCGAGAGACCGTGGGTTGCCGCTTGGATGACCAAGAGACAAGGCTGGCACCGAGGAAGACAGCATATCCTGAGGTGGAGCGGTGAGTGTCAGGGCAGCCAGCCCAGTCAGCGTCAGTGTACACAATGAGCTGAGTTGGTGCAGAACGGGGTATGATCAAACCATAGTCAACGGTGCCCTGAAGGTACGAAGAATCCTCTTGGCTGCAACCAGGTGAACTTCCCGGGGGTCATGCATATAAAGGCAGATTTGTTGAACAGCATAGGCAATGTCAGGCCTTGTGAAAGTCAAGTACTGCAGGGCGCCTGCAAGGCTGCGGTAGGCGGTGGGGTCTGCCACGGGAGGACCATTATCTGCAGAGACTTTGGCACAAGTGTCAACCGGAGTGGAGCAAGGTTTGCAGTCACTCATGCCGTGCCGACCAAGGATGTCCAGAATGTATTGCCGCTGAGAAAGAAGGAGAGTGTCCTTGGTGCGCTGAACTGCCACGCCGAGAAAGTGGTGCAGAGGGCCAAGATCCTTCATGGCAAATTCATTCTTCAGAGCCATAATCACACGGTGGAGGAGCTGCTCGGAGGAGGCAGTGAGTACAATGTCGTCCACATAGAGAAGTAAGTAGACCATCTCCATGCCACGGCAATATATGAACAGAGAGGTGTCTGACTTTGCTTCAGTGAATCCGAGAGACAGTAGGAAGGAGACAAACCGGCTGTACCACGCACGCGGAGCCTGCTTTAGTCCATAGAGGGATTTGTGGAGTCTGCAGACATGGTCCGGAAAGGCAGAATCAGCAAATCCAGTGGGTTGGGAGCAGTAGACAGTCTCTGACAAGGTACCGTGGAGGAATGCGTTCTTCACATCAAGCTGATGGATGGGCCAATCCCGAGAGTGAGCCAAGGTGAGGACAGTGCGAACAGTAGCGGGCTTCACAACGGGGCTGAATGTCTCATCGTAGTCGATGCCGGGAAGCTGAGTGAACCCGCGAAGAACCCAACAAGCCTTATACCTGTCCAGGGAGCCATCAGCATGAAACTTGTGCTTGAAAATCCACTTCTCGGTGACCACATTTGCCTTGGCAGGCCGGGGAACAAGTTCCCAAGTGTCATTGTCCAAGAGGGCAGTATGTTCTTCTTCCATGGCCCTGCGCCAGTGAGGATCGGCGAGAGCATCACGGCAGGAGCGCGGTAGGGGAGACAGGGCCTCGGTGTGCATAGCAAGTCGAGGCTGCCGGTACCCAGTCTTCCCGCGGGTTGCCATGCCATGAGTATTGGCAACCGGGGGAATGGGAACAGCTCCGGGCGGAAGAGGAGGATCACTCTTGACATAGCGCGGCGGAGATGGGACCATGCTGGAGCGGCGAGGAGGCGCTCCGGTGGGGGACGCAGGGGCTGTAGTAGGGGCACGCCGAGTGTAGACGTGGACCATTGGAGGTTTGTCGAAGCGGGCAGTCGAGGGGGGGGGGGCGCCGTGGGCGCCTGCTGCGCCTGAACAGGGGGCACCGCCGTGGGCGCCTGCTGTGGTGCAGGGGGCACCGCTGTGGGCGCCGGCTGTGCCTAAACAGGGGGCGCCTGCTGTACCCGGACAGGGAACGCCGGGTGTGCCTGAACCGGGGGCGTCGTGGGCGCCGGTGCAGGGCGCGAGGTGACCGGTGAGGCCCGCTGGGGCACGACGACACCCGATGGCCGGGGCGCCGTGAAGCCAGGAGGGGCCGGCCTAGGCACCGAGGTGCCCAGACCCGGCACAGGACCTGCAGGAGAGAAAGTAGTTGGCAGAGGGTCATCAGCAGTTAGAAAATCCAGCTCGTGAGTAGGTGGCGAGGGCCGGCGGAGGCTGAAAGGGAATGTTGTTTCATCGAAGACAACATGGCGGGATATGATGACCCGGTTGGAGGTGAGGTCGAGGCACCTGTAGCCCTTGTGATCAGGGGAGTACCCTAGAAACACGCACAGCGAGGAGCGGGGGGCAAGTTTGTGGGGTGTGGTGGCGGTGAGGTTGGGGTAGCAGGAGCACCCGAAGGCCCGAAGATCATGGTAAGAAGGGAGAGTGCCATAGAGGGCGAAGAATGGGGTGCTCATGTTGAGAGTTTTGGTGGGGAGGCGGTTGATGAGGTGGGTGGCGGTGGCGAGAGCATCGGCCCAGTAGGATGGGGGCATAGATGCCTGGAAGAGTAGTGTGCGAGTGATGTTGTTGGCGGTGCGAAGCATGCACTCGGCCTTGCCATTCTGTTTTGAGGTGTAGGGGCAGGACATGCAGAGAGATACACCTTTGGCAAGAAAGAAGGTGCGAGACGCAGATTTGTCAAACTCACAGCCATTGTCACATTGCACAGATTTGATGGTGCGTCCGAACTGGGTGAGCACGTAGGCGAAAAAATTGGAAAGAGTAGTGAAAGTATCAGACTCGAGGCGACGAGGGCCGAGGGAGGCGCTGATGGAGGAGTCATGTTCAGCTGGGCCAGGCGAAGGTCAGCACGGACGTCGGTGAACGACGGGAACGGCTTCTGGCGGGTGACGAGCTGAGCCATGAACTGGAAGCGCTCGTTCAGTCCACGCAGCACGTTCATGACGAGTGTGCGGTCCTGAACTGGCTCACCAAGATCAGCAAGCGCGTCGGCCATGCCCTTCAGCTTGCGGCAGTAGTCATCGATGGAGAGGGCGCCCTGAGAGAGAGTGCGGAACTCGGCGTCGAGAAGCATGGCGCGGGACTCACGATTGTTCAGCTGCCGCTCGATTCCGAGCCATGCTGCCCGAGCAGTGAGGCCGTCGCGCTCGTGGACGACGTCCAAGAGATCGGCGGAGACGGTGTTGTAGAGCCAGGAGAGAACGACGCAGTCCACGCGCGCCCACGCCGGATCGTAGAGGTGGGAGGCATCGCTGAGGACGTGATCCTTCAAGGCAAAACGACCGAGGATGAGGAGCACGTAGCCACGCCACTTGGAGTAGTTGGAGGAATTGAGGTCAAGAACGATGGGAATGAGGTTCTTGATGTTTTGGACGGCGGCGGCTTGGCTGTGGAGGTGAGCGACGGCAGCAGCCTCGGTGGTGAAGGAGCGGACGTCGTCGTCGTCGTGCGGATCCTCCTCGTCGCGGGCGGACTTGGCGCGGAGGCGGTCCCGGAGGGCCGCGGCCTGCTGTTCGAGGAGGTCCGCCTGTGCGCGCTCCTTGTGGAGGGCCTCGACGGCGGCGCGGACGCGGTCCTGGGCCGCGGCGGCGGACTTGAGGAGGTCGGCCTCCGCCTGGAGTTCCTGGCTGCGCTTCGCGTTGGAGGAGCGGAGGGAGGAAGCTTCGTCTTCGAGCTTCTGGGCGGCGGCGGCGGCTTCATCGCGCAACTTAGCCGCGGCGGATGCGCCCGAGCTTGAGACGCCGGAGGCCATGGGCGCAGCAGCCGGGACGGCACACGCGGGATTGGAGGAGGCGGGCGCTGTAGCCGAAGCGGCGCGCGCGGGATTGGAGGGCGCGGCACGAGGCGAGCGCCGATAAGAGCGGAAGCAGAGGAACGAATCTAGACTGATACCATATTAGAGAATAGTCAATAGACTTTATTATATAAATTACAGGGGTGATATATATATATATATATATATATATATATATATATATATATATATATATATATATATATATATATATATATATAGAGAGAGGGGAGCCCAAAGGGCCTAATCAGCCAGAGGTGGCGCATAGGGAGAAGAGATTACAGTTGGCATATAATTAATTCTAACAATTTATAACAGAAGTTAACAAGTGGTAAAACACAAGCCAAGATAAACTATATTCTGTATTACTCCCCATGCCAATAATATGCACACGGGGCACATTATCTTTTTAAAGTTCCTGAACCCCTATAGCTCAGATTACGTGCTAATACCATAATAAGATAATGTCTAAGCATTAG
This sequence comes from Miscanthus lutarioriparius, assembly GCA_904845875.1. NCBI lineage: Eukaryota > Viridiplantae > Streptophyta > Magnoliopsida > Poales > Poaceae > Miscanthus > Miscanthus lutarioriparius. The sequence continues at coordinate 101,935,923 of CAJGYO010000001.1, forward strand.
TATCGCATATCACATATGCATTATATATACTCCCTCCGGTTCTTTAAAGCAAGTCGTTTTGGACATCGACACGGTCTTTAAGAAACGACTTTAACCGCTACTTTTTGCTATAAAATATTTATAAAATATAGTCAATATATACTTTTATGAAACTACATTTCGAGATGAATCTACTTACATCACTTTCATATTTTCAAACTCAACCCAAAAGAAGTTATTTGTAGTCAAAGTTTAAAATGTTTGATTTAAGACAACTTCAAAACGACTTGCTTTAGAGAACCGGAGGGAGTAGGTGTCTCAGAAAATAGTTTAAGTCCAAAGGCATTGTTCCTTCCCAAGTCCATCAAAGGTCTATCCGTGTCTAACCGTCATTGGATGACCCGATGATGGTGACATCTGCCTTCAGCATACAGTCTGATCCCACAATATAGCATCTAAATGGATCCATGAGTGTCTTGAGTGGAATGAAGTTGGACCATCCCCAGCCATTCTTTGCTGCAACTGCAAACACGAAGCGACCTGCGTTTGTGGCAAAGGTCATATCCAAAGTTCCAAACAAAAGTAGTCACTACTCAATATTTTCTATAATGTCGATAGATATTATGGAGTTGAACATGTAACTGTGTAGTGTTCCTCATGCTTCTGGTGCAAGATGAAGAGAGTCAGTTCAATCACCATCCCAGTCTCAAGAGGGATCTTGTTCAGATCATGCAGGTGTAAGAAGAGGGAAAGTGAATTGGTGCTGTATTGGTCACCAAGTGGGTACATGTTGATGTACCTGAGAAGGAATGAAAACAATGTGTCATTATCATTAATGCTTGACAGGTAAGAAAAGAAAGGAAGAAAGTATGATGCTAGGCTCCTTGGAAGGTGACGTTGTTGGCAGACTTGTGCCCAAGCCAAGTGACAGTTAAACAAGATTAAGCTTCCAGAAGCAATAGATTTAATAGAATGGAAACGAATATAAATGGCTGTTCAAAACATACTAGTACTAGTGCCGTTCAAAACATACTAGTAATAGTGTTTTGCTCCATACATAGAGATAACACTACAATTTAACTAGAATACAAAAGACTCCCTCTATCCCACAATACAAAGCGTGGTTTGACTTGGTACAACCATAAAGATCACATTTTGCCGCTATTTTTTTTTATAGTATATCATTTGCGGCAACAAAGCTTAATCGTTAGAAAGTACTAGCAAACGTACCCGTGCTTTGAAACGGAATGTTCAGCTTGTTTCAGGGTCACCACATTATCCATACCATGGCTAGACGTGTGTTGTTCTAACTCGTATGAGCACATGTCGTAAGTTTAGGTCATGCACAAAAAAGAGAGGTGCACGAGGGCATTGTAGAAAGTAAAATATGATGGGCCAAAGAATCCACTTTGACTTTAAAATTAATTATGATTAATAGATTTCTAAAGATGAATCCAATGTAACCACTTTTGTAGTACACACTTTTTCACATGCTTGACTAATTTTTGGTCAAAGATAGCAAAGTTCGAGCCTTGAAATATGTGCACGCCTTATATTTCGGGATAAAGGAGTACTGAAAATATCTGAAGGAGCAAGAGAGATTCTGTTGCAAAAAGAAACCCACACATGATTATAGTATAATACAACATTCACTAGTACTCCCTTCATTCCAAATTATAAGTCATTCTGGCTTTTGTAGGTATATTATTTTTGCTATAGACCTAGATATAAGCTATGTCTAAATACATAATAAAAGCTATGTATCTAGAAATGTTAGAATGACTTATAATTTGAAATGGAGAGAGTAAGTAATAAGTAATAATGTTGGTGGCATGAATAACTATTACTACCAACTGAGTCCAAGGCTACTTGCACACTGAATGATTAATGCCATATGCATATTATATGAACCAATTACACTGGAACAAAAATAGATGCATACCATTTATGCCCGCCAACTTCAAATGCAGGAGAACGGACTGGGACCTTCATGTCAAGGAAGTTGTTCATGGTCCAGGTGTAGGTTCCTTTGATGAACCCCTTTTTCTGGAGGAAGACGTTCTGAACTGTGATAGGCTTCTTTGGAATCACAATAGGCTTATTCTGAGAAGAGACTTGTGCCTTTAATATCCTCACACCAAAGACACAGCTATCATCAACCAGAAAATCAGATGATTTCAGTAGTTCTTCAAGAGGAATCAAGTATTTTTTCTCTGATTGCTTCTTCTTGATATCGAAGTGGTAGCTAGCTGCTCATACATAAACGAAATATAATAGTATTATAAATAAGCGTTGAAGATTAGGTACTCGTATGAATCTGTAATCTACAAATTACCCAAGCACAACGCAATCTGTTTCCACTCCTAGTTAGTTATTTTAATTAATTTAAAAAGTTGATAAACAGCTATGCGGGGCTAGCTTTTTGTGAACTGCAACTACATAATGACCAAAATCAGCATGTCTATTTACTCTGAAATATTGATCAAATAAGAAGACAATATGAAGTGAACGAAATAGTGAGAAAATCTAAAAGATAACGTGGTGAATATTTGACCATATATCAAATTCCATACCAATTGAGTTGCAAGGGTAAATTATAATATGATGCTCAGTAGTTTCAGTTTCAGGGAGCTATGGCCGAAGCTTATAGAGCATGCACTACCGGACTCCTTGAGTTTGCCGAGTGCCCGAAACACTCGGCAAACTACCGAAAACACTCGGCAAACTGTTCGCCGAGTGTAACACTCGGCGAACAGCACTCGCCATAAACAGTACCGGCAAAGCTAATTTTGCCGAGTGCCATTTATCGGCCACTCGGCAAACATGTTGCCGTGTGCAGTTTAGCTCTCGGCGAAAAGAAACAGTCGTAACGCCAGACCCGCCGTTAACATCAACTTCGCCGAGTGTCAAACGGCAACGCACTCGGCAAATATTTGTTTTATATATTTTTTAAAATATTTTTGGTTTTTAGAATTCCTTTTCGCCGAGTGTTGCACTCGGCAAATGATAAACATATGCCAAGTGTGTAACTGTTAGACACTCGGTAAACTTTTTCAAACAATATTTGGTTTTTTTAAAAATCCTTTCGCCGAGTGCTGCACTCGGCAAATTATAAATATATGCCGAGTGTCGAACTGTCAGACACTCGGCAAACATTTTTCAAACAGTATTTGGTTTTTAAAAAAAAGCTTTTGGCCGATTGTCTTGGTGATAACACTCGGGAAATTGTGTTTGCTTTGCCGAGTGTCTTGGTCATAACACTCGGCAAAGCCTCAGAAATGTGTATTTTTTTTGTTTTTGCATTACATTTCACAGCACACATATATATCATAGCACAGATATGTTTCACAGCACAGATATATTACACAGCATATATATCACATATATATATCATCTCCACACACCACATATCACACACATCACAATAATCCACAATGGTACACAAATGTCATACCACAATACCAACATAAGGTTCGAGTTTAAAGTATCCACCACAAGTGCATTACAAGCATAAGTGCAACACAAGGAATAAGTTGAACACATGAAAAGAAGCAAATCACCAATTAGACCACGGCGACGGCTGCGGTGGGTCATGAGGTGCATCGTTTGATGCCGCCGATTGACCCTGCACAAAGAATAGATAAGATTACTTATGATTCGTAACAAACCCAGGAAAAAAATCCATAAAAAGTATGCAATAGATCATCCAACTTTTATTCATATATATAAAAAATGTTGCAGATATATATGATACAAAAAGAATGAGGAACAGCAACACTCGATCAAATTCCCGCTCAAATCAAATCTAGAAACAAAACCTACTACTCCATGCCCATGACCATGTGTAGCATACATAAGCGGTAGATGATATATGCTTCTACTGCATCAGGGTCACCACAAGCAGGGACAGCAGTGCGGACGACACCACGGCGACAGCGGAGGCCGGAGCGGAGGCCGCTCCAGCGACTGGTCCCGGCGCCGGCGCAGACGCAGGCGCCACGAACTCCTGCGCCGATGCGGAGGCCACGAGGATGGCCGCCATGGCGAAGAGCAGGACGGAGGCGACGCGGGGAGCCATCAGGGCCTTGAATTAGACCGCTCAAAAACATGTACTGTATGCACACTTATGCCATCGGAAGTGTTTAATGGAGCTGTAGTTGTGAATGGTCTTACGTCGGCATTCGGAAGTGCAGGGCTCGTGCCATCGCGTGCATTGGTGGGGATAATGGTAGGTTTCCACTTTTCTGAATTTGTATTATGGTGGTCTTGTGGAATCATGTAGATGTATAGGAGGAGTACTGACGCCTGACGGGGAGGAGCCACGGCCACGGTGCATAAACAAGGCAGGCGCCCTAGCTCTCTGTTCAGTGTTCACTAGTCGTGGGTTGAGACAGGCCAGTGTCCTAAATGCTGTGGTACTCCTAGCTAGTAAGTAAAATGCATGCAGCAAGGTCAAGGGAATAATTAAGCTGACAATGTACTAGTAGTAATATTATATAGTATATATTCGCCGTCTTTCTAGATGGATTCTGCTTTTGGTCACTATAATCAGCACCGGTCCTGTTTGTGTTTGTTTTAGACGAGATCAATGTGAATTACCCTGCTTTGATTCGATGCCCATCCCAAGCATGAAGCATGCACTACTTTGAATCTACCACCGGTGTTAGTGTCATCATGGGTCAAAATGTATGCTAGTTTTTGGCTCTCGGTGAGAAAAGAAGATACCAGATATATACTCTATCTATCTATCTATGCATGGCCATTGGTGATTGGAGAATAAAAGGCGCATGATATGGGCTGGCGATCTGCCGGCACCCATGATGCGGCACGCACCGCAACCAAATCTGCCAAAGCCCAAAGGCGTTGTAGTACTCCAATGCATGCATGGAATACATACAGGCAGCAGCGTGAGTGGCAGTGCAGTGCATTGGTGTGCAGACGAGACGATGTGGCATGAGAGGCCAGCGAGAGGCAGATGTACGATACCCAAAAAACCTGACGTTTAGGACAGGATTGTGGTAACCAAGGAGTGATTAATTAGGGGTTAGTTTTTCTTCTTTGCCCCTAATAAATATGGTTGCGCTTGCTCTCTGTACGAGAAAGTTAACCAGCTCAACTGGCTAGTGCGCGGAGCCTGCATTGCTGCGCCCCAGGTTCGAATCCCGGCTGCCCCACCTTTTTTGTTGCCCATTTCATTTTGCATGGCGATGGTCCGCTGCATGGCACTGTTCGCCCTACGTGGCGTGCGCGGACAGCAGTTTTGCTCGGCGCCTGCATTTTTGCTTGGCGCGGACAGCAGTCTTGCATGCGCGCGGGGCAATTGTTTCATTTTCGTTTGGCACTTGTTTCATTTTCGTTTGTTGCCTGCGCGCTCGGATAGCACCGACGTTTGAGCTGCCTGTACTCCACGCCACTGGCTTATTTATGCGGCAACTTGCTTTCTCTCTTCTCCACGCCATTTGCTTGCTTGCTTAAACGCCTCTCTTTCCTTCTTTCTCAACCATCTATTCTTGCCATCTTCTCTGTCCACTTAACCGAGCAATGAGTGCTTTTTCCCTGCCTTTGATCTAAACGTTCGTTTGGAAGAAGATGACGAACGTCTCATCCGAGTCCGCGAACACCGACGAGGCCGCGACCTGCTCGACGGAGTCCGGCACCTCTTTGACGTCCGCGAACGTCTCATCCGAGTCCGCGAACACCGACGAGGCCGCGACGGCGAGCACCTCCTCCGCAACGGACTCCGACGAGGACGCGACGGCGAGCGCGCGGCGAGCGGCGAGCGCGCGGCGAGCAGCGAGCACGCGGCGAGCGCCCTGCGACGAGCGTACAGGCGAGCGAGCGGCGAGCGCGCGGCGCGCTTCCGGCGAGCGTGTGGCGAGCGTCATGGCGAGCGTGCGGCGCGAGTGATCCATTCGTGGCGGCAAGGAACAGCAACGAACTCTAATAGCGAGTTGAGCGTGGAGAGGAAGATGAAGGAACAGCAATTAATGGGGAGTGAAGACGGGCGGACGGCCGGACGGGCAATCGAAGCGAACGGGCGGCGTCGGCTAGGGGCAATCCAGTCCAAAGTTCACCCTGCCATGGCACAACGTCAAGCTTTGTAAAAACGGGCCAAAGGCCCAGAACGTCGACTTTTTTGAGTACGGAGGGAGTATGTGTTGGTAAATACTGCAGTAAGCCTTCTCTTGCCCCGATGGATTTATGGAAAGGAAAGGAATTGAAGGACGGAACGAGCACGAGGACTCGAGGAGATGGTATCATGGTAAATTGGTAATGGTAGGCCATGTGGAGATGATGAACAGAAGAGAGGAGAGAAGTTGCCTGCAGCGCATGCGTTCCTATTCCAGGTCCAGCTGCTGCTGGTTTGGTTTCAGTGGGACGGCCGGGCGAGAAAGTGACTGTGTGTGAGAGAGAGAGAGGGTAAGTACTAGGCTTGCTTCAGAGGGAACAGAGGAAGGAGGGGTGGATCAGTGGGTGGCAATGGCATGCACGCCTTGCAATTGGCAAGTGCTGAGACCGACTTGGTTTCAGTTATGGTGCTTTACCAGAGACAGGACCTTAAGAATCTGAACCATTTTTTTGTCCCAAATAAACAATTAAATTTCTAGTCTGAAGTAGATGCACAAAGAAAATGGGAATTTCATGGACCTTGTCCATTATATATGCAATGATCTCACTGAACCTGAAAAACAAAACACAAGGCACGAGATTTCTGCAACGAAAATCTAATTAAACCACAACTATGGATTTTTTGTTCGTTTCAATCAAATTATTGTAAAATAAAAACATAACAGGCAAAACATTCCTAATCTCTTTTTCCCTATGATGGCAAACATCTAATCTGTATCCTGCAGTGGCATCCATAATTTGGTTGCCAATGAGAAAAACTATCTGACGTATCAAGAGCGTCTGGTGTGTGTGTGAGTGTGTGTGTGTGCTGGTGTGTGTGTGAGTGTGTGTGTGAGTGAGTGGACATGGGGATAGATGTACTCACAGGAGTGTCTTCAGGAGGACGAGGAGGAAGGAATAGCGCTTGTGGCAGAGGTTCACCCATCTTCGCGCTGAGATTTTGCATCCACTGAAACATGTGCTCCTGCCTCTGCCGATCAGCGTCAATCTTCACCTCCAACGCTACTCTCTGCCTCCTCTCTTCTTCAAGCTCGGCCTACAAAATTTCACCCCAATGTTACAATGGAAATCAAAGGTATGTAAGAAACAATGAACGACGAATAAAAGAGTAATAACCTGTAAAGTCTGCATGGCTTGCTGTGTACTGGTCGACCGTGGGCGTATGGGCGGCCTCTGGCCCGTGTCGCTTGCTCGGATCTGGGAGAGAGTGGGGGTAGTGGCCGTGTCGACGACGCTGTCGCCAAGCCAGTACCTACCATGCTTCTTGCCTCCTCCCACCCTCATGACAAGGTCACCTTCGAAATCCTGGGTGCTCGGATCGTACTCCAGCCCATGGACCGCCTTGGCCGCCGTTGTGTACTCGGTGAGACGACTGTGGATGGAGGGATTGCTGTACGCCGAGGGGGGGTCCTCCGGGTTGAAGTCGACGGCGGACGTCGCCTTGCCCTTGTGGGCCATAGCCCATGCCTTCACCTGGGAGCAAGGTGCGCCACCATGTGACGTCGACTATGAAACAAACAGTAAGATCATTAGAAACTATGCAGAAGCAAGCGTTGGAATACATAAATGAAGTCACGTACCCATCTCTCCGCGTACTCGGCAAGGGTAAGGTTCCCCGATGGTGTGGTGCACTGTCATCATCAAACGCCGCCTCCCAAGCAGCAAGCGTGTGTGTGTCTCGACCACTCTAGGGAGCACCACTTGTCCACCATTTTCCTCCGGCTTTTCGCCTTTGCCGGCCACCCAAATTGGAGGCACCTACGTCAACAAGCATTTGTCATATAAGAACGAAGAAGTGTACTTAATCTCGGGGAGAAAGCAGATTTACCGGCATGTATTGCTCTTTGGTCGATGTCAAGGTTCTTGCGAGGTCTTTATCGATCTTCACTTCCTCGAAGACGACTTTGTATTCTTTGTCTGGCCGGGATACTGCGCCTCGTAGTGCATGTCCTTCACGAGCTTGTAGCAGGCTTTGTGAGCGTGCCTCTCGGCCCTCTCCTCGTATCCCTCGTCACATCTGTAGTAATCCTGCATATAAACATTATGTATGTAGTCATTATTTCAAGGATGCGATAGGAATGCGATGTATTGAGCAAGATAGTGCGGGGAAGGCTTACCCATAGCTCTTTCACAACCCGCTGCGCCTTGTTGTCGAATTTCCCGCCTTCCCGATCTCGTGCATCGAAGGAGGCGTAGTGCTTTCGAACGTGTAGGCCGGCTCCACCCTCCTTCCCATCCACCCTGTGTCGGGAAGTGTTCCTCACACGAAGACCTAGGATTCCACCGGAAGGCATTTGTGATCACCGCAGCCACAACCTTCCATCCCTATCCAAGTGATTAACGAAAAAATATTAGTTTGTATTTTGCCATGTTAAACATATCAAATGAAGTAGCGATAACATCTTAAGATACTTACCTTGGCCCATTGGGGCGAATCACCAGCCGTTTCGTGAAAGGTATAGGCTGGTCGGGAGGCGTGAAGGGCCTCGCAACCAGATCTTCAAGCGGAGGAAGAGGAACCCCCGCCGAGGGCTCCTCGAGCCTCGCCTCCTCCTCCTCATGCTCGCCTCCTCCGCCTCGGCCTGCTCCTGTGCTCCTCGTGCTCGTCTTTGCTCCTCCTCCGCCTCCTCCCGAGGCGAGGGAGGTCTGAGCGACGGCGATCGAAGTCGCTGCCGCGCTTCTGGCTGACCACTGGCCTCTCGGCCGACCCCATCCCTCGGCCGACGACCCTGCGCCTCCATGGTGGCTCCTCGGTGCAGAGAGCCTCCTCGGTGGGGAGCGGACACCGAGCTCCGATAAAACGACCGACGGACCTCATACCGCCCACCATCTTTTGTCAATCACCGCAATTAAAAAGAGTAAACCAATAAGCACATATAAACAGGACAACCTGAAAAAGAAATGCAAAATAAACGAAACATAATTAGAAAATGATAGTATTACTTGTATTAGAAATAGGCATCATGATCGGGATCAGCCGGATCATAACTCTCATCATCACTATCACACATGTCGAAATAATCAACACTATCCGAAGGACCAATGTTGTCATCATCGGCATTGCCTATACGCACTCGCTCAAGTAATTCTAAGTCTTGCACATTTTCCACCTCATCTCCATCGTCCTCTTCATCAACCCTTTCATTATCTACTTCCATTTCGATCGCACCGGTTAAGTCTATCTCAAAACTCCCTTCTAGCCCCTCCTCTTGATAGAACTCCCCGTCTAAGTTGTAATCTTGATCATTTGGGAGAGGTAGTCTACCATGTGGCGATGTCTTCTGCACAATATACCAACCCTTAAGACGGTCGTCGTTTGGGCACGCGTATGACAGATAATAAACTTGCGTCGCCTGTTGAGCAACAACATAGACATCTTCCCCTAGATAGACGGAATCCTGACGAATTTTGACCAGCCCAAGATTAGGGGTCTGTCTCGTTACTGCAGGATCAAACCAATGACATTTGAATATGACAGGCTTAAGGGGTTTGGAACCACGAAATTTGACTTCATAGATTTCTTCGATTCTCCTATAATAATCGGCCCCATCAGTGCCGGACGTAAGAACTCCGGTATTTGTGGTTCTTCGATTGGGCCAACTTTCCTCATGTGCTGTCGTGTGAAAGCGATATCCATTCATGTCATAAGCGGCAAATGACCTGACCCTATATAGAAAGCCACTAGACACCTGTACTAACTCGGGATCCATAGACTCATCGGTTTGGCCCTGCAAGCTCAAGCAGGATATATCGTTAAACTAAGTACGAGCAACTTGTAATGTCAAACTAAGTACGAGCAAAGTTGGACAATATCTTCTGTGCGAACCAAGAAATGAAATCGGGCATTCCATTTCCCGCACCCTATTTAAGAAGGGTATCACATTCCTGCGGGGTAGGTTCCCTTGATAGATGCCAGTAGTGATCAAGAAATTCCCTATAACAATGAGAAACAAGAGAGTTGGATACCGAATAGTGACAGCATATTTAACAAGTTCGTTGTGAACTTACTGCATGTACGGCTCCACTTCGGGAAGGTTGGTCAACACATAGTGCATGATAGTGCGCCACTCTTCATGTCTCAATGTCTTGGGTTTCCAATCACTTGCACTTCCAAGCTGCCCTCGGAAAAGGCTGAGGTTCGATTCATTTTCGCCCGCATTGTAGCGAGGGGTGGATTATGCACGCTGGGAAGGTTGTCACTATAGTAACTTGTTGTGAAGTTTGACACCTCCTCCAGAATGTATGCCTCTGCAACGGAAGCCTCAATTTTGCCTTTATTCTTACATTTACTTCGAACAACCTTTAGACATCTCTCGATTGGATAGCACCAACGGCCCTGCACGGGCCCCCCCATTCGTGCCTCATACGGGAGGTGCAAGATCAAATGCTGCATCGGAACAAAGAAGCCGGATGGAAATATCTTCTCCAACTTACAGAGAAGCACCGGTGCCATTCTTTCCAAGTCCTCAACCACTTTTTGAGACAACTCCTTGGCACAAAGCTAGTGGAAGAAATAGCTCAACTCTGCCAACACTAGCCAGACATGCTCAGGGACATAGCCACGAACCATCGCCGGAAGAAGCCGCTCAATCCATACGTGGAAGTCATGGCTCTTCATCCCTTTGACTCGCAGAGTAGATACATTCACTCCCCTCCTCAGATTCGCTGCATACCCATCAGGGAACATCAACGTTTGCATCCATTCAAGAACTTGCCTCCTTTGGGGCCTGGTCAAGACGAAATCGGCCTTAGGCTTGCTCCATGTCTTGCCGCCTCTAGGAGGCTTCATTTCTTGCTTTGGTCTATCGCATAACGTTGCTAGGTCCACTCTAGCCTTAACGTTGTCCTTTGAATTTTCAGTGTCCATGAGTGTTCCCCAAAGTGCCTCGGCCACATTCTTTTCAGTGTGCATCACATCAATGTTATGTGGAAGAAGGAGGTCATCATAATAGGGGAGCCTCTCCAAGCCCGACTTATGAGTTCACATATGTTGACGACCATATCCCACAAAACCATCGCCTTGTGGGTTGACGACGAGAGCATCTATCTGAGCACGAACCTCGGCACCCGTCATGATCTGCGGTGCGGGGTCTGTCACTACCACACCTTTCGTAAAGTTCTTGATGTCTCGTCTGAATGCATGCTCAACAGGGAGGAACTGTCGATGCTTGTCGAACGAAGAATACTTGCCACCCTTCTTCAACCAAATGAACTCCACAGCTGTCTTGCATAATGGGCATGGGAACCTCCCGTGAACACACCAGGTGCAGAATATCCCATACGCCAAGAAGTCGTGCAGGGAGTAGTGGTACCAGACATGCATTCTGAAGTTCCTCTTCGTAGCTCGGTCATATGTCAACACCCCTTCCTCCCAAGCACGGACCAACTCATCAATCGAGGCTCCATGAACACACCCATCTTACCCCGGGTGCCTGGGAATTATCAATGACAAGAATATATTCTATCGTCGAAACACGACACCGGGGAGATTGAGGGGATAACAAAGATTGGCGATGAAGTGTATGGGGGCAGCCATCGGTCCATAAGATTGAACCCATCTGTTGCTAGCGCAACACGTACATTACGAGCCTCAAGAGCTTTCTCACGATGAATCCCATCAAAGTGGGTCCATGCTTCACCATCGGATGGATGTACCATCTTCTCAGGACTGTATCGAGTGCCATTTTTGTGCCACATCATCTGTTTCGCGGTTTCCTCGGTCATGTATAGCCGTTGGATCCTTGGTAAGAATGGAAGGTACCATAGGATCTTCACGGGGATCTCAAGCTGCCTCTTCTGACCATCTCCAGACTCTACCTCCCGGTACCTAGAGGATTGACACTTTGGACAGTACTTTGCTTTCTTGTGTCCTTTCCTAAATAGGACGCACCCCTTCGGACAAGCATGTATCTGCTCATATGGCATCTTGAGTGCACGAAGGAGTTTCTGCGACTCGTACATGCTCTTTGGCATAATGTGAGCTTCTGGAAGCAAGCTGCCAATAACTGCCAACGTAGCATCGTAACAGTCTCGACTCATGCTAAACTGAGCCTTTAAGGCCATTACCCGTCCAATGGCATCCAGTTGAGAAACCTTTGTGTGGCCATGAAGGGGTTTCTGTGCCGAAGACAACATGTCATAATACGCCTTTGCGGTTGCCTCTGGCTCCTCCTCCCCACCTTCTTCACCTACGTGTGCTTCGTGAAAGTCATTTAGCCAGTCACCTACCCCGACATCAGCATCGAAATCTTCGACGCGTGCTCTCACGACCTCCTCTCTCATCCTATCGGCTTCACCGTGGTAGATCCACCGAGTATAATCTGTCGTGAATCCATTCTTGCAAAGATGAGTAGACATGACATCCTTTGGTTGCCGACGCCTGTTTGCACATCTACTGCACGAACACCAAATGGCTGACGCTCCTGGAACTAGGGCAAATGCTCTATCTATGAAAGCCTCCGTCTTCTCAATCCATTCATCAGTCAAAGCACGCTGACTTGGGCGGCCCGTGTACATCCACTCACGGTCATCCATCCTCTGACATATATATATACCAGCGAGACATTAAGAATCAATTGCATGTACACGATGTTCCTACCATCTAATAGGTTAGGATAGGTCCTAATCCCACCCGAGGATGCGTAGCTGGGGTTAGTCTCCATGGTCTACTCCGATCCAAGACAGAATTTCGGCAGCACCTCCCCGTTGTTCTCCAAATACACGTCCCGGTACGGAGATTGTGTATTCGGAGAACAACAGGGAGATGCTGCCGAAACTCTGCCTCGGAACGGAGTAGACCACGGAGACTAACCCCATCTACGCATCCTAGGGCTGTCCAAAAAACGTGGACAATTCGAAACAGATACGGTTATCGACATGCAAAGAGCTGCATATTTCTAACCGTATCTCTTTCGAACGGGAGACGCCTAACCGGGTTACATGCTCTACAAACATGCATGATACAGAAAAGAGGGGTGTTTTATGCCTCACCTCGCTGTCCCGCAAACAGGAGAAGCCTCAACCGCTACAAGGTCCACGGAACACCAACAAACAGCCAGAAGCTTCAGTCCTCCCTAAAAGAATAAGTCTGTTCAAATTTAAAATATCTTATATTTAACCGAATTTATAAGAAATAGAATTTAACCACCGACAGCAAGCTAGACTTTGCCTTTGACCTAAGTCACTGTAAGCCAAAACTCCTATCCAGTCAGCATGTTCATCCAATCATGGACCACCACATCACTTGTCAGCTTCCAATTGAGCCCAGTCAGCAGCCGGACATGGCAATCTTGTAATATATATACCTTCTATCAGTCAAACTAAAAATTGTTTGATCTAGCACTATTCTAGAGTTATCTCGTTTCTAGAATGGAGGGAGTATCAAAGAAGCAGCACTAGTGCCGTTTCTTCTTGTTTATTTATTAATTTTGTTGTTGGTTAGATAGAAAATATTGCTAGCTTGATTCCCTGCGTCTGCGTGCATTTTTTTTATGAAGTCAGTTGCTACGAATAAACTAGCGGCTGCTGCGGCTGAACAGTGGTCATCGCGAACACAGAAACAGTACGTACATCAATTTCAAATACTACTAGGTTTATTTCGATGATCGAAGGAAGATTAGGCTCAGGCGCAGAAACAGTCCTCCCTAAAAGAGATATATAACAACTGTGAACTGTCTGATCAAATAGTAACCTAACTTGGCTTGTTGCCTTTACTGAATATATATATATGACTCTAACTAGCCAACAGGACACATCTAGTTAGAGACCTATCTATGTCGAATTTGCATCAGGAGAATTGAACTCTAGAAAGGCAAAGCTGTGTCCATTTGATGGAGAATCCAAACCGCAGTAGCATGGAGCACGTACAGGAGCAGACCCAGTAAGGACATGGGTGCACACATGTACACCCCCATAATTTTTGCAAAACAATCAAAGTTAGCAGGCATAATACATGCATAGTTGCATATACACTTGGAACTAGATGATCAAGATTACTGGTCACAAAGGCAAAGCTGTCTCACAACAACAAAACAATAGTAGATATCACCATCTTGGTAATCAAGATTCAATCTTCAGTGAAAAGGAAAAATTCAGTTTTCAGTGAAAAGATCTTGGTCCTGGTAACAACAAAGTGGTTTGTTACAGGAATGTCTCTCCCGTATATTCCTGACTCTAGCCCTTCTCTTCCTTTGCCCTTATTCAATCCACTAATGCTACTGCTGGTGCTGGGCATCACGCACAGCTTGCAAGTGACAGCATGCTTTGGCTTCTACCCTTACCACACAAGAAGAGAAAGTGAGGCTGTAACAGCTAGCAGTAAAGCAGATCTCTCTTTAGCCTGAGTGGTGTCATCTCATGCTTGCCATTGCAACTGCAACTGCAACTGCAACTGCACTATAGCCTCAAATGGCTTTATTCTCCTTCACTTCACCAGGATATGATCTAGTTAGCATCTTTTTCTCCACATCTATAACAGGATTGACCTTGTGCATCTATCCTCATTGGATGGCACCAGTAGTGTGTCACCAACAACTAGCTCAAATGGAAAATCCACAGGATTTTATTTTAAGATAAACAACACACACACTAAATGGCCAAGAGAACAGCTGCTAGTCCACCAAGTGAGCTTTGTAAAGACAGACATATGACTATATTCATAGGCATGCTACAACTAGGAAGATTGCTAATGAAAAAAAACAGCCTACAAATTTTCAAAATATGGGGTGTCAGGCACTAGTTAACAGCTGTGGCTCACACCTGCGAATCTGTTACGTGTTGGGCTATCGCATAGATGGCCTCCTTGGATCCACTTAAGGTCCCGTCTGCTTCTAAAAAAACTTAAAATTAGCACCTGCTCTACTACTAATTTTAGCAACTCTCAGAGATCAAACTTGAGATGCTTGACTCTTCATAAAATTTAAAATAACTTAAATTTAAAACGAATCGAGTATTAATGTATGTTATAGGATGCTAAAGTTAGCAAGATCCAAATAGACCGTAGTACCTAGTACTCCTTTTCATCCTGAAATACGAGATACCTGAGCAATTGTAGGATCAAATAATATTCGCTAAAAAACTAACTCACTCCTCACTAGTTAGTTTGGTTGTCAAGTTGTTTAATTTCCTAATAACACATAGTTTTTAATTAAAACACATTCATACTTGTTATTGATTTCAGCTATCAATTATAGAAGTCATTTTGTTCAAGATGGACCTAAAAGTCATACATGGATGTGGTTTAAAAAAGCAAACAGGCATAGTTAATGTTGAACGATCAAAATACCTTATTTTTTTGAACATTTGATACTTTGTATTTCGACCGGGAGTGAGGGAGTATTTATTTTTGTCTTTATTTACCAATAATCATCCTTCAAAAGTTGGCCAACCATAAGACTCGCACCCATGATCACGCATACACAATGAAAGACATGCTCAAAAGAGGAATATCTAGTCCATTCCTCCCTTCTGGGTTTCAAAACGATATTTACAAATCAACTGTAGATTAAACTTTAAGCAATCAGACTTCAAAAGGCAAATCTGACTCAAAAAAGGATATCAAGGACAGTAGGAACATAATCAGACTAATAATCACAAATCATGACAACATGCTAACACCAATTCAAGCATTCATCAGCCATCAACTCTAATTTATAAACTATCTCCATCCTCAAATGAACAGCTATTTTTGAAATCACTCTGATGGTGTCTAAGTAGGACAATATGAGAAGCAGTGAGAATACAATGGGGCTTACCGGAGAATGGGGGAAGCGGTGGGATCCTGCGGTGGGCTCCTGCGGCGAGGGCGAAGTCTCCGCCGATTCTCTCCACAACCCTAGAGCGGTTTCGTGGGTGTGCTCATACTGCTGCCGGTTTTGGCAAGGGGGCAGGGGAGGCGTGGGCCAGCCGGGTGGTGTGGGCAGACCGGCCGGGGGGAGGTCGACGGGCCGGGCGGGCGGGTGGGGGGGAGGTCGACGGCGGGCGGGCGTGGGGAGCACGATGGAGTGGGGAGGAGGAGGCACTTGGGGGAGCTCGGCGTGTGGCGAGAGGAGGGAGGTCGACGGCGGCGCGAGGGGAGGGAGTGGAGTGGGGAGGAATGGAGAAATGGCGAGAGCCGCCCATGGCCTATCTATTTATTTATGGCTGTTTGCCGAAAGTGTCGGCCCGACACGACACTCGCAACGCTTTTTAAAAAAATTCCATCGGTTTGCGAGTGTCACCCGATGGCGCACTCGGTAAACTACTTAAAATCCTGTTCTCCCTTGAAAAATTCCATCAGTTTGCCGAGTGTCACCTATGCAAAGACTCGGCAAACTTATTTCTATATTTCATGCTACCCTTTTCTTTCCTCTACTTAATTACTTTGCTCTATTTCATGTTTCACTAATTTCATGAAATGAACTTGCATTACACTTTGTTAGGTGCACTCACAAATGTATATTTCAAGCTTGTACAAAATTGGACTATTATTTCTGTGTTTGTATATCACGCATATAAAATTCAATAATCGCATGATTTAAAGAATTAAAATTACGAAATGGCTCGAAAAATTACCAAAAATTCACAAGAAGCGATCTTTGTTCTCTATTATATATACAAAATTTTTTGAAGTGAAACTCCAAATCGACATTCAAATTGTCTCCTCATCTTACCGGACCTTTCTCACATCTCAGAAACTTCTCCGGAGATGATCCGATTTGTAAGCAACATACGTGTCAACTTTGCCGAAACACTCTCAATTTTTTACAATAGCCTCCACGTATGATATCATGACAACTCGACGAATTTCAAGATTTTCAGACTTCGTTTGTTTTTTATAGAATTTTCAGACGTTTCCGCCACGCACGCGTTTACGCTCATGTTTCGTGAACACAATGTTCGAGATTTCGGTCCTGCCTTGGATACGGTATCAAAACAAACTCAGTGAAAAGAATATCATTTTTTATTCACTTTTTTCAGATATTCGAAGCACTTGCAGTTCAAATCCAAAAAATTACCGAAAATTCATTTGACTAAAATAAATTGATGAAATATAGTAAAATAACTCAGAAATGTACATTACTTGAACAGAGAGCAACATGTATTGTAAGACAATAGTACAAAAAGTTTGGGGGGGGGGGCAAAAAAAAAAAAAAAATGTTTGCGAGTGTAAGATTCGACACTTTCGGCATATAATAAAGATTTGCCGAAAGTGTCAAAAGGTGATACTCGGTATAGATGTGTGTTTGTCGAGTGTTGTATTTTGGCACTCGACATATATGTGGGTTTGCCGTGTGTTAACGTGTGCCACTTGGCAAAAGGATAACGGAGATCGACCGGTCTTACCGGACATGAAGTTGCCGTGTGTCTATTTTTTGCCGAGTGTAGGCACTACTCGGTATAAACCGTTATGCCGTGAGTTTTATTGTTGCCGAGTGTCGTCTTTGGGACACTCGGCAAAAACCATGTTTGCCGAGTGCCCGAAATCGTGCCCACGGCAAAGGTGGGGACACTCGGCAAATTAGGTGTTTCCGGTAGTGACGGAGGGATAAGCCCATTTGTAATAATATGTTTGGGCTTGACATAATAAGTTCAGAAACTACCTTTGCATCCATGATATGTCCCTTTTGAATGGTTGTACATTGACAACTCGAACACAGTGCTCAAGATGTCACCTGCCTTTAAGTTGTTTCGGTACACTGAGAGCGAAAGAGCAATATGTGGAATTTTGTCACCAGATTTTTTATGCATTGGGCTCACTTGCAGGAACCTGTTAAATGAATTCATGAGCAGATATGTTACGAGATTAGTAATCAATGCGGAAGAAAACAAAAGGCTTTTCCTGAGGACTGTGATGGAGTTTGAAATTTTACAGCCATGAGCGTTTATACATTTACTAAAACATCATTTGTGACTACCTGACAGTCTAATTAATATTTTTGACAGACAACTATGTTATCTTCCCAAACAAACTAGATAAGATTTTGAGTGTGTGCATGGTGCCTGCTTAATATGGATTCATTTCGAGTATGGTACATACCAACCATATCCACAACAGCGAAAAATGGCAGAGTTGGCTGTAACAGCCCGCCTATCAAGTAGAGCTGAGAAGCCATAGAACTTCCATTTGAAAGCTGGATCACGGGTCTTTCCCAGCAGTGCAGGAGCTGAAATTGTTACAAGAACAATCACACAAAGTTTGAGAAAGGCAAAGGGAAAATGTAGAAATTACATGCTATGAGGAGATTAGGGAGCATGCTACTTCAAAATAATAAACTCCAAAATAGAAACTTTATGAAAGGAAATGGCAGACAGAAGAATAGTTCTGTATAATCTGTATAGAAAATAATATTGCATTCAACTTCGAACTGTCTGGATCAAAAATATATAACACAGGTTACTTGTGATAGATGACTCAGCTTATACCTGATAATTGGTTACTTGGCCAAACAGAAGTAATGATCTATATGCTTCTGCATAGCTTACAACATAATACACGCACTACTCTTTCTGCACACTCTATAGTCAAAAGATAAGTAGATATCTTAGAAATTTAAGCATTTTCATACATTTCCAAAATAAATCTTCTAGGCAATAGCACACGTACATGCCATTGTTCATAGTATTCTACGTATTGTAACATTGATAACGCAAAACTCATAGTAGCGGTGGGTGGCAGCGGTGTCATTTAAGACCTAAAGTATCTGTTATATTTTTTTTCGTGCATCAAACAAAAAAAAAAAGAAATTTTTGGAGAGCGAGGGTTCCAGTTTTGCCCAACTAAGGGATTATCTCAATTTCTTTTTTTCCCCCTGAAAGAAGGATTATCTCAATTTCATCGAAAACAAGTCATATGAGGAGGGATCTGAATCTAAAACACAAATCAACCAAAAGAACTATGATGAAGTATTGACCTTTCAAAAAAAAAGTATTGATCAACGTTCTAGCAGAATAATTCAATCGACAAGCAAAGGAAGCTCAATTGGATCCTTACAGGCACCAGTGACGCAAGAGTTGCCCATGGCTCTTCCGACTCCTCTGCTCAGAAAACAAGATGACAGCATTTCTCCGGTTCCAGATGATCCAAAGCGTCAGTATTACGAGACTTTTTCCTCGCTTTCCCCCTGTTCCGAACGCCTGACTGTACCAGTCTTCTAAGTCGCGCTCATCCCTCCAGCTAGCCGGGTTAAGGCTGTTGCAGGAGCTCCAGGAGGCCACAAGCTGCCAGACCAACCGAGAGTAGGGGCACTCGAAGAACAGATGTTGTGCCGTCTCCAAGTTTCTTTCGCATAGCGCACAAAAGTAGTTATTCTTCCATCCCCGCAGCTGTAATCGCGCCGCTGTCCACAGCCTGTCTTGGAGGAGCAGCCATACGAAGAATTTGCATTTCGGTGGTGCCCATACATTCCAAATCAAAGCCGGATAATTGGAGCTGATTTGTCCTGCAAATTGTACTGCATACGCTGATTTAGCCGAGTATTCTCCTGAGCTCTCAAGTGTCCAGGTTATCTTGTCTTCACTGGTGTCATCTAGATTGATACCGGCCGTCTCAATGGCTGTCCATAGCTTGAAGTATTCAATCAGAAGTTCATGGTTCAGATTATAGGCAATGTCCCCAATCCAGCTTCCGTTCATGACTGCTTCCCTTACCGTTCTATTGTTTCGCCTACTGTGTTTGTATAGCAGCGGGCACAGATTGGCTGGTGGCCGGCCATGTATCCAGCTTGATTGCCAAAAGGAAGCCTTGAGCCCGTTTCCGACTGTAACTACTGTGGCTGCATTGAAAAGTGCCATATCCTCCGCATCCACCGGCACCGCTCTACCATTCCACGGACGCTCCGGGTTAGTCCACTGAAACCAGAGCCATCTGATACGTAAGGCTCTGCTAAATTTCTCCATATCAATGATTCCTAGCCCGCCAAATTCTACAGGCTTGGCCACGGACGTCCATGCCACCTTGCATTTTCCGCCAGTAAGTTCGCTGTCGCCTGCCCAGAGGAAGCGCCTTCTAATCTTGTCAATATCATCAGTCAATTGTTTTGGCGCCTTCATCGATGTCAGCAGGTATGTGGGCATGGCGCTGAGCACAGAACGGACCAGCTCTCTTCTTCCTGCCGGGTTCAACAACCGTCCTTGCCAGCCAGCAAGTTTGGACCTTGATTTATCCACTATACTCTGCACATGTGCTACCTTCAGACGCCCCAGGGTCCGTGGTAATCCCAGGTATGTCAATGGGAAACTAACCCTCTTCCCCACAAAACTTTCCAGAATCTGATCAAGGTTTAGACTTGCACATCTGATCGGTGCCACTATACACTTCTCAAGGTTTAGTTTTAAACCGGTCGTTGATCCAAATTGTTCAAGAATTCCAAATAGGGCCCTTACTTCTTCCTGGACCGGATTAATGAAAATGACGGCGTCATCGCCGTACAGTGACAGTCGCAGCTTAGCATGTCTTCCTCTCAATGGAGACAGGATCCCATTCATCGTCGCCAATTCCAAAATACTGTGCAGTGTGTCAATGGCGAGTATAAATAGATATGGGGAGAGTGGGTCACCTTGTCTGAGGCCTCTCGCATGGTTTATCCGGCTACCTTCAGTGCCGTTTAGAAGAACTGTTGAGTGCGAGGATCTGAATATGATAGCCAGCCACTCCCTCCATCTGTTACTGAAACCTCGGCGCTCCAAAAGTTCCAGCATGTACTCCCACGAAACCATATCAAAGGCTTTCGAGATGTCTAACTTGAATAACAGTGCTGGAGTTTTCTTCCGGTGGTATGCTCTGGCAAGGTTCCTGACATACATGAAGTTGTCTTGTATGCATCGCCGTTTAATATAGGCACTCTGGGCGTTAGAAATCATCTGATCCATGTGTGGGGCGAGACGGATAGCCAATGTCTTGGTGATAAATTTGCCGAAAGAGTGGATCAAACTAATCGGCCTGTAGTCTTTTGGACGCTCGGCTATGTCTGATTTTGGGATGAGTACTATGTTGGCCCCGTTTAGCTTATCCAGTGGCCCTGCCCTAAGATCATGGACGCAATTCATCGCTGCAAGTACATCCATCTTGATAATATCCCAGCATCTCTTATAGAACAGCCCAGTAAAGCCATCTGGCCCTGGAGCCTTTTCTGCCGGCAATTCATCCACTATGTGCTTGAGCTCCTCCAGGGTGAAAGGTCGGTCAAGCTCATGATCATCAATTCTGCTCAAGCCGAGATTATCCCAATCCAAGGTGTGGCGTCTATTTATTTTGCTACTCAAGACTCCCACGAAGTGCTGGTACAGGATGTTCTCCTTCTCGTTGTGCTTCCAGAATCCAGACTAGCGTGCCAGCTTCATCCTTGAGGTACACAATCATGTTTTGTTTGCGACGCCCCTTGGCTCGCTGATGGAAGAATTTCGTGCAAGCGTCACCCTCCTTTATTTGAATGATCCGGGAGCTCTGCCTTCGTCTTGATCATTCTATTGCTGCCCAGCCCAATAGTAGTTGTTTCAGCTGTCTGTGAAGATCAGACTCTGCCTCAGATAGCGGCCTCGATTCTTGGGCAATATCCAATAGCAAGATCACTTCATTTGCCATTTGCATTTGTAGGCGTGCTTCACTGAATAGCGACTTGCTCCACCTTTTAAGTGCCCGTGCTGTGTTCTGAAGTCGGTTGTGAAGGATCATCAGTGGATTATTTCCTCTAACAGGTTCATTCCATGCATTCTGCACCACTTGGGGGAAGTCAGGCACTCGTGTCCAGAAGGTTTCAAACTTGAAGCTCACTTTCCTGTGCGGCTGCTGCTGATTACAAAGAAAAAGAGGGAAGTGGTCTGAGAGGGAACTGCTAAGGGCTAGCAGACCGGCGCTTGGAAGAATTTCATCCCATTCACGGTTGCAAAAAACTCTGTCAAGCTTCACTAATGTCGGGTTTCTCCTCCCATTGCTCCATGTGTATTTCCTATTTTGGAGCTTGATCTCCATCAGTTCACTTGCGTCCAGGGCCTGTCTGAATCTCCTCATATGTGCCCTATTGATGTTGTTGTTATTTTTGTCCTGGGCCTCATAGATGAGGTTGAAATCGCCGAGGCAAAGCCATGGCCTGCTCCCCGGCTGGCACCCGATCAGCTCGGCCAGGAAGGCTTGCTTATCATTGTTGTTTGCTGGGCCATAGACAGTAGTTAACACAAATCAGTGGTTTGACTGCCTCAAGGTGACCTGTATCGAGAGGCAGAAAGCCCCCCTCCTCACTGCTTCTCCCATGATGTGATCTTGGTCCCAGGCAGTCAGTACTCCCCCCTGGTTTCATCTGCAGGCAGGAATTCAAAACTGGAGCAAAAGTTATACCCCAGGAACTCCACTACCAGAGGTCCATCAATGGCATCCAGTTTGGTTTCCTGCAGACACACAATGTGTGGCCTTGCTTGCTGCACAATCAGTCTCGCCGCCTCCCTTCTTGCTGCACTGTTCAGCCCACGCACATTCCAGTTCAAAATCTTTGCATCACTTTCAGTCATTGGAAAGCAAAAGACAACAGCAAGAGAGCACAGATGGCTAGCAAACCATGAAATCTATTAGAACAGCACAACATGATGGCACACCTGCCCACAGACTACATCTGAATGACATTCCACCTAAAGTTCCACCATGGCTGTCATCTAGCAAACCACCCCTCTTCCCAGTACAAACATCACAGATAACAACTGATCCTAACTCAACCGGTTTAAGACCGGCCGGCGCTGGCACTGACCCTAACATGATCTGACTAACATGACTACGAAACAGGCAGCAGCCGATGACTTAGTCTCCATCTCCACTGCATCCGCCTCCTGCACAATTGCCTCCAGGACCTTGGTCAGCTTCTTGTTGCCCATACGAGTCGCCGCCTTGATGGCCTCAACTGCCATCTCTGGAAGGTTCCCTGCATACAGATCCACATACTCATCCACCGCCGCGTCTGGTGCCTGCTGCTGCTGGCTGTTGATGAACTCCAGCTCGCGCATCAGATTGCGCGTAGCACGCTCGGCCACAGGTATGGGTGAGGGCCTGGCCGCCTGGCAGAGGCTTGAGCGCGTGGCAGCCAAGGTCCTCCTCTTCCCGGCGCCACGGTTCTTAGGCGCGCGTGCTGGTGGTGTAGGCAGCTTTGGCGCCTGCAGGATCGGCTCCGGAAGCTCGCAGAACTGTTGGGCCGTCTACCTAGATATCCGACCACTCTATCGATCACGCACGAGTGATGCCGACTATGAACTATCATTATGGACCACGTACTGTGATTAGAGGTAGAAGAAGAAAAAGAGAACAGAGCATATACATAGCAGAGACATCAGTATTGACCGAAGCTATATATAGAAGATGACAAATCTAAACTCGCTCTTTACTGAGTTGCAGTGGCAAAGTATATATACAACTCTATCAATCTAACACTAGTACAAACATATCAGGCTGCATGCTGCTACAGTGATTAGATGTGATAGCAGGGCTGACTTTGGCGTCTGCCCCTGCTGTGGCAACAGTACGGCAGGTGAGCCGTTCGGCGCCTACCCCTACAGTTGCTATAGTGCAACAGTAGGGAGCTCTTTTCGGGCGCCCTCCCCTGCTGCGCATTCACACAAGGGATGCAGAAGATTATCTAACAATTCTTCTTCTAATCCTTCTGCTACCCTTGAACCTCTTCCATGCCGATCATCTTCTTCAGCTCCATGAGTCGAAGACGGGCGAGCGGCTTGGTGAGGACGCCCGCGAGTTGCCGATCAGTTTCGATGAACTCGATGACGATCTGCCCTCCATCGACACAGTCCCTGAGAAAGTGAAACTTCACGTCGATGTGCTTCCTCCGGTCGTGGAGAACCGGATTCTTTGCGAGAGCGATGGCGGGCTGGTCGTCCACCATCAGTGCTGGTGGGTGAGCTTCCACACTGGTCAGCTCGCCCAGCAGCCGACGCAGCCACACAACTTGGCACGCCGCTGTGGCCGCTGCTACGTACTCTACCTTGCATGTAGACAGCGCCACCACCTTCTGTTTCAGCGACAACCATGAAATTGGAGCCGACCGAGAAAGACGAGCACGCCAGAGGTGCTCCGCCGTTCGTTGATATCCCCCGCTATGTCTGCATCGCTGAACACAGTGAGCTGCAGCCTACTCCCGCCAGTCTTGGGAAAGACGATTCCCTGATCCACCGTCCTCTTGATGTAGCGCAGTAGCCGCTTCACTGCAGCCCAGTGATCCTCTCTGGGATCCTCCATGAAGCGGCTGACGTAGCCCACGACGAACGCAATGTCCGGCCTCGTGTGGACTAGGTAGCGTAGACCACCGACGATGCTCCGGTAGAGTGTCGCATCTACCTTCGCCGCAGTACTGGCCTTCGTCAGCTTCAATCGCTCCTCCATCGAAGTCACGCACGGCTTACACTCAGCCATGCCGCTCCGCTCCAACAGCTTCAAGGCGTACATGCTCTGACCGAGCGTGAGTGCCTCCTTCCCCTGTCTCACCTCGATGCCGAGGTAGTAGAAGAGTGTGTCGAGACCGCTCATTCGAAAATGAGCCACCATCTTGCGCTTGAAGCTGTCGATGTCCTCTACACGCGCGTCGGTGATGATCAAGTCGTCCACATACACGTCGACGACGAGCTCCTCCTTCCCCCGTCATCGTGTATAGAGCGCGTGCTCGGTTGCGCACCTCGTGAACCCAAGCTTGTCCAGCGTAGCGTTAAGCTTGGCGTTCCACGCTCGTGGAGCCTGCCATAGCCCGTAGAGCGCCTTGCGCAGTTGGAGCACCCTGTGCTCCACTCCCTTGATGGCGAAACCTGGAGGTTGCCTGACGAAGACTGTCTCCGCCAGCTCACCGTTGAGGAAGGACAATTTTACGTCCAAGTGATGGACGCGTCAATCCTTTGCTGCTGCCAAAGCCAAAAGCAGTCGGACAGACTCCATGCGCGCTACCGGCGCAAAGACTTCCTCAAAGTCGATGCCCTCGCGCTGGACAAAGCCTCGGGCGACGAGGCACGCCTTGTGTTTGACAATGGCGCCGTGCTCGTCCAGCTTGACCTTGTACACCCACTTCAGGCCGATCGAACGACATCCTGGGGGTGGATCGACGAGCTCCCAAGTCTCGTTTTCCTCGATCACCTTCATCTCTTCCAGCATTGCCTATCGCCAGTTTCCATCACGCTCGGCCAGCGTGAACGTAGGTGGTTCCTCTGCACTGATGAGCAGCAGCTCTTGGTCATTGAGCAGCCAACCCGCCAGGCCTGAGGGCCCTATGCCATTGACGATGTCATCCAGCCTACAGAACCGCACCTCCTCACCTTTGTGGAAGGCATCCACGAACTTAGTGATGTCACTTGGAGGTGAGGCGAACTCGATCGGCGTCGATGGAGTTCCCTATTCCGCCGGAGTGCTCGGCATAGCACCTGGAGTGCTCGGCACCCTAGCTATAGTGCTCGGCACTACTTCTGGACCACTGAAAGCTCTAGTTTGGTTTTGGAGAATTGATGAAACCCTAAGTGCTAACATAGTTTATCAAGTGATCATGAGATAGGTAGCACACTCCAAGTGGTGAAGCAAATGAAGATCATTGCATGATGAAGATGATGCCATGGTGGTGATCAAGTGCTCGGACTTGAAAAGAAGAAAGAGAAAAACAAAAAGTTCAAGGCAAAGGTATAAACCATAGGAGCTATTTTGTTTTGGTGATCAAGACACTTAGAGAGTGTGATCACATTTAGGTTTGATAGCCGTACTATTACGAGGGGTGAAACTCGTATCGGAATGCGGTTATCAAAGTGCCACTAGATGCTCTAACTCATTGCATATGCATTTAGGATCTAGTGGAGTGCTAACACCCTTGAAAATATTTGTGAAAATATGCTAACACATGTGCACAAGGTGATACACTTGGTGGTTGGCACATTTGAGCAAAGGTGAAGAAGATAGAAATGAAAAGGAGTTAGTGTCGCTGGCTATACAGTGGCCGGATGCTGGACCTCTAGGGGACCGGCGCGTCCGGCCATGTATGGCAGTGAAGACGCCAGCGTCGGTGAATGACCGGATGCTGGGTCATGGACAGATCAGACGCTAAGGGTCTAGGTCTGGTCGTGTTGTCGGGCGGCACAGTAAGAAGTCATAGTGTGATCGGACGCTGGCAGGGTCCGGTCAAGCATGACCGGACGCGTCCGGTCAAAGAAATTCGTTTCTGGAACCTTACTGGAAACGACCGGACGCTGGAGGCTCAGAGTCCGGTCAGTTGTAGCAGAGCGTCCGATCAACAGATGACCATTGAGATCAGACGACTCTTGTTGAACATAGTGTGACACGTGGCTGACATCGGGCGACCGGACGCTGGGTCCAGAGTCCGGTCAGTATGATCGGAGCGTCCGGTCACCCCGCGTTGTACCCAATGAAGGGGTACAACGGCTCTATTTCGTGGGGGCTTCTATTTAAGCCCCATGGCTAGCTCAAGCTCACTCTCTTGGCCATTTGCATTGACATAGCAACCTTGTGAGCTTAGCCAAAGCCCTCCCACTTATCTCCATCATTGTTTCATCATCTTTGTGAGATTGGGAGAGAATCCAAGTGCATTGCTTGAGTGTTTGCATGTAGAGGCACTTGGTGTTCGTGTTTTGCTGCGGGTTTCGCTTGTTACTCTTGGTGGTTGCCGCCACCTAGACGGCTTGGAGCAGCGAGGATCGTCGAGCGGAGGGTGGTGATTGTCTCCGGCTCCAATCGTGGTGATTGTGAGGGGTTCTTAACCTTTCCCCGGTGGAGCGCCAAAAGGTACTCTAGTGGATTGCTCGTGGCTTATGTGATCCTCATCTTGTGTTGGTTGTGCGGCATCCTATTGAGGGTTTGGCGTGTGAAGCCAATTAGCGCGTGAACCTCCAAGTGAGTGAATCGCCACAACGAGGATTAGCTTGCCGGCAAGCAAGTGAACCTCGGTAAAAAATCATTGTGTTCATCATTGATTCCGAGGTGATTGGTCTTCATTGTTATCCACACTTGTGATTGATTGGTTCATATGTCTACACGGCGGTATAACCTTCTTGCCTACTCTTTACATTACCGCAAACTAGCTGTCAAGCTCTTTAGTGTAACTAGTTGTGAGAGCTTGTTAGTTTGGTTAGTGTGGCTCTTTAGTTAGCCTTTGAGAGCACACTAACTTAGTGTAGTGATATAGCTATTGTGTGGATATACTCCATCTAAACTAGAATTGTGGTAGGTGGCTTGCTTTTTGGTAGGCTAGCGCAAAACTCGCGTCGCCTCATAATTGTCTAATCCTTTTGTTAAGTGTTGTTGTAGAAATTTTATTAGGCTATTCACCCCCTCTAGCCATTAGGACCTTTCAAGTAGTATCAGAGACAAGGTCACCGTGATTTGAGGCTTAACAACCTTCGGTGTAAAAATGACTTAAATCAACAACATAAAGAAGCCACCCCAATTTGATGGCACAAATTATCCATATTAGAAGTCAAAGATGACCACACATATCAAGTCAATCAATAGAAAGGTGTGGAAGGTGGTAGAAACCAAAATTGAGATTGAAGATCCGGAGAATCCCACCGCGACCGAAGAAGTGCTTCTCCAAAACAATGATATTGCTCTAAGTGCCATTCATGATGCAATTGATGAGAGAACATTTGAGCAAATCAAGAATATCAAGATAACTCATGAGGCTTAGAAGAAGTTGGAAGAATCATTTGAGGGCACTCAAGCCGTGAAGGGTGCAAAGGCATACATTCTCAAAGAGAAGTTTGCAAGCTTCAAGATGAAGGAGGATGAGAGTGTGCCGGAGATGTTCCTTAGGCTTTAAGTGCTTGTCAATGATCTCAAAGCACTTGGAGAAGAGGTGAATGACAAGGACTTCTCCCACAAGTTCTTGAGATGTTTGCCTTCAAGATTTGGTACATTGGTCACTATTCTAGTGAGAAGTGGTTTGGATACCATGACACCAAACCAAGTGTTGGGAGACATAATGACCGATGATACATATAGAGATGATGATGAGAAAGAAGAAAAGAGGGAGAAGAAAGATGAGAAGAAGGATGACAAGAAGAAGAGCGTGGCATTCAAGGCCACATCATCCAAGGGAAAAGCCAAGCAAGAAACATCAAGTGAAGAAGATGATTCATGGGATGATGATGATGATGAGAATATGGCTCTCTTTGTCAAGAGATTTGGCAAGTTCATGGTGAAGAAGGGCTATCATGCTAGAAGAAAGAAGTCTTCATCCAAGAATAAGGAAGAGTCAAGAAGATGTTTCAAGTGTGGAAGCAAAGATCATCTTGTTGCTCAATGTCCATACAATAGCGACAATGATGATGACAACAAGAAGAACAAGAAGAAGGACAAAATGGCCTTCAAGAAGAAGAAGGGTGGTTCATATGTGGTCACTTGGGATAGTGATGCTTTCTCAAGTGATGATTATGATGATAGTGATGATCACAAGAACACCAAGAAGAAGGTTCTAGCAAGCATTGCCATCAATAAAAGCCTTCTCTCTTCGACTCTTCATCAAGCTTCATGGCTAAGGCCACTAAGGTATAAACTTGTGATGATGAAAGTGATGAAGAACAGGATGATGATAATGAAAATGAAAATAAAAATGATAATGATAGTGATGATGATGAACCTACTAAGGATGAATTAATTGACATGCTAGAAGATGCTAGAGAACACTTTGACATCAAGAGAAGGGAATGCAAAAGCTTGCGTAAGGAACTAAAAGTCCTTAAGCAAGCCTTTGATGAGCTCAATGCATCTCATGAGAGGCTAGAGGAAGCCAATGAGAAGCTTGGCAAAGCTCACAAAAAGCTTGAAAAGGATCATTCCTCTTTGCTTGATGAGCAAAATAAAAAGAAGCATGTTGATACTTGTGATATAGGTTTAACTTGTGATATAATTGATGAATCACTATCTTTGCCTATCATTGTTCCTTCTACTAACCCTTCTTGTAGTAATTCCACTTCCACCTCATCTAGTGGTGATGGTCTCACTAGTGGTTGAGAATGAGAATCTTAAGAAGGAGGTTAACAAGCTCACTCACACTTTGGCTAAGGCCTATGGTGGTGAGGACCGCTTGCTTATGTGCTTGGGTAGCCAAAGAGCTTCTCTCTACAAGGAGGGATTGGGCTATACCCCCAAGAAAGACAAAGCGACTTTTGCTCCTCACAAGACTAGTTTTGTGAAGAACAATGGTCGGTTTTGCATTAGTTGCAAGCAAGTGGGTCATAAAGAGCATGAATGCACCAACAAGAGCAAAAATGCTAATGTATCCTCCCTTAAACTTGATTCATGCTATATGCTTACTAAGGGTACAAATAGTGTGAAGGCTAAATTCATTGGTAAACCATGAATGGGCTCAAAGAAGAAAGCCATTTGGGTATCAAAGAGCTTAGTGACTAACCTTCAAGGACCCAAGCAAGTCTGGGTACCTAAAAAGAATTGATCTTCTTTTGTAGGTCAATTACAAAGCTGGAGGAAGGCATTGGGTTCTTGATAGTGGGTGCACTCAACACATGATCGGTGATGCAAGAATGTTTAACTCAATTAACACCAATGGCAATGATGGTTATGATAGTATCACTTTTGGTGATAATGGCAAAGGCAAGGTCAAAGGGCTTGGTAAGATTGCAATATCCAACGACATGAGCATATCCAATGTGTTGCTAGTAGAGAGCTTGAATTTCAATTTGCTATCCATGGCTCAATTTTGTGATCTTGGATTCAAATGCATATTTAGGGTAGATGATGTAGAGATCATAAGTGTAGATGGCTCTAATTTGATCCAAAGGCTTTAGATATGAGAATCTATACTTAGTTGATTTTAATGCTAGTGAAGCTAAATTATTTACATGCTTGTTCACTAAGTCTAGCATGGGTTGGTTATGGCATAGGAGGCTTAGTCATGTTGGAATGAAACAATTAAATAGATTGGTTAAGCATGACTTGGTTAGAGGCTTGAAAGATGTGTTTGAAAAGGATAAGCTTTGTAGCTCTTGTCAAGCCGGCAAACAAATTGGAAACACCCATCCTAAGAAAAGCATGATGAGCACTAGTAAAGCATTTGAGTTATTGCACATGGATTTGTTTGGACCAACACAATACACTAGCATTAGTGGTAACAAATATGGCTTTGTGATAGTGGATGATTACACTAGATACACATGGGTATTCTTTCTAGTGGACAAAAGTGATGTGTTTACAACATTCAAATCATTTGTCAAGGGCATTCACAATGAGTTTGAAACAACTATCAAGAGAGTTGGAAGTAACAATTGTAGTGAGTTCAAGAACACTAGAATTGATGAGTTGTGTGATGAATTTGGAATTAGACATCAATTCTCGGCCAAGTACACTCCACAATCAAATGGCCTTATTGAGATAAAGAATAGAACACTCATTGATATGGCAAGGTCAATGCTTAGTGAGTACAATGTGAGTCAATCCTTTTGGGCCGAAGCTATCAACACGGCTTGCTATTGTAGCAACCACCTCTATTGTCACCGATTGAAAGAGAAGACACCATATGAGCTCTTGAATGGTAGAAAGCCCAACTTTGCATATTTTTGGGTCTTTGGTTGCAAATGCTATATCTTGAAGAAAGGCACTAGATTGGGCAAGTTTGACAAGAAATGTGATGAAGGATTCCTACTTGGTTACTCCACTACAAGCAAAGCATATAGAGTTTGGAATTTGGATAGTGGTACTCTTGAGGAAGTTTATGATGTTGAATTTGATGAAACCAAGGGTTCACAAGAAGAGAATGAGAACTTGGAAGATGTTAGAGGCATTCAACTTTGAAATACCATGAAGAACATGGATATTGGTGAATTGAGGCCTAGGCAAGTGAATGATGATGAAGATGATCAAGTGCAAGTGCTCTCCAACTCAAATGTGCAAGATGATACAAATCAAGCTAGTGCAAGTGGCTCTCATGACAATGAACAAGATCAAGTGGCTAGTACATCATCTCAACCCAATGATCAAGCAAGTGCAAGCAATCAAGTTCCAATCCTCCAACCAACTAATGTTGCAAGAGATCATCCATTGGACACTATCATTGGTGATATTTCAAGAGGTGTACAAACAAGATCAAGATTGGCTTCATTTTGTGAGAATTTCTCTTTTGTGTCATCCATTGAACCAAAGAAGATAGATGAAGCATTGAAGGATGTTGATTGGGTGAATGCTATACATGAAGAATTGAATAACTTCACAAGAAATCAAGTATGGGAATTAGTAGAGAGACCAAAGGGACACAATGTGATTGGAACCAAATGGGTCTTTAGAAACAAGCAAGATCAAGATGGGATAGTAGTAAGGAACAAAGCAAGATTGGTAGCACAAGGCTATATACAAGTTGAAGGTCTTCACTTTGGAGAAACATATGCCCCAGTTGCTAGATTGGAAGCAATTAGAATTTTGCAAGCCTCTGCTTGTGCCCACAACATCAAGCTCTATCAAATGGATGTTAAGAGTACATTTCTCAATGGCCACATCAATGAAGAAGTATATGTTGAGCAACCTCCCGGTTTTGAAGATGACAAGAAGCCCAACCATGTGTACAAGTTGAAGAAAGCATTGTATGGTTTGAAGAAAGCACCTAGAGCATGGTATGAGAGATTGAGGGACTTTCTACTCTCTAAAGGGTTCACAATGGGCAAGATTGACACCACTCTTTTCATCAAGAAAATTGGAAAAGATTTGTTTGTGTTGCAAATCTATGTTGATGACATCATATTTGGATCAACCAATCAAGACTTTTGTGATGAGTTTGGAAAGATGATGGCTAATGAGTTTGAGATGTCCATGATTGGAGAGTTGAGTTACTTCCTTGGTCTTCAAATCAAGCAATTGAAGAATGGTACATTTGTGAGTCAAGGCAAGTATATCAAGGACATGATCAAAAAGTTTGGCATGAGTGATAGCAAAGTCATTAGCACACCAATGGGAACCAATGGCAACTTGGATAGTGATGCAAGTGGAAATATGGTGGATCAAAAGTTGTATCGGTCTATGATTGGAAGCCTACTCTATGTGACCGCATCAAGGCTGGATGTCATGTTTAGTGTATGCATGTGTGCAAGATTTCAAGCCTCACCAAGAGAAAGCCATTTGAAGGCTACAAAGAGAATATTGAGATACTTGAAGCATACACCAAATGTTGGTTTGTGGTATCCCAAAGGAGCAAAGTTTGAGCTAGTTGGTTATTCCGACTCGGATTATGCGGGATGCAAGGTTGAAAGGAAGAGCACCTCAGGCACATGTCAATTGTTGGGAAGATCACTTGTTTCATGGTCATCAAAGAAGCAAAATAGTGTTGCATTATCAACCGTCGAAGCCGAATACATATCCGCCGGTAGTTGTTGTGCACAAATACTTTGGATGAAGGCCACTTTGAATGACTATGGAATCAAGTTCAAAAAAGTGTCATTGCTATGCGACAATGAGAGTGCAATCAAGTTGACCAACAATCCGATTCAACATGCAAGAACAAAGCACATTGATGTCCGCCACGCCATCATTTCATAAGAGATCACCAATAAAAAGGGGACATTTGTATTGAGAGTGTAGGCACTGAAGATCAACTTGCCGATATATTCACCAAGCCATTGGATGAGAAAATGTTTTGCAAGCTAAGGAATGAGTTGAACATATTGGATTTCTCAAATATGTGTTGATGCACCCCCACTTATATGACATGCCTCTTCTTCGAGCAATCCAAGGTAAAAGTTGATTGGCATGGCATACATCCTTGCTAAGGACATGTTTAGTGCATCTAGTCATCTCTCCATTTTATTAGGCTCATTTATGAAAATCAAATGAATTTGATGTTTATATGGTATCACTATTGCTTCTATGTTTGACTTGATCTAGTGATAGCATATGACATGTTTGTGGGCTTGTAAACCAAGTGTTTAATCTAGAAAATGAGCTCTAAGTGTTTAACTCAACATGGTACAAGATAACCCTTATTAGGAGGTGTGAATAAGCTTGTCCTTGGATCAAACCGAGTTAAATATCTTTGGCAAATATTCTAGTTTGAACCAAATTTGGGAAAATGATCCTCACCGCATTGATTGACATTGATAATCTCAACCTTACAAATGGTATTATTTACCTTTTTGAACCTTTGTGGTCATTGATGACAAAGGGGGAGAGAATAGTGTACAAAGATAGTGAAAAGACAACAAAGGGGGAGAGAAATAAAGTTATAAGTTGAAAAGACAACAAAGGGGGAGAGAAATAAAGATATAAGTGATAGGGGGAGAACTTGAAATAAGGAAGAGATATGACAAAGGAAACGGATCAATTAAAATTTTGAGCACACAAGTAGGGGGAGCAAGCTCATAAACTTGTATGGTGCATTTGAATGTGCATTTCATATGTTTGCTTGCATAACACAAGTTTTAACTTAAATATCTATGCTTGTGTAATGAATGATAATTGTTAACTTGATTGATGAAATGAATATCTAGCATGCATAGGTTTATTCACAAGTGATATCATTTCCAAGTATTATCAAGTGATATCTATTCCAAATAAGATTTTCAAGTAATATCTTTTACAAAGTTTTTACAAGTAGTATCTAGCTATCCTTCCGAAGTATTCTTCAAGTGGTATCTAGCTAACCATGGTGCTAAGGATGGTATAATGGTGCACTCCGATTGGTATCACGCTTCAAAGGTCCATCTTTTATACCTTAGCATCATTTGGTAGACATTGTCTCCTATATTTCCTATCTAAGCATATGTGTAAGCTACAATCCAAACTCTTAGTACATATGTAGGGGGAGCAATTGCTACCACATGGGATTCATGAAACTTGTCCATATCTTTTTACACATTGTAAAAATGCTTGGACAAGCAACATGGATTCAATTGAATTTCAATTCAAATCTTTGTATAAGGGTTGTCATCAATTACCAAAAAGGGGGAGATTGAAAGCTCTAGTTTGGTTTTAGAGAATTGATGAAACCCTAAGTGCTAACCTAGTTTATCAAGTGATTATGAGATAGGTAGCACACCCCAAGTGGTGAAGCAAATGAAGATCATTGCATGATGAAGATGATGCCATGGTGATGATCAAGTGCTCGGACTTGGAAAGAAGAAAGAGAAAAACAAAAAGCTCAAGGCAAAGGTATAAACCATAGGAGCTATTTTATTTTGGTTATCAAGACACTTAGAGAGTGTGATCACATTTAGGTTTGATAGCCGTACTATTAAGAGGGGTGAAACTCGTATCGGAATGCGGTTATCAAAGTGCCACTAGGTGCTCTAACTCATTGCATATGCATTTAGGATCTAGTGGAGTGCTAACACCCTTGAAAATGTTTGTGAAAATATGCTAACACATGTGCACAAGGTGATACACTTGGTGGTTGGCACATTTGAGAAAGGGTGAAGAAGATAGAAGTGAAAAGGAGTTAGTGTCGCTGGCTATACAGTGACCGGACGCTAGACCTCTGGGGGACCGGCGCGTCTGGCCATGTATGGCAGTGAAGACGCCAGCGTCGGTGAATGACCGAACATTGGGTCATGGACAGACCGGACGCTAAGGGTCTGGGCCCGGTCGTGTTGTCGGGTGGCACAGTAAGAAGTCATAGTGTGATCAGACGCTGGCAGGGTCCGGTCAAGCATGACCGGACACGTTCGGTCGAAGAAATTCGTTTCTGGAACCTTACTGGAAACGACTGGACGCTGGAGGCTCAGAGTCTGGTCAGTTGTAGCGGAGCGTCCGGTCAACAGATGACCATTGAGATCAGACGACTCCTGTGGAACGTAGTGTGACACGTGGCTGACATCGGACGACCAGACGCTGGGTCCAAAGTCCGGTCAGTATGATCGGAGCATTCGGTCACCCCGCACTGTACCCAGTGAAGGGGTACAACGGCTCTATTTCATGAGGGCTTCTATTTATGCCCCATGGCTGGCTCAAGCTCACTCTCTTGGCTATTTGCAGTGACATAGCAACCTTGTGAGCTTAGCCAAAGCCCTCCCACTCATCTCCATCATTGATTCATCATCTTTGTGAGATTGGGAGAGAATCCAAGTGCATTGCTTGAGTGTTTGCATCTAGAGGCACTTGGTGTTCGTGTTTCACTGTGGGTTTTGCTTGTTACTCTTAGTGGTTGCCGCCACCTAGATGGCTTGGAGAAGCGAGGATCGTCGAGCGGAGGGTGGTGATTGTCTCCGGCTCCGATCGTGGTGATTGTGAGGGGTTCTTGACCTTTCCCCGGTGGAGCACCAAAAGGTACTCTAGTGGATTGCTCGTGGCTTGTATGATCCTCATCTTGTGTTGGTTGTGCGGCACCCTATTGAGGGTTTGGCGTGTGAAGCCAATTAGCGCGTGAACCTCTAAGTGAGTGAATCGCCATAACGAGGATTAGCTTGCCGGCAAGATAGTGAACCTCGGTAAAAAATCATTGTGTTCATCCTTGATTTCGAGGTGATTGGTCTTCATTGTTATCCACACTTGTGATTGATTGGTTCATACATCTACACGGCGATATAACCTTCTTGCCTACTCTTTACATTACCGCAAACTAGTTGTCAAGCTCTTTAGTGTAACTAGTTGTGAGAGCTTGTTAGTTTGGTTAGTGTGGCTCTTTAGTTAGCCTTTAAGAGCACACTAACTTAGTGTAGTGATATAGCTATTGTGTGGATATACTCCATCTAAACTAGAATTGTGGTAGGTGGCTTGCTTTTTGGTAGGCTAGTGCAAAACTCGCTTCGCCTCATAATTGTCTAATCCTTTTGTTAAGTGTTGTTGTAGAAATTTTATTAGACTATTCACCCCCTCTAGCCATTAGGACCTTTCAACCCCTCGTCACCACTCCTGGAGTAGTCTGCACCCCTCCCGGAGTGCTCGGCACCCGTCTTGCAGTGGTCGGCACCACTGCAAGAGCTATCGGCTCTGCTACGGGAGTGTTCGGCACTCGTCCTGGAGTGGTCGCTGCCACTGCAGGACCTCCCGGCTCCACTCCTGGAGTGCTCGGCACCTCTCCCGGAGTGCTCGGCACCTCCCTAGGAGTGCTCGGCTCTATCATTGGATTGCTCGGCACCCCTCCCGGAGTGCTCGGCACCTCTTCCCCAGCGTCTCCACCACCGTGGATGACCAGGTGCTCGACGATGAAGGTGCTGGTGAAGCCGCTAGCTTCCCCCATGCTTGGACTATTCCAGTCCTAGGCCGCCTTCTCATTGAACACGATGTCATACGAGACAAGCACCTTGTCTCCATGTGGGTCGTAGAGCCGATACGCCTTGGTACCCTCCGCGTAGCCCAGGAACACCATTGGTGTGCTCCTGTCCTCCAGCTTGGTGAGGATCGGCTTCGTCTTCCTGACGTGGCCGATGTAGCTGAATGTCCGAAGGAAGGACACGCTCGGCTTGCATCCATGCCAAGCCTCGAATGGCGTCTTGCCCTTCAGGACCTTGGTGGGAGCGCGGTTGAGGATGAACACCATCGTGGTCACCGCCTCACCTCAGAACTTTATCGGCATGCCTTTGGCCTTCATCATAGATCGAGCCATGCCGACCACCGTCTGGTTCTGTCGCTCCACCATGTCATTTTGCTGTGGCGAGTATGGCGCGGTGTGGTGTCATTCCATACCCTGATACGCGTAGTACGCAGCGAACTCCACCGAAGTGAATTCGCCGACGTGATCAGTCCTCAGCACGCGGAGCTTCTTGCCGCTCTCGGCCTCCACGCGTATCTTGAACTTCTTGATCGCCCCCGCCGCTTCGTCCTTGCTCGTCAGGAGTTGCAGCCACATGTAGCGACTGCAACCATCCATGAGTAGGAGGAAGTACCACCGACCACCGTTTGTGGCTGGCGTGATTGGCCCATAGTTATTAGGACCGTACCGGACACCGAACCGGTGAGGCCATCGGTTCGATGGTTCACTGGTCCAACCGTTAAGAACCGGTTGAACTGCCGGTTCGATTATTTTGGACCGGATGAATTGAACCACTCACAATTACTTCAAACCGGTGTAATATAATGATATATAATAAATATTTTTTAGGAAAATATATAATAAATAATTAGCAACATATATTTGATCACATATACAAATAAGATGATAAAACACAATTATATAACTTGCTTCCCACTAATCTACACACGCACTCCAAGACATCGGTGCTCTAGAGTTGTTTTACCAGATATTTAAAACATGTGTATAAATAATATATGGAGCACTTACAAATTGGTGCAAAAATGACTAGAATAGTAATTCAAATATTTACTATTGGAAACAATCTCTAATGCTAAAATAGAGTACACCATTGCGCAGAGCTCGTTGAGATAATCAAAACACATATATTATTTGTTCAATTTGAAGCTCATTTAAAAAAGTTATGAAATTTCGAAATTTAAAAGGCACGTCATCTCACGCCAGCACTACCAAAAAGTCAAAGGAGCCAGGAGCAGCCGACAACACCTCCACGCATGCCATTCAAATTCCAAAGTGAGCAGCAGCAATGCAGGCCCACCGATGGCAGGTGCAGGCGCTCCACCAGCTTGGATAGGACCACGTGTCCATGGCTCCACGCTGCACAACCAAACTGCTTGCGCGGAATCAGACCGGGGCGGTTCACATGGAACCGGACGGTTCACCGGTTCCGTAAAAAACCGGCCGGTTCAACTGGTTTTTAACGGTTCGATTGTATAGACGGTCTTTTAAGTGAACCGGACCGGTCTAGGCTCTGGTTCGGTCTTTTAGTGGTCGAACCGCCGGTCCGGTCCGGTCCTAATAACTAGGGATTGGCCTATAGAGGTTGCCGTGGATGAGCTCGAGAGCGTTCACCGCACGATACTTGGCCGCCTTTGGGAACGACAGCCTCCTTTGCTTCCCGGCCAAGCAGCTGTCACATAGCTCGCCTATATGCTCGATGTGAGGCAGCCCTCGGACCATCTTTTCCAGCTGACCAAGCGCGTCGAAGCTGAGATGGCCGAACCGGGCATGCCACAACCATGGCTCCTCGGTGTGCCTTGCTGCCAGGCATACCGGTTGCTCCACCTTTAAGTCGCGAAGGTAGAACTAGTTCAGGGACCTCTTCACCTTGGCAAGAAGTCGCTGCTCCCGGTCTCTGATCCTGAGGATTCCGTCCTTGATCAGAACCTCGCTATCGCTTTCATTCAGCTGGCCAATGTTGATGATGCTAGAACATAGCTATGGGATATAATATACATCTGTTAGTGCGCGGTGCTCGCTGTTCTGGCGCCTGAAGACGATGGTGCCGCGCCCTCAGATTGCCACCCGTGAGCCATCTCCAAACTTCACCGTACTGGTCACATCATCATTGAGCTCAGAGAAGGCTGCCTTAGAGCCCGTCATGTGGTTGCTGGCGCCAGAGTCTAGATACCACTACTGCTCCTGCTCGCCGCCCACACGTCCGAGGTGTACTTGGGCACGTGGTTCATTGAGGTTGACAGCTTTTAGGGCCTTCCTAGGTCCTTTCGCCATCGTCACCTCTCCCTTCTCCTCGGCCTCAACATCGTGCAGTGCATAGAATGTCGCCATCAGGATAGTGGCCTCATCATCATCATCAGCTTGCGCCAGATGAGCCTCAGCCTTCTTCTTTTGCTTGCGATTTGGGCACTCCCGTGCCCAATGGCCCATCTTCCCATAGCACCGGCAGGCGTTGGGGTCGACCCGCTTCTTCTTCTCCAAAGAAGCCTTGCCGCGGCGCTTGCCATCGCCACCGCGGCTGGAGGAGGCTACCTTGGAGTTCCTCCGAGCAGCCCACTCCTCCTCTGTTAGTAGCAGTTTGCCGCTGTCCTTCGTTGATGTCACCTGCTCTAGGCGCTCATCGACCGACCATAGACGGCCTATCACATCATCAATAGTGAGGGTGGACAAGCCCAGCATCGTCTCTATGGAGAGAGCGATCTGGGTGTACTTTGCCAGCACGGAGTGGAGGTACTTGGAGACCACCTCCTCTTCGTCGATGGTGACACTATGGCTCTTCAGCTTGCTGATGAGTGTCTGCAGGCGGAGGGAGAAATCCTCCACCGTTTCACCATCCTTGAACTTGAGGTTGGCGTACTCTTACTTCAGAAGCTGGGCCGTCGCCTTCTTTGCGTGGTCGGACCCGACGTGTATCGCCGCAATAGCCTCTCATGCCTCCTTAGCAGAGCTATTTGCCCCAAATGGCTCCCTGTACTCCGCCGGTATAGCAGCAAGGATAGCCTCCAAAGAGGACATGTCATCTTGCTCATTTTTGGTGCCCTTGTCAACAGCATTCCAGAGCCGTCGGGCTCTGAGCTTGACCTTCATGGTCACCGACCACTCTCCATAGTTGGTGCGAGTCAGCGTCGGCCAACTGGTGCCACTGACCTCCCATACCGTGCACACAACGACTTCCTATCGTGGCTAGGTAGCCACAGCAGTGCCACTGCTATCGCCCATCTCTGAACCGTTCGTCATCGCCAGCGATTAGTCCGGCGACGGCGCTTGTACGACTCCGATACCACTTGTTGGCCCGTCTACCTTCGGTACAGAGATATCTGACCACTCACTAGTGTTGCCGAGCACACACTAGCGATGCCGACCACAAACTGTCGTTGCTGACCACACACTATGGCTAGAGGTAGAAGAAGGGAGAGAGAACAGAGCATACACACACAGCAGAGACACCAGCGTTGGCTGGAGCTCTGTATAGGAGATGGCAAATCTGAACTCGCTCTTTACTGAGTTGCAGTGGCAAACTATATATACAACTCTATCCATCTAACACTCGTACAGACATGTCAGGCTGCCATGCTGCTACAGTGACTAGATGTGATAGTAGGGCTGACTTTGGCGCCTGCCCCTGCTGTGGTTATAGTGCGGTAGGTGAGCCGTTCGGTGCCTACCCCTGTAGCTGCTACAGTGCAACAACAGGAAGCCCTTTTTCGCGCCGCCTTCCCCTGTTGCGCATTCACACAAGGGATGTAGAAGATTATCTAACAAGAACAGCCCGCTGTAGAGGTCTGCTGAGGGCTGACTCCCGTCCGCCTGTGCTGCATCATCGTCGTAGGCGTCCCTTCCCAGCGACTGGCCTCCACCACCTCAGCAAGGGCCTGCCCCTGGTCAGCTGCCGGGTCAATGTCCATCTTTGTGACCCAATGGCTTATGTGCGACCTATGGCCCACGCCTCCTATTCTATTTGTTCAGGGCGGGCGGTGTGAATTCTGATTCGATCCAGGTATTCAATCCCGCCGCTGAGATGCTCAGTTGACTCCTTAACCTTGATAGGAAGATGGCTTATTACTAAATTCGTGCATAAGGGTAAGGAACTTTGGATGAATTAATGTGAATGGGTGTAAACCTCGTAGCTCAAAAACACCCAGTGCTAGCCACACTGAGAGACACGAAAGCGCAGGTAATGCCAGTTGGCGAAGTGGCATTAAGCATCCCTAGCGGTACGCAAAGAGAGGTCATGATGATATCATCTACGTCCGTACCGCTCCTCGTGGAGTAGATCCTGCATCCAACCAACCCTTTTTTGACCAGGGAATAGGAGAATTCCGACTACCGTAGGCAGGCCAGCCGGGTCATGAGCGTAGTGGGAACGGGCTTCCCAAAAAGCGAGCCCCGGCCCGAGTCAGCATAGAATGGGGGGGGATGGCCCTAATGTTGTGTTGGCTGGGTTGCGGGCAGATAAAAGCGGACATGGGGACTCGGGTCGGGGTACAACGTAACTAAGAGAGCCATTCCATTTAGTGCAAGACAGAATGAGCAGGCACAAGCGGTCTGGTGTCCGAGCTGATTGGTCAGATGATGACTACTACACATATTATATTAGCTGCCTATCCCGGAATAGACTGGGATGGAAACGCGAAGCAACAAGCAAGGGATGAGTGCTTTGTTGCTGAAGTGCATACGTTTTCTTGCTGGGTCAGTTTTTTTGGGGGTGGGGCAATAAGCTTGCTTCTTCACAAGCTTATCCCCACCCCTTTCCTGTCCGTAACCTATTTTCCTCAAGGTTCAGCTTGATAAGCCGTAGATTTCTATCTCGCTCTTCTCTTCAGCATTCCATCCCTGGGGCATTTCACCTTGTTTTTCCCTTGTGAGCCGCCTATGTAAATCCACAATCTTTAGGCAAATTTGAATCAATCATCGCTCCAGTGAGTAATGTATTTTTTGGACTTGCAATAATAGCCTTGTCTAGTAGCGAAGTACTAACTTCTTTACTTTGTGTCGGCACAAACAATGCATCGACACATAGCAAGCCAGAAGGATTTGCTTGATGGAGCTGGACATCCACTTGGCTTCAACGCAGAGGTAACCGATCCTACGAATTCCTCCCGAGACGTGCTAGTCAATTTGAACCTGCAATTAACAAGGAGAGAAAGTTTATCAGTAATTTAAGGTGGAACATGCCGGTCTTTGCCCAAACAGTTCCAAGTGTGCCGCTTCAGGAGCAGCCAGACGAGAAAATCGACTAAATAGCCGATACGCACAGAAATCG
Source organism: Miscanthus lutarioriparius (assembly GCA_904845875.1). NCBI lineage: Eukaryota > Viridiplantae > Streptophyta > Magnoliopsida > Poales > Poaceae > Miscanthus > Miscanthus lutarioriparius. The sequence goes on from CAJGYO010000001.1 coordinate 101,977,446, forward strand.
GCTGTTACGGACAGTAAAGCTTATGGATCGCGATTGGTTTTATGTTGATAAGTACAATGCCCACAGATGTAAATGAGATCATCAGCTAGGTGGATATTACCAGTATGAATCATTGAGCCGATGAATCTAATCAGGAAAAGATATAGCATGCAAACAAATCGACTATCTAATACCAATGGATCTACAAACACTCTGAATCTAATCTATTACCATCAACAGTGAGGTTCGACCAGATCGATAGCAGCTATGATGATAATAACAAACTAAAACCTTAGAATTCATAGAACCATCTATACTTCAACAGGCTTTCGGAAAGACATGCTATACGTGAAGGCTCAGGCGAATCGGCGGAAATAGCCGATTTAGGTCAAAGGGACTACGGCATGTGAACAATCGACTATTTCACATGAACAAACCCACGGACTCATCAGACTTAATCTTGCTATCCCTAACAGTGGGGTTCGACCGGATCGATGCAGTCGTAAAAAAGACAATGAATCAAACCCTTAAAGTACACAGATCTATTCACGCTTAACAGAATCATGGACACACACTGTAGGCGTTAACGCACAGGCAATCAGCTATTTAGCCGATGCAGGCATAGCAAATAGCTAAGGTCACGCCTAATCAAGAACAAATCTACTAACTAGCATCCTCCAATCTACAGTGCTATCGGTGGGGATCGACCGGATCGTGACAGCCATAATGGCGAACTATAAACTAGATTTAACTAGCCAGCAAACCTCTTCAAGATTATACATGCCTTAACCGCGTACTATGCACGATCAAAATCGAAGTAGAACGGCCGATGAAACATAACCCGTCGCTCAGAGTAAGAAACATTGTGTTGTAATAAAGCGAACGATGGACTGAAAGGATATAAGGCCGATCTAAATCGATCTTGACCGGGTAGATTGATGTTGCTGCAAACTAATAACAATGAAAACATCAGTAAGATCGGTAACTTAATGAATCTACCCGAAGGACGTCACCCTTAGATAGAGTCGATAACTTGACCTTAATCTAGTTTGAGTAGTGGAGGTCGACCGGATCGATGCAGCCATACTTGAACTAGATAAGAGTCGATAACTAGCTTATACTAGAGTTTGCAGTAGAGGTCTACCAGATCGATGCAGCCATACAAATCAAAGTATAAGCCATGACGGTACTTACAGACAAACCAGAGGTCGGCTGGACCGATGCAGCCCTACTTGCTGAAGAACTCACCGAGATCTACTCTACTCCTACTCCTAAGGGTTGACTGGAGCTGAAAAAGGTAAATTGTATTTGATTGATTGGATCATCTTTTATAATGGTCGGGGTCGAATATTTATACCCGGGGCCTAAACATGAATCTTACTCAAGTACGACTCATTACAATCTTTGGTATAAAAGAAAACATTCCTAACTTAAGATAATTTTAACCCTAATCTTTCCCTTTTTGTAGAGTCCGATATGTATTTCTCGACGCCAACCGTAGCTCATTATCGTTATATGCTGACGTCATTCAAAGAGAGTCGATTCTAGTGTCACATCTGAATCAGCTGATATCGATCCTTATACAATCGATTCCTTGATCAACACAATTTTGGAAGCTTCAAGTTCCCGCGTTCCTCTTCCCAAATTTTGGTGTTAACACATGCCCCCCAATTTTGGGATAAAATGATTTTATTCCAAAATTCCTATTTATCTTTTTACCACGTCGCAACCACTTTGTTCTGAGATATACACGTGACTCCTGACTTCTCGATCCGAGTCTTATATAATATTCCAATAGTATCTTTTCCAACTCATTCGGCCCGTTTGCTTTCCCCTTCTTTCTCGAGTAAATCTTGATAGCCGCCGCCGCCATCGCCAAAGTCTCAACCCTAGCAAATCTCCTGCCCCATCAAGCTTTCATTCGAGCGATCTTCCTTAGATTCAAATCCATTTCGGCTGCAATGGCGACCAGCGACCATGTCCCTGAGGTATGCTTTTGAGTTCCCATTCTCCAAGTATTGGTCACTATTCTGCATTTCCCTGTTCCTTAATTTTATTTTATCCGATTTCTAGGAAATGAGGAACGAAATCTTGATTTCATCGGCTAGTGCTCCCAATGTCTATTTTCTTGGGCCTATGGGTGACACTGATCCATCTAATTTTATCTATCAAAAAACCAACCAAATCCCCCTTCAAACAATCTGTAGTGGATTCGTCTTCCTGGAACACCAAGACTCCCTTCAGAAACTGGCCCAAAATGGCTAAGGGATGGAGAAATTAGTTTCGTAGGGTGTCCAAGAAAAAGGGTGGAGATTGAGAGCTTTATGATTTGAATCAATGCTTGACACTTTCGTTGTCTGGAATGGAGAGGAATGATCCACTGCTGATCTCTGCATCTTATTTCTGGTCCAACACCCTAAATGCCTTTGTTTTTTGTCATAGCTCAATGACCATCACTTTAGCCGATGTTTATATGCTGACCGGCCTCAGAATAACAGGATCGATGCAGCCTTATGACTTCTTAAGTGCTGGATCCAAGAAATTAGCCAAGATATCAGACTGCACAGGATGGGCAAGTTACATTCTAAACCACATCGAAGACGAATCAACTGTTAGCGAAAAAGAATATGTGGCCTTTCTAAACATGTGGTTAGAGAGATTCATCTTCTGTGGGTCATGTTGTGGTCCGACTTACAATTACAAACTCATGGCAGAGCATCTGGTAGTAGGCAAGGATATCCCTCTTGGAAAGTATCTGTTAGGAGCTGCTTATCATCTGATGCACCAGGTAGTTGCCTAATTACTGAAGAATGAACCAATGCATACTATCAGTGGCCCTTGGTGGTTGATACAACTATGGCTCAACCTGTATATGCATAAGATTGTAAGGCCTAATCTCAGAAACCTAAGTTTCCCTTCCTCCAACTTTGATGAGGAATATAGAGGTGAGAAGGAAAAACCCGTCAGTGCATGAGCTATGGTGAGGCTGCATCGGCCATAACAATTGATATCAATGTTGGCCATCTCTTCAAAAAGTTCTACAGAGGGTTTGATATAGATATCCTGACTTGGCTACCATATGATGAGGATGAGAACAACGAGCTGATCTTCCCATTCAAATTTTGATTTCAATCAGACTGTTCGGACGAGACGGCGGCTGCAATCTTTAATTCTTACATCAAGCCCTACGTTCTTCTAGCTGAATTTCACCATGGTCGTGGAAAAATGGATACATGCTCCTTCCTTCTAGGCAACCTTCCAACTTATGAGTTTTACAACCCTTCTTTTGTAGCTCGTCAGTTTAGTCTTGGTCAATTGCCTCCTCAACTGTTCTTCAAGGATATACTGAGGCCAAGAGAAGGTATCAGTGAAGTAATAGAAACTTCTAGAGTTTTTCAACTGGGATCAGATCTCCCTTCTCTTTACTTGCATGACTGGGCAAGAGTCAACTTCTCTTCCAACCTTTTTGACTCTTGGTGGCAAGAATGGCACTTCCATCTCTTCTGTGGGCCGGCCCATCCTAGATGCATATCTATGGATGGAGAGTTTACTTCTAACAGTGAGGTAATTTACTATTCTTTTTTCAGAAAAAATATTCGATGACCTCCCCTACCAACTATTCTAACAAACCTTTTTTAGGACATCGAGTTCAATCCCCCAAGCTTGGATAGGAAAGGACACCCCATAAATTATCAGCCACCATACCCAGTTTCAAGAATAGGATCAGCTGCGCCTCCATTGAAGAAGCTGATGAAAATTCACGCTATCCCCACAATCGTAACGTATCAATCTTCGAAGCGCAAGGTAGCTCAAGGGACAACCTAGAAAACCGTTACTGGGAAAAGACTCTTTAGAACAGGACCATCAGCTGCTTAGGTAAACAATTCATCTTTTCCTCAAAATGATATTCAACTTCTAATCCCCTTTCTTCACAGTTATCAACCATTGCATCCCAATCAGTTCTGGGTGCGGAGCTGTTGTCCCAGGCATTTAATTTAGCATCGACTAAACCTTCATCGGCCGATCCCCAAGAGGAGCCAATTTTGGTTGAACCAACCGACGCTCTTAGGATTGAAGACGATGAGGATCCTTCTACTTCAATCCCCGATGTTGCCAAGGTATCTCCTTAAAGTTCTTGATTCTTATTCAATTTCACCCTTCATCTGACCATTTATTATGTCAGATACCCTCTGAGGGAACACCCACGTAGGAGCAGGAGTTTGATAGTTTACTTATTGAAAATTATCCTGCTGTTGTCGACACCCAGATTGTTGATTCCTTAGTTCAGCACACAACTGATGGTAAGAAAATCATATATCCATTTTACCCTTCTGCAATAATTATGAACTAAAGATCTTCCTTGATATTTGCAGATACCAATGTTGAGAGCTTAGAGTCGATTCAACCAGATATTATTGGTGCATCATAAGCTGTTCCTCCTCTCTAGATAGAGGCTACCACAGAAAAAGTACCGTATCCACTTCACCATTCATTTTGCTATAAACTGATCCAAACCTCCTAATCAAGATTTTCTTATATATAGGCACTCAATCTTCTAGCTCTGAGCTACACTTTCAATCTTGAGGAGTATCTCGATGAAGATGAAATCAGCTCGTCAGCCACCTCCTCTAAGGAAGCTTTGTCAGAAGAGACCAGAAATCGGCTAAGGGATATATTGCTAATGTTTGAGAAGAATATAGCCGATTTGGTCTAAGACACTGATTCAATGCAGAGAGTCTTCTTGGCTATTAAGGGTAATCCATCCCTAGTTCTCTCTAGAGTCTTGTCCCTTTATCCATTATTGAAGATCAGGCCCTAAAGGTGAAAAAGTCTTAGAGGAATTTGTCCGACTGTGAAGCTTTATTGGCCAAGAGGAACTCCAACAGGCAAGAGGCTAAAGAGCTAACACAGTTGATTGATGATTTGAAGAACTCCCTCAGGATCGACCCAGAGTTGTCTCAATTGGAAATCAAGCCTGCAGAACTTGAGAAGGAGCTGGAGAACATGAAGGCTACCATTGATCACCACAAGTCCAACCAGGCTCAAATACCTGATGCCATCAAGCAAAAGAAACAAGAACTGCTAGCCAAAGTTAGAGAAGGCAGGGCCATCTGCAGTAGCCTCGAGGACATTCCTAGATTAGCCGAAGAAGACAAGCAACAAATCACAAAAGTTGATGCTATCCGGCTAGAAGTATTGAAAGCAACCCTAGATGTTCTAGACTTATGATCTGTATATCAACGTGTATCTTGTGTAGAATCAACGATAACCATACTTTTTGTCGCCTCATTGTATTTCTTGTTTTTAGCTAAAGAGCCGATTTGAAAATAGCCGATTCCAGACTTCTAACCTTAATCCGATTAAGTCTGAAAACACAACCTTTATTAAGAGAACCCCTCAATCTTCTGTCCTTAGTCACCTGGCACCGTATTCTCTTGACATTAGTGAGGTGGCGCTTTGCCTTCTATTAATTGTGGTTGCCTTTTGCACGTCCCGAGGTGTCCACCACCTCGCTCTGTGGCTTCAAATACTAGCCGAGGGCTCCGGCCTCGAACACATCTACACTTGTAACCGCTCCTATTCCTTTGCACTTCTCCGCCCTCTCAAACTCTGTAGCATCCTTTTTCCCCTTCTTGTAGATTCAATAGCCGACGAGGACAGCCGAGGCAAGCGTGCAGCGGGGGAGATTCCGGAGGAGGACATGCCGGTGAACCAGCGCCTTTGACGTATGAGGTGAGGACCGATATCTTCTATTCATGATGGTGAACTTTTCTAACTTGTTTATAGGTTCATCTTGAATGATAGTCTTCGTCCTCTCCCCAGGGCCGGTGAGCCCTCTAATGCTGCATCTTCCGCGCCGGCCTTGTCGTCGGATTCCTCCGACTCGTACAACGGCGATGACGCCCGGCGCAGCCCAAGACCGTTATTCCGAGGCAACTCGGGAAAACGGCCAGCTTGAAATCCGCCTCGAGGTTTCTCAAGCCGCCCTTCACGCCGCCGACGAAGAGGCCAGCGCCATGGTGGCGGGTAAAATGAATTCCAGGAATGCTCTTATTCTAATTTCCATTGTATTTATATTGATAGCTCTCCTGTTTCTGTGATCGCCAGCCCTAACGGTGTAGTTGGAGTCCCTCCAACTGGTGGCGAACGTAGCCATGGACATCATCAATGCTCGGGGCTCCCTCATCAACGCCCGCCTCCACGACATTTTGGACCGCATTCAGAGCGCCCTCCATGGCGTCCATCATGGCGCATCGGTGGTGCTAGCCGCGGTGCAGGTCCAGACCGGGCATGAGCTCCACACCATGGAGACCAGCTTCCCGATGGGTGATGGCCCTGAGGAGCACGAGGATTTGATCGAAGAATTTGTCATCGCAACAGAGGCCATTGTGGACATCACATCCGCTTAGGATGTGGTGAACAAGGTCTTGGATTAGTTTGTATTTAGGGCAAACTAATGAATGAAATCTTCTGCTCTTCAATGACCGTGTCTCAATGCAATGTCCTTGTATATGTCGTGATTGTTTTGTTTTCGCTTTTGATCTATAGGCGATACATATCGTATCGGCTTTTACATCCTCGGGTTTATTTTTTGAACTAGAGGCGATACCCTTCTGGTATCGGCTATTAGAGCTGATGACTGAACCTATCAGCTATCGAGCGTTGATCTTAAACGTTGAGATAATACTCCTTCAATCATTTTCCACTGATCGCTTCTTGATAGGTTGCACCAGAACCTTTCAGACCTAGGATTAAATAATCGATCGATCTAGGCCAAGCAAAACAATCCTTAAATTTCTTCAATAAATCTACTAACTCTGACTCGTACTTAGGATTCGACTTAGTGTTCTCATACGTCAGTCTGAGCCTATCTCCAGGACCAATGTTTATTTCCCTTAATCCAATGATTGACGTGAAGCCATGATTATCCATCAAAACAAACTCTCAGAGCCGATTGCTTGGATTGGCTGTTGGCTTTCATCACTGATCTTAATGAAGCCTCCTTCCCATAGCTTGCCAGAAAAACATTCGAAGTCTTCTAGCTCCTAGTATACTGGATCGGCTGTTGCAATACTCACTGATTCATCAGCGTGAACCAGCTCAACATCATCTCCATGCCATTGAATCAAACACTGATGCATGGTTGACGGCACACAATAGTTTGCGTGAATTCAATCATGACCAAGGAGTAAACTATATGAACCTTTTCCATTGATGATGAAGAATGTGGTGAGCAGAGTCTTACTCTCGATTGTCAGTTCGACGTTCATTGCCCCTCGGGTCTTAGACGCATTACCCCCAAAATCCTTAAGCATCATGTCGGTCTCAATCAAATCTCCTGGTCTCTTGCCAAGTTTACGAAAAGTGGTATATGGCATAAGATTGATAGAAGCACCTCCATCCACAAACATCTTGTTCATCGACTTCCCATCAACAAAACCTTTTACATACAAAGCCTTTAAGTGCCGATGCTTGATTGGCTTATCGAATATAGCCCGCTGTATAACTGTCAACTTGGCAACTATTTCCTCATACTCCAATTCATCAAAATCTAAATAGACTTTTTGATCTGATGGAGCTCTAAATTCTTATGGCAATAGAAAAGCCATCTAAATACTAGCCGATGGTTGCCCCCTATCGCTGTTTGCTTAGCACGCCACACTTGAGGTTTGCTAGACGCCTGAGCCTGTTCTAGCTCTTTGTTTCTTAGGCATTGCACTCTTCTTTTTTGGCTTCTTGTTAGACCTCTTGGACACCATTGGCCTTCCGGCCAAACATATTCTTCTTCATTACTCTCTTCTTCATAATCAGCCTAGTTTTGATTGACAACTCGCTTCCCAAGCCGATCATGAACACTCTTATTTTTTAAGCACCGATCCATGTTATTATGATGATACTCATCTCGAGCATGGATAGACCGGTGGTTGGCTTGAGATTGCCAGAACTCCCAATATTGCTCGTTGTATTCCGGACAGTTATTTCTGGTAGGCAATTTCAAACCTTCATTCCAGCAATGTCTGAAGAAAGGACAATTCCAATGTGATTCAGCTTGCTTTCTTTTATACCTTTCTTTTTCCTGCTGACGCTAGTATTCTTGCTCTTCTAACCAATACTGATAATCCCTTTCCTTCTGTCACTGCCATTTGTTCAATAAAATTCAAGATATAACACGCGGCCTTGTCACCCCATCCTTCGACGTCTCTCCCTGCTCATATTGGCTCTTTTGTTGATCACGACGCCTTCTAATTTCTCTATATTCATCAGCCGATATTTGCATCTCGGGATCGACTGTTCTAGTTTGTTTTGATCTAACTGATGTTAGGACTTTAGTCTTCCCTTTGAGCAGCCTAGCATCAACCATGTTCTGATCTCTTGGGAAAGGATTATCATCAACTTTTATTTTTCGAGGCGAATCAAATTTGAGCCTTCCTTGCTGAATAGCCCTCTGTATATGCTGCTGGAAAACTCTGCACTCATTAGTAGAATGAGAAGTGGCGTTGTGAAATTTGTAGAACTTCTTATTCTTCAACTGATCGGGAGGAAACATAATATGATTATCGGGCAACTTGATATGTCCCTTCTTGAGCAAAAATTGAAGAGCTTGTCCGATTTTGTGATGTCAAAGTCATAGCTTTCTTTGACTCCTCTTCCCCAAGGATTTGGCACCATTACTGTCTTCTTACCCCAATTCCATTCGGCTGCAGCAACCTCTTCTTCTTTGTCGTCCTCATAGTCGTCATCGACTGAATATGAATTATAGCCTTCGACTGAATATGAATAGTCGTCCTCTGCGCATATTCTGGAATTAGCTATTGAGCACTGCCACTCATTGAGCCAACTGACCCAAGTTGTCAAATTCTTGTCCTAGAAGCTTCTCTCTCCACGTTGGCAACATTCCTTGAATGGCCAAAGCAACAAGTTGATCATCGGTCAAGTTCAATGAGAAGCACAAATTTCTAGTCTCTCGAAACCTCTGAAGAAACTTGGTGCCCGATTCATTAGTTCTCTGCCTAATGGTTGTCAGATCGGTAATTTTCTTTTCTCCAGTCCTAGTATAAAAATATGTATGAAACTTCTTCTCTAGGTCAGCCCAATTGGCAATGGAGTTAACTGGCAGTGATGAAAACCAAGTGAAGGCTGGCCCCGACAGAGACAAAGAGAAGAAACGAACTCGATGGGCCTCTTCAATGGATGCTTCGCCCAACTGTGTAAGAAACCGACTGACATGTTCTATTGTGCTTGTGCTATCTTGGCCAGTGAACTTAGCAAACTCCGGGAGCCTATAATTCGCTGGAAGAGTGACCAAATCATACCATTCTGGATATGGGCATTTGTACGAGAAGGTCTGCCCTTTTGGCTTCAAACCGAACTGATTCTTCATCATCTCGATCACTCTAAGCAACAACTCATCAGCATTTGAATTTGAATCTCTCTGCAATTACTGACCCATCTGTGGATTAAAATTTTGAGTACCTTAATACCCCGGATTTGAAATCATGTGAAGGGTGTTGTAATCTATGCCATAATGATACCCTTGTGGGATCTCTATCTGTTGGGTCCTTTGCTGGTTTGCTGCTTGAAGTCTCTGGTTGTAGATGTTAGGATCTATATCTCTACGAATCCTTTGAATTGATGGCGCTATTTTTGGAGCCGACGATGGTATCTGGCCTGATATGCCAAAATTAACCATTTGATTTCGAACTTGCCCCGTCGGCTATTGCACATGCTATTCTGATGATTTAGGATTATACTATATCTGATTAGTAGTAGCACCCTGAACTTGCTCAGCTGAGCTCTGAACCACCTGAGACATCATCATTACCAGCTGGTGCTGTTTCCTGATGGCTAGTACCGGCTTGATTAGTCCCCTGAGTCGACGGATGTGGAATGTTGTAATAAGCCAGCCCAACCTGATCAATTGGAAACCCATGAAACACCTCTTTCATGGTGTTGTGGAATGTGTTAAAGAAAACTTCATTATGATTCAACATGGCATCATGAACAGACTTGTTTACAGCTTCTACGAAGAAACGCCTGTCTTCAGCTTCATCTGCATATGTCTGCCCATGCAACAGAACTCTCGGTAGTGGATATTTCTGAACAATTGTATTGTCACATGTCTTGGTGTAGGACAACAAACACTTGTTCTGAAATTCTTCTATAGCTTTATTGATGACATCTTTATCTCCATCAGGTAGGTCTTCATAAGGCACCATAAGGATGTCATTGTTGTTGTAAGCCGCCATGACGATTGTGGGGTCCCACTGGGCATGCCAAAATGTGTGTCGGCATGAAAAATGCATCGACACACAGCAAGCTGGAAGGATCTGCTTGATGGAGCTGGAGATCTGCTTGGCTTCAACGCAGGGGTAACTGATCCTGCGAATTCCTCTTGAGACATGCCAGTTAATTTGACCCTGCAATTGACAAGGAGAGAAAGTTTATCAGTAATTTAAGGTGGAACATGCCGGTCTTTGCCCAAATAGTTCCAAGTGTGACGCTTTGGGAGCAGCCAGACGGGAAAATCAACTAAATAGCCGATACGCACAGAAATCGGCTGTTACGGACAGTAAAGCTTATGGATCGCAATTGGTTTTATGTTGATAAGTACAATGCCCGCAAACGTAAATGAGATCATTAGCTAGGTGGATATTACCAGTATGAATCGTTGAGCTGATGAATCTAATCAGGAAAAGATATAGCATGCAAACAAATCGACTGTGTAATACCAATGGATCTACAAACACTCTGAATCTAATCTATTACCATCAATAGTGAGGTTTGACCGGATCGATGACAGCTATGATGATTATAAAAAACTAAAACCATAGAATCCATAGAACCATCTATACTTTGACAGGATTTCCGAAAGACATGCTATACGTGAAGGCTTAGGCGAATCGGCGGAAATAGCCGATTCAGGTAAAAGGGACTACAGTGTGTGAACAATCGACTATTTCACATGAACAAACCCATGGACTCATTAGACTTAACCTTGCTATCTCTAACAGTGGGGTTCGACCGGATCGATGCAGCCGTGAAAAAGACAACGACTCAAACCCTTAAAGTACACATATCTATTCACGCTTAACAGAATCATGGACACACACTGTAGGCGTTAACGCATAGGCGATCGGCTATTTAGCCGATGCAGGCATAGCAAACAGCTAAGGTCATGCCTAATCAAGAACAAATCTACTAACTAGCATCCTCTAATCTATAGTGCCATCAGTGGGGATCGACCGGATTGTTACAGCCATAATGGCGAACTATGAACTAGATTTAGCTAGCCAGCAAACCTTTTCAAGATTATACATGCCTTAACCACGTACTATGCATGATCAAGATCAAAATAGAACGGCCAATGAAACATAACCCGTCGCTCAGAGTAAGAAACATCGTGTTGTAATAAAGCGAATAACGGACTGAAAGGATATAAGGCCGATCTAAATCGATCTTGACCGGGCAGATTGATGTTGCTGCAAACTAATAACAATGAAAACATCAACAAGATCGGTAACTTAATGAATCTACCCGAAGGACGCCACCCTTAGATAGAGCCGATAACTTGACCTTAATCTAGTTTGAGTAGTGGAGGTCGACCAGATCGATGTAGCCATACTTGAACTAGATAAGAGTCGATAACTAGCTTATACTAGAGTTCACAGTGGAGGTCGACCGGATCGATGTAGCCATACAAACCAAAGTATAAGCTATGACGGTACTTACAGACAAACCAGAGGTCGGTTGGATCGATGCATCCCTGCTTGCTGAAGAACTCGCTGAGATCTACTCTACTCCTACTCCTAAGGGTTGGCCGAAGCCGAAAAAAGGTAAATTGTATTTGATTGATTGAATCATCTTTTACAATGGCCGGGATCCAATATTTATACCCGGGGCCTAAACATGAATCCTACTCAAGTATGACTCATTACAATCTTTGGTATAAAAGAAAACATTTCTAACTAAAGATAACTTGGACCCTAATCTTTTCCTTTTTGTAGAGTCCGATATGTATTTCCCGACGCCAACCATAGCTCATTATCGTTATCTGCTAACGTCATTCAAAGAGAGCCGATTTTAGTGTCACATCTGAATCAGCTGATATCGATCCTTATGCAATTGATTCCTTGATCGATGCAATTTTGGAAGCATCGAGTTCCCGCATTTCTCTTCCCAAATTTTGGTGTAAACCCTTTGCTTGCCCTGTCCGCCTTTCAGGAAGCCTACTTGGCGATGAACAATACTTTGAAGGTCGAGTAAACTATTCGAAGGATCGGTAATTCATTCCTCTTTTTTATGTTGTAGAGTACAAGTCCATAACTGGTCTTTTTAGATTAGACCAAAACAACTATCGGGGAAATCCTCAACGTGATAAAATACTATGAGATGAAAGATGCAAATGGCAAGTCCTCAATGTGGACGATCCCCAGGTATACTTTTGCTCTTCTGGGAAATTAGATGGCAAATAAGCATTCGTCAGGAAGGAGGGACATACTTTGCTTTGGCTAAGGATGGGGATCAGGAATTTCAAAATCCTACTCTTTATCATAGCCATCCCTTAGATTATATATAATGAAGAAGAAAGAAGTGATTCCTCGAGTAGATTTATGTTTCTATTGAATGAATAAATATGATATGAGATGGAGGGTCACACTTACGATGGCACGCACTACACTTCGAGAGGAAGGGGTCTTCGGTTCGCATTCTTTTCATCGTCGACAACAGTTCCTAGTAGTAGTTGTTTCTCAAGCAGTAGTTCTGGAATATCTCTTGTTTGGATGAGAGGTTTGAGGAAGGTTAGGAATGACTAGAACTAGTAAGGATAGGGAAATAGAATTGGATCATATCACATGACTTATTCCATTTATACTCTATAGGATCTTACGGAGCCTGTTCATGGATGACATGGTTGGGGTATGATCATAGAAAATATTCTCCTCGAGTGTCGCCAGCATCACCCACCTATGATGGCACGGGGAAAGAAGCATGATATTTCCCAGGAAGATGAACTGACTTCTGGATTAGCGGGACTAGGGAACCGGACATAGAAAGCCTTTTCTCTCGGTAGGTCGGTCAGTATGTCCTTCCCTATCCTACCAGCATGAAATGATAGATGGTGGAGCCACACATTGGCCGATGTCTTGAGCAGCAAATAATGGTTTATTGGGCAGCGAGGAGAGGGTCAAAAGAGGTAGGGACTGGTCTCGCTGCTAAGGGAGAAGGAGACCTCTGTCGCAGCAAGCTAAAGAACCCACTTTAGATCGTCGATTTCAGGTAAGGCACTCGATCAAGCCTATACATCTGGGAATTTTGCTCCAAACCAAAGATGACTTGCTTTGCTGCATTTCTTGGGCCGGGGCTTTACTTTATTTTTTTGGTGAAAGAAAGGCCATATGATCTACTTTCTGGTGCCGGTCCCTTCACAAAGATAGCCCCTTCTTGCTCTTATTCTTATTCGGTGGAATACAATAGGGGGTAGACCTACCTTGTTTTGTTGACTTATTGCTTTCCAGCAAAGCGTGCCGGCCTATCTCTAAAGCACCAAACTTCCACATTTTAGGAGATGCACTATCTTCCCTTAAAGAGCCAACTTATTGAATAGAGCTATCACTCCTTACCTTATCTAAGACCCCTTCGGGATATCTTTTGAAAACCTTTTCTCTGAAAAGAATAGATTGATCACTTGCCCGCTCGATTAAAGAAAGTGGGATCTAGCCTTGCATTTTTGAGATAGGGCTCCCTCACAGCATTCTTGCTCTTGCATTTGAAAGTCAAATCGGGATACAAAAGAACTTTTCCATAGATAGGTGTACTATGGATGAATTACCACCTCCTTGGAGGAGTGAATGCAAGGACCACTAAAAAATGGATACTTTACCAAAAAGCCTTTGCTTCTTCTTTCAATTGGATAGAAGCTCATACTCCACTTCAACAACTGGTTTGGTGCTGATGTGTCCAAATCCCATGCTCCTACGCCGGGTTGATTGATGTGTCAAAGACTAATGCTCCTTCGAAGGATTTGATAGGTAAAGCTGTGGCCCAAGAACCCACTACATCTAAGCCCAAGTCCAAACTAGACCCAAGGTTGGCGAGGCTACCTTCTGATCCTTCAATGAAAGATTCTATCAGCACCTCTGATTCGGATAAGCAGTGTAGAAGATCTAGGAGCAAGCTGCCTTTCTCACTGGAAAAGGGGCATACTAGAGTTTAGGGCTGGAGCAGAACCACCATGTGCTGCACGCGGCTTAGGAAGTACTTGGGTCGGTAAAGGAAGGAGACTGGAGTAGATTAGTGGAGAAATTATTTGGCTTAACCACAACCTAGGAAGTAGCATTCTGCCAGGAACCTTCGAGGGAGGATAGGGATGCCAAGGCATCCGGAGCTACCGTAACTTGGGCTCATCATGCTATACTTGTGGGGAAGGAAAAATGAGCAGTTTACGCTTTAGTAGCAACCGTTTTACTGGCTCTAGTATCCACTGGCTTTCAAGGAATGGAATATTACCAAGCACCCTCCATGTGATTATAGGTACTCTTTTCTTGATCGTATGTGGTATTCACCAATATCTTGGTCATCTGACCAAGAAGCATCATGTTGGCTTTGAAGCAGCTGCATGGTACGGGCATTTTGTAGACATGGTTCGGTTATTCCCATTTGTCTCTTGAATGAATTAATTGTCCGAAACCCTACTTGTGAATGAATGTCTCCTGTCCTTTGGCATCCTAGTGAAGAAGTTGACTTCCGAATGAAGCGAACTCTGAATAAGGTTTTCAGATCGACCAAAAAATATATTATTTATTGTAAGTGAACGGAGAAAAAAATCCAAAGTCTTTTAAATAGGACGGACAGGCTGCTTACTAAATAAAAGAAAGCACGGCCTGGTTTATGGGAATCGTAAATAGACGAAGTGGTGTTTTTTCCTTTCCTTGAGGATCTATGCTTTTCATGGCTCTCTTTCTAACGTGGATGACACAAATAGTGGATCAGTTTCTTAATAGCCTTTTCTAAGTGCTTTTCATTGCCTTCTTCTTATCTTTATGTACCCAGGAAAAAGAGAAGAATCTTCACCATTACCATCACTAGTATCACCTCCAATGGTTGGCGTCCCTTTAATTGTCATTTAGTAGTAGATAGGTTTGTTGAGGACGCTCGCAAGTGAGGACCTCACCCCTCCTTCCTCATTTATTGAGAAGGGAAAAAGACAATGTTCATTGCTTCCTCAAAACAAGAGTTCCATGGGCGTCATAAACCTCTTTAAGCAAGGCAAGGCGATTCATGAAGGATTCCTCTCCTCTAGTTGGTCTATTAGACTATTATTACTATAAGGTCCCCTAAAACAGGCATACCCATAAAGGAAAGGCAAGGGAAAATGGACGGAGATTGCTCAGTGGTCTCCTCTCCTAGTCGAGTATTTATGTTCTTTTCTTTTATTTGGGTTAAGAACAGTAGTCGGACATTCCACTTTGTTAAGTTCATTCACAGCTTTGTAGGGCAAGTTCACCATCTCTCTAAGAAAGAGGAGCGTAAGAAAAGGAGGTTCTTTTCCCATCTCTTTTTGGCAATGGGTTAAGGAATTTAGGGCTGGAAGAGATCTAAGAGTGGATTGGGCAGCATTAATGGCATGAGCACAACTGTGATCTTGATCTCCTATCCGCCTTGCCTTTCTTCGAAATGACACTCTCTTTTCTAAGTGCGCTCTTTTATTTTGTAGTACCTATTAGTAGAAGAGCACTATTCTTCTTTAGTTAGGTAGTTCTCCCCCCTCTATGAGACCATAAGACCCCGGTGGAATCGAAGGCCCGCTTACTAATAGGCAAGAGGGGACCCTTTCTCGCCCAGCCCTACCTACATCAGTGAAGCTGGAACCGAGGAAGACAATGTTGAACACACATGAAAATGAAGGTATGGGACGGCCAGTTCACCACGGAAAGCGAATTCGATCCTTTAGTAGTCTTCTTTGTTCTAAAAATGCGTAGTGGAAAGGGATGCTAGTCGGCTTTGGCGAAGTTGTAGGCCCCAATAAATCAGATCAAGAGTGATTCCTCATCTATCCTATCAGGGGCCAAGTCGACTTCTTCCGCTTTTGGGGATTCCACTAATTGATGGAAGGAAGTGGATGCGGCAGGATTGGCCCCAATTGAATCACTAGTAGAAGAGATCCACGTGCAGAGACTGTTAGGGAGATGCAGATGGAGGTTTGGATTGCTGCTAGAAGGGCTTACGACGAATAGATTGTTGGAATGGGTTGTGAAAGGGAACGGCAGAAGCTACTGACATGGGGAAAGAAGAAGACCAGGGACTGCATGAAAAAATAAATATCCCCGATAAGAAAGGACGACCTGCAGAAGGAAAGTCAGTCTCATTCGTTCCTGCCGCCCTAAGGAATTTCATAAGCAAGGTAAGATGAAGTAGTGATCCGGGCGGGCATGCAAGGAGTAATTAAGTCTAAAAACCATAAACCCCTAATTTATCGTATTTAGTCAAGTTAGAGCCTCGAGTGAATGAAGCACAACTCTTGCAAAACTATTATCGTCACTAGCTAATCTAGTTGAGTTGGCGTAATCTCTAGGTTGGGAAGCCTATCTTCTTTCTTTGTATTGAGACCAGCAAGAGCAAAGAAAGCAATAAATAGAATAGAAGTTCCTTAGTCAAGAAAGTATAGCCTAAGAAGGCAATTATGACAACACCTCAAAAGGATCCTATCGAAAGATATTTTCTATTCCTAGGACTAGTACACGTACGCTATTGATATTCCTTGCGCAAGAGCTATTCCTATCCTTTCATCAAAAGCTTCCTATCGGTTCTCGGGATTCAAAGCGTCCCTTTAGCTAATTTTGCTCTTAATACAGGATCATTTAAGTCAGGTTTCTTTGTTATTGGGATAGGTGAATTCTTTAGGATCCATCCCCCAAAGGAACCGGACATGAGAATTTTTCATCATCCGGCTCGAGCAAGAATGAAAGAAATAAGACTGTGGAGGATCCACAATAGAATAGGGTATATAATGACTCAATGACTCAAGGTAAGAAAAGCTTTATCAAATTATCTTTTCTAAAGTTGCGCCTATAACTACTCATTGAAAAGAATCCTATTCTTATGCTTAAATGCTCAATATCCAAGTGGGCTTACAAATTTGTTCATGATCAATTGCTTTGTGGATTGTCTCTTGATTAGTTGGTGTTTATCCCCTCGATATCGCAAGTTTCTTATGTCGAAACAAAGTATTTACTTGTTACTAATAAAAAATCAAAAAGTTTAGCCTGCGTTCTTCCTTAGATCCCTTCTTTTAGTCGGATAGTATTGCGGATCAAAATCGATGCAAAGAAAATGAATGCATTTCCATACTATATTAAAAAGTAAGTGTAATAAAAATAGAATTGGATCATATCACATGACTTATTCCATTTATACTCTATAGGATCTTACGGAGCCTGTTCATGGATGACATGGTTGGGGTATGATCATAGAAAATATTCTCCTCGAGTGAACCAGCCTATCCTTCCTAGATAGGGGACTTACGTGTTGATTGGATGCGGAGACACCTTTGGTCATGAATTCTAATGTGGCAGATCCAATTCTCTATCTACATGGCCAAATCAATAATTCAAGTCACACAATGGATAATCTTTCTATTCTCCAGGCAGCTTATCAAGATCTGCGGGAGAATGGGGAAGGATCCATCTTCTTTTTGGAGGTGGTTTTGCACAACCAGGATTACCTAGATGCACAGACCACTTCCAGGAGGTGCCATGAATTGGCGCAAAGGATCCTATGGGATGGAATCACCCATAGCCGTGCTCAGCTCGAAAGGGCTGAGTATGAGCATGCGCTACCCTAGGAATGAATGAACAGAGCTATCACCGTGTTTGGCCGGATCTTCCAATCTTTTTAGAAAACCAGTTCACTCTGTGCCCCACCCCGTCATCAGTCCTGTGTTGCCTATGCTTGCGCCCCAAAACGGTTGCTGACTTTGTACAACTTTGTAGGGCGCGCGCTACGGCAACATAGCTTACGCTTGCTGCTTGCTGGTTTTTCCATCATCCAATCCACAACAAATCGAATGAAACCGCTTCAAATTTCTTTTGATGAAAACCCTTGTTCCGCTCCCGCTCGCCGCTACTAACGGGTCTCGGTTGATTTTTCTTCCTTTAGCTACTCAGATGTTTTAGTTCGCTAAGTTTGAAAAGTCCAAAGAGCGCAGACTAGCCACGGAGCTTGGATACATTTCCCGATCGGAGATCCATGGATCACAGATGCTCTCTCCCCATGGCCTTTCGCCTCAGAAAGTCTTGCCAATGGCAAAATGAAATACTGGAATTGAAGCGAAAATGAAATCAATTCATTTGTCATCGTCCGTGTCACCTGCCAAAGAAAAAATACATATTATAGTTTCCGAACATGGGCGTAGGCCATCATCCTTAGTACATATAGACTGATTGGGTGCTAAGATCCAAAGTCGAGAGGGAAACAACCCAGATCGTACGCTAAGGTCCATAAGCAATCACTTAGTGGAAAAGGAAGTGATCCAGCAATGACAACCAGGAGGTGGGCCTTCTTTGGCAACTTAGCTATTCTTTGGCAACAGAGCTATTGCAATAGAGAAATCGAGGGAAATAGGCTTAACCTACAGAGAGGTTCTAGCTATGATACTGATTCTCTGGATTATCCCTTGACTAGGACAAGGAACGGCGCTTAGCTACATTCCAGAAATGATCGATAGCTCGGATTCGAACGTCGATACTTCCACATATTATGGGTAACGTAGGAGACATCCCTATTTTCACCCGGGGATCTTAATTACCACTCTTAGCTTTCAATTCGCCTCTGACCATCAAATTAAATGTGAATAACCCGTCCTCCTCTCTTTGAAACAAGGGGCGCTTCTGGTTCTGTGCGTGCTTCAAACAATTTTGTCTTCTCCATATTACCATATCTCTAGAGTCAATAATTTTCTATGAGGAACTACTAAACTCAATCACTTGCTGCCGTTACTCAACAATTTTATGTGATCTTGGACAATAAGGAAGGCTGATTGGTCTATACTTTGATTCTGTTAATGGAGTACTGTAGAAGAGTTCTCCCAACCCAAGTATCTTCGGTTTCAGTTCTCTCTCTCTTTTTGACCTGCTACTTTGCTGTTGTTTTGGCCTTTCAAGGGAGTTTCTCTTCGGGCAAGGGTTGTTGAATTTATGAATGAGTAAGACCGAAGAAGATCTTATGCGAATTAATAGTTTTCGTATGGAAGATGGAAAACTGATATGGGACACTCTAGAGAAGCATCTCCCAATTGATTTACCTAAGAACAAGTTCTCGCTTTAAATCATTGCAATTTTTTCCTCTTCTTTTTTGAGTTAGAATAAAAAGAAAAAGAAAGCAATTTTGCATCTTTGGCACAATCTATATTTTCGCGAAATGGATCATAATAAAATAGATTTTAGGTATCTACGCGTAAAGGCATGATTAGTTCCACAAATCTCACTGCACTGACCATAGTAAACTCCTCGTTGTACCGAGATGGAGGTAAGATTTGAACGACCAGGTACAACATCACATTTGACACCTGAGGAAGGTACAGCCCAACTATGAGGTACATCAGCTGGTGTTACAATCATATGTAGATGAGTTTTGGCTGGTACAACCACTCTATTGTCAACTTCTAATAAACGTGATTGACCCAATTCTGGATCATCTTCTGGAATCGTATAACTGTCAAAAGTGAGTGACTGTTCATCGGAACTGTTATAGTCCGAGTACTCATAAGGTTGGGTCGACGCCCGCCTCCCCCCATGGAAGAACTCCTTCTCATATGATGCAGGGCAATAAGACCAACTGCCCGCCCTACCTATTGAGTAGAAAGCTTATAAATATAAGCATAAACAAATTCCTAGCCGAGCCCTATACTTACCTGCTTGTACGGTCAATGCCCTAGTAGACATCAACTTGTTCATAAACTCCAGCCTTATCTACGCTGCTTTACCCGACCCACTGAACACCCACACAATCTTGATTTGACACAGCAACACTTTCCACCTCTCTTCCTTCCCTTGGATCAAATAGGAAATCCTCACTTTTCCAAGACAAAAGAGAAGCAAGCAACGGATTGAGCAACTAGCGCGAAAGCCGTTGCGCTAACGCGCATCCTCTTGCTTGATTTTATACGATTTTCGTCCAACTAAGTAGAAAAGGACAGACGAGTGTGGCTACACGTGGTATAGGGTTGCTCGTCTCGCCGTAAGTTATTGACCAGTACCAAATGTGACAACTTTCAATTCAAGTTACAAAACCATGAATTTGAAACATAAGACTAAATTCCAAAATCCATTTCGTCGCCCAGTAGCTACGACCGTTTTTTTAATCGGTACTGCAGTAGCTCTTTGGTTAGGCTTCTCGAACAGGAATCACAGATGTAACTCATGCTCTTGTTCTTTTTTTTTTACTCTGTTTTTTTCGCAAGATGGATGGACAAGAAAGGGTAGTTTTCAATCACACCGAACTGTTTGCTTCTTCTTAACTGAGAACCCAACCCTGACTTAAGTGAATAGTGCAAGCATCAGCCATCAGCTTCATTCCTAATTATTTTAGCTGAAATTAGTGTAACAGCCTTGTACCTGCTGCTGGAGGATCTTCTCTCTATGGATTCCAGAGAAATGGAAATTACCATTCTATACCCCCTTCCCTAGCTTAAGCCCTATAGACCAGTGTAGTTAGACTCCCTGCAGTAGCGGTGGGGGAGCAAGTATACGGCGGCAACCGAGTAGTAGTAAACACAAGTTTCTGAACCGTGGGAACATGAGCAAGTACATGTTTGAGGAGATAGGGTAAGGTGTCTTGTAAGAGAAGGGAGTCTGTTTCAAGTAATCTGCGTATGGCTAGTGACATGAAGAAGCTGTGGTTTATCAAGGAGAGCTTTGTCGGAAGGGTTTGTTGTGATGTTAAGTTCTGTATTGAATGGCTGTTCAGGGCAGTGTGTTGTTACAGTTCCTCGTGAGCTCGGAGATTTCTCCCACTTGGCCCGATGATGTCTGGGACAGCCCGCTCAGGGACTCCTCTATGGCTCGGAGCTGGACGCCTGGCCCAAAAACAATCTCGTCCTGGGCCGCTGAGGCGTGGTTGGGCTGCTTGTTTCCGGCCCATAAGCTTGACAGGCACATAGGTGGGGGAAGCGGGAGCAGCACCGGCGTTGTCGGGGGAGTAGCAGTGGCCAGCCCTTGGCCCGCCGGCGGCATAGGTGGCCTCCAGCCACATTGGGTCGTCGCGGCTGCAAGGTGGGCATCTTGGGGGGATGTCCAGGAGTGGTAGTCAGCTAGGGGGTCAGGGCTCACCGTGAAGTTGGGGAAGCAGTCGCGTGCGTCGCGGCGAACCGGTGACCGCGAACGGTGGCGCTCCCAGTCCTCCGATGCGTGGGGGAGGATGTCACGAGCCCTCACAGTCCTCTGCGGCGAACGACTGGAGGCTCATCCCCGCTCCAACGACTCCATCTCCGGCGGCCCTGCAGCCCGGCGGTAGGGGTGCGGTGAGCGGGACTGCACGCGCACCGAGCGGTCCGAGGCGCAGCCTGGGAACAGCTGCCGCACCCGTGTGCTTCGCGGTACCTCATGGTGGCGGCGCGGGCCGTTGTGGTCGTTGTCGGGGTCGCGGTCGTGACGCGGCAGCTGGGTCACCAGTGGGCTGCACGCGCCAGTGCGCGGTGGGCGCGCCTGTGCAGGCTGACGGCCGTCCAGGACCCCCCGCGGCCCAGTCGAATGGGACGAAAGTCGGCGCCGAACTCCCGTTCTCCGAGGAGGTCCCAGAGCTCGACGTTCTAGGAGTCCGCGGCGTCCAGTCCTCGTACCCCACCAGGTGGATCAGGATGACCTTGTCGCTGAATTTACCCACCGGCGGCGTGGATGGGATGCGGGCAGGGGATGGCAGGTTGAGGATGTCGAGTGCCTGTCCAGCCTTCGCCGCGAAGTACCAGTACTCCATGGCCTTCGGAAGGACGTCTGCGCTCTCCATCCAAACCCAGCAGGTGAGGAACTGCGAGTCTCTCGACTCCCTCGACGCGGAGTGACTGTCGAGCCTGTCGAAGATGCACGCGTCGCCCAGGATCAGCTTGACGCCGTCTTCATTCCACGCCTCCAGCAGGACGTTCTCCATGGTCACCTTGACGTGGTACCACCAGGTTGTCTCAGTGGCACCACGGCCTGATGGACAGTGGTGAGCTGCCGATGTTGATGGACCTCTTGTAGATGGACCTGTCCCTTTCAGGCGCGAACTTGAAGTCCGCAAGGAAGGAGGCAGAGGTGAGTCTGGTGACGCGGAAGTTGTACCGCGGCACCTGCAGTTGCACGGCCAGGGCATAGGACACCTCCATGGTGGTGGGGGAGTACCCATCCGGCTGCACCGTGATGATCACAGCATGTACCAGAAGGTGACCAGCTTCAGCGGCCATGGACTCCGAGGCGACAACAGCGACGCGGCCCATCACGGGGCGGCTGGCGGCATGCCCAGGCACGCGCTCCATCTTGGTAGCCTGCGGCGGGTCGCTTGGAGGAGGTGGTGGATTTGGTGGGCAGAGCTCTGGGAACACGAGACGGCTGTGGATGCTCCCGGCCGGAAAGACTAGCTAGGATCGGAGCTTGTCGGAGATGGGTTGTTGGCGGCGGCGGCGGGAGGGGCAGAGTTTGGAGATGTGTCCGATGCCTCTGCACTGGAGGCAGCGGATTGGGTCTCTGCACTGAGCTACTTGGTGGTCGAGGCCGAGGCAGCGAAAGCACCGGCCGGCGAGGTGCTTTTTATAGCCGTCGCGGTCCGCCATGGGATGCCCCGGAGCGGGGTGCTCTTCCATGCGGCGTGGCTTCCCGGAGTTCGCCGCTTGCAGGTCTGGATCTTTGCACCACCAGTGCTTTTTCCTTGAGACCTGCCAATTTGGTGAAAGGGGATCCCCATCCTGAGCATTTACGCCGGAGCTCTCACCCCGCTCCCAGCAGCTGGCAGAGGCAGAGTAAATGGCCTTCCCCTTTTGGTTGGCCGGCGCCTTGGATCGGAGGGTCCTCTGCGCCATTGGCACCGCTGTGGCAAGGTTCGTCAGCTCAATGCGCCTCCACACCGTCTTCCGTCGGCCAGCAGGCGGCGTCGGCGCCCTCGGAGGCCGCACCACGATCGATTTGAGCCTGGTTGGCGCCTGCACTTCGGACGGGGCATTAGCTCCCCGCACTGGAGGGGGGGCGTGCCATCCGAAGCGAATCCGCCCTCCACTCCATTTCCGCCAGATCCGCCTGAACCCAGCGCCAAGACCGCGCCAGATCTCGATCCTGCTGCTGGCTCCGCGTGCTGGCTGTGCAGATTCAGTGATGTAGCTCCACCATCGGAATCAATGGCGGCAGGGGAGCCATCAATGTCGACTGCATCGCCTGATTCGTCCCAGTCGAGCAGCTCCACTTCCTCCACCTCTTCCGGCTCAGCAGCACAGGGGGTAGTGGAAACAGTCGGCTGGGAACCGGTTTGGGGCATGGGATCTGGCTTTGGGCTGGTGGCCGGCGGCGCCAGATGGGGCGCCGGCTGTGAGGGGTGGGGGCTCTCTCCGGGGCGCTCGCTCATTTCCTCTCTTCTAGCTATTCTCGTTCCCGACACCCAAGTCAGCTCCATTCTTTGCCAACGACGCCCGGCGGCGCGGCACGGCTGCAGCTATACAAACTTTACTCTGGAGAACGAACAAACCCCTCCCCTCCTATTGCCACGGAAGCTACGAACTTGCGTTGCCGAAAACTCAAAGAACCAGCGGACACTAGATCGGGGTACTCCAGAAAGCGATCAAGTCCCTTCCTACCAATTCCCCTCGATGTACTTTTTACGGACCATGATTGCAGAAAGAAGATAAACCAAAACAGCAGACTTTGCTACGGATCGGGAGACGACTCGAAGAGAGAGGGGATCGCCGGATCGGGGAGAGACTGAGCACATGCACCTCGTCACTTCGCAATGCTTTCCGCGGGATTTTTTATATATTTTTAACACTTTTTAAACTAATTTTAAATCTAACATTATTTTTTTTAAACTAACACTTTTGACCGCGTCTATTGCCATTGCGCGACGAAACGCCTGTGCCGCGCCATGCAAGGTGGCGCGGTGAGAGGCTGACGTGGCGATGACCGAGGCGCTGACCGGTGACGTGGCAGGGTCTGCCACGCCACTGATCTTGGCGCGACAGTGATGAGCCATAGCCCACGGCGCGGCAGGACCAGATAAATAACGCCCGCGAGCCGCCCTCCCTCCCGCTTGCCCGCGAGCCGCCCGCCCTCCCTGCCCGCAGCGCTGTCACCGCCGTGCCTGCACGTCGCCCACCTCGCCTGGCGCCGCCTGTTGCGTCCGCCGCGCCACGCACGCCGGCGCAACACGGACGCCCTCACTGCAGTTCAACCCTCGTTGAGGTGAAATTTGGTGCCTATTTCTTCATAATCCAAATCCTCATACCTTCACTACCCCTTTATATTTATCGTTAGCCATTAGATTGAGAGATTCTTTTAAAATATACTTTAGCCGTTAATTTATCTTACATTGTATTATTATTTATATATTTTAATTATTTATTTTCTTACAATATATTATTAATTATAGCGAAAACAAATGTCTAATTAAAAGGCACGTGGAATATAAATCTATTTATGTGTTTTTTGTGCACTATATATATATATATGTGTGTGTATATATATATAGCGATAAATTTGGTTGATTGAGTTTTTATGATTTAAATTATTATATGTTTGTTTTCTTCCATGGAAATATTAATTCAAATGATCATTTTACTCAAACATATATTGAAAGCACTATAACCTCCAAAATCATGCACAACATCGTCGATATCGTATTGCTATGAGTCCATCATAGCATTGTGCGAAAAAAGTAGACAGCTTGTATTTTTAGACATATTAGTATAGAGTATAGGACTAAGTATAACACACATGATAGTTCTCAATCAATTCATCTTATACTGGGCTACTCATCCCTAGGTTAAAATTATAATGAGCTGCTCTAGCAGATGCAGACAAGCTATTATAATAATTTAATAAGAAACACATGTGGACAGCAAGTCCTTACATAGAAGTTGCTTCTTTTCCTAGTGAAGCTGTTTAATGGCCCCGTTCGGTTTGCTAAAACTTGGCTGAATGGGCCAAAAAATATTGTTCTGCCTGAATTGTTGTGAGAGAAAAACACTGTTCCGGCTAAAAAACAAGCTAAATAGTGCGGATTATAAGGTAAGCCGAACGGGGGCAATATGTCTGTTAATGTTACTTTGAATATATGCATGTGCTTTTATATTATGTTCGTATTGCATAACAAGTAATTCAAATTTTGCAATGCTACATAATATTAATTTGAATATTGTTAATTTGAATACTCTAACCCTTTGTTTATCAAATTGTAACAGGATGGTTCGTTCCACGCAGCAGCCGTTGTACCCCTTCTTGAGGTAGAGTACGACGACCAGCACCGAGCGCACATCTTGAGTGACACCGACGCACAGGTGGCCTTGCCTCCTTTGAGGCCCCGCACGCACACCAGGGGCGCACCAGTGGAACGAGCGTTATGCGCCGTACATACGGCATGCTGGCTTTCTCGAGCTTGTCCATGTTGTCAACTACGGTCTTCCGCCCCTTGACCCAGCACTACTTACTACAGCTGTAGACAGGTGCGAGTGCCTTCTTTGTACATAAACATTCTTATAACAAATTTGAGGCAAATAACAGTCGTTCTATTCTTATAACAGGTGGAGGCCTGAGACCCACACGTTCCACCTACCTTGCGGTGAGATGACCTGGACCATGCAGGTCGTGAAGGCTATCTTTGGCCTTCGGTAGGGGGGACTTCCAGTGATAGGTATAGTTGACAACGATCACTGGAGGAAGCTGGTGGCTCGGTTCACTGGCTTTCTTCCACCGGACGACGAGGTTTCCAAGAAAAATAAGTGAGCAATTCAAGCCTATTTAATACTTGTATTGCTTTCCTGCAACCATCGGGTCTCATTTTCTTTGGTGAATTTCAGGAAAAGTTACAGTGTTTTGTCGTCCTGGATCACAAAACGCTTTGATTACTTGGACCCACATGCTGATGAGGCTGTGATCGACAGGTTCGCTAGAGTGTGGCTCTGGCACTTCTTTGGTGCTTTCCTCTTCCAGACACCTCGGGCAACACCATCAGCTGGATCTTTCTTGACATACTACGCCAGCCGTGGGAGAACGTAGCGGCGTACAGCTGGGGCAGCGTAGTCCTGGCATGGACGTATCGATAGCTATGCATTACCTGCCGTCGCACCTCAGGATATGCGAACCTTGGGGGTTGCTCCTACCTACTCCAGGTTTGGTGTTTGGAACAATGGCCCATTGGAAGGCCCCTTAATACTCGTTTACCGGTAAGTACTTCAGTTCACTATATTCTTCGAGGTAGTTACATATGATGAAATTATTAATGGCTAATTCATTATCGTGTTCAATGCAGCAATGGAACGGGCAGGATACACTCCCTACAGCTCTGTATATCTGGACGGAAGCAGAGTTAGTTAGAGGGAATGCGAAGCGCAAGTACAGAAAGTACACGGACGGTCTCGACGTCTTGACACAGCACCAGGTTATGCTCTCTTTACTATCATACATGTGTCTTGTTCGATGTACACTATATCACAACCTAACTCAATTACGAAATGTTCAGGTGCATTGGTGTCATTGGGATGCTCCGGAGCTCGAGTACTATCTGAGTCCTACCACTAGGGATGAGTCAAACAACTATCACTGCAACGTTTCTCTTATTTTCTTCCACGTAGTTGAGATTCACTTGCCCATTAGGGTCTGTAGACAGTTTGGAAGAATGACATGCTACCCACCACCGCTTTACTCCACAAACCAAAAATTGCACGGGTGCGTTATCGATTAATAACAAAGCTACAATTCAAAGGTGTGTGTGGTACAACTAACATCGTTTTGTTGCAAGTATGACCGTAGAAAGAGGTACAAGACCAAGGATTGGCGCGTGACACACAACACGTACATCCACTTGTGGCAGAACAGGGAACGACAGCCGGTCCATGCGGGCCCCACATGACCAGCACACCTTCGACGAGTACCTGCAGTGGCTTCACATGTCTACGAGGACACATATCAAGCCCCCGTACACTGAGGAGGCAATTGATGAGGACTCGGAGGAAGATGTGATTGAAGATGTGTATGACGTTGCCACTAGGGAGGACACACAACTACAGAGAGCCCCACTTCAAAGATACGTGGTAAGATACTCGAATGGTACAATTTGTTATCCATTTGGTATTAAGTATGTGTACTAAAACTGTTCAACCGTGTTTCTATACCCAGGCGACATAATTGTCAAGGAAGTCCAACGAAGCAGCATTTCGGCTTCACGAGTCTAGAGGGCAGGGGCCAGGAGTTCTCGAGGCTTTTGTGGAGGTAAACATAAACTTGTCCGTTCTGAAAATGTATCTTTAGTGTATATGCATTTGGGAAATACACTAACTTTAACGTCTATTTATGCAGAAGGTGAAGCGGAGCTGCAGGAAGCTAGCTCAGAAGCTGAGCTGCATGGACACTCCTTGGGTGGAACCGGTAGTCCCGGCGTGGTCGAGTGGCATGTCTTCTGGCTCTTTGAGGACATCAGCCAGCTTTTCTCAGCCGGTGATAGGTGCCACTTCCGTAGTGCGTACAGCACCACATCATAGCGACGGGAAGGACCCTGCAACCGAGGACGACAATGACGACGACGACGACCCCCTTGGGCTTCCGCAGACAGCACCACCAGTGGGACGATTAGCCGTAGGACGAGATCGGCATGTCTTAGCTAGGTGGTGCCCCGCTTGGTACCCAAGGACCCTCATATGTAGTAACAAAGGTAGTTTCTTTAAATACGTAGGCTCCATAAACTAACGATCATAAAGATTATAAGTAATCGTGCATATCATATACTTGCAGGGTACGAGCCGTATGCACCGGCAATGCGACCACACCGACGTTGGCTACACTCCCAATGTGTTGCCAACAAATCCGAAGAGACAGAGGCGTCCGAGGGATCCTTACACTCTTGGGTCTTAGTTTGTTAGGTCGAACGAATATTGTCGTCCGAAACTTGCAGGTTTAGTTGGTTATGTTATGTCAAACCAATGAAAATGTTATGTGGCAGCTTGTCAACTTGCGTACGGACTTCATTTATTTGCTTCATATTCGTTTTAATACGTCGCGGCAGCACTGCCGGCGAGATTATCTAGCAACTAGTTCGGGAACCGGCAGTCCTGGCGTATCTCGCCACCGATGGCCGGCGTCTTGACCCCGATCCTCCCGAGCTTGGTCATCGCCGCCATGAAATCGCCGAAGAAGGCACCCTGGTTGGACGCGCAGTAGTCGACCATGCTGCGCGACCTCATGTCGGACTAGCCTAGAGCACCTGCTCGGAGGCCACTGGCGAGGGGTTGAGGAAGGCGAAGGCGTTGGGGTTGGAGCTGCAGGTGCCGTTCAACTGCGACACGAAGCCGGGGTCCATGGTCGCGTCGCTGCCGATCCTCACCGACAGCAGCCGATCTTCTGTCTGCGTCCAGGTCCTGCCGTGCCATGGTACTTGGCGCGGCAGTGCCGCGCCATGGTCGGTGACGCGGTAGACCCTGCCACGTCACCGGTCAGCAGCCCCGGTCGTCGCCACGTCAGCCTCCCGCCGCACCATCATGCATGGCGCGGCACAGGCGTTTCACCGCGCCATGGCAATAGGCGTGGCAAAAAATGTTAGTTTTGAAAAAAACAGTGTTAGATTTAAAAATAGTTTAAAAAAGTGTTAAAAATAAAAAAATTCTTCCGCGGCGGGTGGGGCGGGTGAAACCCTTGCCGTAGGGGCGAGGGGGTTTTGGAGGTGTCCAGGGGCAAGGGAGAGGGGGCTTTGCCTTTTTAACATGGCTCATGAACATAGAAGGGGCAAAACTGGCATTTCAGCGTGTACTCAAGGACAGGTGGCTAATTTCATTGGATGTATGTACGTATATGGCTAAGTTTGCTAGTTAATTTAGCCTACAATAGTACTTCCTCATTTCATATAAAATATGTAATTACCATGTTTAGAGGATAAATTAGTGAATAACTAAGGTTATATGTCTATTCTTCCATCATGTAAACTAGTTTGCAGAAGTTTATTACTAAAAAGTTGTTTATAAAATCTGGGTTCATGGATGTTTGGATATTCCCTAGATAGTAAAAGCTTGAATAAGCTACTTTTGAAAGATTAAGGCCCTGTTCGGCTTACCTCATATTCGGCTTGTTCGGCTTCTTTTTTCAGCCGGAACAGTGTTTTTCTCTCACAATAATTCAGCCGGAACAGTGTTTTCAGCCAGTTTTAGCCAAGTTTCAGACCAGCGAATAGAGCTATGTCCAAAGTACCCTTACTCTTTAGCTGTAGGAGTGCAACTAAGAGAAAAACAGAAGTATAAGATGATTTTTTTTCCCGATCTAGCTATAATTCTCTCAACTTATGGGACTATGGAAGTTGGTTGTAATTGAATGAAAGAAGCTAAGGTAAAAGCTATGCTGTTTGGACTATCTCCTATCCCCACCATTCCAAATTATAAGGGGGTATTTGAATCCAGTGACTAAAATTTAGGAGGTGTCACGTGAGGGTGTTGCATGGGGTGTTCGGATACTAATAAAAAAATAAATTACAGAATCCGTCAGGACTCCACGAGAAGAATTTATTAAGACTAATTAATCCATCATTAGCACATGTTTACTATAGCACCACATTGTCAAATCATGGACTAATTAGGCCTAAAAGATTCGTCTCGCAAATGAGTCGCAAACTGTGCAATTAGTTTCGTAATTAGTCTATCTTTAATACTCCATGCATGTGTTCAAACATCCGATGGGACAGCGACTAAAGTTTAGGAGGAGAAACCAAACACCCCCTAAGTCTTTCTAACTTTCTTGGAGAGTCAAATCATATTATAATTTCACCATCTCATCAGGCCATTCTCAGTGGTTTCAGAGTATTGTTTCCAAGCGTATAATGTTATGAAACATGAATGAAACAATCAGTGTCAATATGTAGTTTCATTCTTTTGTTTTATAGACATTTATTAATTTTGGTTGGTATGTCGTTGGTAGTAATCCGAGTCAGAGAGCTTCATCTACATGAAACTCATATCTTCTCTCTCTTCTTAAAAAAAATTCTACACAAAAAAAAAGTTTATGTGGCAACTTTATTAAATATAGGTAAAACTTTTATGAACTCCCACGGTATAAACTTCAGAGGTAGGAAGGAAATAGGAATGGCCGATGGAGTTGCCGTGCGCGTGCGTGTTGCTCTCATATAGGCAAAGCGTCATGTGGAAGCCATCTACAAAAACTTGCCGGCTGCTTACAAGGAAAGAAAATTATAGGAGTAGAAACGCGTGCATATGTTGTTTTGATTTGGAACGAAAAATAAAGAAATGGAAACCTCAAGTCACGTAAGGAAGTTTTTGTGCACTTTTTTTGTTCGGAATCTTATACTTTTTGGAAGAAAATTTAAAATTGAGCAGGCCAGTGGTCGATCATGGATGGTGACTTTGACAAGTTACGGCAAGGGGCTTTTTCTAGTTTCTGTTTTTGGAACAAGGGCACAGAACTGCACATGCTTTCTGTGTTCGTCTTCTCTATCTTATGTCAATGACGCAATGTTGTGGACGACAATGCCTATAAGCCGGTGACGCCGGCGTTGTCCACAACAAGTGGCTGAAAGGCCACGCTTTTAGTTCAGTTTGTTAGGCTCTGCATGCATGTAGATTAGTTGGAAAGAAGAGAGTAATTTGTGAAGATTAGTTGGCCTGTGGCTATGTCCTTATAAACACTCGGGTTGATCGACGAAGTCAAGCCATCAATAATTCCTGTGTTATTCGGCTGTTCAGAGTCTCCTAGCGGAGGGCAAGCACGCCTCGATCTGTATCTTGCTCTTCCCCTAATCCCTAGCTACCATATCATCTTTGGTATCGAAGACTTTCATCTTGCGACCCACTAATGCATCTGAGCACTATGGCACCCACCTCTTCCCGCCGAGCTCTCTTTGGTCAACTTTATCTTGTAAAAGTCCAAGTCCTTACACCCATTTGTAATTATAGATGGCCAAACGGGTTTGACCCGTCGGGCGGCACTAGGCATGACACAAAAAAAGCACGGTCATAGCACTGCCCCGCACGGAAGTCCACAGTGCCAGTGCCGGCAAGGGCATGACCATAGTGCCGTGCCTGGCCGCAAGTCCGGCCCGTAGTGATGGCACAGACATGACACGACTGGTGGGCTAACACTATTTTGGCCCGATCCTTCTCAACCCTTGATACAAATGGCCTCCTCCATCTCCAAATCTTACATCTCACCTAGTTGTCGACGCCATCTCCCAACTCAGCAGTAACGGACGCGCTCTGAATCCACACCGCCTCCTTCCCTCCACCCCATGGATCTGCATGATGCTGCTCGACCTCCACCACCCCACCTCAATTGTCCGCCTGTCCTGCTCAGTGTCACACCCCAAAATTTCTGATTTTGGGTTGTGCATAAAAAACACTAAATAAAATGAATTATTTTAATATTTGGATACAATTTATCAAGTTTAGTTTGAGCTAGCGCAAATTTAGTTATAGAAAAAATATGAATTTTTAAAGTTTTCTAATTTTGACGGGCTTTTGGATGATGTGATGTTTGCTTGTTGCTTCTTTGTGTGTTAAGAGTGAGCAAAGTTTTTAAAATACGTTAGTAGGTCGATTTTCCTTCTCCGGCACGCCTTTATCTTATTCTATAATCAAATTCTTTGTTTTTCGGCTCAAGTCTTCGTTGTGAGCTTCCTAAAATCTTTTCTTTGTAACGCAAATCACTCCTTTCAATTTCTCATCCGCTAATCAATCTCTACAAACTTATCGGAAAATTTCCAGCATTTTCTGGAACTTGTTCCTACTTGTCTGTGAGCATAATTTAATTTTTAGAAACTCCAAATTATCTTATCATGGGCTCCAAATACTTTATTTGGGTTCCTCATGCTTTCGGAGTATTTTTCCTGAATTTTTCCCGAATTGTCTCTGAGAATTTTTCCCAATTTAAGAGCTTTCGGAGTATTTTTCGTGGCTTAAATAATAATTCTAGACTTTTCTGGAATTATTTTATTCAAAAAATTAATTAATTCCGAAAATAATAAATCTCTTATTTTTCCCAACGCTCAAAGCCCATATGCAATAATCATAATAAATCCTAAAAGCCTATGCATTTATTTACTAATAGGCTTTAATGATTATTTAGGCCCATTAGTAAATGTGGAGGGTGCAACATCAATTAGTACCATATTGCTAGTTGATGTAGATGTGGAAAAATTTTCTCCCTATAAATATGTACCAATCCCTTTGACAAAGCACACCAAAACTACCGTAAGGGGAGCCCCTAGTTTGGAAAATCTCTCGTGTAGTAAATTAGATTTTTCTCATCATTCTCTCGCCGTTGCCATCGTCATCACCTTCGCCGCCGCGCTGCCCAGCCCGGCCATCCTCTCCTTCGTGCAATAAGTCGAGCACACCCCTGTGCAACTGCTGTTGCCATGGCCATGTGGTGGCTGTACGGGAGGCCAAAGGATGAAGATGAGGTAATTACGAAATTATCACCAGTTCTTAATATCGTCGTCGTATATTCGTTTTAAGTCCGTTTCGAGTCGTTCCAATTGCGTTAGATTCGTATCGATGTGATCTACATGCTAGTGTCATTGTTTTTCATGTCAAGTGACTTTTATATATGCTTAAGTATTAATTTGATTAATATACATGCAACTAATTTTTATAAATAAAAGCAACATAATTATATACAATGCTCCTTTGCAAATAAGTTTTAACTTGACTTGTTGCTAACATAAATATGTTTCTAAATTATAATATGTTTAGTCTAAACACACATATCAAATTTGATTAGATGTTCTCACATGTCAGTTTGTATTTGCAAGTTATAGTTGAATTGGCATAAATGATATCAAAATATTTATAAATAAAATATGATTAGCTTCAACTCAGTTTTTAAGTATAAATATGATTTTTTTAATCTAAATTAGTGCTACTCACATAGTTTTTCCTAATTAACATAAATCAAGCTTATAGTCTTCTCTTTTCTTTTATAATATAAAACCATGTAGTCATTTTTTACAACCGTAGTTCCGATTAGCATGCACTTCGTGTCTGTATGTTAGTAGTGACGTGTAGAACATCTTTAAAACCTTTTTACTTGCTGTTTATTATGTTTGGTGTACTATTCTAATTTAGTTCTATTGTTTGCTCCGTGTATGATTGCATGGATGCTTGTGTGGTGTTATAATCATGTCCAGTCGGTGAGAGATACGTGGTGAATCCAGAAGCAATCCTTTGAAGGTTTGGACTAGAAGAAGGATATAATTTTAAGGCAAGTATAGCATGGGATCTTCCTTGTTGTTCTATACACCTTTAATAATTTAATCCATACTGCATGTGTCTACCTTTACCGTTACTAAGGATTTCTTAGTGCTTTGTTACCTAGTGCCTTGATACCTATGGGGTATTGTATTGGGAAGTATGATGCTAGTGCTTAAATAAAGTCATGATCTTGTACCTTGACTAATGGATTATGCAATAAACATTAAAAGATGCTTTTTAGCAACATGGAATCAGGGGGCTAGAGCATTGGGTTATTTTTATGGTGATCTAGATTCCTCTCCCTAAGAACTTATTTGTAAGTGATCATCCGGGACTTACAGTACAACTGTGAGGGCTATATGACTCTGGCTTTAGCTCAGTATGAAGAGTTTTTCTAGCTTGTTAGTGGTTACCTTCATTGACGTAAGAATGGCTTGACGAATCGGGTATAGTATGGCCTCTGTCTCCATGTGTATAGGCTGCGCGTCAATGTGCCATCGGAAAGGGAGACTCTACATCTGTTTGCTGAGTGAATCTAATGGACCTAACTTGTTAGACGAACCTTTGAAAGGCTTTATAGTGAACCCTGCTGACCTTTCTAGGTAGTGGGTCAAGAGGCTGATCACCTCAGACAAAAGGGTAAATCATGACTTACAGTGAAAGCGTACAACCTCTGCAGAGTGTAAAACTGGTATATCAGTCGTGCTCACGGTCATGAGCGGCCTTGGAACATTTACGGAATAGATAATGAACACTGATGATAAAGATGCTCACTAATAATTACTGTTTATGCTATTCATTATTCATGTTTACCTAATCATGTATTTATATGGGCTTCCGAATAAACTTGTTGCCCCCCAATTGCTAAAAGATGACTCATGAAAAGCTAATCGCAGTTAAACCATTGTCAGCCTTTTGAGCTTCATGAACCCCATGTTATATTTGTTGAGTATGACATATACTTACGCTTGCTTTATTTTTCAATTATTTGGATAAAAATCCTGGATGGGTACCAGATTGCTAGTGTTTGGAGAAATTAGGCTTATGATCAACCAGTCAGTTGTCCTTGTGGAATTAGAGTCTTCACCCGAAGATCGGAGTTGTCTTTCCACTGTTTGCTATTTAAGGTTATATCCTTTATACTAAGTATGTTATATTTTGAGCATTGTGTTTCGATATTACCCTTATTTGTAGCTATATATGAGATTTGACTTCCTGAGCTCATATATGGTGCGTATCTTGTTTTGTTCTTAAAATCAGGTGCTATAAAGTGGTATCAGAGCAATGTTGACTGTAGGACGCAAGTCTAGTAGAAACTGGTCCTTCTAAGGTTTAGAATTTGCTACAAAACTACTTTTTCATCTTCTTGACTAGTTGAATTGATTATTTCTTATTCTTATCCTATTTTTTTCTCTCCTTGATAGCTTCCTTTGAGTTGTTGCTTCTTATCTCCTTGATTTTTATTTCTTTGGTTTATTAAAGTTTTCTAATCTCACCTTATTCATATTTGAGATGGTCTTTCATCATAATCCACTCCTTAGGATGCCCGCCATTGCTACAGAAGCACGTGTAGTTTCGATGTTATGATGCATGCTTGTCTTGTTTGGTGTGTTGCTTGTTTGTCATGCATATCTTTGTGATCCAAAGGAAGGCCCTGAAGACTACACCAACACGAGGATCTTCGTATGGAATATTCAGAGTTTAGCAAAACTCTTGTTAAGTGGGGTAGCATCCTTTATAAAGCATCATTGACCTTTATCTTCCTTGCTATCCTATGCAACTCCCAAATCCACTTTATCATGCAAGTTCATTCCTTCATCTCATGAATCCTGAATCTAAGGAAGTGTGGAGGCATGAAAGTCTTCTTTATCTTTCTCCCTAGTCTCTCCGAATCTCAGGACGAGATTCCTGTTAAGTGGGGTAGTTTGTCACACCCCAAAATTTCTGATTATTGGGTTGTGCATAGAAAACACTAAATAAAATGAATTATTTTAATATTTGGATAAAATTTACCAAGTTTAGTTTGAGCTAGCGCAAATTTAGTTATAGGAAAAATGTGAATTTTTAAAGTTTTTTAATTTGGACGGGCTTTTGGTTGATGTGATGTTTGCTTGTTCCTTCTTTGTGTGTTGAGAGTGAGCAAAGTTTTTAAAATGCGTTAGTAGGTCGATTTTCCTCTCCGGTACGCCTTTATCTTTTTCTATAATCAAATTCTTTGTTTCTCGGCTCAAGTTTTCATTGGGAGCTTCCTAAAATCTTTTCTTTGTAACGCAAATCTCTCCTTTCAGTTCCTCATCCGCCAATCAATCTCTACAAACTTCTTGGGAATTTTTCAGCATTTTCTGGAACTGGTTCCTACTTGTCTGTAAGCATAATTTAATTTTTAATTGCTCCAAATTATCTTATCATGAGCCCCAAATACTTTATTTGAGTTCCTCATGTTCCATAATATCTCTGGGAATTTTCCCCGAATTTTTAGAGCTTTCGGAGTATTTTTCGCGACTTAAATAATAATTCTAGACTTTTCTAGAATTATTTTATCCACAAAATTAATTAATTCCGAAAATAATAAATCTCTCATTTTTCCCAACGCTCAAAGCCCATATGCAATAATCCTAATAAATCCTAAAAGCATATGCATTTATTTAATAATGGACTTTAATGATTATTTAGGCCCATTAGTAAATGTGGAGGGTGCAACATCAATTAGTATATGTTGCTAGTTGATGTAGATGTGGAGAGTTTTTCTCCCTATAAATATGTACCAACCTCTTGGACAAAGCACACCAGAACTACCGTAAGGGGAGCCCCTAGTTTGGAAAATCTCTCGTGTAGTAAATTAGATTTTTCTCATCCTTCTCTCGCCATTGCCGTCGCCGTCACCGTAGCCACCGCGCTGCCTAGCCCGGTCATCCTCTCCTTTGTGCAACAAGTCGAGCCCACCCCTGCGTAGCTGCTGTTGCCATGGCCGTGTGGTGGCTGCACGGGAGGCCAAAGTATGAAGATGAGGTAATTATAAAATTACCACCAATTCTTAATATCATCATCGTATATTCATTTTAAGTCTGTTTCGAGTCGATCCAATTGTGTTAGATTTGTATCGATGTGATCTACATGCTAGTGTTGTTGTTTTTCATGTCAAGTGACTTATATATATATGCTTAAGTATTAATTTGATTAATATGCATGCAACTAGTTTTTATAAATAAAAGCAACATAATTATATACAATGCTCTTTTGCAAATAAGTTTTAACATGACTAGTTGCTAACATAAATATGTTTCTAAATTATAATATGTTTAGTCTAAACACACATATCAAATTTGATTAGATGTTCTCACATGTCAGTTTGTATTTGCAAGTTAAAGTTGAATTGGCATAAATGATATCAAAATATTTATAAATAAAATATAATTAGCTTCAACTCAGTTTTTAAGTATAAATATGATTTGTTTAATCTAAATTAATGCTACTCACATAGTTTTTTTCTAATTAACATAAATCAAGCTTATAGTCTTCTCTTTTCTTTTTATAATACAAAATCTTATAGTCATTTCTTTACAACCGTAGTTCCGATTAGCGTGCTCTTCGTGTCTGTATGTTCGTAGCGACGTGTAGAACATCTTTAAAACTTTTTTACTTGTTGTTTATTATATTTGGTGTACTATTCTAATTTAGTTCTATTGTTTGCTCCATGTATGATTGCATGAATGCTTGTGTGGTGCTATAATCATATCCGGTCGGTGAGATATACGTAGTGAATGCAGAAACAATCCTCTGAAGGTTTAGACTAGAAGAAGGATATAATTTTAAGGTAAGTATAGCATGAGATTTTCCCTATTGTCCTATACACCTTTAATCATTTAATTCATACTGCATGTGTCTACCTTGACTGCCACTAAGGATTTCATAGTGCTTTGTTACCTTGTGTCTTGATACCTATGGGGTATTGTATTGGGAAGTATGATGCTAGTGCCCAACTAAAGCCATGATCTTGTAACTTAACTAATGGATTATGCAATAAACATAAAAAAAATGCTTTTTAGCAACATGGAATCAGAGGGCTAGAGCATTAGGCAGTTTTTATGGTGATCTAGATTTTTCTCTCTAAGGACTTATCTGTAAGTGATCATCTGGGACTTACAGTACAGCTGTGAGGGCTATATGGCTCTGGCTTTAGCTCAGTATGAAGAGTTTTTCTAGCTTGTTAGTGGTTACCTTCATTGGTGTAAGAATGGCTTGGCGAATCGGGTATAGTACGGCCTCTGTCCCTATGTGTATAGGCTGCGCGTCAATGTGCCATCGGAAAGGGAGGCTCTACATCTGTTTGCTGAGTGAATCTAATGGACCTAACTTGTTAGACGAACCTTTGAAAGGCTTTATAGTGAACCCTGCTGACCTTTCTAGGTAGTGGGTCAAGAGGCTGATCACCTCAGACAAAAGGGTAAATCATGACTTACAGTGAAAGCGTACAACCTCTGCAGAGTGTAAAACTGGTATATCAGTCGTGCTCACGGTCACGGGCGGCGTTGGAACATTTACGGAATAGATAATGAACACTGATGATACTGATGATAAAGATGCTCACTAATGATTACTGTTTATGCTATTCATTATTCATGTTTACCTGATCATGTGTTTATATGGGCTTCCGAATAAACTTGTTGCCCCCCAATTGCTAAAAGATGACTCATTAAAAGCTAATCGTAGTTAAACCATTG
Source organism: Miscanthus lutarioriparius (assembly GCA_904845875.1). Taxonomy (NCBI): domain Eukaryota; kingdom Viridiplantae; phylum Streptophyta; class Magnoliopsida; order Poales; family Poaceae; genus Miscanthus; species Miscanthus lutarioriparius. The sequence continues at coordinate 102,015,555 of CAJGYO010000001.1, forward strand.
TCAGCCTTTTGAGCTTCATGAACCCCATGTTATATTTGTTGAGTATGACATGTACTTACGTTTGCTTTATTTTTCAATTATTTGGATAAAAATCCTGGATGGGTACCAGATTGCTAGAGTTTGGAGGAATTAGGCTTGTGATCAATCAGTCCGTTGTCCCTGTGGAATTGGAGTCTTCACCCAAAGATCGGAGTTATCTTTCCGCTATTTGCTATCTAAGGTTACATCCTTTATACTAAGTACGTTATATTTTGAGCATTGTCTTTCGATATTACCCTTATTTGTAGCTATATGTGAGATTTGACTTTCTGGGCTCACATATGGTACGTATCTGATTTTGTTCTTAAAACCGGGTGCTACACTCAGTCACCCCCTTCGCTCTTCTTCCCTAGCCCTTCTTTGGCGGCAAGGCAGCCCTCTCCGTCCTCTTCCTCCCCGACCTCTCTCGGCGGCAAGGTAGCTGCATGGCCATGCGGTGCAGGGCACAACAGCACGTGCGGCGGCGCGAGGGCGACGATGGCACAGAGGGCTCAAGGTGGGGAGTGGCGACACGACTACAACAATAGCATGGCATGGACTCGGGCTTGCACCGTGCCCACCAGCACAACACGACACGGCTAAGTGCCCGTAGGGCCGTGCCTGGACCGAGAGTTGGGCACGGCAGCCCGACACGGCACAACACAACTAGGTATCATGCCGATTAGTGTCGTGCCATACCACGCTAGGGTCGGGCCGCCCATTTGGCCATCTATATTTATAATAACCTAGTGTCCAAACGGCTAGGATCCATTTTACACATGAGTAAATCACGCACTATCACCAATCCACTTATATTTTTGTCCGCGATTCACGTAAAACCTAAGGTTAGTGGTATATTACAATATGAAAGTCTTATGTATTAGTCCAACCCACCATCACCATGTAAAGTGAGATGAAACCACCACAATCTCACGTGAGTATAAGTCATCGTAGGCCAAATTCAAATGTATGGACGCAGGAGAGCGACCTCACAGCATACCGTCACAGCAAATAATTGTCAAGCATTTTGTAGTGTACAGCCACATTCAGATTCGGAGTTCAGAAAGACAGAACAAACAAAACAAAACCCACGCTGCTCAATTCGAATGTTGGCTCGACACACGCACACAAGTAGAGAGTCGTATGATCCCTATTCCATCTTGGATGATCCAACGATGGCAACATCTGCCTCGATTAAGCAGCTGCCCTTCACAAGGTACCAGTCCTTCACAGACTTCGTCGCAATGAACTTTGCCCATCCCCAGCCATCGCAGTCCTCTGTCGCTTGGAACTGGCACCGGCCTGGACGCACACAATACATATCCCAAATTCATACTACAGCATAAATAATCGTATCGGTCTGAACATCTGGATCATGTTACAGTAGGAGCAGGTACGAGTGACAAACCTGTCTTTGTGTTGCGATTGCTGGTCACCTTGTCTTTGATGGATAGACTGACTTCTACCACCACCCCTGAGTTCTGTAGGGAAGCGTCTCCGTCTGGCTTGGCCATATGCAGGTAGAGGGAGAGGAATTCCTCATTACCGTCGATGCTGGAAGGGTACATGGTCAGGTACCTGAAGGATCAAAGGAGTTAGTGCATCATGGATGAAAGGATAACAACTTAATACTTGCATCTTAGGCTTTATCATTAAATTGAGTATTTATATTTCTTATGTTTGTTATTAGCTTGTAGTATGCATGTATGTGGTATATTGGTACCATTTGCGTCCACCGATCTCAAACTCGGGTGAGTAGCACCGGCCCTTCAGGGTTAAGTCATCGATGACCCAGGTGTAGACTTCCCGGGCGCTGAAGCCATTTATCTTCTGAACATGCAGCGTTCCTGAACTGTGCTTGGCCTTAGCAGTGGTGAGCTTGATGAGCTCCACGCCGAAGACGCAGCTGTCGCCAACGATGAAACCGGAGGAGGGTTCCTTGAGTGTCTCGACGAGGATCATGCATGAGATCCCGGAGCTTCTGCTGCTTTGTGTAGTCTGGAATTGGTGGCTAACTAAAGCAAAACAGTGCAGCTATCAGCTTAGTAGAGTTCCATGTAGTAGCAGCTAGCCTACCATGTTAGAATGTGATTTCAATCTTACCTTCGTGTTCGCTATGTCGTCCGTATGCTTGACCGTATATCAAGAGCTTGAACGATGCTTCGACGATGGTGTCGGGTTTCAGATCAGAAGTTTTTGACAGCACGAGGACAAGAGAAACGTAGTCTCTTTCGTCTCTACCCTTCCGGTCCTTCAGGTTCAACTGCAAGTACCTGCAAACAGGTCAAATCAAAGAGATCAAGGACTGCTCATCAGATGCTTGCAAACATGCATTGCGTTGCATTCATCAATTCTAAAACCGAGCGGATTTGAAAATGCTCTCCTGAAGATGGAAAATATAGCTTTGCCATAGATAGCTCGGTAAAACTAAGGCAAATATATATAGGCACAGTATGGAAGATTACCATTTAAGCTCCTTCATCTCAAAATATCCGGAGTTGGTCCATCCTTTTTGCTTGTCAAGAAGCGAGGAGAATCCATCGATCCTCCATGTGAAGCTGCTCTTTTCTTCCATCTCAGAAGAGGCAGCAGCACGGCCTGCCTGCACCGCCGGAGTAGATGGAATTGCCGCAACCTTTGTGGATTTCTGGTTCTTGCCAAGGTTTGATCGACCTGAAAGGAAACCACAATGCATATATATACAGTAGGTGATCATACCAAGTGTAATAATATCAGGACAAATTGGTAGAAGAAAGTAGAAAAGAAAGCGAAATCGATGTGTTACCACGAGATGAAGAGGCGCAGGCACCCATGATATTGCTTGCTGGAAGAGTCTTCCTCCTCTAGCTTCAGGCACCTATGATTGCACGTTATAAGTACAGCTCTCTGTAAGTCATTCAGAATTTCCGGGTAATTGAGGTGAGGTTTCTTCTTTTTAGCCGCTAGGAAGTAGGACCAACACAAAAGGACAGAACCCAGAGGTCTACGCCACAAGAAATTTCCTAGCATTGGACGCGTTACAAATCTATGGCGTCTAAATTTTATTCAGCTTTCATGACCCAGAAAAAAAATATCTCTGTAACACATATTAAATCTTTTATGTCATTAGCAAATAACCCAAAAAGTCCAGGTCAACTCTTCTGTGGCTCCCTATTCCCAAAGTTGTTAAGCCGCAATACATAACCACCAAGCAGCAAACAATCTATTTATGATTATCTATCTTGCGTGCAAATGTGTCATCTAGTCACCGCTGTGGACATCATCAGTTGCACGGGTAAAATTTTACAGATTAAAATTTCACTGGAAAACTAAGGGTGGCTATGTTAATAATTGGAATCTTTGAAAAATGAAGGCCGACGAGATGTTTTGTTCGGCTTTCAAATTTCCACACAAGCAGATGCCGTTCCAAATTCCAGTTTATCATGGTGACAGGGAATCCTAGCTAGAACAGCACATCTCGTCAGTTGTAAAAAGTTAGGCAGCAAGCTACCTTGTGCGGGCTACAAACTCCGATCCGTAAGTATATCTGTCGATACAGAAAGTGATCAAATAGTGAATATTTATAGTTTTGCTGTATGTTGTGATCGGAGGTGGCCTAGCACTCAATGACACACGATTTAGACTGGTTCAGACAACGTGGCCTACGTCCAGTGTGGGTCTGTTGGTGACTTTATTCCTGAGCCCAGGTACTCGAAGTCTGTAGTGGGGTTACAAACGAGGAGGAGAAAGGAGGGGTGTACGAGAGGCACGGTCGGGTCCGACCGGAAGGGCCGAGGGCGACCGGAACTCCGCTATGAGCTAGGTATTCAAGCGTGTGCTTGAGGGGTTTCTAAGCTATCGATCTAGTGAGCCCGAGCTTGAAGAAGTGGACCTCTGGGAAATCGATCTCTTTCGTTGGAGGGAGCGCATCCCCTTTTATAGATGAAAGGGGTGGCTTTACAGGTGAGAGGGAGAGAGTACGGATGTTTCTAAGTCTCGTTGCCCACGCCGAATGAGGGTAGTGATGATGGTTGGCACGCATAACACTGTTGATGTCGCTATAGAATGTCAGGTGCACATGGGGGGTTGCGTTGGCTTCTTCAGGAAGGGTGGACGTCGGTACCTACGAAATGCTGTTAGTATATGAGGAGCCCCACCACGTGTACCAGGTATGGTGAATCCTGGTGCTCACTATCGATGTCCAGAGGCATGTGGGGGGCCTTTTTGCCGTACGGGAGCCCCAACGACGCCTACAATACTGTAGACATAAATGTCGGCGCCTACAATACTGTAGACACAAATGTCGGTACCTCCCGTACTGTTTGTGTCAGTTTGGTTGTGGAGCACTGTTCCCGTAGGCGTACAGGGTATGGTCCTGGTACCGTGTTTTGACTTTGTGCGCTGCTTTCTTCGTTCGCCCCTGGTCCCTTTCGAGCGGGAATCCCTGGTCGGATGGCTCCAGTCGGTGTCGGAGAAGAGCGGTAAGCAGGCTTCCTACGAGTCCCCGATCGGAGACGTGGGGTCGGAGTAGGAAGTAGTGTTTTGGGCCAGGCCTTCCAATCGGAGAGTCCGCCCGGAGGCGGCCGGCGCCCGAGGCGAGCGCTCCGGTCGGAGAGGTGGGCCGAAGAAGTTGTTGAGCGGCCGTTCGTTCTTTCGGTGTACCTTCCGGTCGGCGACCGGTCTGTCCCTCCGCCCGTTGTTTTTAGACTTTTTGGGCCGGCCCATGAGCCGGTCTCGAGGGACCCCGGGTTTATGAACCCGATAGGAGCCCCCGAGCCCCCGGGTGATTTGAGCTGAATCGTCCGGGGGATTTTTGTCTTGCTGCCGGGTGCGCGCGAGCGCACCCGCGGGTGTAGCCCCCGAGCCCCCGGGCGGTTCGGGCAGAACCGGTTGGGGGGTTTTCTACGTTGTGTTGGCGGGTGCGCGTGAGCGCACCCGCGGGTGTAGCCCCCGGGCAGTTCGGGTAGAACCGGCTGGAGGGTGTTATCTTAGCGGGTGTGTGTGTATGTTTAGTTTTGAGACGTTTTGTTTAATCAAGGTGTCGTTCCATAGCCGAGGCGTTTTTTAGGTGCAGGGTTTGAGGCAAATCTTTCTGATCTCATCGTTGGTGCGTGCCGTTGATTGGGTGAGAAGGTTAGTTCGGAGAAACCGCTGGCGTCGGTGCGCGTCACGAACGGTGATGGCTCGGTGGTGTCAGAGCTTATTGATCTTTGGCGTCGATGCGCGCCGTGGGATCGAGCGAGGTAGGACCGTGAATGGACCCAGGCGTCGGTGCGTGCCGTGGATCGCGGGAGTTAGTTTAGTTAGTTCAGGAATCGGATGAGTCGAAACTCGTGGACCCTGAGTGAAGCCGTTACGCGAGTTTAGGAGTCGCGGTCCCAGGTCTTATTGGAGCGCAGTGAAGTCGTTACGCGAGTTTAGGAGTCGCGGTCCCAGGAGCCGTAGCCGGATGTCAAAGATCCTGTCGACACGAATTTGGGGTCGCGGTCCCAAGGGTTTTTGGAGCGCAGTGAAGCCGTCTGAAGCCGAAGCGTAGTTAGTTGGTTAAAGATCGGACGAGGCGATGCTCGCGGACCCTGGCGTTGGTGCACGCCGTGGGATCGGGCGAGTTGGAGTCGTGGATCTGGCGAGTTCAAGGTCGCCGTCCTTTGGCGTTTTTCTTGAGCCCCCGAGCCCTATCGGGCCTTCGTGGGGGTCGATGTGAGTATTGTGTGTTACCCCATCCTCGGTTCCTTACGACCGGAGGGGCTGAGTTTCGTTGCCTGTCCCGATTGCTCGGGCTCAAAGACTAGCTCGGTGAGTTTGCTAATGGGTGTGATCGAGTGGAATCCGGGTCCGTTGTTCGTGACGAGGTCGGCATAGCCCTCTTGTGACATTCCACTACTCCTTTATCTGCAACCCGACAGATGCCTAGGTCGTTTCAGAGACCGACCCGGGTGGCCTAACGGCCACCCCTTCAATGGAGATTATGTGGGCCTGGCGAGAGGTTCAGGATCGAACGAGAAGGTTGAGATGACCCAGTCTGCCGGACCGAGCGAGGGCCGCACGGTGCTCATCTACGGTTTTCTCCCCTGGCTCTGTTGGTTGCCCATATCGAATGAGGCAACCCCGCTTCGTGACGCAACACGGAGCGTTCTGATGCATTTCGCTGCACGTGCGATGCTTTAGTTCCCGAGCCCCCGGGCGGTTCATGCCCTAACCGTCTGGGGGGTTCAGGCGTATGGAATGAATGCACGTATGGATGTATGAATGTTTTAAAGAAATAGAGGGGGTTTTGATAGTGTTTACCTTGGCGACTGGAGTGACGGAGCTTGGAGAGCTTCAGCCGGAGACGTCCGACCGGGACCCGTGCTCGTCGCTCGGGACGGAGTTGGCATGGCCCATATGGGGCGTCCCTTAGCTTCCTACTTGTGTCCTGGTGTGGATACTGAGCGACTCGATCGACTCAAGGGGCCGGTCGGTCTTCCGGCGGAGATTTTGTTTTAGGTCTCGCCTGGCCTAGGGGAGGCGGGAAGCCGCCCGCGTGCAGTGGCACTTCGGTTTTCGTGCCCTGTCGTGCGATAGTGGTGGGGCATACCCCGGCCATGCTTTGCCCTGCCCGGTGGCGTTCCGTCTGACCCGGCGTTACTCCGTCGGTCAGTGCGCGTCCCATCATTTCCCATTCGTATGGGGGTTGGCGGAGAGTTTCGTGCTCACTTACTTTTTTCCTTTAAATAGGGGGAGGGAGAGGGTTCTCTGTCATGGTCCTTTGCCTGTTCTCCAACTATTGTCCCTCTTCTTTCTTCCTTCTCACCGAGGGTGCCTAAATGCCGTGGCGGTTCCTAAGTGAGAGAGAGAGTGAGCGAGGGAGAGGACTTACAGATCCTTCTGTGAACCCGGAGCGTGATGTCGAACTGGAGGTGATGCTGGTCTGCGAGGCCTTCTTCGGGATGGAGCCGTGTGTAGATTCTCTCCGGTGGATCTTTACCAGACAAGCCTTGTCAGAGGGGAGGTTACTCATGATTGCGCCGGTGGAGAGTTCCGTGCCTACAACTGCTCAAGTCGTCCAGTTCATAAAGTTTGATGAGATTTCTTTCGGCCATGGCGACCATACCTCAGGAGCGGCGCCCCTAACCAGGAGCTGTCTCGGCTACATGAGAAGACCAGGAGCTCCATGTTCTTCTGCTGAGCATCCATTGGCGTGACGCCCTTGAGGTACCCGTTGCATTTTTCCAAAGTTTTGAAGGGGCGGGACCGAGCGGTTTTCTGGCGTTTCAGGCGAAGTCGTCGAGTGGCCACAGTAGTATTTGTAATAGAAAATGTAATAGTTAAGTTTTGTGGGTAAGTCCCCGTGTAAATGGTTTCTTTGTATCAATGAATACACCCGTATAGCCTCTGTGATGAAAACGCCATATTTGTTTCCTTGTTTTTGTCCTAACATGACCTTTGTTTTTACCCCTTTCTTTCTCGTACCAGCCTATTTGTCCCGTAGGGTGCGATTTTGGGAGCCCGGGGCGTGGCTCGTGAGGCTCGGTTGTTCGTATCCGTAGAGAAAGACGGGGTGCGTTCGGTTTGGGAGTAAGAATAAGGTTACGTTTGGAAATCAAAGAAATGAAATGTGTTCCCGTTCGGGGAGAAAAAGTTGTATACCATGTGATAGTAAAGAAAAAGAGAGGTGATACTCAATATTTGTATACTTATGGAGCCCCCGAGCGACCCGGGTCGAAAGTGTTCGGGCAGGGCGCTCTTATAGGAGCATGTGTTTTAAGCGAAAGTGTTTAGACCAAATCTAAGGGAAGAAATGACGTAGGTGTTCAATGTTCCAAGTGTTGTTGAGAGCATTGCCGTTGTTGTCCTCCAGACGGTAGGTGCCTAGTCGGATTACTTCGGTTACCATGTAGGGTCCTTCCTAGGGCGGAGAGAGCTTGTGTTTTTCCTTTATCGATTGGGTCCTTTGGAGCACGAGATCGCCGACTTCGAGTATCCTTCCTCTGATCTTCCTTTCGTGGTACCTATGGAGGGTTTGTTGGTAGCGAGCGGAGCGGACGATGGTTGTCCGTGGGCCTCTTCGAGCAGGTCGACTGCATCTTGTTGAGCTTCCACGGCTCGGTCGTGGTCGAAAGCTTTTACCCTTGGTGCACCGTGGTCGAGGTCAGAGGGCAACACGGCTTCTGCTCCGTAAGCCAGGAAAAAAGGCGTGAATCCCGTGGATCGGTTTGGTGTCGTTCTTAGGCTCCAGAGGATCGCTGGGACCTCTGCAACCCATCGCCCGGCATATTTGTTGAGCCGGTCGAAGATGCGTGACTTGAGTCCCTGGAGGACCATGCAATTGGCGCGTTCGACCTGACCGTTAGTTCATGGATGTTCGACCGAAGCCCAGTCGATTCTGATGCCGTACCCATCGCTGAATTCTAGGAACTTCTTCCCGGTGAAGTTAGTCCCGTGGTCAGTGATGATACAGTTAGGAACACCAAATCGGTAGATGATGTCGAGGAAGAATTTGACCGCCTCTTCCGAGCGGAGATTAGTGATGGGCTTGGCCTCTATCCATTTGGTAAACTTGTCGACTGCTACAAGTAGGTGAGTGAAACCGCCTGGGCCTTTTTTGAGATGTCCTACCATGTCGAGGCCCCAGACTACGAATGGCCAGGTGATTGGGATGGTTTGGAGTTCTTGTGCTGGTAAATGGGTTTGCCGAGCGTAGAACTGGCATCCTTCGCACCTGCGGATGACCTCCTCTGCGTCTCATAGCGCGGTGGGCCAGTAAAAACCTTGACGAAAGGTTTTTTTGACCAGAGACCTTGGGGCCGCATGATGCCCGCAGATCCCGGTATGGACCTCGAGGAGGATCTGCTTTCCCCAGCTGGCGGGGACGCACTTCATGAGCACTCCTAACGGACTCCATTTGTAGAGTTTGCTACCGAGCGTGACGAAGGTCTTGGCGCGTCAAGCGATTCGTCAGGCTTTAGTTCTTTCAGGTGGGAGGACCTCCTCGAGGAGGTAGGCGAGCAGTGGTGCTCGCCAGTCGGTTTGATCGAGTGCCAATACGGCGACGTCCGCGGGTGACATCGTCATAGAGGTACCGGGATCAGAGCCCCCGAGCGCTGGCTTGGCGTCGGGGTCGGAGCCCCCGAGAGCCAACCGGGCGTCGGGGTCGGAGCCTCCGAGCGTCGGCTGGCCGTTGGGGCGTGTTTGGTCTAGACCTTTTGAGATGCGGGCAGACGGCTCATGGACGTCGTTGATGAAGACCCCGCTCGGGGATGGATCCCGCCTGACGGCTAGTTTTGCGAGGAAATCGGCGGCATCATTGTCCCTTCGAGGGACGTGATGTAGTTTGATTCCCTGGAATTTGTCCTCGAGCTTGCGCACCTCTTGGTAGTATGCTGTCATGAGGGGGCTTTTGCAGGAGGACTCCTTCATGACCTGATCAACGACTAGTTCCGAGTCGCCGCAGACATAGAGTCGCGTAGCCCCGAGCTCGATGGTGATGCGTAGTCCATTGATAAGCGCCTCGTATTCCGCGGTGTTGTTTGAAGCCAAGAAGTGGAGGCGGATGGCGTAGCGAAGACTACTCCCATCTGAGGAGATAAGAACCACTCCAGCCCCCGAGCCTGGGGCCATTACGGACCCGTCGAAGTACATTGTCCGGTACTCGTGGGAGACGTCCGAGGTCGGTAGCTGGACCTCCGTCCATTCGGCGACAAAGTCCGCGAGAGACTGGGACTTAATTGCGGTGCGGGGGGTATACCTGATGTCATGGCCCATGAGTTCAAGGGCCCACTTAGAGATTCATCCCGCGGCGTCGTGGTTGCGGATGATGTCTCTGAGTGGGTATGAAGTGACGATTGTGACCTCGTGGTCGGTGAAGTAGTGTAGGAGCTTCCTAGTGGCCATTAGCACGGCGTATAGGAGTTTCTATACCTGGGGGTACCGGACCTTGGGGTCGGTAAGTACTTCTCCGACAAAGTATACGGGTCGCTGTACCTTGAGCTGGTGTCCTGGTTCCTCCCTTTCGATGACTAGGGCGGCACTCACCACATGGTTACTTGCCGCGACATAGAGGAGGAGGGGTTCTCCCCGTTTGGGAGCGACGAGGATTGGGGCTAATGTCAGGGATGTTTTGAGGCTTTTGAGAGCCTGCTGGGCTTCCTCAGTCCAGACGAAGGCGTCCGTCTTTTTGAGGAGCTTATAGAGTGGCATCCCCGTTCGCCGAGCCGAGAGATGAAGCGACTAAGGGTCGCCAGGCAGCCGGTGAGCCTTTGTATGCCCTTTACGTTGAGTATGGGGCCCATGTTGGCGATGGCTGCGATCTTTTCGGGGTTGTCCTTGATGCCGCGCTCGGATACGATGTATCCAAGCAGCTTCCCCTTTGGAACCCTGAAAACGCATTTTTCGGGATTCAGCTTGATGTTGAACCTTCGGAGGTTCGCGAACGTTGCAGCCAAGTCTGCAACCAGGTCGCAAGCTCGAGCCGTTTTGACCACTATGTCATCAACATAGACGGTGATTGTTGGTTTCGGCCGTTCAGCCTGATCAGGCTGATCAGACGGGTCGATTTGGTCGGCAAAGCATTGCTGCATGCACCTTTGGTAGGTGGCGCCAGCGTTCTTCAGACCGAAAGGCATGGTCACGTAGCAGTACGAACCATACGGGGTGATAAACGAGGTCGCGAGCTGATCGGAATCTTTCATTACGATCTGGTGATAGCTGGAGTAGGCATCTAGAAAGGAGAGGATCTCGCAACCCGAGGTGGAGTCAATTATCTGGTCTATGCGTGGTAAAGGAAAGTGATCCTTTGGGCACACTTTATTAAGTCCAGTATAATCGACACACATTCTCCACTTCCCCGTCTTTTTTCTGACAAGGACGGGATTAGCGAGCCAGTCGAAGTGGAAAACCTCCCTGATGAATCCGGCTGTTAGGAGCTTGGCGATCTCTTCGCCTATGGCCCTGCGCTTCTCATCGTCGAAATGACGCAGGCGTTGCTTGGAGGGCTTTGATCCCGGGATAAGGCGTAGTGCATGCTCGGCGACCTCCCACGGTATCCCTGGCATGTCAGAGGGCTGCCATGCGAAGACATCGTGCTTGTCGCGCAGGAAGTCGATGAGCTCGCATTCCTATTTGGTCGGGAGCTGGGTCCCGATTCGTACCATTTTGGCTGGATCAGCGAGGTCGACACCCATCGCCTTGGTTTCCTTGAGCGGGTGGAAGGCCATCGAGGAGGCCGGTCTGCTGCAGTCTGGGACTGCTGGGGTTGATGACTTCCCAAGCCGCGGGAGCTCAAATGAGTTGATGACCGCGGTGGCGAGCTCGTAGTGCTCGTGGTCGCACACGAAGGCGTGCGAGAAGGCGCTACTTACGGTGATGACGCCGTTTGGCCCCGGCATCTTCAGCTTGAGGTAGGTGTAGTTGGGAATAGCCATGAACCTTGCGTAGCATGACCGTCCCAAGATGGCGTGGTACGACCCTGGAAAGTCCACCACCTCGAAGGTGAGGACCTCCGAGCGAAGTTGGATCGGCTGGCAAACGTGACGGGCAGATCGATCTGTCCGAGCGGCTATGCCCGTGCTCCCAAGATCACCCCATGGAAGGGGGAGCCCGTCGGGCGGAGCTCTGATCGGGGGATGCGCATGGAATCGAGGGTGTCGATGTACAGGATGTTGAGGCCACTCTCTCCGTCCATCAACACCTTTGTGAGGCGCTTCTTGAGGACAATGGGGTCGACGACGAGCGAATAGCGTCCTGGTCTCACGACGCAGGAGGGATGGTCCCTCTGATCAAAGGTGATCGGGGACGCCGACCAGCTGAGGAAGGAGGGGGCGGCCGTCTTGGCGGTGCATGCCTCCCTATAGCGTACCTTATGCTAGCGTTTAGTCCAAATGGCGTCGGACCCTCCGAAGATCATGATGCACTCCTCGGGCTCGGGGAAACCGTCTCTGTCCTTGCCTGTCGTGCCTCCTCTCTTGGCTGCCGGGTCCTTGCCGTCTCCCTCCTTTGACTCGCCGGCCTATCGGAGGAAGCGTTTGAGGAGCTCGCACTCCCTATAGAGGTGTTTGATAGGGTAGGCGTGGTTGGGGCACGGACCATCCATGAGTTTGTTGAAGTGGTCAGACAGTCCCTGTTGGGGCTGCCTGGGCATGTGATCAGCCGCGGCGACCAGCGCGGCGTTGTCTGACAGGCGCTGATCCTTCTTGTTCTTCTTGCCCCTTTGAGTGGAGGGGCCTTCGTCTGGATCTACGCGCTTGGGCTTGCCTTGGTCCCGGCCTCCGTTGAAGACCGCTTCGACTGCCTCCTCGCCGGAGGCGTGGTTGGTGGCAACGTCGAGCAGATCACAGGTGGTGCGGGGTTTTAGGCAGCCAAGCTTGTGGATCAAGGACTCACAGTTAGTCCCAGAAAGGAATGCGCTGATGACGTCCACGTCAACGATATCAGGGAGGGAGTTGCATCGTTGAGAGAACCTACGGATGTAATCCCGCAGGGACTCGTTGGGCTCCTGCTGACAGCTCTTGAGGTCCCAGGAGTTCCCCGGGTGGATGTACGTCCCCTAGAAGTTCCCGACGAAGACCCTTTTGAGGTCCGTACAGTCGCGGATGCTGTCGTGTGGTAGGAATTCAAGCCATGCCCGAATATATTCCCCCACGCAAATGAGAAGGTATTGGATGACGAAATAGTCATCGTCCACTCCTCCGGCTCGACAGGCGAGCCAGAAGTCTTCAAGCCAAATGCCTGGGTTTGTCTCCCCGGTGTATTTGGTGATGTTAGAGGGAGGTCGGAAACGCTGTGGGAACGGTGCCCTCCGGATGCGCCGGCTGAAGGCCCATGGCCCCGGACCCTCAGGGCTGGGGCTCCAGTCGTCCGGTCGGCGACTGGGCCTAGGGCATGTTTCACCGCTTCCCTCAATGGTTTGGCCAGGATCTGTGTCACCCGCCGCCGTGTGGCGGTCGTTGTTGCCGCGTCGGGCCCGATGCCTGTCGCTGATGATGCTACGAGCGTCCTGGTGCAGGTCAGGCCAGTCGCGTGTCGGCGGTCGGTGTTGAGCAGGCGCCCGGTCGGACCACGGCGCGGCTGCCGCACCCCGAGCTGAGCCTGATGGCTGTGGCGGCGAGCGCACGGAGCGATCCGGTTGGCGCGTCCCCGTCCCCCGGTGGGGAGAGAGGGCGCGGGTCGGAGTCGCAACGTGGAGCTTTCCGCCTGCTGGACGGCGGCGGCCTCTACTAGAACCCAGAGGTTTCGGTAGACGGCTTGTTCCTAGGGGTCGATGGGCTCGGGAACACCGCGCAGGAGCATTGCCGCGGCAACGATGTTCTGGCCGGCTCGGGTGAATTGCGGGACGTCGTTTCCCTCATTCAAAATGTCGCGCTGGACCTGTCAAGCGCGTCCTTAGGCGCTGCCCGTCGGGCCATGCGCATGGGGCGCAACGTGCCACGGTGATCGTGCCAGCGCAGGTGGCGGGTTCTGTCGTCGTTGTCATAGTTCCTCGGCGTGCGCTTGCGCAGACGCGAGGGCCTCTGCACGCGTGTCCGGAGGGGTGTGAGTTTGCGCGGACTCGGCAACCACCGGCGGTTGTGCTGGACGATCCGCCATGGCGCATTCTCGGGACGGATGGTGGCGGGACGCCACATCACCGATGCTGGAACCATTGCTCTCGCCCTCGTTATTTGGGAGTTCGTGGGAGGCGGCAGGAGCGGAGCCTGCCATTCCTACGAATTAGGACGTGAGGGGGGACGGCGCCAGCGTTCTTCGGAGCCCCCGAGCGTAAGCATCCATAGAGGACGCGAGGCTGTAGGGGAACCGAACGTATAGCGTTCGTGGCGTGGGTGGTGCGGTCCCTCCGGACGATTGGTGGGAGGTAGTAAATAAAGGGCGAATAAAGGTATGCATATTACTTACAGTGGAGTTTGAGCAGGGAGTTTGCTCGGAATGAAGCACAGATGTCGCGCCGTTGAGGTCGCGCGTCCCGGAGTCGATGGAGAACGTCTCTCCGATGGGTGCTGGGTCGTGAGTCTCCTCACGGAGGTGGAGTACGCCAAGCCGGTCGGCGACGAAGTCCAGGCTTCCGAAGAGGAAGGCCTGGGATGGCTCGAATACGAGTGGAACCCGCATGCCCGTAGGCAAGAGTGCAGGATGCTCCAGTGAGCTGAGGCGAATCGCGTCGCCCGAGCCCCCCGCGGTGGGGGTGGCGGAAAAATGGGCCATCCGATGACCAAAAAGTGTTGACCATACATCGTCTTCCCCACGGACGGCGCCAACTGTCAGTACAGAAAGTGACCAACTAGTGAATATTTGTAGTTTTGCTGTACGTTGTGATCGGAGGTGGCCTAGCACTCAATGACACACGATTTAGACTGGTTCAGGCAACGTGCCCTATGTCCAGTGTGGGTCTGTTGGTGACTTTATTCCTGAGCCCAGGTGCTCGAAGTCTGTAGTGGGGTTACAAACGAGGAGGAGAAAGGAGGGGTGTACGAGAGGCCCGGTCGGGTCCGACTGGAAGGGCCGAGGGCGACCGAAACTCCGCTATGAGCTAGGTGTTCAAGCATGTGCTTGAGGGGTTTCTGAGCTATCGATCTAGTGAGCCCGAGCTTGAAGAAGTGGACCTCTGGGAAATTGATCTCCTTCGTTGGAGGGAGCGCATCCCCTTTTATAGATAAAGGGGGTGGCTTTACAGGTGAGAGGGAGAGAGTACGGATGTTTCTAAGTCTCGTTGCCCACGTCGAATGAGGGTAGTGATGATGGTTGGCGCGTATAACATTGTTGATGTTGTTGTAGAATGTCAGGTGCAGATGGGGGGTTGCGTTGGCTTCTTCAGGAAGGGTGGACGTCGGTACCTGCGAAATGCTATTAGTATATGAGGAGCCCCACCACGTGTACCAGGTATGGTGAATCCTGGTGCCCACTATCGATGCCCAGAGGCATGTGGGGGGCCTTTTTGCCGTACGGGAGGCCCAACGACACCTACAATACTGTAGACATAAATGTCGGCGCCTACAATACTGTAGACACAAATGTCGGTAACTCCCGTACTGTTTGTGTCAGGTCGGTTGTGGAGCACTGTTCTCGCAGGCGTACAGGGTATGGTCCTGGTACCGTGTTTTGACTTTGTGCGCTGCTTTCTCCGTTCACCCCTGGTCCCTTCCGAGCGGGAATCTCCGGTCGGATGGCTCCAGTCGGTACTGGCCGTGCCAGTCGGAGAAGAGCGGTAAGCAGGCTTCCTATGAGTCCTCAGTCGGAGACGCGGGGTCGGAGTAGGAAGCAGTGTTTTGGGCCAGGCCTTCCGATCGGAGAGTCTGCCCGGAGGCGGCTGGCGCCCGAGGCGAGCGCTCCGATCGGAGAGGTGGGCCAAAGAAGTTGTTGAGCAGGCGTTCGTTCTTTCGGTGGACCTTCCGGTCGGCGACAGGTCTGTCCCTCCGGCCCGTTGTGTTTTAGATTTTTTGGGCCGGCCCATGAGCTACAGACTGTTCTCCTGGGCCGAGCCCGGGCGTCGAAGCTGGTCCCGAGGGACCCCGGGTTTATGAATCCGACAATATCTATGTTTGTCCTAATTAAATCAGACTACGAAACTTTGGCAACTACACGAAATATGTTATCTTTAATGAAAAAGGTGATAATTATTTTCAGTAGGAGCCTCTGGCTCCTCCTGTTTCATAAAAAAAAGTTGATAATTATGAACTACTTTTGGCGATCACTACTGGAAACGACTGCCTTAAGTCCAACAGGGAAAGACCGCCATCGGAAGTATTCTTTTATCGATAGAGAAAAACGTTCAAGGTTTAAGGTTAGCTCGACAAGGACTAAAATTTGCTAGTCGGTTGGCCATTGAAAAACCATTTCCTTACAACAATTGTTGACAGTTAGCTTACAGGAAAATCTATATTTGTGAGGTTTTATTTTTTATTCTCGTCATAAAACCTAGACATGGAAAAACGTTAGTAACATCAGGCAAGCGCAGGGCCAATTTTGTGTTATAAATCTATGTAAGTTTTTAGATATTGATGATCACTACGTAGAAAACGATTTGTAGCAACGGTTTAATTTTTTTTGTAGGGGCGGCTGGTAATGGAGCCGCCCCTACAGTGGCGTGCTCGGGTGCCCAGACACCAGCCGCCCCTACAAATGGAACAGCAGGGGCGGCTGGTGATACGAGCCGCCCCTACAAATGGAGTATGATTTTTAGGGGCGGCTCAATCACCAGCCGCCTCTAGAAATGGTATTTGTAGAGGCGGCTGGTGATTGAGCCGCCCCTAAAAATGGCCCGTATTTATAGCTTCTATTTGTAGGGGCGGCTCAATCACCAGCCGCCCCTACAAATGACCCCCATATAAAACTGAAGCAGCACCTTCTTCCTCCTCGGGTCATTCACTCCAACCCGTGAAAGAAAGTTGGGGAGGGCTTGGGCACCTCCCAAAAATTGCTCTACTAAGGGGGGAAGATTTTGGTCTCAAATCCTTTGGTGGAGAGGTTGTAGAAGGTAAGAAAATGCTATTCCACATTTTTTTTTGAAGTTTTAATGGTTGATTAGTGAATAATTAGAGTTTTGTTTTTCTCTCTCTTCTATGGTGCTTGAGCTATTTATGAGCAAATTAGACCCAACTTTTAAATGTACTAGGGTAAATTAGGGAGGAGAACAAGATCATACCCTTATTTGGTCCATGTTTCTTGATTTTAGTGAACCATTAGTTAGTTTTATGGATGTTTCATGTGCATGTGATCTAGATCTAGGGTTTGGTTTTTTTATTAATTTCGTTTTTGTAAATTTATGTTTGATAAAATTGGACTAGGGTTTGTACGAAAGATATTGTGTAAAGTATAATTATTGCTAATTGTTGTCTTTGAAATTGTTTATTGTAATCAATAAATATGTATTTTAATTATTTATGGATAAATGGGCCATTAATTAATTTTCCTCTACCATGGTGTGTTTGTATGCTTCATGTAATTATATTAGATTTATATTCATATATATCTGAGGTATATACAATTATTCTCAAATAATTATTACTTTGATTAATTTTTATATATATCTGAATAAGTAGTCCTTTAATGTTTATTTTGTTGTTATTGTAAAAGATGGAGTACAGGAACTCTTGGATGTATGGTTCGTTAAGGTTCAAGGCAAAGGTTTCGTGAAGAAGTGGATAAATTTATTGAAGCCAAGAACGAAGCATGCAACGACATTGAAAGAGAATAAGGATACAATTATTTGCCCTCAGTAAAGATTGTAAGAACCGTATGGCATGGACAAATGTGACTATCATCAGATCACATTTGATTATACGAGGATTTGTTGAGGACTACACAGTGTGGATTCATCATGGTGAAACGGTTATTGTTAACGACGAGGATGAGGAGGAATACGACGATGAAACCATAGAATCCCTGTCCCAATATTTAGCCGAGCTTGATGCACAAATGGATTTCGAGTTTGGCAATGAACAAGGTGGTGATGCTGGTGGTTGGGATGGTAACGACGAAGGTGGTGCCAATAATGATGGTGGAGCACGTGTCGGAGTTGAAGATGATTTAGATGACATGATTCGAACCCTTGGACTAGAGATTTTACTAAATAGCCCGAAAGGTCTAGAAAATTTGGAAAGAGTGACAAAAGCATCGAAGGAGACTGTGTATGGTGTTGAAAAGGGTTGTCCGACACATTGGACATTGCTACGTTTCGTGCTTGAGCTGCTCATCCTGAAAGCTAAGTACAATTTGGTCGATCAGTAGTTTCAATGATCTATTGCATCTCTGTCATGGGTGCTGCCACAACCAAACTCAGGCCCCGCCAACACATACCAAGCGAAGAAGATCATAAGTCCATTGACAATGGGGGTTGAAAAAATACATGCATGCCCCAACCACTGTATACTTTTTCATGGTGAAACGTTCAAGTCATTGGATAAATGTCCCCGGTGTGGGGCCAGCGGTACAAGAACAATGACCTTTACGGTGGGGACGAACCATCCACGGGGAAAAAAAGGAATAAGAAGGGTACAAAAAAGGTGGTACAAGAATCTCAGCCCCCAGAGGACACTCCATTAGGCAACGATGCAAAGCAGAGAAGAATTCTCGCGCACGGTAATGTGGTACCGCCGGTGATCGACCGCTTGAGACGTATGTTCCTAAACCCTAAAGAAGCCGCACTCATGACATGGTGGGATGATGAGCGCAAGGTGGATGATGATAAGATTGCACACCCGGTGATTGTAGTCGAAGTGGCAAAGGTTTGATGAGAAGCACAAAGAATTCAAAGCGATGACCCAAGGAATGTACGGTTTGGCTCGAGCACCGATGGAATGAATCCCTTCAATGAGAGGATGAGCAACCACAAAGCACATGGCCGAGTGATCTTGACCATGTACAACATCCCAACATGGTTGTGTCAAGAGAAAGTACCTTCTCCTCACTATTCTTATTTCCGGCCCTAAACAACTGTGCATTGATATAGATGTGTTCCTCGAGCCCTTGATGCAAGAAATGGAGAGACTATGGAGGCATGGGGGGAGATGATGTACGATGCGTTCTGGAAGGAGGACTTCATATGTAGAGCAATAATATTTGTTACTACCAATGATTACCCTGCGTTGTTTGCTTTGTCTGGACAAATCAAAGGGAAGACGGGATGCTTGGTTTGCTTGGATGGTACTACATGGGTGTACCTGGATGCATCCAAGAAGATAGTTTACCTAAGGAACCGACGCTTCTTAAAGACAAGTCACAAGTACCACAACAAATTGTTCTTTAGATTTTATGACAACGCCCTGGAGATTGAACCCCCTCCGGAGAGACGTCATAACGGAGAACATGTGTACAGAATGGTGAAAAATATACGTGTCGTATATGGAAAGAAGAATCCAGATGGGACGAACAGAGATAGAAGCACACCTCCTATCGAAGGCGTACCTTTCAAGAAACAATCGATCTTCTTTCAGTATCTGCCTTATTGGCCAGACTTGGAGGTCCCCCATGCCATTGATGCTATGCACGTACAGAAGAATGTCTTTGAGAGTCTCATTGTTACCTTGATGGACACAGGCAAGTCAAAGGATGGTCTGAAAGCACGGAAAGACATGGTGCAGCTAAACATGATGCCACAGCTTCACCCGGTACCTGAGGCTAATGGAAAATACACTCTGCCCGCGGCGTGCTTCAACCTAACACCAGACGAGAAGAGAGCTATATGCACTTTCCTGAGGGGGATCAAAGTCCCGACTGGGTTTTCAGCAAATGTGAAGAAGCTAGTGTCGATGAAGGACTTGTCAATAACACACTGCAAGGCTCACGATTGCCATGTGATGCTGACAGTGTTTCTACCTATTGCAATCAGGGCTATAAAGCCAGAGTTCTTGAAAATGGCCATCACCCGCATGTGCTACTTCTTTTCGAAGATCTCACAGAAGACGATTGGCAAGGAAGAGCTGAGTGACCTACATGAATTTGTGGTGGAGACACAAAACCAACTGGAGATGTGTTTACCTCCTGCTTTTTTTTGATATAATGCCACATCTCATGATTCACATGGTTCATCAGATACAGGCGCTTGGCCCTTGCTACTTGCATGAAATGTGGTCCTATGAGCGGTTCATGTCGGTTTTAAGTCGATACGTGCATAATCGAGCATACCCAGAGGGCTCCATGATAGAGGGTTACAGTACTGAAGAAGTCATCGAGTGCTGTCAAGAGTACCTAAAAGTACAGAAAGGGATTGGTAAACCCGATTCTCGTCACAAGGGTAGGCTGGCTGGGAAGGGCACCAGTGGTAGAAAAGTGTTCATCGACCATGATTACAAAGAGGTGAGTCGGGCGCATTACAGTGTCTTGCAGAGTACACAACTGATGCAACCGTATATTGATGAACACTTGGCTATCATTATGGCGGGGAGAAATGGCCGTTCGGATGATTGGGTCATGAAACAGCACAAGCAACGACTAACTATATGGTTGAAGGACCAAAACATACCGCTTGGAGAAATCATAGACTCTATTACCATCAGTAGGTTGGCGGAGGGGCCATCGAGACAAGTTACATCTTGGAATACTTATGATATCAATGGGTACACGTACTATACCCATGCAAAGGATAGTAAATATGTGAACCAAAACAGCGGCGTTCGAATAGAGGCTCTCGATGGATTAGGGCGAAAGATCCAATACTTTGGCATAATTGAAGAAATATGGGAACTTGACTATGGAAGGGATATAACGGTGGCCCTGTTTCGATGCCGCTGGATCAAACAACACCAACTAAACGAGATCGGATTGAGAGTCCTGGACCTTGAGAATCTAGGCTACCAAGATGACCCTTGGGTGCTCGCTTCACGTGTCGCACAAGTTTTCTATATATCTGACCCACAAAGTAACCTCCCCCCGAAGAAGAAGACAAAGCACGTGGTTGCCTCTGGGAAACAACACATTATTGGAGTTGATGGTGTGGATGATGTTGAAGCTTACAATAACTATGATGAGATGCCGTTATTCACAGACTTTCCTAAGAAGATTAGTGTTGTGGAAAAGAACATCCCCAAAGATATAATGCCATGGGAACGAAAAGGTGTCAATGGGAAAGTCGTTACAGCGGGCTAGCTAGTTGTGTGTGTTTGTAAGGCTTCATTTATGCATGCGTGTGAGACTATATATTTGTGTACGTGTGTAAGACTACATATTTTTGTATGTGTGTGATACTACATTTTATGCATGTGTGTGAGACTACCCTTTGCAACATCCAGATGACTCTATTTGAACATCCACTCTATTGCAACATCCAGAAGTCATTTAGAGTTCATAATGAGACACTAATTTGACCAAATTTGACTTGGTCAAACTTGCTCAAATGAGACACTAAATGACCTCAGATGAAAAAACTCTGAATAACAAGGTTGTTCATCTCATCAAGATCTACAATCTTTACATAGCTTATTTTCCCATTTGAGAAAGTTTTATCAAACACTAGTCACAAATTCTTGAATCTCATATAGACTTTCTGAAACTATGTCACACACTTGTGAAATTTGATCTACATTTTGTTCAAACTTTCTCAAATGAAAAAATGGACTATATAAGTATTGTAGATCTTGATGAGATGAACAAACTTGGTATTCAAAACTTTTCAATTTGAGATAACCTAGGGTTCCGAAAACTAGTTTGTAGGCGTCGAAATTTAAAAATCACAAATTTGAACCGTCCAAACTTTCTCAAATGGAAAGTTGACCAAAACAACAATTGTAGATCTTGCTGAGATGATCAAACTTGGTATTCAAAACTTTTCAATTTGAAGTTATTTAGAGTTCATAATACTAGAGTCAAAGTGTTATTTTTTCATTTGACCAAATTTGACTTGGTCAAACTTGCTCAAATGAGACACTAAATGACCTCAGATGAAAAAACTCTGAATAACAAGGTTGTTCATCTCATCAAGATCTACAATCCTTATATAGTCCATTTTTTCATTTGAGAAAGTTTGAACAAAATGTAGAATTTATAATTGTGTTTTTATGATATAAAAAATATAGAATTTATAATTTAAAAAAAATATTTGTAGGGGTGGTTGGATCAGGAACCGCCCCTAAAAATGTATTTGTAGGGGCGGCTGGATCAGGAACCTCCCGTACAAATGATACCTAGTATAAATTGGAGGGTAGCGCACGGGAGTCATCGTCTGGGCGCTGTCTTCTTCCTCCGACGCCGTCCCAGTCGCTTAGGGTTTCCACCGCCGCCACGCCGCTGCCTGCCGGCCCCCCCCGGTCCGCGCCCACCACACCAGCCCTCGGCGCTCGGCGTCCCGCCCCCGACCCCTGGCGCCCGCCCATGAAGCCGACGACGACGCGAGCTCCCAGCGCCGCGCCCCGCCCCGACGTCTGCCGCTTCAAGACGCTAACGACGGCGAGCTCCTCGGCGGTGGGTGAGCGCGGCCGCGCCCCTACGGCTTCTGGACCTTCGACCGCTTCAACTCGCCAGGCCACCAACCGTCAGGACCCCTTCGACGACCTCATCACCCGCCACTCCGGCTCACCGTCGTCTTCTGAACACCTGTGCCGGTACGCTCCTTCTTTTGCTGGATAGATTTTGATGATGCCCGTCGCCCAAGGAATTTGGTCAAATTGATTGCGGAATGAGGATAGGGTGTCAATTGCTGGGATGATAGGATGGATTCCTGTAGGCAGCGTTTGGTGACAATAGCTTGAATCCTTTGCTGGGAGATGCATTTAGACGAATTGTGTGTTGGTTCTATCTAGGGTTTTATTTATCTTGCTGTTGGTCGTTGGTCGAGAGCTCTGCTGATTTTGATTCTGCAAAAAGTCATAGACCACGCGTCCGCGTGCAAATGAGCCACCGACGCTCATATAGGTACTTTACCATTCATATAGATAGATAGACTTTTTATATGACTTGGCTGATTTACTTCTAGGTGCACATACATTTTTCTTCACACCACTTTTGTTTTTTCTTCACACCTACTTTTGTTTTTACCCAGGCAACCAATTCAACTGAAATATGTTTTATCTATAGTAAACTCTCTGAAACTATATCTACTTGGAATCAAAATTTATCAATTTTCATGCTTTATTTCTGAAAGTTATATGTTTCAAATTGTGGTTTGACTGTTTGCCCCATGGGGTTTGATCATAGACCTAGATATGGACACATTTGCAAGCCTACACGCAAGCACACCGTGTCCATATCTACCTTCTTCTATCAATAGTAGGCCTTACCATGCCACTATTTATGATCTAAAATGGAGGAATACCTACTAAACAAAATAACAATGTACTGATTTGTGCTAAAGATATTTAATCGACATAGTCAAGCAATTATTCTTATGATATATTCGAAGCCTAGGGAAGATTAGCAATTTCATTTTTAGGTTCCAAATGCAAAGTGTTTGATTTAGCTTGCTTTTTTTTATCTTATGTATAGGTCACCACTTGTCTTCTCGACATGTGGACCTGTTAGCCTTAGGATGAGTAACATATTGTACATCTACTTAGTCTATAAGTATCCACTGTTTCCTCTACTAAAAAGGCAACTGTCTTACCATTTTCTAATCTAGAGCCACCCTTGTTCCACTATTGATCCACCTGGAGAGGAAGACAAGGTGTCCTAGGCATTGAATGGTAGTAAATAATTGTGCTCAAATTTTCACTGGCATTTGTTCGCCGCCGTGCTCGGATGCCTTTCTTCCCCAAAGTGATTGTAAAAATGTCATTGTTTGATATTTGTGTGCAACGGCAACTTGTTTGTCTCTCTTTGTCCATGCAATCGTTGGTCTGCATCTATCCTAAAAGCACAGATTATGCTTGAAGCTATGGGATGTTTAGTTTTGTTTTTGTACCTTAGGTTTGCAGGAACCTGATTAATTATTTCACTCAAATAACATATATCTACCAGTATAGAGTTAGTACTTTTGTCTTGCATAGTGCCAAGGTATGAAGTCTAGCTTTTGTTCTTTTCGTTCATAGCAAATGATTGTACAAGCTGGAATAAGGAATATGTAGACTGAGTGAGACACCACTCGGCTATCTATAGCTACTTGGAACATGATCACCATTTGCTTGTCTCGGCTGCTTTGCTTGCTTTTTTATAGGATTTAATGCCCGGTCTAAAACCATAGCACTATGGAAGTTCTTCTCCGATTTGAGTTTTTCTAGCAAGTGGCAAAGTGGGTCGTGGCGTGCATGCTATAATGTTTCATCGATAGATTGAACCATATGCTTTATTTAGTTCGTGGTTGCTATGTTCGAGATCAATACCATTCATTGACACATAAACTAAATAAGTCGTGGAGTCATGTGATAGTGCAACCATCCGGATAGATAGGTTGCAAGACATGTTCACAACTTCACATGGTGGGGTGTACGTAGCATAACTTGACTAGCATGATAATCTATGTGAAATTATGATAGCCTATCCTTTCTTTCTTTTTTGGCTAAGAAGCTGTTTCATTGGTCAATCTTACTGTTGTTGTGATAGAGCTAGCATTATTGCTGTTCCTTTTATAAGAAAAATCTGTGATAATCTTTCTAGTTTGATATTTTATCATAATGTTCATAACCCCATTACCATTATAGACATCTTTATATAAGACATGTGCATTTCCTGTGTTGGTTCACGTAACACACAGTGGTGTGGGCCTTGCAAGTTCAAGTGCTACAAACCACCTAGTACTACTTTTGTTATATGCAAAATGGTGTCACTCATTAGTAGTGGTGGCCACCTAGCACTAGTAGCCTTTGGTGCAATTTTTGTTTCTATTTTTGTTATATGCAAGTTACTGCAGCCTGGTTTTAGTTTAGTGTAGCTTGTACCACTGAATCTGTGTAGCAACTTAAATTCATTTGTCAGTCTCAGTAGCTAGAGCTGTGTGAACGTCAGAGGTAGCGAAGAGGAAACTGCAGAGCTGTTCCGCTTCTTCATTGGCCACCTGCTATTCATATTCCTTTCTTGACTGTGCCCAAGTAACATAAAACAAGGAACTAAGAATGTTGCAAAAGACATGGATTACTACTACTACTACTACTCCTCCTCCTACCACTACTACTCCTCCTCCTCCTCCTCCTACTACTCCTCTTACTACTCCTACTCCTCCTCCTCTTACTACTACTCCTACTACTCCTCTTACTACTCACTACTCCTAAGTGGCTGCTGCTCTTACTCTCTTACTCTACTACTACCACTCTACTGCTACAATTACTCTACTCTACTACTTTCTACTTACTACTACTACTTGCTACTCCTAAGTGGCTGCTGCTCTTACTCTACTACTACCACTCTACTGCTACACTTACTCTACTCTACTACTTTCTACTTACTACTACTACTTGCTACTTCTAGCTACTAACTGTTGGCTGCTGTTGCTTTTTTTGCCAAATCTCCCAGGACTCGCCCAGGACTTGTTGTCCTGTATTTTTCCATCAGCTGCTGCACTATGTTTGTTAAGCAGCAGTTGCTTTTTTTTTGCCAAATCTCCCCTCTCCTCTCCTCTCCTTTGTTTTGCCGATGATGAAATTGTCCAAGTCCATACATTATATGGAATATGAGCTGATGATCAAGAACTTGTGAGGAACTTGGCATCATTAGCAGCCGCCCCTACATTACCTTCTCCTCTCTTCTCTGTTATGATGCCTTGATGCTCCAAGTTCAAGATCAGATGATGATTGACATGTTTCTGAGGCCTCTACCACTGCTACTTCTCGTTTTTTTATATTGTTGTTTTATAGGACTACTTTGGTTTATAGACCTTTTTGATTTCTTATACCTTCTCGCGTACCTAAAGCACACTTTCTTGCATCTTTTAGAACAAAGCGCGAAATAATGTCGCGGACAACAGACCGTGCAGCTCGATGCCCCGAGCATGATGAGCAGCCAACCCTTGAGGAGCAAGCACTAGAGGACCAGCTTACTCAGGAACAGTTCGATAACGAGGTAGAAAAAGATCTAGAAGTGATGCTTACTCAGGAGGAGTGTGACGAGGAGGAAGGCCCTGAAGGAGAGGCTGCTGAAGGCGAAGAAGAAGAGGATGATGAGTCAGAAGAGGGATATGAAAGTCCCGAGGATCCTTTCCCACCTGAAGCAAGAAGGAGGCCAATGGAGGAAGATTTGGACAAGGATTTTGACCCAAACGAGGAGGTAGGGAAGAAGCCTTAGCTTGTAAATTTTGCTAAAGCTTTGGATGTGTTACCTCTGCTAACACTTTGACCTATCCTATATACAGGTCCCTCCTGAAACTCAGAAAAGACGACGTCGACGTCCGCGATATCTCGCTGGACAAGACGGAGTAGAGGAAAGGAGAGCAGAGGCAACAACCACAGAGACGGATCACGATGCCTCTGCTCCACAAACTCAAGACACAACCATGACTACCAAGCCTAAGAGGAAATGAGGGGATAGAAAAGGAAATCTATATCCAGATAAGGCTTGCTATGTGATAACGGAGGTTGGGCCAGCAGGGGAGATCCTTGAGCCGAAGGAATTAAGAGGACGATTCCGTAATGCGATCGGGGCCCTAGTAAGAGATAAATTTAACCCAGCAATCCCTAACTGGAAAGAGGTACCAGAGAACATAAAGAATGCACTATGGGATAGGCAGCTGAAGGTCAATTTTAGATTTCCGGAGGGTAAGCACGAATTGGTAAAAAAAATGCTATCAAGATGATGGGAGAGTCATTGCGACGTTGGAGGTCGGAGCTTAACACAAAGTATATCCAAAAGGGGTTAACTCCCTTCAACGAGTTCGGCAAAATAACTCCTAGTCAATGGGAGGAGCTCATGGCTCAGAAGACTTCAGCGGAGGCATTGGAGCTCAGTGCTCGTAACACCGAGCTAGCGAAGAGGAACAAACACCACCATCATCTAGGCTCCGGTGGCTACTATGCCAAGGAAGAGCAGTTTAGAAAGATGGATGAAGAGGCCGCAGCTGTTGGGAATATCAATGTGACGAAGTTGAAGGTACACTCAAGGAACTGGATATATGCGAGGAGTACAGAACCATCCGGCAGTAATCTTAATTTTGATAAGCCGGAGACCCAAGAGGCGGTATCAAGGATACTGAAATATGCTGAAGACAAAGAGAAGGGCTCATTCAATCCTTCCAGAGAGAGGGACGAGCTTAGCCTTGGCTTGGGAAACAAGGAGCACACAGGCCGCACCAGGGGGCTAGGGAAAAGGATGACTTGGAAGTAAGGATTCGAAGAGGATAGGCACATGTACAAGAAACATGGCCGAGACCGGGAGACTAGTCTTGAGCTCCAAGTGAAGGCTCTAGTTGTGAAGACGCTGGAGGAGCAAGGAATGTCTATGGAGCCACGTATATTAGTGACGCCACCGGGAGAACTGGCATTAGTTGGCAGCCCTCCGAAAGTTCCTAGCAGCCAAGGTTCCACTACAGCCACAACCTCGGTCGATCTCATACGGGAACCTACTAGTTGCACCTTGGTGTTTCTCAAAGGGCCGTGAAGAATCTTTGTGATGGAGGTGGCAACGGTGTTGCACATCCTCCCGGTGGCTTACACCACAATAATAACATACCGCTGAGACTACACTAGGGTCGAGGTGCATACAAGTGAAGCCCGAGTTCATGCAAGTGGAGGATAGACTACGCAACTCCCGAGGGGCTGGTGTTACTCGGAGACGTTATGGGGCAATTCATCCTCTCGCACAAACGGGACATTATATTGACTGCTTCTTCGCCGCCTCCCCCTCTCCCAAATTTGGAGCGAGTTGTTGAGGCCGGGGAGATATTTTCACCGTCTCGTGACCCCCACATTTCGAGATGCCACATTCTTCCCCGCCTCCCTATCGAGCATGTGCACGATGAGATGCCACAACCTTCTCGGCCAGACCGGGCAAGTGCATCATGAGATGCCACAGTCTTCTCAACAAGCACAACCGATATATGAACAACGAGTGCCTCTTGAAGAAGGTGATGCACAAGAAGATGAGGACGTGCCTGAATGGGAACTCCGAAAGAAGATTCCAATCCACATAAGGCCAGTTTATGTTCCGATCAAAGACGTCCGTGCCGGTGTCCAAGTGGTATTCCCATGATCAGTTCAAGCACGAAAACCAAGTTAAAAAAGTCCCATCACGGGGGTTACGAGGAGGCCGTCAAGAGTAAACTTCACCAAATTGCAAAGCAAAATATCCAAATGTTGATGCCATCGAATGGTCAAAGGATTGCCCGAAAAAATATGAAAGAGGCAAGCCCTTCCTACCAAACCGGGACATCCAGCGCCTACCACTTAGAATGAGAAGGTTCCATGATTGGTACTTGCGTGTTCTCCCAACGAGCATAGATATCATACAAGCATGCTTTCCCACCGGCACATTTGGAAGCCCAGCCGGGAAAATTGTCTTTGACTTCAATGACATGCACACATGCTTTCACCTGGGAGAAATGGAGATGAATCTAATTTGCACGTGGTGCCTATAAGTCCTTGTCCTCCCGATATGATATGAATGTAATCTTTGAATTTTGTTGTAACTAACCCACGCCGTGATTTGTAGAATGCAAGTGCACATTGTCAAACAAATGCCAAGTGTGAAAGCCGGGTATGTAGACCCTCAAGCTATAGCCCAAACAAATTTTAATTACCCTAAACGGTGGACACTGGATGCCAAAGAGCTAGCAGCTGCAAAGACTCTTCGGGAGAAAGAGCGCATCCGTAGTGCGAAGCTAAGGGAAGAGTCCCTTAAGGTTGCGGCATACATTGCTCTGGCTTTTAAAAATCTCCAACAACACTCTACTATATGGCTACCATACAACTTCGAGTAAGTTCAACTATAACTTAAAGCTATGTTCGATATATTTTATTCGATGTAAAAGAGCTTATCTAGTTCTATGATTAAATCCATGCAGCAACCACTGGATTTGTATAGCCGTCGATGTCGGGAAGAGCATGGCATGGGTCTTTGATTCAATAGATAAGGACCCGGCGACATACAAAGACTTCATATCGATTCTCAAGACGTATACATATCGACAATCCTCATTAGCTTATATGTCAGTATACATACTTGTAACGTTCACTTATGCATACTAACAAGTTGTATTTGCTAAAATAATTGAACAGGCATTTAGGTTCTATGTCTCTCATCATCACGGAAGGCATGATCAAAGTTGAGGAAGGAAAAGTGGCTATAAAAACACTATGTGCGTGTAAGTGTAACTTACTTCTTCAAGACTCGTTACACATGGCTGTCAAAAGCATTACCTAATATTTTCATATGCAAACACACACGGTGCCCCAAGCAGAGAGGCACTGGAGTGTACATTGTGGATACTATATATGTTCTATGATGAGTAACACCGGTGCCCTACAGGAGACACCCCTTAAGGGTAAGTTTGAACCTCTTCACCCGTAGTATAAAAACTTCATAAATGGTATGAAATACTAAAGCTGAAACTTGTTTTCTTGTAGTGGAGAGAAGAGAAAGGAATGAAAAGAGACCCATACAAGGATGACCAACTCTTAGAGCTCGTCGGCGACCTTTGCAACTTCATATTGGACCAGATTGTACACGTCGAGGCGCCTACCATGATCGAGAGTCCGAGTTAGGTACAAATCCTCAAGCACCAACACCTTCGTGAGACCGAAAGGCTAGCTCTAGGACGTTGATAACAATGTGTATGAAATTTGTATATTTAATGATGGATTGTATATATATATATCATTATTTAATTGGACTTTTAATTGTACTTT
Source organism: Miscanthus lutarioriparius (assembly GCA_904845875.1). Taxonomy (NCBI): domain Eukaryota; kingdom Viridiplantae; phylum Streptophyta; class Magnoliopsida; order Poales; family Poaceae; genus Miscanthus; species Miscanthus lutarioriparius. The sequence goes on from CAJGYO010000001.1 coordinate 102,044,717, forward strand.
ATATAATACTATTGTGCTTGTAGTCGCGTTCGAACGTTGGTCGCGTGTATGTTCGCAACGCGAACGCGGTTCGAACGTTATCGCGTGGCGTTCGGCAACTTGAACGCGGATCTTTGGATGGAATACATGTAAACAAACAGTTCGGTCGAATTTAAATTGTAAATTTGAATTTTTTTGGCGGAAAAACGCATCTTTGTAGGGGCGGTTCTAGATTGAACCGCCCCTACAAATAGGTATTATAGAGGCGGCTGGCACTACAGCCGCCCCTACAAATAGATTTGTAGGGGCGGTTGGTTCTTGAGCTGCCCCTACAAATAGATTTGTAGGGGCGGTTCGTAATACCAGCCGCCCCTATAAATTTATTTATAGGGACGGCTCAATCACCAACCGCTCCTATAAATCGATTTGTAGGGGCGGCCTGGGAACCGCCCCTACAAATGCATGATTTGTAGAGACGGTTCGGTAGGGGCGGCTGGCCAAACCGCCCCTACAAAGGGTTACCAGCCGCCCCTAAAAATGCTTTTTGTAGTAGTGGATCAAAGTTACATCAGGAAAGTGCAGGCCAATTCTATGTTATAAATCTATGTAAGTTTTTAGATATTGATGATCAAAGTTATAGAAAAAATAATTTAGGGCAAGCCTAGATAGCTTTATTATATTTCATCAAAATAAGTAGTACCTCCTAATGCAAGGTTTTACACTGTTTACAAGGCACTAAGAAGCAACCGCTACCACCTGCCCTAGTAATGAACGGTTTATATTATTGAGGTGGTAACTTAGTGTTGACGCCGGATTTTGACGATGTCCCCTCTTTGTATCAGCCGTACGTTTCTTCCATCCAATAAGAATTTAACTATTTAATCTCCATTTCAAAGCCCATTAATTATTGCTGGCTCAAAGTTGTCCAATTAAGGTCCAAATAATATTTTCCTTTCCAAATTAACTCGCTGGACTAAAATTGCGTGTCATCCTCGGACTCACGTCCAAACCAGGCGCTGTCCACAAAAATTTGTCTGGATGCATGGATGAACATTCTGGTGCGTGCTGCCTTCTCTGTCGTCGTGCTTGCCGTAACGATCTATACTTTATTATCAAAACTCAGCAGCATCGGTTAACTTATTTTTTCCTCGAATACGCAAGAGAATTGCGTATCATTACATTAAATAGAAAGAGTTTGCAAAAAGATACAGGAGATGCCGTTGCCGGCCATTACACCCATTCATTGAGCGCTACATTTTGAAAAAGACAGCGTCGGTTAACTTATCAATAATCCGAATGGCCAACTATCAGTCCTAGTCACATACGGGCAATCTTTTCCTTCTCCGTCTATGCAAACTCTGACGATTTGACTGACCACAAGCATTGCGGTAACTTTGAGTGTGAACACTTAGGTATCGAAGTTTCTTTATAAAAAGCATTGTCATTTTTTGTGAGGTAAAGGCTAACTAGTAACAGCTCTCAATTGTCAAAAATCTTGTGCATGCTAATAAAGTTCTTCATACTTTAATTATTATATATGCCATGGGCTATTCCTTTCCGTCTTTGGTTGCTCCCTAGAATATTTAATCTACTTCCTCCGTTCTAAAATAGATGACTTGTCTGAGCACGAGAATTAAAGTGGAGTGAAAAAGCATGATGCGCAGAAAAAGAAGAAGAGAGAGACAGAGATGTATTAAAAAAAGAAAAAAAGTGTATTGTTCCTAGTTTTTTTTTTGAAGAATTATTGTTCCTAGTTTCAAGTAGTGGTCTCAAACACAATAAACACTCCCTAGCGGGTTTGTTGTTCTTTTGGGCCATATTTACGGCTATGCCAAAAAAATATTGTTTTTATAAAAATTTATTACATGTTTTTATTATAAAAAAAAAAGAAAAAGCGCAAGGCATTCTTTGTGTTGAAACACTTAATACAGTGGCATTTACAGTAGATGTAGGTGATACCGCACCAGGAATACATGGCAGGCAAACTGAGCAATAATATCATGAGCCACGAACCTTTATTTGGCATTTTACACGTTCAGTATATTATCCTCAGCACGAACAAAACAAACACAACACAAGACACATTACACGCGCGTCGAAACCTCAGCACCATTGCGATTCAGCCCACAAATATAGACAAGGATACACTACTCCATCTTTGATGAACCAACGATTGCAACCTCAGCTTCGATGCAGCACTTGTTCTTCACGAGATAGCCATTTGAGGAGTCCTTGAAATCCTCCAGCGAGATGAACTTTTTCCATACCCAGCAACTAGCCTTGTTTGTAAACTGGCTCCGGGCTGTATTTTTCCCAACCAAACAAAGTCAAGAATATATATTATGATAATTCGGCATTTGCAATACTGTCTAGGTAGGCGAACCTGTTCCTTTCCGGTGATTGTCGCCTTCCTGGTGTTTGATCGATAAGCTCAATTCTACCAGGTTCGCAGAGTCATTAGGGAGATCATTTGTTTTTTTCATGCGCAGGCTCAAGGTGAGGTGGTTCCCATCGCAAGACTTACAGATACCGATACTCCTGTAAATTGGACAGCATGTAACAGTTCAGTTCATGATGCATAAAACAAAGTATTGCGTTTCAGGTGCCGAGCATTAAAATTGCGTGCTGAGCATGTAACCATTTGTATCATCCGACTTCAAACTCCGGCGAGTAGCCGGAGTTCTTCAGTGCAAAGAAGTCCTCGATGCCCCAGGTGTAAGTCTTGGCCTCGTTGAAGATGCTCGGCTTCTGAACAAATAGAGTTTCTGACGTCGTGCTCACTTTGGAAGTGGTGACTTTGATGAACTCGACACCAAAGGTGCAGCTGCTATTGACAATAAACTTGGAGGGCCGTTCTTTCAGTTTTTCAAGGGAAATCATGCATGAGGCTCCGGAGCTTGTGCTTGCAGTCTGAAAACTGTGCCTAACTGCAGGCACAAATCATGGGAAAAGATGAAATTCTCGTGTATGAAAAAGGTATTCGATCTAGTGTAAAAAACAAAAACAGAAATGAAATATTATTAGAGATATGAATATGTTGTTAATTAACTTGATGCTAAAATTGTCACTACAATTTACCTTGATACTCTCTGTGCTTTCCGTACGATTGGTCATATATCAGCAACTTGAAAGAGGCCTCCACGACAGTATCGGGCTTCACTGAGCTGCTCGCCAGCTGAAGCATTAGAGAAGCGTACTCCTTGTCGTCACCGCTCTTCTTGTCCCTTGGATTCAGTTTCAGGTACCTGCAAAGAAGCGAATAGATCACTGAGAATCTGCAAACACTGCTGTAGTTACAGGAACTTTGTGATGCAACCAAGCTGTTAAAAAGATCAGACTGTTAATTAGCATACCAGTTGTGGCCCATAATCTCAAACACTCTGGAGCAGGTCCATCCTTCACCCTTGTCAAGGAGTAAGGAGAATCCATCGACGCTCCACTTCATGGTCGTCTGCTGGCCCTGCCTCGGCTTTGATCGCCCTGAAACAGCAATTAGGAGATACAGAAACGGTACGAAAGATCACAGCAACAGCTAAAAATAGCGCTGCAAATACAGAAGAATCATCCGAGTGCATACCGCGAGATGAAGAGTTGCCCATGACGTTCCGTCCGTTAAGCCTGGTATTGAGGCTCTTGGTTTGTGCACAAGGTGTTCCTTTTCACTATATGTAGAAGGAGATTGATTAGGTGTGCGAATAGTTTCTCGGCAAATCGGGTGAGCTTCTGTCTATCATTGGAGACTTTGGAATTTGGACAAACCAACAAAAGCAAAAATAATGCAAGTAGAGGGGGTGCGTAAGTCACTAGCAATTTCCAAGCAATGCGTGTGCTTTTCCTTAGTAGGCGCCGCCGCCGTGAACCGGCCGAGAGTGCTATGTAGGCCACTAGAGATCCTTGTTTTTGTCGCACAACGGTATGGTCGTATAGTCCTTTTTTTAATATTGTTGGTTCGTTTGTCACATGGTCAATCTCGCTTGTCTCGCTAGTGAGATTGCGCCGATTTGTAACGTTTAAAACTCTTGCCTTCTTAATAAAATACGGGCTAGACCCGCTCGCAGGAAAAAAAAAACTGACACCATGTAGTAGGTTTCCTAAAAAAATGTAGTGTGTGTAACCCTGTACTCTGCACGCCTGCGCAGTACTGTTTCCTCGCGCATAAGAAGTTTCAAGCGTCAACTGAACAGGAAGGTAACCCACACAAATAACGCGGCTAGATCAGCTATCGTTACAATTTTTTGGATTGAGTTTTTATTTTTTATATTATCTATACTCAGCAAAGAATTTAGAAATTATGTTCTCCTTTTTTGAAAGAATCTACAATCAATCTAACCTAAACAGATGCAACTCACTCAGGATCTGATTTCTTTTCAACAACATCAAGCCATATCATCGCTTTTCAAGGTGTTCGCTGCTGCTTTAAGCTGCAACGACTGCAGCTTTTTGTCTCGCAGGGTGCTGCAGCAGGTGCTGTAGCTACAACTTGACCATCCATTCTATTATTTCTCTTCTAATCCATAATGCCACTATTACTACAACCTGAGCCGATGAAACCGCCATTGAACCCACTGGCCAAGCTAGAGTAAATAGGTGGGGGTGCCCAACCTCATCATGAATATAGTGACTTATATGATGTTCAAACAAATAGCATAACTAATTCACAATCTTTAACATCAAAATTCAACTTCCATTAATGGTAATGTGACTTTGGTCAAGACATAAACAAACTGGTAAGGGCAAGGGCAATAACACTCACCGTTTACAACAAAATAAAGACATTGTGGTGTAGTGATTATAAGAATGCCAAAACAATGAACAAAAGATGTCCCATATAGCAAAATATATGATCCAGCCTAAAGAAAAGAGAACAAACAGGTCAATTATTTAGCAAAGAAAATATACAATCATCCATTAAAAGTAGATGCATTGCATTTGCATTACCTCTTAGAGATCATATTTATGTCCTTTTTCTTTCCATGATCATGAAACGACGAATCATAGCCTCGTTGCTAACTTTCTTCATTTCTTCTCACCTTTTCTCTCAAGTTAGGATGGTAAGCATCAATTTGTTTCCCCAAAACAGGGTCATATTTAATCTCCTCATCCCAATTGATTTCAGGACATGAAATTCTATTAGCATCGATCATGTCTTGAGCTTTCCGTTTATAGTACCTCTCTATGATTACCTATAATTCATTCATTTGCATAATCAAATTGCAGTTCACAATTTCACATATAAATAATTTGATTGAGGATAAACTCACTAGTAGCTGGCAGGGGGCAGCGATGGCCGATGGGAGGGACAAGGACAGCCGGCAGAGACGCAGAGGGCGGCCAGGTAGACCGCAGACAACAGTAAGGAGCTCAGGGCGAGGGTGGCCACCGGCCAGTGAGTCGGACCCTGCTCTTGGTTCGGTGTGGAGCGGACGGCGGAGCCGGGACAGGCGAACAGTGGCGCCGGGACAGTAGCAGGGGCACGTAGCTTGGTGTGACCGGCGTCGACAGCGCCCTAGCAGCTCGGACTCGTTGCTCGTGAGGCAGGTGAGGCGTTGCGAGCAAGGAACCACGTGTCCGCTCGCTACACGTGCGACACTTCGGTTAGAAGCGAGCCTGGAAGGAAGTGGCGCAGTGGGCCTGTTGGGCTGGTGGGATGCCTCGTCTTAGGCCATGGGGGTGCCTACAGGGCTGAAATTTGTTATCTCTTAAGAAATTTTGGAATCGGAGGGGATGACTGGGCACCCACAAGCCATTATTGGGCTTCGCCCCTTTGGACCCCTCCGCAGGGTGGCAATCCGAGCAACGACCAGGTTACGAGCCAGTCACTTGGCCCACGGTGAATTGGGTAAGCAGAGCACCGCACGAAGACCAAAACCAGATGCCCCCGAGGGATTATCTGGGCCCCACTCAGGCTTGGCCAGTTTGAGCTCACTGAAGGCGTCACCCATCCTAGAAGTTGGGCCGGCGTGCTTCCTATCCACTGATACTGATGGACAAAGACCTAAGTCCAAGGGTCACGGCTCGGCCGGACGAATGACCAAGGAAGGATAATCCTCTCATCGTCATCCCAAAGATGACTTGGAGAAACCGCGAGGTGTTCGGGGGTTGATGATGAAAATCTAACACCGCGGTTACTTAAATCTCTTACTAGCACTTCCACAACGTAATTAACCCCCTGACTAATTTTGCTAATCAGCCATGGGCTCGGTGGCTGCACCCAGTGGGTGCGCTCACGTGCCCTCGCTAGATACCGACCAAGCCTTGAGGCTCATGACCCCAATCGCTCCAGGGCTCTAGCCGGGCAAAGCTACCTTGGGAACAGGGCTAAAGCCCAGGCCTATCAGGGTCCCCATCATTCAGGAGTCTTGTCCAACCAAACGAGGCTCGACAGTAGGCCTAAGATCCCTCATATGGGCTATCGCAAGATCCTAACCAAGTGGTGGTCCCTTGAGCGATGGGTTAGCCGTAAGGATCCAAGCACCCAGGGGATGCCTCGAACCTCCCAACAGGTCTCTATCACTTGGCAAGAGTCTGACACCTGAGCAGAGGCACAAGGTCATCACCTCTGACAAGATGTTGTTGTCATGTCTTAGCATGGCGTTGCCCACCTATTTCAAAAGGGGTCATGCTCGGGGCGACGTGTCGACTCCCCACTCACAAAGGAGATGAGCACATTGAACCCACGTGTCAGCCTCCCATGGGCCTCATCCCCCCTTGGTACAGGATAGACACCAAGGGATGATAGACCATGGACAGGCAGAACGATGGAGTACCAGCCTGCCCCAGCCATCTATAAAAGGCACCACATGCGGTTTCTACATTATCGGCCGTGACCACACGTGGAGTAGGACACGCCCAACAACATGAAGATCAGAAAAGAAGAAATCCTTCCACTTCCTTGACGCCCAAGGAAGCTACTAAACCTAATCCTTAAACTCCCCTTGTCCCCCAGAGATATAATGAGAGGTAGGGATTCCTGTAGAGGGGGGTCGACCCATCGAACCATAGATTAGTTGAACCTAGGATGATCGAGTCCTCTTGCTGTCCTATCCCCTATTGTAAACTCTCTTGAGAACTCTAATAACACGAAGAACTCTCTTGCTGGACGTAGGGCTTTAAGGCTTGAACCAGGATAAACCCTCCCATGTCATTGAGCGTTAACCACTGAGTCCCACACATCCACCACTAATTATTGGTCGTGCTTATGAACCCATGACACCATACAACTTGCATAGTCCCCACCATGCTATGTAGAAGGACTAGGGCAAACACCATGTCCGAAAGATACTTGGTGTCTAGAAGCGTACCTTAGTGCAACTCCAACGTGGATTAGAGATTACTTGTTCTAGCTTAGTGGTTAGTTCTAGTTTGTGTACTAGAATCTTGTGTGAAAACTATGGTTGTATGCTAGAGTGTGCTTAGCTATAGGGCTTAATTCTGCACCTAAAAAGAATATCTTAGTGTGCCCTTTTGTGAAGGATATGTTTAGTATACTGGCTTTAAGAACTTGATGTTAGTGTGAACCTTTTAGTCTTAAGACAAGTACCATAAGAGTGTTGTGATAGAATTGCATAGTCTAACATTCAAAGCTAGCCAGCTAGAGGGGCTCCTAGCTACTTGGGGGTACAGGGGATGACTACTCTGGAGGGATGATCAAGAATCTGTTTTGTGGTTGGCTAAGGGTGGCTGGGGCGGTGGCGGTGTGGCAAGGAGTCGCAGTAGTGGGTAGGATGGGAAACCTAGCATTCGAACATATGAATGAGGATCAAGCTTAGCGTAAAAAATCTTCAGTCACTATGTAAAAAAGCCACATATCCACCCCCTCACCACCGACACGACTAGTAAAGCGCGTCTGCTGTAGTACAACTACAGACGTGCCTTCCTGACGTGCGTCTATAGTAAGTCACCGGTGGGGGTCACCGGTCTAGTGAGGTCAACACACGTCTGTAATAAGATCTTACTACAGACGCATGTTGGTAAAACGCGTCTGAGCTAAATCTACAGACGCGTGTATATAAAATATGTCTACATCTGCAGTAGTTATTACAGACACATGTTGTGATTTCTGAGTCTCGGATAACGGGATCAAACTCTACAGACGCGCATATGTGACACACGTCTGTAGTAAGATCTCTTATTGCAGACGCGTATGTTGTTGCAGACGTGTGTTTCCAACACGCGTCTTGAGTAATCCTACTTGTAGCAGATGCGTCCTGCTCTATACGCGTCTATACTTTGTGGCAGACGTGTGTTCCATACATGCGTCTGTAGTACTTGGCCTACGTACTTAGTCGTTGGCACATGCTAACGGGTAGAGGGAGGTACTTGGCGCATACGGAACACAACGGACAGTGGCTCTTGCGTAGCTTTGAGGAGCACGGGCGGAGTTGGCGGGTGGCGGCTAGAGTAGCGTAGCGCAACCACCGGGGGGTGCCAGGTGGACTTGCGCTCTGCGCGTGCAGGTAGGAGGCGGGCGGATGCGCGGCGCGCAGGTGGTCGGCGAAAGGAGGGGCGTGGGGCAGCCGATGGGGCGCGCTGCTGTGGCGGGCGGCAGGCCGGTGGGGCTCGCTGCTGCAGCGAGCGGCAGTGGGTGGCCTTAGGGCCGTGTCGCGTAGGCAGCCAGGTGTAGGTGAGCAAGTCTTAAGCTCGAGACGTCGGTGCTCCTCTCTTTCCCTCTTCTCTACCGAAGCACCGCCGCACCGCTCGATGGTGAAATTCATCGCCGTTGTTCCATCTTCTCCCAATTTCCCATGCTCCTAGCTCCGCCTAGTTCTTGTGGTCCTCCTCAAACCACTGTAGCCACCTCTTGCCACCGCAATCGCCTTCGACGTCGGTTGCTACCGTGGCCATGCCACCATGGCTGCCATGGGTAGCTCGTTGTGGCCAGCTTGTTCTGGCGCTTCGCTGGTGATCCTATTTATTGTTTTAGCTCTCCTGCAACTCCGTGATGCTCATCGGCTACATTCTTTTACCTCTACCACGTAGGTCGCTGCGGAATGGTGACCTCGCCACTAGTTTGCGCTGTCGCACGCGCCATCACCACCGGCCATCTAGCTCTGCCTCATCCCCGGTTCAACCAAGCAGCGCATTGACATTGCGGTGAGCTACTGATGCTGCCTGAGCCCTTAGACTAACCTATACCATGCTATATCTGCCGAAGCACCACCGCGCTGCTGTTCTGTGTCTGCCGCACCGCCATGGCTGTGGCCGAGCTCGAGTCTGACTCTAATCGTTCCTCTCTGCAGTGTACTCGATCAGGTGTGCTTCGACCGTGCTTCGCCATCTCGAGCTGCAGGGGATCGCTGGTGTGCTCAGCTCTCCTCCCTAGTCCTCCATGCTCTTGTCTTTGGCCTCCTATTCACTGGCGTGTGCTTTCTCTATGAACAGTGGTGAGCTTGTGTGAAACTATGATGAAGTTGCTTGTGTAAAACTTGCAATGTGAATTATGTCTACTGAAAAATGTGTTTTTTATTACTAAAGCAATGATGAATTTGTTTATATTCTTCCATTTTCACTCTAGTCATTGACAAACCGACAACAATATATATGTAATAATATATAGATAGATGCATTTCTAGCCAAAGTATGTGACAGAGTTTGCGTCATAGAGTTTTACTACTTCATCACAGTAATTACATCATCATAGAGTTTACATTCACATAGTTTCATCAACAAAAGTTAACACATCATCACATCATCATTAGTTATTCACCGACGGCGGAGGCATGGTGCCCTGTAACTTGCTCTGGAGGTCATGCACATTCTAAACCACGGACGCTAGGTGGTCACCAAGGTTGTCCAGGTTCTTCTTGAGACGATTCTCCTTCTCTTCATTCTCAGCCTTGTAAATTGTACTAGATAAGTTCATGTCATCTAGTCTAGGATGTTAAGCCCACAACTCCTTGTAATGTGTATGGTACGTTATGGATGTATGCTAAAATTTGCTTATCAAGACTACTTCATTTCATTTGTCTCATGACATGCATATGGTATATATGCTACTAGAATTTGATGTGTCATATCAGCACACATATGAGCAGCACACATAATCATCCATTCATATCATAGGAGCAGCACACACTTATGAGTAACACACACATATATAGCTAATTAACATGTAGGTATCCATACATATCTCTGTAGCATCCAGTCACTACTATGGTCATAACAGCAACACACATAACATATATATACATAGATAGCTCTCTCCTCCTCCTTCTCAGCCAGCATCTTCTTCAACTCATGAGCATCTAGTACATGAGCATCTAGTATTTGAGCACACAGCACATACATGAAACCAACAGCATCTAGTGGCTGCTATGGTCATCACAGCAACACAAATATGCACCACATATAACATATATATACATAGATAGCTAATTAATTTAAGGTGTCCATACATGAGCATCCAGCACATAGATAGCTAATTAACTTAAGGTGTACATACAACATAACACCACACATAGATGAGCCAGTGCCCATACAACATATCACCACATAGTATATATATTAATTTTGGTAACTTAAGGTCATCACTGTTTCAGTGGCATGATCACTTCGGCTTCTTAGCTAGGACTCCACCTCCTTGGTTAGGCCCTCCAACTTCTGAGTCACGGCCTCTAGCTGGGCACCCATGGTGTCCACCGTCTCCTTAGTAGGTCCCTTCTCCTTCTCAGCATGCATCTTCTTCAACTCTTGTATTTCCATAGCTTGATTGTTCAGCAGCTCCTTGATGTCGTCAAGCGTCCAGTGAATAGCCAATAGATTTTCTTGTAGTGGTTTCATAACCACTGTAGCAGGGCCTCATGCATGGTACCTGGAGGGAGCCTAAAATCAGGAGCCTACATATATGCACAGAAATAGTTTAGTTAAATTCTTGACAATGCTGAAACTAAAACTGAAGCCAGTAAATTCTTGACAATGCTATTTTCTGAACTAAGGTAACTGAAGCCTGAACATATGCCAAACACTAACTTACACTAAATTACAACTTACTAACATTCAGAATAAGATAACTAAAGCCTGAATTAACATTCAGTTTACTGAAATAGTTAACTAAAACATTTAGTTAACTGAAACATTCAGTTAACTAAATCTGCAATGCTGAAATAGAAAATGCAAGAAACATATCATGTCAAATACTAACTTTCAGATAACTTTAAATAAGCTAGTCTTCTCATCACAACATCAGGTAGTCTTCTCATCACAGCATCAGGTAGTCTTCTCATCACAGAAAATACAGGAAACATATCATGCCAAATACTTACTTTCAGATAACTCTAAATACTAACTTTCTCATCATAGCATCAGGTAGTTCACATAAGTGCTTGTCTTCTCATCACACATCAATAGCAGAGAATTTAAATAGCACTAAAACCCTAAATAAGCTAGATCACAATTACTGAAACTATAATTTATATAGCACAATATATATGTAAGCAGCAGAGCAAACACAACAGAGTGCACAAGCATAGCAGCCTAGGCAGTGACAAGCATAGCATATCATGCCAAGCACTGATCATGAAACCCTAACTAAGCAGATGACATGTCCACCTCTAGCACGACTGACGCCGGTGAAAGCTCTAGTTTGGTTTTGGTGAATTGATGAAATCCTAAGTGCTAACCTAATTTATCTAAGTGATCATGAGATAGGCAGCGCTATTCCAAGTGGCGGAGCAACAATGAAGATCATGATGATGGTGTGACCATGGTGATGATCAAGTGCTTGGACTTAAAAAAAGAGAGAAAACCAAAAAGCTCAAGGCAAAAGTGAAATTTGATAGGAGCTTTTTGGTTTGGTGATCAAGACAATTTGTGAGTGTGATCACATTTAGGATCGATAGCCGTACTATTAAGAGGGGTGAAACTCGTATCGAAATGTGGTTGTGAAAGTGCTACTAGATGTTCTAACTCATTGCATATGCATTTAGATCTAGTGGAGTGCTAACACCCTTGAAAATGTTTGTGAAAATATGCTAGCACACGTGCACAAGGTGATACACTTGGTGGTTGGCACATTTGAGCAAGGGTGGAGAAGTTAGTGAAATAAAGGAGGTAATTGTCACTGATTTTCAGTGATCAGACGTTGCTCTCGCAGTGACCGGACGTAGGCTTGTGAGTCCGGTCAGTAGAGGCCGAGGTAGTGTAACCTAGGGTATTGCACCGGACGCTATGAAGGGTCCAATCGAGATGCACTAGACGCGTCCGATCACGATTTGGCCACTCTGGAACCTCTCTAGAAGGGACCAGACTCCAGGCGTAGATGCGTCCGGTCATCTCAGAAGAGCGTCCGGTCATATTAGAAGAGCATCCGGTCACGGCGTAGCAGTAGCGTGTGCGCATGGCTGACTTGGCACCGGCGCGTCCGGTCCGAGCGACGGCACGTCCAGTCATGACTTAAAGCGCACAAGAATGGCTACTAGCCATTGGCATCGCACGGCTGGCATTTGAAATGGGTGTGACACATGGATGGCATTGGATGACCGGATGCTGAGGCATGCGTCAGATCACATCTGATCGGTGCATCCAGTCGCCCCGAGTTGGGCTGTAGTGAGAGCCCAATGACTCTATTTTGTGGGGGCTTCTATTTAAGCTCCATTACCAGCTCAAGCTCACTCTCTTGTCCATTTGCATTGACATAGCAACCTTGTGAGCTTAGGGAAAGCCCTCCCACTTATCTTCATTATAGATTGATCATCTTTGTGAGATTGGGAGTAAATCCAAGTGCATTGTGTAAGGAAAATGGACCCTAGGCCCATTTACTTTGGATTTTGGTGTTTGATGACCAACACAACCAAATTGGACTAATGAGTTTGGAAGTAATTGTTTTGTAGTTTAATAGGGTACAAGATGTGACTTGGATGAAGGTGACATGATGATCCCACGATCAACACCTTAAGCAAGACCCTAGAAGCACGAGAGAAGACCCAAGATATTAAGCAAAGTCCAAGCATGAAGATAGGAACCAAGCCAGACGCAAGATTGTGAAGAAACGAGTTTCACAGAGGTGACCGGATGCGGCCTTTATAGCGATCGGACGCATCCGATCAAGATGCTCGGCAACAACAGCGTCAGCAGCAGCGACCGAACGTTGAGGACTAAAAGTGACCGGACACGACAATGACACTGTTCACTATCACGACAAAAGCTCAGCATTGACCGAACGCTGGCGGATAATCGACTGGACACAGGAACTGCAACGTCCGATCGAGTCCAGAGAGGTTCTAGAGCGGCGACAACGTGACCAGACACGTCCGATCAATAGTGACCGGACTCGGCAGTGCGTCTGATCAACGCGCGCGCTCTAACAGTCGGGATGACCGGACGTGTCCGGTCAGTACGACTGCAGCGTCCGGTCAGTAGCAGAAAGCTAGGTTTCGTCCCCAACGGCTACTTTCTCAGTGGGGCTTATAAATAGACCCACAACCGGCCAATTGAGTAGAGTGGAGCTGAGGAAACATACCAATGGTGTTGATACACCATTTTAGTGATCTCCACTTGCATAGTGCTTAGTGATTCATTAGGTGATTAGCGTAGGTGCTTTGCGAAGTGCTTAGGTTGATTAGACCACCGCTTATGTGCTTGCTCTAGGTTTAGGCCTACTGTTTAGTGAGGTTTGCATACCTCTTACCACTTGGTGCTTGCGCACACCATTGTTGTATATTGGAGGGGATTGTAGTCTTGCGAGATCACACCAACCGCGTTTGTGGTGTGGCCGCCACCATGTACCGAAGGGAACAAGGGCCGCGGCGGTTTGGCAGGAAGCTTGATAGTGAAGACGGTGGGAAGTGGTCCAGGAGAGGCTTGCCGGAAGGCACACCGGAGACCCACTTCCGCATGGGGAAGGCCCAAGGCTATCCATAGAGTTACCCGATCGGGAGCTTGGCCCTTGCGAGGGGCTCCAACGAGGACTAGGGGAGAAGCTTGAGCGCTTCTCGATACCTCGGTAAAAATACTAGAGTCGTCGATGGGAGTTTGCATATCTCTACCTTACTCTTTAGCTTCTGCATTTACATTGTCTGCATAACTCCTTTTGCGGTAGAGATAGCAACACACTAGCAAAACCATAGTTGCACATTTAGATAGTTTATCTTTTTGCATAGGTTTTGCTAAGATTAGAAAAAGAGGCCATAGTTTGGAGTTAGAGTTTTAAGTTGCCTAATTCACCCCTCCTCTTAGGCGTCACGGTCCCTTTCAATTGGTATCAGAGACGGTTGGCTCAATTTGGACCTTTGGCTTCACCACCGTTGAGCTGACGCTATTTAGAGTGGTTGGGATGGATACCTCTAGGCCTTTGCACTTTGACGGCACTAACTTCCCCTAATATAAAGCTAGAATGGCTTGTTACCTTGAGGTGGTAGATTTGGGTGTTTGGAGAGTCACTCGTGATGGGATGAAACCCATTAAGAATCTCGATAAACCCACAAAGAGTGAAGAAAAAGAAATTCATTTCAATGCTAGAGCTAAAAATTGCTTGTTTGAATCTTTTAGCTTGGATGTGTTTAACCAAGTGTTCACTTTAAATACGGCACATGAAATTTGGTTGAAACTCCAAGAGCTCCATGATGGCACAACTAATGTCCGTGAGCAAAAACATTGTCTAGCTAAACAAAATTATGATTCCTTTAAAATGAATGATGATGAGCTTGTTCGTGATATGTATTCTCATTTGAATCTAATTATCAATGAGCTCCATTCAATAGGATTAACAAAGGTAGATGATGCGGACATCATGAGGAAGATCATCTCCATGCTACCATAAAAGAAATATGCAAGCATCATCACCATCCTTCACAACATGGAGGACTTGAGCACCATGACCCTGGCCATAGTCATTGGCAAGATAGTGGCATTTGAAATGTCACGCAAGATGGATCAAGAAGAAGCATCTTCATCAAGCAAAGGCAAAGCTCTCACATGTAGTGAGAAAAAGAAGATGAAGGGCAAGCAAGTTGAGACAAGCTCAAGCTCAAGCTCCTCAAGTGAAGATGAAGAAGAAGATGAGGATGAGGATGATGATGATGAAGAATCAAGTGATGATGATCAATCTTCCTCCTCCACCTCTGACCTTGATGAAGAATCAATCAAACTTATCAACAAGGTGGAGAGGATGATCCAAAGGCTCAATGTCAGGTGTGTGCCCATCCAAATTCAAGATTTCATTTTCACCAATCAAAGAAATGAGCAAAGGAAGAAAGGATGCTATGGATGCGGTGAGTTGGGGCACTTTGTGGAAGTTTGTCCAAACAAGCCCACACCCAAGACAAAGAAGAATGCGTGCAAGGACAAATCTCTCATATCAATAAGGTCATGGGATGATTCTTCAAGTGAAGAAGAAGACCATCACAAGAGGTGAGGGCACAAGCACTCATCATCAAGCACTTCACGTGTGTACCTTATGGCACGAGGTAACAAAAAGCCTATCCCTAGTGATAGTGACAATGATAGTGATAGTGATGATGAGCTACCTTCTTATGATGAGGTTGTGCAACAAAATCTTAACTTTGCTAAAGTTTGCACTAGTCAACAAAAGAAGCTTGAAAAAATAAAAGAAAAACTAGATAGCTCACAACAAGCTTATGCTACCTTGCTTGAATAATATGAAACGTTTGCCAATCTTAATATGGAGCTATCTACTAAAATTGAATAACTTGAGACTAGTCCAAACATAAATAATTGCACAATCAATGATGAGCAACTTGTAAAGAAAAATGAAAAATTAAAGGAAAAGTTAGCTAGCTCACAAAATGATTATAAAAGTTTGCTCGCTAAAATGGAAACCATGTGCAAACATTGTGATGAGCTAACTAATAAAGTTGCTAATCTTGAAGCTGTCGGTTCTACCCCCACCGAGGCACCTAAAAAGAAAGGTTCAATTTTTGACATGCCTAAAAAGGATGCCTCTACTTGTTGTAATGATTTATGTTTAGACTCACCCATGTGCAACCAAGTTTGTGTTGAGAAAGTTGTTGTAGAAACATGCACACAAGAGGTCGCAATGGAGAATGAGCAACTCATGCAAGAAGTGGTTCGCCTCACCAAGGACTTGACTCAAGTGAAAGGCAAGACAAAGCAAGCCCAACTTCATCAAGATAACACCGTCAAGGGAGTGAAGAAGCTTGATGAAGGACAAACCATGGTTTGCTACGTATGCCACAAGGAAGGCCACAAGTCCTATGAGTGCAAGGTGAAGAATGGGGGAGGAGCTAAGAAGAAAGAGAAAAACAAAAAGGAAACAAGCAAGCTCTCCAACACCTACACAACAAGGTGGACAAAAAGGCCTCCACACCTTATCTCTTGAAAAAGAAGAAAAATGACAAGGTGGTGGCCATCAAGGTGAACAAGCAAGCCAACAATGGGGTCAAACACTTTTGGGTGCCAAAGGAAATCATTTCAAATATGAAGAGCACCAAGAAGGTTTGGATCCCGAAAGGGAAGTGAGGAGTCCATTTGGACATTGGGGAATTTGGAGACTTGGTATAGTTTTGGGTGCATTTCATGGGGTGAATCATTATGGACAAGGTAATTGCCAAGTGGGTTAGTGAATACTATGGACCCAAATTCCCCTTCCCATGTTAGGTAACTAGATTTAATTTTCTTTAAATTTCAATGAGCATCTAGTTCCTTTTCATGTCTAGGTTTGCATTTGCATGTTTAATCTTTTGTATTGCATACACTAGGTATATCATATGGTAGGCTTGCTCGGTTTCACTCTTAACCCTTGGAGCAAACCTATATGGTTTAAATTGTTTAGGAGCATGGCACATAGCTTGTTTTATAATTGTTCATCTAATATGTGCCAAAGTCCAAATTGTAGATAATTTCTCCCGAATATCACCTTCGAAAATGATTCTCACATTCATGTGATGTCATCTTTCAAGTGGTATTTTTTATTCTAAAATCAATGTGCATGTCTCCTACAAGTATTCCATACTTGTGTGCACAAATTTAGGGGGAGGTTACTCTACAAGTTGGATGCTTTGAGACTAACACCTTTTCAAGCTTATCATCTGTGTAGTAGTCTCATTGCAAGGAAAATGGAGTCCCCGGAGTTAAGCATCATACTTCAAATATCCACCACCTATTGCAAGTGGTATAAATCAAATTGGTTTCCACATGTGGTATTTCTAAACCGATATCATCATGTTGATTTTACTTTGGTATTTATATGCTTTCTCCATGCATTATATAGATTAAACTCCCTTGAGCATTAATTTTCCAATTATGCATAAACTACATTCTCCATCATATGTATGCATATATTTAGGGGGAGCTTAGTCTATGTAATGTGAGAGTCAAATTTTGTGACCTATTCCACTCCACATACAAAGGATCACAAAGTTTGACCCTCCCTTGTGCTACTAATGTCTTCCTTTTTCGGTGTTTGATTCCAAAGGGGGAGAATTTGTAGGACCAAAAATAAGCCCGGTCATAATAATTTACAAGTGGTAATGGTCCGAGAAAGGGAGGATAGTGGATTATGGAGTTAGGGGGAGGCTTAAATCCATAATTCCACATGGGGACATTTGCAAGGGCAAGATAAGTTTCCAAAGATGTTTACATGTGGTATCTTTTAGCATCATATAACCTTGCCCTTTGCATTGCATCCTAGCAAGTAAATAGTTTTTAAATTCCAAAATTTTTATTATTTGCTTGTTTTGGTCGTGTTGTCATCAATCACCAAAAAGGGGGGAGATTATAAGGAAAATGGACCCCAGGCCCATTTACTTTGGATTTTGGTGTTTGATGACCAGCACAACCAAATTGGACTAATGAGTTTGAAGTAATTGTTTTGTAGTTCAGTAGGGTGCAAGACGTGACTTGGACAAAGGCGATATGATGATAAGAGAAGACCCAAGATATCAAGCAAAGTCCAAGCATGAAGATAGGAACCAAGCCGGATGCAAGATCGTGAAGAAACGAGCTTCACTGAGGTGACCGGACGCGGCCCTTATAGCGACCAGACACGTCCGATCAAGATGCTCGGCAACAACAGCATCAGCAGCAGCGATCGGACGCTGAGGACTAAAAGTGACCGGACGCGATGATGACACTATTCACTATAGCGACAAAAGCTTAGCATTGACAGGACGCTGGAGGATAATCGATCGAGCATAGGAACTGCAGCGTCCGATCAAGTCCAGAGAGGTTCCAGAGTGGCGACAGCGCGACCGGACACGTCCAATCAACAGTGATCGGACTCGGCAGTGCATCCGATCAACGCACGCGCTCTAACGGTCGGGATGACCGAACACGTCCGGTCAGGACAACAACAGCGTCCGGTCAATAGTAGAAAGCTAGGTTTCATCCCCAACGACTACTTTCTCAGTGGGTCTTATAAATAGACCCCCAACCGGCCATTTGAGTAGAGTGGAGTTGAGGAAACATACCAAGGGTGTTGATACACCATTTTTGTGATCTCCACTTGCATAGTGCTTAGTGATTCATTAGGTGATTAGCGTAGGTGCTTTGCGAAGTGCTTAGGTTGATTAGACCACCGCTTATGCGCTTGCTCTAGGTTTAGGCCTAGTGTTTAGTGAGGTTTGCATACCTCTTACCACTCGGTGCTTGCGCGCACCATTATTGTACATCGGAGGGGCTTGTAGTCTTGTGAGATCACACCAACCGCATTTGTGGTGTGGCCGCCACCGTGTACTGAAGGGAACAAGGCCCATGGCGGTTCGGCCGGAAGCTTGATAGTGAAGACGGAGGGAAGCGGTCCGAGAGAGGCTTGCCGGAAGGCACACCAGAGACCCACTTACGCGTGGGGAAGGCCTGGAGCTATCCACGGATTTACCCGACCAGGAGCTTGGCGCCTTGGCCCTTGCGAGGGGCTCCAACGAGGACTAGGGGGGAGCTTGAGCGCTTCTGGATACCTTGGTAAAAATACCATAGTCATCGATGAGAGTTTACATATCTCTACCTTACTCTTTAGCTTCCGCTTTTATGTTGTTTGCATAACTCCTTTTGCGGTAGAGATAGCAACACACTAGCAAAACTGTAGTTGCACATTTAGATAGTTTATCTTTTTGCATAGGTTTTGCTAAGGTTAGAAAAGGAGGCCATAGTTTGGTGTTAGAGTTTTAAGTTGCCTAATTCAGCCCCCCCCTTCTTAAGCATCATGGTCCCTTTTACATTGCTTGAGTGATTGCATCTAGAGGCACTTGGTATTCGTGTTTCGCTGTGGATTTCGCTTGTTACTCTTGGTGGTTGCCGCCACCTAGATGGCTTGGTGCAACAAGGATCGTCGAGCGGAGGAAGGTGCTTGTCTCCGGCTTTGATCATGGTGATTGTGAGGGGTTCTTGACCTTTCCCTGGCGGAGAGAAGGTACTCTAGTGGATTGCTCGTGGCTTGTGTGATCCTCATCTTGTGTTGGTTGTGCGGCACCCTATTGAGGGTTTGGCGTGTGATGCCAATTAGCATGTGAACCTCCAAGTGAGTGTATCACCACAATGGGGAGTAGCTTGCCGCCAAGCAAGTGAACCACGGTGAAAAATCACTGTATCACCTCTTGTCACCAGGACTCTATTGTAATTGATTGGCTTCATCTTGTGATTGACACACCTCTCTACACGGCAGTATAAACATCTCAACCACTTGTGTATTTACATTCATAGTATAGCTAAGCTTTTTAGTGTAATTAGTTTTGAGAGCTAGCTTGTGTCGTATCTAGTGGTTAGTGAGTCTCTTTAGTTAGTCATTGAGATCTCACTAACTTAGTGTAGTGACATAGCCTTTGTGTGCCTAGAGATCATAGAGACTAGAATTGTGGTAGGTGGCTTGTATTTTAGTAGGCTAGCGCAACATTTGCTTCACCTCATAATTGTCTAACCATTTTGTTTAGTGTTGTTGTAGAAATTTTTATAGGCTATTCACCCCCCTCTAGCCATTAGGACCTTTCAGCCGGCTCCTTCTCCGCCCTCCTCCTTCTCGCCTCCTCCAGCTTCGTCACCACCGGCCTCACCACCGGCGAGGAAGAAGAGGGCCCTACCACCGAGGAAGAGTGCGTGCCCTTCTTCTTCACCGCGACCGATGAGGCTGTCACAGCCTTGTGCTTCTTGAACCCCAGCGGGCGCACTAGGATGTCCTCCTCCTCCACCTTCACATCCACCACCGGGACGACCACTGACGACGAGGGCACGACCACGGAGGAACGGGCTAAACGCCTAGTCCCTAGGTCCCTTCGTTTGTGGTTCCTCGCAGGCTTCGTCATCTCCAAGGGTGGCGGTGGCTGTGGCAGTGGAGAGGAGGCGAGAGGGGTGGAGGGCGACAGTGGCGAGGGAGGCGAATGGAGGCGCGTCGCGTGGAGTGTGAGGGTGGCAAAGTGAGCGAGGCAATGTGAATGTCAAGGGACGGGGTGGTAGTAGTTATTTTATTAATATGGAAGGGACGCGCTAGTTCAGATCTGAATCTGAAGGGACATAGTAGTAGAGACACGCCTTGACTACACGCGTTGGAAGTAACAACTACTTCAGATGCGTCTTTGCTACACGCGTTTGTAGCAATTAATTACTGCCGACGCAACATGCGTCTGCAGTAGTTAAATTGATAATTTCAATTTCAAATCTTCGAATACAATTTTAGTGTAGTAAATGATCTAAAATGGAAATGTTGTAAACATAAAAGTTATAGAACTCATCAAGATCTACAACTTTTATTTTGGAAAACTTTTCATGTGACTTTGTTTGTACAATTCAAAATTTGAATTTCAAAAAATGAGAAGTTCAAACAAGATT
Source organism: Miscanthus lutarioriparius (assembly GCA_904845875.1). Classification (NCBI taxonomy): domain Eukaryota; kingdom Viridiplantae; phylum Streptophyta; class Magnoliopsida; order Poales; family Poaceae; genus Miscanthus; species Miscanthus lutarioriparius. Next base: position 102,065,426 of record CAJGYO010000001.1, read on the forward strand.
TTCAAACACCAAATTATGTCAGATGAAAAAGTCATGAATATAAAAGTTGTAGATCTCAACAAGATCTACAACTTTCATTTTGAAAACCTTTTCATGTGACTCTATTTGAACCATTCAAATTTTGAATATAAAAAAGGCAAATTCAAACATCATTTTGAAACACCAAATGAATTCATATGAAAAAGTCATGAACATGAATGTTGTACAACTCATCAAGATGTACAACTTTTATGTTGGTCGTTTCTTCATATGAGAAACTAATAGTAACGTTGTTCACAAATTTTACATATCTCTCATATGGTTTCATAAACTATAAGAGAGATATGTAGATTTTGTGAACAATGTTACTACCACTTTCTCGGATGAAGAAATGACCAAAATAAAAGTTGTAGATCTTGATCAATTCTACAACTTTGTTGCTGATAACTTTTTCAGCTCAAACCATTTACTGCTTCAAAATATTGTTTGAAGTTGCCATTTCTTGAAATTCAAATTTTGAATTGATAAAACACAGTCACATGAAAAAAACGACAAAAATAATAGCTGTAACAACACAATAAATGGGTAGAGCATGATTTTATAAAAAAATTAGAAAAAATCATTAAATTTGAAGTTAGTATGAGGGAGAAAGACTAGTTACAAGTTTTAGCCAAAGATTAAAAACAAAAATCACACTTGTTCATTAATCTTTGAACCAATAGAAATTATTGTGTACCCTATTTAAATTATTCAAACCACTTTATGTTTGAACTCCTTACATAGCGCAATGGAAAGACACTTGCTTCTGGGTCTGCAGGTCTCAGGTTCGATCCCTAGGTGGGACACAATTTTTTGACCTGCTTTTTTTATTGCTACAGACATGTCTTGGCCACACGCGTCTGTAGTAAGAAATTTCCTTTTGCCCGTCCTTTTTTCCAAATTTCTTAGCCTTCCTACATTCCCCAAGTCCATTCACATCCAACTTCCTGCATTCTAGGGTTCCGATGTCCGCTCCCTATCGCCGCCGCTGCATCCGTGCGACTTCGTCGTCTTCGCCTCCGTCCGCTCCCCGCATTCTAGGGTTCCACCACTGCCGCATCCTCCCACCGTCCGCATCCACGTGCCAACGTCCACCCACCTTCGCCTCTAACGCCATTCGCCGAGGTCCGACAGCCACCATCTCCAAGGCTGTCCTCCACCGTTGTCTCCAACTTCGTCCAGCAGAGCACGACGCACTGTCTCCAAAGCGGCTAGGCGTGGCGATGGCCATTCTAGAGGCACTGTAAACGGAGCAGAGGCTGCAGGTCGACGGCATCTTCCGCTTCCAGCAACCCCTTCGTCCTCTCCGATAGTCTAGCCTTCTCCTTCGACCCCACCTGGTGAGTTCTAACATGGATTTTCTTCAGTTAGATATAATAGCTTAGTGATTTTGCAATAGCCAAGGATTTGTAGTAGGAAAGGCTATTATTGAGTCTCTGTTTGTTTCTGGTTGAGCGATTTTTGATGGATAGTTGTTAGGTATAGTAGATAGATAAGGAGTAGTAGATGGATTTTTGAAAATTAGAATGTCTGGTTATGCTTGTATGATGGAACCTGGTAGTTTTTTTCTGGTTGAGTGGATTGAGATGTTCTTATGCCTATGACATGAATGAAATACTAGACTAGTAGCATTGGTTTCTAAAGCCTAAACTTGTATATTAATTTTAGTCTTATCATGTAGATGGTGTACAATGGGTTGTAAATATTGATCTGGACTATTAGCTTTGCTATATTACTAAACATTTGCTCATACTCTACTTATGCTTGTTGATCAGTATAAACTCTTGTGGGTCATACTTGGCTAAGAATTTCAATTAGTATTACATAATGTTGTATTTTCTATTGCTTCCTAAACTATTGATCTGGTTGTTGATGATCTAGTTGAGTGGATTGAGATGTCCTATAGCCTAAACTTGTAGATGTATTTTAGTCTACTCTAAATTTTCTATTCTAAATTGTGCATCATCTCATGACATTTTTGCTATTGTTTTCACTGCATATGTGTCAAACATGGCTCTACGGTGCTGTGAAAGGTGTCTGCATTGCTAGCTATTGACTGCTGTTACAGTCCCTATCAGAATGGTAAGATGCAACTTTGTGATATACTAACACTAATTACTATTAGATATCAGTGCTTTATCATGTTCACTAACAACCTTGCTCACCATTGTTTGATAGGTGTCTGATCACGCATCTACGGCATCATCAGCAGGAGAAGACGAAGAACCAACTAATAGTGGAGAGGAGGGACACAATAGAGATGCTAATGAAAAGGAGGAAGAGAGAGATGCGTATGCAAGGGAACAAGAGGGAGATGGTACTATAGAGGATGAAGAGAGAGAGATGTTAATGCAGAGGCACAACAATCTGAACCTCCTCGTAAACCCCAAACAAGAAAGAGGACAGTCACTCGGTAGCCAGATGACAAGCTAACCGTCATAGGGCTCACTCCAACTAGGTTTCCCATAGAGAAGAGGGCCCAGATAAGAATGAGGAGGCTGGTTGGTCTGATTGCTAGATAAAGGATCTCCTTGGTCCTACCTTCATTTAATTCACTAAGTGAATAAGACAAGATCACTATATTTGATGAGTGTGTCCAGCCTTGGTTGGAGTTTCTAGAAGAATTGAAGGCTACAATGTGTAAGAAGATAATGCAGATGGTAGCCAAGAGTTGGAGAACCCACAAAAGCGACCTTACACGCAATTTCATCAACAAAGGATTGGATGCCACGGTGAAGTACATATACATTCCGAAAGAAGATTGGGCAACGTTTGTGAAACTGAAGGATAGTGAAGAAGCAAAGGCAGCAAGTGAGAAGTACAAGAAGCTTCAGGAGAGGAACAAGCATGACCACTGCCTGAGGACAGGAGGGTATGAAGGGAAAGCCACAAAGTGGGAGCAGGAGGATAGGGAGTTAGCCGTCCAAGGCATCAGTAATCCTTGGGACCAGTTTCCAGGTGGCCACCCAAGGAATTTTCTGCATGCATGGAGTACTTTGGTTAGGTCAGAAGGAAGTGTTGAGATTCATTGGTTGAAAGATTTAGCTGAAAGTGTATCTAACCAATTTTAGAGAAGTAAGGAGCCCTTGAGTCTTTAGGGCTCTATTTGGTTTGGGAAAAGGATGTGCTCACAAAGGTCTTGGGCAACCTAGAACAGACAGGCCATGTGCGTGGTGTGTCTAGTTACAGTGGTTGGAAGCATTGGCCGGACTACACCGGCATGTACAGAAAGAGGAAGCAATCAACAAGTGATGTGGATGTGGAAGCCATCAAATAAGAAGTTAAAAGCCAAGTGATAGAAGAAATTACCAAGAAGGTCACAAATGATATCATGGCCATGTTGCATGACCAAGGAGTGCATTGGAGGTCACCTTCCAACACCCCTAGCCCTGTAGGTGGTCGGAAGAGTAGCTGTGCTTTAGCCTCGGATACAGTCGAAAGAGACTACTTCAACGGACTTGAGGAAACTCCAGATCCAGATACTATGGACCTTCTAATAGAGCCAACACCATGTAGCCTAGTAATCAATCCTAGAGGTTATCAGATGGAGGTAGCAAGGGGTTAGGTCTTCCTAGCGCAAATTGACCTATGTTCACAACCAGTAATGGAACATTATGCTCTTGTACATATTGACTATGTACATTCAGAATATCCGGACAGACCGCTAAGTCCACCCCCAAGTCCTAAGGTAAGAACTCTTGGATAGGCTCTATACCAGACGGTCCAGTTGTAGGGTCAAGATGGTGGACTAGAGGGGGGGGTGAATAGTCCTTTCTAAATTTAATCACATCGGCTAACTGAAACAAGTGCGGAATTAAAACTATCGGTCTAGTCAAGACTACAACCCTCTATCTATGTTCTGTAGTACCTTGCAAATATCCTAATTAAGCAACAAAGGTGCCGGGCTAGCTAGAGCTCACCTAACCAATTCTAGAAGCAAGGTCACACAAACCTAAGCCACTAGTACTTCAAGCAATGAGGGAGCTCCTACACATGCTAGTAAGCAAAAACACAAAGCCACCTAAGCTCACTAGCAATGCTCAATAACAAGGCAACCAATGCCAAATTAGAGAGCGCAAATACTTAGCTACACAAACTAAGCAATATGACTAACAAAGTTACACAAACCAAATTAACCACGCAAGGGAGCTACTTCTATGCTACACAAGCTAGAAGGTAACTAGCAAGCTACACAAGCTAACTAATTACAAAAGCAACTACACAAGCACAATGTATATGAAAGAAATTACAAGCTTGTGTAATGAGGATGCAAACCAATGGGAATACAAGGATGACACGATGATTTTTTCCTGAGGTTCACATGCTTGCCAACACTCTAGTCCCCGTTGAGACAAGCTCCAAGGTTGCCGCCGGTCCTCTTGCTAGTGGTGACCCACAAGTCACACTCTCCCATGTGGAGTGGTTACCACAAGCTCTAGCACTTGACCCAGCCAGACCACTTGTCGCCCTTCGTGTCTCGCTCTACTAGAGTTGCTCTTCGCGGCTCCCGTGGGGCGAGCACAATGCCCTCACAAAGCTCTTCTTCGGAGCACCGCACAAGCTTCTTGCGGGCTTCGATGTAGACCACCACCAAGCCGTCTAGGAGGTGGCAACCTCTAAGAGTAACAAGCACCACCGGTTTGCAACTCAATCACCTTGTGCCACTCGATGCAACCTCACGATGCGATCGCACTAGAATCGCTCACTCACATAATCGGATGATCACTATCAAGCATGTGTTAAATGGAGGGCTCCTAAGCACTCTCAAGCATGGACACAAAGTCCCCCAAGGTGCTCAACACCTGCCATGGCCGAGACCACCTTCTATTTATAGCCCCACGGGCTAAACTAGCCATTACCCCTTCACTAGGCAAAACTCGGGGTGACCGGATGCACTAGTCGGATCGACTGGACGCACCCTGCCAGCATCCAATCGCGCTACGCCATCCATGTGTCGCTCTGCGTTCAACCGGAGCCGTCCGATCTCAACAGTAACTTTGCGCGCCAATGGTCACATGACGACCGGACGTAGCATAGTGTCAAGACCGGACGCGCCACCGCCTGAGTCCGGTCGTTTCTAGAGAGCTCCCTGAGCCTCTGTTTTGCGACCGAACACGTCCAGTGATGTATGACCGGACGCAGACCAGCCAGAGTCTAGTCGTTTCCATAGAGCTCCCCGAGCCTCTGTTTTGCGACCGAACATGTCTGCTCCTGCACGACCGGACGCAGCACCTGAGTCCGGTCATTCTTTGACTGCCATGTGTCACTGCTATTCCTCACGCCACCACGTTAGCGTACGTCAGCACTGACCGGACATAGGCCCTGAGCGTCCGGTCACTCTTTGCACCAGCATCCGGTCACGGGATCGAGACCACGCGCTCACTGCTGCCACTGACCGGACGCGTTGGTCCTACCGAGGCCAGCATCCGATCACTAACAGTGACCCCTTCTCGCCTCTGTTTCATCGCCAAGTTGATCCACATCAACTCCAACTTCATCTCCTTTGTAAATGCGCCAACACCACCAAGTGTATACCACCATGTGTATGTGTGTTAGCATTTTCACAATCATTTTCCAAAGGATTAGCCACTCAACTTGCCACGCCACTCGATCCTAGCAACGATGCAAAGTTAGATCACTCAAGTGGCACTAGATGACCGATATGCAAACAAGTTTGCCCCTGTTGATAGTATGGCCATCTATCCTAAACTCAGTCATCAACTTCTGTACACACCTATGACCGGTGAAATGAAATGCCCTAGGTTATACCTTTGTCTTGCGCATTCCATTCCATCTCCTCCATTGTTGATGCAACACATGCACCAACTAATAACCAAATGATATGATCCACTTCATATCATCACGTGACCGTATTGGTTCATTGATCTTGACTTCACTTGCTTTTCACCGTTGCCTTCGTCCATCGGTGCCAAGTCTTGCTCAAGCTTCACCGCCACGCGGTCCATCGCTCCAAAGCCTCTGACTTGCCCTTCACTTTTGCAACCGGTCCATCAAGCCAAGTCTTGTCTTGATCTTCTCCACCTTGATCATATGACTCAATGTCATGTCTCATGTGCAATGAGCTCCTTCTTCATCACATGTGTGAGCTTTGCAACATCTTCGAGCCATTTCCACCTTCATGGCATATGTTGCTCACACACGCATGTACCTATGGACTAATCACCTGTGTATCTCACATAAACACAATTAGTCCACCTAGGTTGTCACTCAATTACTAAAACCACACAAGGACCTTTCAATCTCCCCATTTTTGGTAATTGATGACAACTCTACAAAGATATGGAAACTAAGCTCTTTTGGATTTATTTTGCTTGCCCAAGCAATTTTACCATGTGTAAATAATTTTGGACAAGTACCACGAACCCAAAATGGTAGTATTAGCTCCCCCCTACTTATGTGCTAGAGTGTTTGGTTTAAAGCTCGCACATATGCATAGATTGGAATTATGGGAGAGTAATTACTACCAAATGATGCTAAGGTGTATAGAGTAAACCTTTGAAGCATGATACCAATCGGAGTTGCACCTTTAAGTTTATCCTTAGCACCATGGTTAGCTAAATATCACTTGGAACTAAAATCACTAGGTACCTCATGAGATCAACAGTAAAAGCAAGGTACTAGCATTACTTGAACAACATACCAAGTGTCTAGCTATCATCCTATGCATACTAGTTTTTATTTCATCAATCAAATTCTACAACTAGCATACACCACACAAGCATGCATATTGAATTTAAAAGCTTATGCAATTCAAGCAAGCACATGACTATGAACATATCAAATGCAATCAAACAAAAGTTTATGAGCTTGCTCCTCCTACTTGTGTGCTTCTCTTGTCCAAGAATTTTGATCCTTTCACATCCTTCAATGTTGCTCCCCTTCTTTGTTTATGTCCATGTCCAACCTCTACTTCTTTGTCTCAATCTTTCCCAAAGCTTTCATATGTTTGTACACCCAAAGCTTTCATATCTTTGTACTTCTCTCCCAAAGCTTTCATATCTTTGTACACCTAAAGCTTTTCATATCTTTGTACAATCTCTCCCCCTTTGTCATCAATTTCCATAAAAAGGTGTTCTTCTTATTGATGCAAAGGTTTGCATTTAGGGTAGTTGGTTAAAGCTTGAATCTTGCATTTTTTATGGACATCACTTGATTGTTGGAATGACACCACTTGTAGATACCACTTTTAGGGCTTCTTGAGATACCACACATAGGATCTTTGATCTTGATACCAATTTGTGGGATACCTCCCCCTATGTCATATCATGGGTCATCCATTTGCTAAACTTGAACTCTTGGAAGTGAGGGATGCATTCTTCATTTTGATGATCACTTAAAGTTGAGAATCACTTGTGGAACCATCGTCTTGCATGATTGATACCACGTGTAGATGTGATACCACTTGAAAGAATTTTCTAGTATAGAACCACTTGTTGGATTTGTCAATTTTGACCATTTCTTGAACATTTGCTATCTTCATGAATACCACTTATAGGATATCACATATGAGTTGATCTAGACATCACTTGTGAATTCTTGATGAAATACTTGAGTCTAGATACCACTTGAAACAAACAAACTAGATATCCATTTGCATTGTTGTCTTGTGCTTGTACTCTTATTATTATCATGAGCTTCTATGGTTGACTTGAACTAAATTGATTTGCCTAAGCTTCCAAGTCTGGTTTGAACCAATGACAAGCTTCTTCACACCTCTTACAAGGGTTATCTTGCTAATGTTGTACTTGTCACTTGTTTAGCAATCCAAATTAAATCAAGTACTTGGGTTCACTAGCTCATGAACAAATTCATATAACAACCACTAGATCAACTAATCTTTCAAGCAATAGTGGTAGGCTATGAATTTAAACATTTCATTTGTTATGCATGATCCTATGAAGCATGTACTATATGCACTAATCGCATACTAGTAAGGGATAAAATCATCATGCACATTACATTGATACATTTGCTATGTTCGAGTAGAGGATAGTCATATAGATTCTAATTCATTACTCCAATAGCAATGTGAAGTCCAATTATAAGCTTGGTGAAGACCAATAGATACCATTTTGAATTCCATTCTTCACCCATATGAAATGAATCCCACTTATGATCAAGTGCACTTTCTTGTTGTGGTTGGCTTGCTTCATCTTTTGATCAATGCTTGTATGAGAGCATCAACGTGAGAATACCACTTGAAATATCATGATTAGTTCTCTTTTGGGTGTTGCTTGCTTTTCTTGATCAACCTTTTTGATTGCTTCAACTAAGCATCTCAAATGTCCCTCGGATCACCACTTCCATGTTAGCCTTCCAAGTACCACACTTAGTTTACCTACACATAGGCGGCAAGCCCCTACACTAGGGAGAAGTGACCTTTCTCCAAGAACCATTCTTGACATTCACTTGAAATAACTTGATTGATCGATCCAAGTGATGGACTTAACTTGATGAGTAACCTTGATTCCTTCTTTAAGTCATTTTCTTTCTAATTGTTTAAGTCCTTTTCTTTCTTCCAAATAATCTCCAATCATCACTTAGAACTTAAACTTCATCTCCATCTTGAGTTTGATCTTGATCTTCCTATTTGAGTACCAAATTTGTGCAAAGTACACTCCACAATCAAATGGCCTTGTACTCTTTGCTTTTTATGCTTTTAGATCATCTAAAAACCAATCTTAGGTGCCTCAATTACTTGTAAACATGTTTCCAATTTGAGGACCTTTCAATCAAAGTGACTCCAAATAAATCCAATAATTGTTACTTTTCTGGCAGATTCTGTACTCTTCAAAGTAAAATGCATATCTTTCCAAGTACAGGTCCAAATACCACGAAATTTGGTGGAGATGTGATTCACTAAGTTATATAGCAGATGTAAAAATTTGAGCTTCATTTGACTTCTAGATTGCTACCAGATTTCAATTCTTCCACCACTGTTATATGCTGAAAACTGCTGCATTATAGCTAACAAGATCCACTCTAAAACTAAAGCATCTCTTATCCAATTCTCATGAAATTTTTATAGAATACTATATAATATGTCTAGAGCATGTACACCATTTTTTATGCCAATCCAATATGTTTGGTCACTCAAACATGGCTAAGATCATAGCTCACTCAGATTTTCAATATAGGACATATTTCAATCACTTGAGCTATACTTCATCAAATGTGAATCAAACTTAAAACCAACTTATTTGAATACTTTCACAAGACATAAATCCATTCAACCACTCAATAAAAATCATCTCATGAATTTATCCAACACAAATCAATCCAAACTTGATTACTATGTAATTATCCATTCAATCATCTTATAGCAAGCAACATTGCATATTTATCCTATTCAATCAACTCATATGCACCCCAAATGAAATGATCAACAAGAGATATACCTAGGTTAGCTCATGATCATCCAATTAGCAATCTTCAACTCAATTATTTGCAAGCCATGAAATATATCCAATGAATCACCAACAACTTGAATTATAGCACTTGTATGATGTAGCACATTTGGACTTCACTCAATTATCATGGCATTGGGTTTGGATGTGCACTAGGCTTCATAACTTGACTCACCATATGATGATCAATGTGAAATCAATTGAATCAAGCCTCCAATGCCGATGGTACCTACAAACAATCATCAACTTTTTGATGGTACCCAAACTAGTTTGGGTCCTTTCAAGTTAGGAGCAACATACTTAGGCATAGCCTTAGTATGAGTAGCGGGATGTTTTACAATTGCAACCAATGAGATACCATTGCCATCCTTTCTAAGCACATCATTATTAATAATTGAAATAGGCTTAGAATTTTTACCTAGAGGACATGAATGAGCCATGTGTCCTATTTCCCGGCATGAGTAGCACTTTCTCTTTGCTTGAGCCTTTTCTTCCTTGCTCATGTTGTGCTTCTCATTGCCTTGCTTCTCCTTGTTTGCTTGAGCCTTTTTCTCAAGCTTGTTTGGACAACCCAAAGCTAGGTGGCCCAATGTGTCACAACTATAGCATCTCATGTGAGCAATCTTCTCCATTTTCTCTTCTTTGTTCTTGCTCATTTGCTTTGCATCTTGATTCATCCTTGGACACATTGCTCTTTCTCTTGCTTTTCCACCCCTTCTAGTTTTCTTCTTCTTTATCATCAAATCACTACCATCATGGTTGATCTTGATTTTCTCTTGGGGTGTCTTTTCTTGCTCAACTTGTGGCTTTGGTTGAGGCTTCACTTGTTGCTTCACCAATTGTTTGGTTGGGCACATAGAGGTGAGATGACCCCATGTGTGGCACTTGAAGCACTTAACATGCCTTAGCCTCTCTTCTTCTTTCTTCAACTTGAGCTTTTCTTCATTGGGGAAACCATTTGCAAGATGTCCCACTTCATGGCACTTGAAGCACATGAAATGAGATAGCTTCTCTTGTTCTTGCTTCTTCATCTCTCTTTCATATCTTCTCTTGCCCCATCTCTTCCCCTTGATCTTGCTCTTGTTGAAGCTAATGCCACTCATGTCACCATAGCTTCTTTGAGTCTTTAACATGTTCTCAAAGGTGACTTTTGAGTTGTAGCACCTCTCTAACTTATTCCTCAAATTCTTCACTTCATTTTTGAGCTCATTGTTCTCCTTCAAAAGGTTAGTCTCACAAGACATGGAAGTAGAACAGGCATCTATTTGTGAAGAACATGGCATTTCTAATAAATCATCACAAGAGGTGGATACATGCTTCTTGCCTACATCATAAGGGTTAGCAACAATATGTGATTGATCAATTGACACATATGATGAGCTCACTAGTTTTAGTTTTTCCATTGGAAATCTCCTTAGTGAGAAAAGCATGGTCTTGTACCAAGTTATCATGAGCAACACTAAGTTCCTCATGAGCCAATTTTAGCTCCTCATGTGAACAAGTAGTAACATAAAGTAGATGCTTTTGTTGTTCACATGTGTTCTTTAGAAAAGAGTTTTCAATTTTCAATTTCTCAGTTTTAGCCATCTCTTTTTCTAAAGCTTTGATCATGCAACCATATCTATCTAGAAGCTCCTCATATGAATCAAGATCAATCACATTTGCATTAGATACCTTAGTGTCACCTTGTGATATGAAGCAATGTGATTTAGTTGGAGAGCTTGAAGAAGCATCACTTTCATAGCCCGAGCATGATCCATCATTATCACCATCAAGTGTGCATGGAGTAGCATCATCATTGGCATCACTTGTGGCATCATCATCAATCTTGTCAAGTGATCTTGTGGAATGATCATCATCATCATCACTTGACCATGAGGTGGATCAATCTTTCACAATCACCAAATCATGGTCATGCTCAACACACTCATGTGCCTTCTCCTTAGGCTCATCATCATCATCGGAGACCATCCCATACTTCTCATTGAGATAACTCCAAATCTCATGGGCAGTCTTCATGTCTATGATCTCTCCAAAGATGTTATCATGCAAAGATCTATACATAATGTTAGTAGCTTGGATGTCGATATCTAGGCATTTCTCTTGTCCTTGAGTTAGATTATCTTCATTCAACACATGAGAAAAGGCTACATCTACCATCCACCACATTTGAGGGCAAATAAACATAAAATTACATATCATCCAATTTTCCATCGTGCAAAGTGTGTGCCATAAAAAATGTGTGGACAATCAACATCTAGCCCATAAGTCGCCATCCTCTCAGGTCGGTGAAGACCACAAATGAGAACCTTGCTCTAATACCACTTGTAGGGTCGAGATGGTGGACTAGAGGAAGGGTGAATATTCCTTTCTAAATTTAATCACATCGGCTAACCGAAATAAGTGCATAATTAAAACTATCGGTCTAGCCAAGACTACACCCCTCTATCTATGTTCTCTAGCACCTTGTAAATATCCTAATTAAGCAACAAAGATGCTGGGCTAGCTAGAGCTCACCTAACCAATTCTAGAAGCAAGGTCACACAAACCTATGCCACTAGTACTTCAACCAATGAGGGAGCTCCTACACATGCTAGTAAGCAAAAGCACAAAGCCACCTAAGCTCACTAGCAATGCTCAATAACAAGGCAACCAATGCCAAATTAGAGAGTGTAAATACTTAGCTACACAAACTAAGCAATATGACTAACAAGGTTACACAAACCAAATTAGCCATGCAAGGGAGCTACTTCTATGCTACACAAGCTAGAAGGTAACTAGCAAGCTACACAAGCTAACTAATTACAAAAGCAACTACACAAGCACAATGTATATGAAAGTAATTACAAGCTTGTGTAATGAGGATGCAAACCAACGGGAATACAAGGATGACACGATAATTTTTTCCTAAGGTTCACGTGCTTGCCAACACGCTAGTCCCCGTTGAGACAAGCTCCAAGGTTGTCGTCGGTCCTCTTGCTAGTGGTGACCCACAAGTCACACTCTCCCACGTGGAGTGCTTACCACAAGCTCCAGCACTTGACCTGGCCGGACCACTTGTCGCCCTTCGTGTCTCACTCTACTAGAGTTGCTCTTCACGGCTCCCACGGGGATAGCACAATGCCCCTCACAAAGCTCTTCTCTGAAGCACCGCACAAGTTTCTTGCGGGCTTCGACGGAGACCACCACCAAGCCGTCTAGGAGGTGGCAACCTCCAAGAGTAACAAGCACCACCGGCTTGCAACCCAATCACCTAGTGCCACTCGATGCAACCTCATGATGCGATAACACTAGAATCGCTCACTCACACAATCGAATGATCGCTATCAAGCATGTGTGAGATGGAGGGCTCCTAAACACTCTCAAGCATGGACACAAAGTCCCCCAAGGTGCTCAACACCAGCCATGGCCGAGACCACCTTCTATTTATAGCCCCATGGGCTAAACTAGCCGTTACCCCTTCACTGGGCAAAACTCAGGGTGACCGGACGCGCTGGTCGGATCGACCGGACGCACCCTGCCAGCGTCCGGTCGCGCTACGTCGTCCACGTGTCGCTCTTCGTTCAACCAGAGCTGTCTGATCTCAATGGTAACTTCGCGCATCAACAGTCACATGACGACCGGACGCAGCACATTGTCAAGATTGGACGCGCCACCGCCTGACTCCGGTCATTTCCAAAGAGCTCCCCAAGCCTCTGTTTTGCGACCGGGCGCGTTCGGTGCTGCACGACCGGACGCAGACCAGCCAGAGTCCGGTCATTTCTAGCGAGCTCCCCAAGCCTCTATTTTGCGACCGGACGTGTCTGCTCCTGCAGGATCGGACGCAGCACCTGAGTCTGGTCATTCTCCAACTGCCACATGTCACTGCTGTTCCTTATGCCACCACGTCAGCGTACATCAACACTGACC